>JBAIAC010000006.1:12192500-12817500 GCA_037349315.1 Chelydra serpentina
AGCACCCCACAAAATTACGAAGTGTTCATATAAAACCAAAAAACAGATGCTGGTTGAAATTAATTAAAATACTACAACGAACCAAAAATACTATGGGATTTTTTTCTGTAAATAATAAGAAAAAAATACCCCAAAGTATTTTCCCCTGCAAAATCCCATACAAGACATTTTTGAGTTGTGCACAATTTTCATAACAAAACCCCAAACCAATGAGATTTGGGGGTTTGTTCACACCCAAAAGTCAAAATGAAACACAATGAGATGTAAACCCATGCAAACCAAAAAAAAAAACAACCAAAGAAAAAGTTTGCAATACACCTATACATGGAAATCGGTGTCTTTTGCACAGTTCCATTTAATGCCCAAAATGTGAATGTTCCACACTGCAGAAATCAGATTTCCCTAAAAATGCAAATCCAATAAATCAGGTCTTAAATAATTTCTACCATGTCATGGTACGTAGAGTATTTATATTTGTGGAGAGTGGTGTAGAGCATCGATAACTTCCATTGACTTCAATGGAAGGAGCAGGGCCTAAACACTTCTCAGAATTGGGTCCTTGCTTTGTGACACTCTAAATAAATGTACTAATACTTATGCTTTATGTATTTATAAAAATAAAATACTAGTACAATAGTTTTGAAGGGTATATTTCCTGGGATGGGGGGAAGGGAGAGTAAAGAGCATCTACTGTATGTGGATTCATTAGCATAAGCTTTACTGATAGTTTATCCTGTTTCCTAATGAAAGCAAAAAAACCACCATGTCTCTATTAAAAAGCAATCAGATTTGCTATGCTGGTGACACTTTAAAGAGCACATTATGTGGGAAAACAAAATAAACATTTACCCTGGCAATGGCAAGTGGATTTGGGGTTTTGACATACTTGGCAGGCAGGTAGAATTACATTCATGTCAAGTATGCAGAAAAGCTAATATAATATTTAAATATTTGTTTAAGTTGTATAGTATTTAAAGCAACACATTAGAAGAAACATTTTTATTAAAATAGTTTAAGGATTTTTTTTTTATTAAAGGACACTACATAAAAGAAATGTTTAGCTGAAATCAGAACTTTTGCTCCCTTTGTTATAATTCCATTTATTTTCCCCATGGTAAGTGTCTTCTTCCTTTTTAACTGTCAAGTCTTTGTTTATATTTCCAAAACAAAGGCAGTTTTATAGTGATGATTTAAACTGATAATGAATATGTGCAACTTTCCAAGGATCCAGCCCTTGAGAATCATAATGTTACAAATGCAGATATAATCAATTAACGTTGGCTGGCCACGTACCCAGCTAAGTTTTACAGATGTCATGTGGCTTTAGATATTTAACACACACACTTACTTTAAAGCTAATTCTGAATCAAAATGTAAAAATATATATATGGACCGAGATTTTCAAAGTCGCTTAAAGATCTCAGCCATACTTCATACCATGGACCCAATTTATAAATAGGGCTGTTTCAACAGGACACCCCAAATCTGCATATTTTGCACACTTAAGTGGGTTCTTAGTCATCAAAGCATGGGCTTGAGTGTCCAAAATCAGGATCTGGATGTCCCGTTTACATGTTTGAAAATTCAGCTTCCCAATGTGTATGCATCTATATTTGACACCCTGTATACATACACACACACACACAGGACCATTCATCCATGTTAGCAGAAGCTGTAAGGATGAAGTTCAATATCCATTATAAGCCTCCATTAGTCTCAATTACTCATAATTTTCTGAAACAATTTCATTTGCATAAGAGATTTTTCCATGCTTTTTCTCAGCTAGTAGGAGAAGTTTGGGAAAATATGTAACAAAATTTGTTCCGCCATTTCTGAACTGTGCATGTGTAAAACTAAAATAATATTAAAAATAACACTTTTGCCATACATTTTGGACATACATAATTTTAAAACATACTTAGAAAGAATTTGTTTGAACACCTGCAAATCTTATTGAGATGTAAATATTACACAAATTCTAACAATAATGGGTCAGATCTTCAGCTGGGGTAAATCAGCAGAGCTCAACAGACTTCATCACTGAGGAAACTACAGCTCTATTGACACTAGCAATTTAAAACAATGTACAAAGAGATGATATTTCAAGGCATAAATATAAAGGGACAGTTTTGAAAGTTCAGTTTTACCAATCAATTCCTACCTTTCTATGGCTTGATATTTCAACCCTTATGTTGCACTAACAGTTTCTGGATTCCAGATACTTTAGGGTGATTAAATTACATATGCCACATCCCCAGACACGTACCATATGCATAAAATATTAATAAAGTGTGAGTGTGTGCATGTTATATGTATATTCTCTTTGTGGGTAGATAAAAAAAACCCTATAGAATCTATCTAAATGCTTACAATATTTTCCTGTGTTTTCAATACAAGTGAATTTGAAATTCAGAATCCTGGACATATTGTATTTATCCTGTACAGAAAAACAACTGTAATGATAATATTTTGAGCCTTGGTTGCAAAGAACCAATAGTTTTATAGTAGTCACCATTCAAAGTCACGCTATAGCCACAGTTACCACATTATGTTATCTGAACAGTTGCAATATCTTATATTATATACTATGGTAACTGTTAGTAAATACTGACTCTGTAATGATGATTGCTACTGCATGCTTAGGGTTTTTGAGTTTTTCATGACTCTTTGAAGGTCATATTTGGATCTGTCAATCAAAAGTGTACCCCATTAACTTAAAAAAAACAAAAACAAAATTAAAGATATCAAGATTATCAAGAATATTGTTATATCATCTCCCTGAGAACATTACTCCAGTTCAGTAACTGGAACACAGCTCTCCGGTCTTAGTATGCACAGGGAAAGATTGTGCAACTAACACTTTCGTTTTGTATGTGTGAAGTTACACGTAAGGCAAACTGCCTGACTTCAGTATATCTGAACCCTATTACAATTATCAGATATAAAACAATTAGCTTCTGATATGAGTTGACAGCTAAAATATCTATGATGTACATTTTTTTAATGATATACATTTTTTCTAAGCGGATGTAGTGTGTGTGTGTCCCTTTTTCTAAATCGTTTGATTTGGTCTTCCTGAGGAGATGGGACCTAACGCCAGATGCTGTGTGTAGTACAATTTTTTCCGGCAGATGTCTGCAGCCTCAGAGAATCAACAGGGCTTTGAATAACATCTCCAGCATAAGAGTCTTCTTGTCACAGTTGCTGTATGTTATAGGATATGAATCCCACACAAGTGGATGAACCGATTTTAAATAATACCATCTGACAATGGTAGAAAAAATTGTTAGAAGGTCTGACAAAGTCCTGGAGATGGCTGTTAGCCTTGGGAAATAAAATCCAGCCCACTGACAAAATCTACTCATCCTTCTTTTGTTTGATCAGATGAACATCCAAATTTAATGATTCCTTTCTAAGATCCAGAGGCAATGTTTCAACAGCATTTAACTGAACTGCCAAGGAGCTTTCATTTTTGCCCTTTAAATATGCCATTCAAAAGAATATTTTAGAAAGATGCTAACTTTAAGAACCATTTGAATATACTACAGCATGCATCTTCATATGTTTTTGATATGAACATGATTTCACATTCACAATTCATGTCATAGCTTGTAATGAAATCATTTTTAGAATTAAAAAGAATAACTAGCTAAGACTCAAATGTGGTACCAACCATATTGATTCCAGACTGTCAAGAAAATTATAAGAGTAAGAAACAATCTGTATAGAAGGGGTCAACAACATATTCTTCAGGTCAATAATTCCACAGGTTGGAGTTAGGGGTTCTTTTCTAGAAGTAAAAATAAACCCAGGGCCCCCATTTTTAGACTGAAAACAATATCCCAAGTTCATAGCAATTTATTTCTAATGGTGATAGCACAGGACAGGGACTATGTCTTCACTGCAAACACAGGTATTTTTTTACTTGGAGATAGCTAACCCAAGATACCTATTTTGATGTAAAATCCCAGTGGAGGTAAGATACTGTAGTCATTACCTTGATATAGCTAGTTGAGGTAAATCCCAAATTGGGGGAGGGGTTAAAGTGTTGACCTGACTACCCGCAGTGAGGTTAAAAACTACCTGTATCTTGTTTCCACTAGGATTTTATACTGAGATAATTAGCTCAAGTAGGCAATCTGAATGTAAAAACATACCATATGTAGCAGCAAAGACATAGCTTGGGAGTCAGTACTTATGGATTCTACTCCCAGCTCCTTGGGCAACTGATTAAACCTCTGTGTGGCTCAGTTTACTCAAACGTAAAATGTGTTAAGTAATAATTATCTACATTAAAAGACTACCGTGAAGACTAATTATTTAATATTTGTCAAGTGTTGCATGATTCTTGGTTTAAAAGAAACTCAAATAAGTACAGTTTCATTATTGTTAATGGCCACTAAATCTAAAAATCTATTGTAATGAGAAATGTCATGGTTATTGCCTAAATCCCTTAAAAAGAAACCATGCTGTTTGTCACATCAACTGATCTCACTATCTGGGCAGTGTCTGTATAAGTCAGAACTTGATCGGACCTCCAAGGAATCCCTATGTCCTGGAGATATGGTACTGATGATTAAATACATAGCACTCCTTCTTCTAAGTCAGCCCTGATCCAGTGTTCCAGAATAGCATAAAAAGAGCTTTGTGCTGCTGAAGACATAGAAAACTTAGGTTCTGGTAACTCTGTGATAATTAAATATCCAATGAGACTTTTCAGAAGAATGAGAAAATTATCCCAAATATCCTGGCCAAATTCCAGCATGGGTTAGTTATAATCATCCTATCTCACTTCCTTTGTAGTATCAAAGGTACACATAAGTCTTATTTACTTCCTATCCTAGAAGTCTGAGCAGTGTTTTGTCAGATCACAAACTACCTGCAATCCACATAATTTTAAACATATAGTAGAGGGCTGGAAATGTATACAAATCACGCCTACAACCCATGTTCAATGTACATGTCATAGCCCATATCAGCTATGAACGTTTGCCAGTACTTGCCAGATACGAAAATGAGAAATAGTGAGGATACCACTGACCAATTTAAAGACCATTTTTGTTGGTTGTAAGACATCCTGCTGAGTGCATCTGTATGTTCTCCTCTTATGTTGGGTGTACTTCTAGCAGGTGAATGTGATGGTGAGTACATCAGAGCCACCGTTCGCCTACTTCTGTGGAGAGGGCCTGGGAGAGTGCTCCCCACTGTTTGCTAATGTAGTACATGGCCATGGTATTGCCTACGAGCACCCATACTACACAGTGTTGTATGGACTGGTGGAAGGCCTTTGGAGCACATCTTATAGACCTGAGTTCCAGAACACTTATGTGGAGTTGGACTCCCAGGTGTTCCAGAGGTCATGCACACAGAGGTCCTGACAATGAGAACCCCAACCTAGGCATCTGTGATGGGTTTAACAGTAGGGGATGCAGAAATGAATGATACCCCTTGCAGTACATTGTCTCTGATCTTCCACCAGCAAAGCTGTTGAAGCCGTTTGGGGGATATGATTAGCTTCCTTTTCAGATTGTGTACATTGGGCATGTGATGAGACATTACTCAGTGTTGTAGGGGCCTCATAATTAGCAGATGAGCAAAAGGTATAACATAGGTTGAAGAGGTCATAAGATTTAGGAATCATAGGAAGAATTGGGTTGTCTGCATTGGTTGATCCCTGAGAGTGTACTGAACTTTGGAGGAGAGATCCTGTTGACAGCTGGCCCTTAGGAGTCAGTCAACTGGACAGGGATAAACGCATATATCCATCTGTCTGAGATATGGGATGTGCTGAAACTACCAATCATTTTGTAAAGACCCTTGGTGCAGTGGACAGACTGAAATAGAGGAAATTATTTGTTTCCCCATGAAACCAAAGATACTTGAGGTGGATGGGATTATCACCTCAAAGAAGTATGCACTCTTCTGATTGACACCTGCACTCCAGTTATCTTGGACAGGATAATATCCCCCTAGTGTTAGCATCATGAACTTGAAAGTGTTTATTAATTTGTTGAGATGTCTGGGGTTCAGGATGGGTCTTATACCTTTAGACTTCCTGAGCATTGGGAACTACCTGGATTAAAATCCTGTTGTAGGGGAACTTTTTGTAGGAGAGAACTTCTTCCTCTCATAGAAGTTTCTCACAAGAAGGATCCCTGAAGAGAGTGTGAATACAGAAGTGAAGGGTCCCAGTGTGAAATTAGACTGAGTAACCGTTTCTCAGGTGTCCAAAGGCATCAAGGCTGGAGTGGCAGGGTGCATCTCGGATCGCTTTACAGAAGACCTTAGCAAAGAGGCAGACCTTGAAACTTTTGAAGGAGCACTAAGATGGCCAACTTGGAGGCTCAAGGAAGTCAAACGTGCCTCCAGTCTTAGCTCTCTGTCCTTCCTCATGCGAGGGGTGAAAGCATAGCAAACTGTTCTCTAGGACATATGTGAACCTCTCCCAGGCACACTAGGCACCCAACATGCAGCAGTCTATGGAAAGAGGGGTGAACAGGACTCAAACCTTTTGAATTCTGTATGGGGTTTGGGATCTGACAGAGCCTTTTGGATAATCTGAAGCAAGCAGCTCCAACTACTCTAACTAAATTAAGAGTACCCCTAAGAAACTAATTATAAGAAGAGAGGCTAACTAGATTGCAGACAGAGGTAGTTCTGTTTAACTCTCACACTATCCATCCGTCTTCTCCTCTCCCTTGGAGTCCTTTGAACTTCAAGGCTGTGTGGGGGGGCTACGGAGAAGGAACTGAGGCTGTTGGGTTAATGCTCTCCCTTACATAAATGTAGTCAATGATGTCATCCTAGTATGGCAGCACTCTTGCTCCTCAACCGCAGCATATATAGCTTAGGTATACAGTTCCTCAGCATGATGCTAGAGGCTCCAATTCCCATGAGTGGGAATGCACGGAGGCCCTCAAAGAGCAGCTTCAATTTCCATGCCAATGCCGAACAGTGTTCTAGGGTCTCATGGCCTCTGACAGCTATATAATTTAGTTGGGGTTGGTCCTGCTTTGAGAGGGGAGTTGGATTAGATGACCTCCTGAGGTCCCTTCCAACCCTGATAGTCTATGATTCTATGATCCACCGTATCCCATGCAGTATATGACCAAAGTCGTCATGATGGGCACATGCTGGCTCTGGGTTTTGAGATGGAATTAGAAATAGGACTGTTAAAAATATACCACTGTCAAAATGTTATCTCCTCTGGGCTTTGATCCTAGTTCCTGTGAGGGTGATAGACTGGTGTCCCTTGGAGACTGATTGTCAAAATGACTTGGTTATGTTTGTTTATTTATTCAGATTTACCAAAAAAATAATTTAAAAAAAGGATCGAAAAGAGGCACACAAAAATAGCACCTATGGCAGGAACCTCTAACATTCTTACACCCGGAGCTGCAATCAATCCTGTGCCAGGTCTGCTCAGTTTCTGACTGCCACTGCTCCAACCACTAGGCCTGACTGCCCACACATTACAGGTAATACCCATAAGACCGTTACACCAATGCTCAAGCAAAACTAATTTTCCATCATAGCCTCACGCAGAAGGGGTGGGCCGGGCTCTGGGCTAGCCTCCCCGAGCCCGCAGTTCACCCACTGCCCATGCTCGGAGTAAACTCCCATGGTTTTGCCGCGAGGATAAGTTTTTAATCTACATTTTTCTTTTTGGATCAGTTTTCTTTCCTGTATCAAGAGAAGAACACAGTATGTGGGCATTGTCCCATATATTTAGGTTGCCCAGTACTTTCCATTATAAAGGATTCGTGTGGCCTTTAGTTCGAGAAGCATTAACATTCCCATTGTTTTCAACAGGCCTTTGCTATTCAGGAGGAAGACACCTCTCAGGAAACAGAAGTGCCTTTACTCTCTTCTGTGAAATTCCATTCACATTTAGTTGAGTAGAAAAGTGTTAAAAATCACCATTTCCGTTCTCTCACTCGAGTTCCACAAGAAAATTCTGATAGCATGCCAAAATCATTGAGCGTTCTAAAGAGCCCAGCTCATGCTGTCACCAAAGCAGCAGAAGTGGACATTGTACTGGAAATGTATAGGAGCAGCTATAAGGGGAAGAGAGAGTGAGAGCCAGGCTGGGCTTCCCCCACACATGGCTCCAGCAACCTATACTCTCTGGTGGCACAATATGGGACAGGAGCACCCCAACTCCCTGGAGGGTGGGAGATGGAGAGCGACAAGGCAGACTCCCCATAAACCTACCTCTACTGTTACATCTATCACATAGTCTAGGCATACACCTCTGGGGTAAACAACTGAAATGATATCCCCCAACTCCTGGCAGCCCATCCCCCCTTCTAGGGGCACTATATGGGGCAGGACACCCCACGTCCCAGAGAGGGGAAGCGAAAGAGCTGAGTTGAGTTGAGCCCAGCTGCGTCCCAACCACCACCTGGACCCAGCACATGGACCCAGCAACCCAACCCTCAACTTTGGGATAAGAGTCTCCCCTGCTGCCAGCTACCACAGTAGTTCAGGTCAGATAGGTCTGCGTTGCAGTGCTGAGGCTCGAGGTTCAAACACTGCTAGTGATGCAAATGGGCAGGACTTTATGAGAGCTTTACAAAACAGAATTTGTTTTTACCTTTACCTTTAAAAAAACAAACAACCACCTCAGAAATTACGTAGAAAAATGACTTCAAAGGAATGTTATTAAGGTTGCAATGCCAAGTTTTATGGTTGACTGTGCAACCTTTGCTTGATCCCGTTGCGCATATGACTTTAATTACATGATCATATGTGATGTGATCATAAGCACACATTTTTCCAGGAGACCCCAACCTCATTCAGTGCATAAGGATGCTGAATTAAGGTTGCATGGGCAACCCTAAAACTGGCGTTTCCTAATTTCTGAGAGCATGACTCTGCGGCCTACTTAACGTTGTTTTTGTTTTTATTTAGTTTAATTTGTGTGTGTATATCTTTTACACACACAAATTACATTAAAATAATGTTATTAAGGTTGAAAAGTCAACCACTCAAAAGTGAGGAAATGCTAGAATTAAGGTGGTCTGTGAGTACGCATTATGATGCAGTCTTTAATCATACGATACTATTTTTTCCACAGGATCCCTTTCTCATCCAGTGCACAGAATCGATGGTGCTCACTTACCGACCAGCTATTTAAATCTGTGGCCCGTTGTTAATCTGTGGCCCGATGCCTTATTTACTGCACACTATTCAAAGCTTGCTTTGAAGACACAATTATTTATTTCCTCATGGACTTTTTTTATGGTGCTCATTGCTGTAGTATCTGAATGCTTCACAACTACTAATTTATTTTCACAAAACCCTGTGAGGTGAGAAGATGCTATTATCCCTGTGATGCTGTATGAATAAAGATGACCATTTATATCATACAATTACCATAAATCTTGTACAAAGTGTATCATGTAAGGTGTCAATGGAAACATTACAATCTATCAAGCATGATTATCCTTGTTAAATCCATGTATCATCTTTGTATCTGAAGTTATGAATATTGGCTATGTACTTGTATCTTAAATCTGTGTCGTATTCTTGGATGACATGCACCAGATAGATTTACATCAGGGCTAGACAGCTATGTATTGATGGTCTATCAAGGACACTCAGCTCCCACCATGGGCTACAGAAGAAACTCATCCCACCCAGTAGGTCTTCCTGTGGATGCCTCAAACAGCAACGTGCTCGTGGCCATCCCCTGTGATTCAGCAAATCATGTGTAAGGACACATGATATGCTCATGTGACCCTAGACACCATTTGGGGCCAGTAACTTTTCACAAACAGGAGCTGTGGGCTTTGTTTGGGACAGTAATTTTCCATGCACATGGCAGAGAATATAAAAAGACATCTCCATGTTGCCATCTCCTGAGACATCTCCACGCTACCTCTTTTCCTGCTCTAATTCTCTGGACTGTGGATTTACAACTAAAAGAAGCATCTTGAACTATAGATTGAAGACCTTCCAATCTCTTGGAAGTTACCGGAGAGAAGTTACAAGTCAGCAGTCATTTCCATCAGAGCTACAAACCTGATATAAGGACTTTGCAATCATTTGTATGTATATGATCTATTAACCATTTATAACTCTCCTTTCCTTTTCTTTTATTAATAAATCTTTAGTTAGCTTACTGAGCATTGGCTGACAGTGTGATATTTGGGTAAGATCTGAAATACATATTGACCTGAGGGTGTGTCTGATCCTCTGGGATTAGTAAAAACCTCACATATGGTGAATTAGGTTTTCAATAATCCCTCACCATATCAGACCTATTTATCTGGATGGGAGCCGAGGGCTGGAATGTCTAAGCAGGACTATGTTTGGCTTCTGGCTAACCAGTATTGCACTGCAGAAGCTATTTTGTTACTGACTTGGTGAATCTATTTATAGAGTAAACCACCAGTTTTGGGGATTACCTGCCCTATTTCTTGTAGTCTGCCCTGAGTGTGGTATTTTCAGTGTGGCCCATCACAGGCACCCAGTCATAATCCCCATTTTATAGATGGGGAACTGAGGCACAGAGAGATTAAGGTCAAAAGTAGCTGCAATTTGAGACACTTTCAACCTGATTTTGGAGAGTACTTAACATTATATAGCATTTGATATGCTCAAAGCACAGTTCCCACCGACTTTAGTTGCAGCTGAGAGTGCTCAGCACTTCAGCAAATGGGACCCACAGGTCTCAAGACAGACACCCAGAAAATGAGGAACGCACAAAAAGTGACCACATGCAATGACTTTTGAATTAAGTGACTTGCCCAGCATCACACAGTAACTCTGTGGCAAAGGTGGGAATAGAATCCAATTCGCCAGCATGGCATTTGAACACCTTAACCATGAGACCATCCCGTCTCTTCTTGCAATCCCTGTGCCTCATGCACTATGCACCTTCCAACTTCCACTACAAATGAAGCAGGGGCCCACAGGCAACAGTCTCCGTCACTACACAATCCTGATTCATTCCCAGAGCAGGTCCATCTTGTGCACTGAATTACACAAGGGTCCCGTGGAAAAAATAGCATCATAATGCACATGCAAAAGAAGGCTATCTAAGGAACCTTAATTCTGATATTTCCTAATTCTTGAGTGCTTGACTTTGCAACCTTAATAATGTTCTTTTAATATACCTTTTTGGGTGTAATTTTCTAGGTTTTAAGAAAATATAAACTGGAAAAAAATTCCATACGGTGGCATCATATTGACACCCACATGACACTCACATGGGCAGTCAGTAGCATTGCAACCTTTATATTCACCACACAGACAAGTAACTGATAGTAGGAGCAGGTTGAATTTTGTATGTGGACCAGCACTAGAAGGGGATGAAGCGCTTTGCCAAGGGGTTCACAGATATTTGCTGATAGCAGAGGAGTGGTGAGACTCAGGAATCCCGGGTTCCATTCCAGGCTCTGGATGGGAGTGTGGTCTAATGGAAACAAACTCTTTTGCCATATCCCTGTTCCATCCTCTCTCTTCCCATGTCTGGCTCCGTGTCCCAGTACCATTCTCCTTTCCCAGCCAGTCCTAGTCTCTCCCTCCAGGCTCGCTGTTGGAATCTCAACTTCCAGTCTCTCCCCCTCCCAACATCCAGTCCCTGTCTTCTTGCTGAGCCAGTTCCTCCCCTCCTGGCTCCTTGTCCAATCCATCTCTCCTTTTCCACCCTACCAGGTTTCAGTTCCAGGCTCCCTTCCCAAGCTCCTCATCCAATTTCAGTCTCCCCCAACACCTTCTCTCTGGCTCCTTATCCCAATCTCTTTTCACTGCAAGTCCCAGTTCTCCTGCACACTCCAGGCCCTTGTCAGATCGGTCTCTCCTCTTTTTGCCCCTGTTCCCACCCAGTGATTCCTAATCCCAGTCTTTGTCTATTCAGTCCCTGTCTTGCCCCCTTCTCCCCAGCTCCCCATCTGATTTGTTTCCCCCCAAATCACCTTGCTCCCCGTACCCCCTGCAGTTTCCTTCACTGGCTCCCAATGCCACCCTCCCCACCCCGGCTCCCAGTCTTCTTGTCCAGCCAATCCTTCTCTTTCCCACAGTTCTCAGGCTGTCTCCTTGCCCAATCCGTCCTACTCTTGCGCCTCAAGCTCCCAGTGGCAGTTTCCATCCCTTCCTCCAGTCCCAGTCTCACTAGACTACTTATCCCAATCTACTCTTCTCTCCCAGTCCTGGTCAGGTTATTCCCTCTGCATAGGGTGACCAGACAGCAAGTGTGAAAAATTGGGACAGGATGGGGGGTAATAGGAGCCTATATAAGGCCCCAAAATTGGGACTGTCCCCATAAAATTGGGACATTTGGTCACCCTACCTCTGCATTTTAATCAGATGGCTTCCTCCTCCAGGGGGGAGTCATTGAGAGCACAGAAGAGACAGGCCTTCCGCTCTCACTTCCAGTGACCAGCCCCCAACCTGGCGCACCGCACCTAGGGGCAGCAATTTGTGCTCGTTCTCTACATGAGTATAATGAACAAGGTATTTGGGCACCACCACACCTTTCTGAAACTCCACACCCACTGTTTCTACAGAACACACAAGAAATGAACAAGTCCTATACATTCCACACACAGCCCTCTTCCTGCTGGAAGATTAAAGAATTCCTTACAACTTACTCTATTTTGCAAAAGAGTGAGTGAAGCTAGTTTCTTTTCCATGAACTATGCACAGCTCACCATAGGCTTCTCAATGAATGCAAGTATTTCCATTAGCTCCATTGGGAGTGTATAGGGAGAATCAGGTCTAAACTGAATATGAATCTAGGGATCTTAGAACAGGTGGCATATTGGCCTACTTCGTTTTTAAATATGTCTTGTGTGTAATATTATAGGACAATATCTTCTAACAAGCCACACATTTTGCCTACCCCTTTCCAAATGTAACCAAGCTTTAACTTTTTCTTGGCTTCAAGCCTACTTTCTAAAGGTACCGTATTCTTCTATTGAAGTTATTTTCCCTCCACTGTTTATTCAAAAATGCAATGTACTATGAAAGCATTATGGTGGCTATTCCTGCTGAATTATTGCTATATAAAATCTGAGTGTTGGAAATATATCCCTAAACTAGCAGACAGAGTGACAGATGAATGGTGTTCCTTTTAATCCTAAGGGAACAACAACTGAAATACAGCATTCACAGTGTGATGCTGTTTGCATTCCTTCGCATGTCAGTTCAGATTTCTGATGGGAAGGCTTTTTCCCTGTGGGGGAGATATCACCATTATAAAACAAATGATGGCAAATGACTTTTTTAGAAAGCAAAAGAAACCTTTTATACTAAATTACATTTAGAATGGGTCATTTTCGCAATTACTTTAGCTGAAAATAAACAAGAGTTCTGACTATTAAAATATTTGTTTCTGATTTTTATCAGCATATAGCAGTAATTTTGACAAATTTGTATGTGAAAAAACAACATTAGGAGAACTTTACGTGGGTATTCTCAAAAGCAGCCAAGGGACTTTGGAGCACAAGCCCCACTGACTTTCAATGGGTCTTGTGCTCCTAAATCCTTTAGACACTTTTAAAACGTCCTGTATTTGCACAATTAAGCATTCAGAAGAAAAGAAAAAAAATTTATACTTCACATTATGATTCAGTATAAAATTTTTGTAGCCAGATATTTATTTAGCATTTTGTAAGTGCTGTGGTTTACTGTGTGTGTGACAGATAAACAAAGTACATAAAAGCCATTTCTATAAAGATTACGGAGTAAGCTGTACTTATGCACCATGTATGAAGATTGGAAACTTGTATCTCTTCACTGATCCAGGCCATTTCCACCCCTGAAGAGGTGCAGAGGGACCACATATTAACCATTATCTATCCAGCTGTGAATTCCCCTGGCATGGGGCAAGTCTCAGCTGACATAAAGCCAGCATAATTTGCTTCTATGCCACCACACCTTTTGGTCAGAGATAAGGAATGGGCCACAAGGGGCATGACTGGAGTTCAGCAGTACTCATTAGTGGATGGTCTTTTGGGGACAGTTACCAGTTGGCACAGGTTGGTTCTTCTAACTCATGCTGGGGCTGAGATTGTGCAGGGCAGCGAATCAGAACATTGTAGTTTACCTGAGTTTAGAAAGGAATCTGCCCCAAATATAAGAGCAAATCTACTTTCACTCTTTATTTCTTGACAGTAGAGTGTTCCTCTTCTTAACTTTAACAGTGCATTTCATGACCTTCGAGAGCTTGATTTTGTAATCTTAATGGGACACTGCTGCTCGGTTGATTTTTTTAACAGGGTCCAACTCGCAGGAATTAATCTCTTATTTTATATTAGCTGGCATAAGGTGGAGAGAGAGAGAGAGAGAGAGAGAGAGAGAGAGTTCTTGCCTCAAAATGGCACGTAATCAAAGACCATTACCACAGCAGCCTGAAGCTCCTTCAGCACATCTCAAAATCTGAAAGGCTGTCATCCATAGGAGAGTGAAGTAAGTGGCCAATCTAATATTTATGAAAATAGAGCACCTGAGAAGTTCAAAATATCAGAACATTCACATGCACACACTCCGATCAGTAAATTAGAAGACAAATGCAAACAACTTAGATCAGCATATGCCAGCTCACCCGTTTGGCCAAGCCATGTCATACACAAATTCTAATTCTAACCAATTTTCTCTTTTGAAGTGCAACTTTTAAGACACAGAGGAAAGCAAACTTGCAATCTATTTGCAATGTTTCACTGTGCTCATGGATGGTACACTAGAGGCAGCAGAAGGAAAACTCAATCACAGAGTGATGCCAATGCTGATTATTCTACTGCACTTTAAAGGCAGGAGGCTGCAATCCATAAGTCAAACATGGTTTCCCAAAAGACTACCACAGTTGTGGTTTACTCTTGAGAAACTGTAACCTATCAAATCAGAAACAGGCAATTTCTATGCTCCTGACATTTCCACTTTCTACTGTCTATAGTCAAGTTATGTCTATGAGGTGGAATATTTTATTCCATCTACAGTTTTGTTACTTTGAGTAGCATAACATGGATCGTTTACTGTTAGCTTGGGACATTGAGGTTTAATGATTCAGTGATACAGACTCACTAATCCAGTTTTTATTGACACGGCAGTTAACTACTGCTGCAACTATTTATTGCTGTTTTTGATACCTTCTTATACTGATACACTGACTGTAACATATAACACAATTGCAATATAATCATGTACTTAACTGAACCAAGAATGATTCTTCTACTCTCAATTACTTTTAAACCCTGAACTCTACGATTATTCAGCTTTCACTTTCACCTTTTTGATTCCTATAATTACTAGAGGTATTATGCTCATGTCAGATTAACCCTATAGTAAGATGTCTCTAGCTGCAAGATATTCTGATTGTAGAATGCTCCTTTTTTATAAATCAACATTTAGCTGATATTTTCCAATCAAAGCTGAAAAGCTACTTGCTCTACTCCATTAATGTTTGAAAGTGGGTTGGAGCTTTCCTTAATCTTCAGTAATGGCAATATGTGATGGACATCATAGAAGAGGAAGACATTTCATGTAGTTTCAGCTATAATTTTATCAAATGTTTTTTAAAGAAATAAAGCATAGACAATATTTGCTTTCGGTATCATAAGTGAAACCATACCACTAAACAATCATATCCTGTTTAGCCCATAATGACATCAGAAATATATGTTTATCATCTGCTCTGGACAACTTAGCATGTTTTTGGCCCTGGGCAAAGTGGAACTGAAACCATTTGCAGTTGTCCAAACCAAGATAACCACACATTTCTGAGGTAATTGATACCTAAAAGGAACACTGCCTTTAGATCACAGTTCACGATTTAAGTACACTAATTCCTTAAAGAAGGTTGTTAAAGTTTTGAAAGTATGTATGTCTATTGGACTTCCTCCAAAACTTAGCATGGGTTAATCATAATCTACTGCACACAGAAAATGTGATACACTAGACTACTTAACATACTAACAACTCTTCCTTTTAGGAATGGAATACATTCCCTGCAATTGCTTATTTCTCCCTATCCACTCCAAAAAATAAAATTAAAAAAAAAGTGTGGAGGGGGACAAAATTTTGAGCACTTTGAAGTAACATGCATCACAAACTAGATTTCTGGTTCTATTACAAACTGTACAGGATATTTAAACACTGAGTACACATTTCATGGTGTTTCAATCAGTGTGAATGTACTGTAAAAGTTATAGGGCATGGCTCTTTTCTCATACTGGTGCAAATCACAAGTAAATTCATTGAAGCAAATGGAAGTAGACCACTGTAAAACCAGCGTGAGAGGAGAATCAATCCTATTATGAATTTAATTGCATCCCCTACGATTCATGAACTGAACTTTTATGAGGGGGAAAAAAGGGTAAATGAAGTCACGCTAAAGCTTAGCCTGTGTCATGTGAGCAGATTCCTCAACAAGCTGATAGAAAATAATTATCTAGAAAGTAGGAATGGGCTCCTCCAGGATAAGTCTTCACACTTTTCAAGCAACTCCTACAGTTTAGCTGACTAAAAAGTTGGTTGTACTGGCACAAACAAATGTAAAGCAGCAAACAGTTGTGGGCCAGGGCCCAGAACAGTTGCTCTTTCATTAATATAGTATTACTACTTACCACTTGTATACTGAGCCAAAAGCATGCATGGTGCTGCACAGAATCAATCAAAGGAAATGCCAAAGAACTTAAAATGCAGGTTGAGTGGTGGGGAGGAAAGATCCTAAATGACTTGTCTGAATTGTCACTCCTGCTACAGAGGCTGGAAACCATTGCTCTATGGCATGGTTTCTCACCCTGGGGGTCACAACCACCCAGCCCTCCCCAAATTACTAAATGTGGGGAGATCCTGGCAAGATTCTGCCTAACTGGGATGGGAGGTCCCAGTACAAGAAAGACGGAAAAGCACTATTCTAGCACAGGATGAAAGTCAAGTTATTTCTTATCCAGGCTTCTTAGGAAATCCACCAACAGATAGAAGAACCAAGAAGGCATAGTTGTCAAATATGACTAAATATGTCAGACAGCTCACCGCAAAGAAGAGAACAACAACAAAAAACCCTACCATCTCTCTACCACTGAAAATATGTAAATTCTTTTTTAAAAGTAAACAAGACACTTTAGAGCTCTTATAAATCATACAAAGTAAAGACATTCAGGGCAGATCTCTGAAATAATAATGAAGACAGACTTTAAATGTATACATAGAAAAGGAAGCAGATCTTAAAGAGAGAAGGGTAAGCTGAAGACTGTGTGGTGTGGGAGCAGAATACTTTCTACTTTATTTCTAAGCTATGCTAACATGGAAAAAGGAAGCTGATTGTATATTCTTTAAAAACATTTTCCCATATAAAAGGAGTAATCAGAAAGTATCAGGGGGTAGCTGTGTTAGTCTGAATCCACAAAAACAACAATCAGAAAGACTTCCTCACAACTGGCACTATCCTAACCGCAATATTTTGAAATAGGATTTGCTGTCTATCCAAGGGAAACAGAGCGGAGATGGATTGAAAGATCTATAACTACGTCTAGTCCATCCCCCTACCTCTCAGCATGCATAGGTAGAATATCAAGAAACATTTGCTTCTTGGAAGGAATATGGAAGGATTCTATTTATACTATCTACCTTGAAAGGTATCAATAATTTGAAAAGTGCTGAGAAAAAAAAATATCAGAACAACATGATGTATGAAATCTATTGCACGTTTCCTTTCTATTCTGGGATTGGATGTGAGTGGGGAAAAGGACAAAAATTACCTCCATCCGCTCTTGTTTAACATCATCAATCTCATCATCTTCAAACATAGCTAAGAGCTCCCCAGTCTGATCAATAGAGTTAAGAAAGTCTTGAGCCAGCTTCTGACGTTTGTTGACACTGCTACTGTTGAATTTGTCTATAGAAAGGTGAACAAAATTAAAAACAAGTCTGGTATTTTGGTTCATCTGTGACTCTTTACATCTGCAAGACATACTTTAATAACATTAAAAGTGAGGACCTGTTTGAACAATACAGTGCTTCCCATTCTGATGACAACTATATTCTAAATGTTCTGTTAGTCACCAAGTTTAAACCCTCCTTTGGAAAAGAACATTTTTGCTCATGGGAGGCTCTGTACCTGTGCACAGTTGTGAGGGCCTGCTTTTACTTATATTCTCACACCATCTT
Organism: Chelydra serpentina; assembly: GCA_037349315.1. Taxonomy (NCBI): domain Eukaryota; kingdom Metazoa; phylum Chordata; order Testudines; family Chelydridae; genus Chelydra; species Chelydra serpentina. The sequence goes on from JBAIAC010000006.1 coordinate 12,210,618, forward strand.
CAGCTCCTCCTGACCCTAAACACATGTCTGAGTTTGGAAAATGAGACCATGACAACCACTTATCAAACTGCAACATTAATTACTAACATCACAGGCTTTCATAACCAGAGTGCACTATGAAAGTGAACTATATCAAACAGGGCACTACCAGCTAATCATCTGAGCCAAAATTGCCCTAGGCCCAACCATAACTGATATGCCCTCTGCCCTGCCACTCATAAGCAAATATTTTAAAACCCTTTCTTGTTACCAGCTGATCTGCACAAAATCTTTCTGGGAAGATGACTCCTCTCTCATGTGCGTGCATGCATACACTCAGCCAATGTAACACAGGGGAGAAAGTTCCTTCCCAAACTCATACATGGCAATCAGTCAGTCAATCTTAATGACCTTATGTCCTAAAAGCAATCATCACACAAACCTCAAAATGCAACTTTGCTGCTAAGACAGGATATAAGATAGGTCACCTCTCAGCCAAACTCCAGAAGACCCTAGGTAAAAAGTTAACTAAACTGTTGGCATTAGAGCAGGAGTGGCTCCACAGACAGCCTGTTTTATCCCACTCTCAATTACGAGATAGTTGGAGACACAGCCTAGTTACCAAGAGGACTGTGGCAGGGTCGGACTCACCCCCGCGGCGCCTCCTGCTGGTTGTCCTGGGAATTAGCTCATCCAGCCCTGGAGCGCCCTCTGCAGGCCAGTGATCCGCCTGTCCACTCTGGCCCCGTGTCCCTCCCAGGACCCAGTGCCCTTTTAACTGGGGTGCTGCCCCCTGGCAGTACCCCTAGATCTGGGTCTCCCCTCCCCAGCGGAACCCCCAACCCACTATCTCCACCTCGCCTCAGTTGTAGGCTACTGCCAGTCACCAGCTAGCCCCCACGCCCTGGGGCAGACTGCAGTATAAGCCACTCATCACCGGCAAGGTTGGGTTGGACCTGCTGCCTCGGCCTACCCCTGGGTTACTCCCTGCAACCCCTGTACCTAGTGGGCCTAACACTAGGCCGCGGCCTGGGGCTTTCCTCAGGCCGGAGCTCCCCAGCTCCTCTGGCCTTCCCCAGCCCTGCTCCAATCTAGGTACCTGGTCAGGTCCCTGCAGCCAAGCCATTCTCCCTCTAAAGACAGAGAGAGAGACTTTGCTCCAGGCCCACTGCCCTCTTATAAGGGCCAGCTGGGCCCTGATTAACTGGCCACACCTGTGGCTTCCTTGCCAATCAGCCCTCTCCCAGGGCTATTTCCAGCCCCTCCGGGTAGGAGCGGGGTTCCACCCCGCTACAAGGACAATCCCCTCCCAGTAAAGAAACAAACAAACAAGAAAAGGGGGAAGGAAGACAACAAGCCAGTTGCTAAGTAGCCCATGAAGAAATCCTGGCACAGGATGTCATATCTATATGAAGGCTGGGAATCTCATTTTGCTATAAACTGAAAATTCAGCAAGTACAGTAGATGAGACCACAAAAAATGAGGGTCAAATTTTCAAATGGGGCTCCTATAGTTCCAGCACTATATTTGCACATACATTTTGTACAACGGACACTGCATGTGTAAAATACAGTGTGCTTAGAATTCATGGCTGCAACTGTAAAGCTCCATTTGAAAATTTGACTTAATTTTCAGAGGAATACTTACTTTTTAGTGGCATCTTCAAAAGCTCCTGCCGTACAGAAGATTTAGATATGGAAAATGTAATTTACTACTTAATTCAAATCAATTTAGTGAGACTTTATTGGCATGACAAGTTACAAAAGTTTTGACGAAGTGTAAAACAGAAAGAGGCTCCCTCCTCAAGTATCTATTAAAAGTAAGAAAGATTTACCTCTGATAGGGTCTAACCTTACTATCTGCAATGAGAGGCCAGCTCTTCAGCTAGTGTAAATCAGCATAGCTTCCCTAACTTCAGTGGAGTTAAATGGATATTTACTAACTGAAGATTTGGCCCAAGATAAAACCAAAATCTACTCAGATTAAAAGTTATGCCCATTTGTTATAAATTCTGTGACTTGCTTATGAAATGGAGAAGGACAAGTGTTTCCAATTCTTTAAACTATACATTGGTTCCTTAAAACTTCAAACAACACAGGAAGAAAGTTCTGGTCATATATCAGTATTAAGTGATTTTAGATTATGGTTGCTTCATAAAATATGTCAAAAACCCTTGATAATAAATTAACAAATGTCCATTCAAATGAATTTCAAAGACATGTACCTCTCCCTGGCACACTGTAGCTGCCACATTTAAATTACACATACTGAAATCAATTAGCCTTTTAATCAGCACCAGTTTCTTAGTTCAACACAGTTCTGACATTAAACAGTCCCACTTATCATTTGGATGGCGAATGGAAATATTGAACTTTTATGAAGTAATCTGAATGGAAAAGCACAAGGTTAAATGGACTTGCCAACTAAGCCAGTATTTTGAGTGTCAAAAACTATTTAGATGGGAGTATATATTTTCAGTTGGGATACACAGTGCACAATTTGATTATTCCCTTAAAAAAGGAAAAAGTATCTCAAAGTTTTTCTACCTTCCAGGAGATCATCTTCTTCAATGCCTTTGACAATTTTAGATTTGTAGTCTCGGAAGAACATATATTTGAGCAGCCTTCTAAGTTTTTTCTAAGGGAGGGGGAAAAAAGTACATTGACAATAATTAAAATGTATACAAAATGCTGGTTTTTCAGAATAGGGATCATTATTATAGAACACACACTGTGTGTACGCAGAGAGAGAGAGAGAGAGAGAGAGAGAGAGAGAGAGTGTAAGTATATTATTCAGTTAATATATAATATAATAATATAATATATAATATAATAATATAACCTCATTATCTCTAGCCTGACTCTTCCCTGCATATTTATACCTGCCCCTGGACATCTCCACTGCATGCATCTGAAGAAGTGGGTATTCACCCACGAAAGCTTATGCTCCAATACGTCTGTTAGTCTATAAGGTGCCACAGAACTCTTTGTCGCTTCTACAGATGCAGACTAACACGGCTACCTCTCTGATACTATTCAGTGAATATGTAATATTTACTAAATATATCCAGAATCTCTGATTTTGCAGCAGCTCAATGCATGGAAAATCCCATTGACTTTAAGGAATCATCCACGTAAGCAGCTGCTAATCTGGGCCCTCTACAGATTTATTATAGTGCAGTGATAAAAATTCTATTGACTCGGGGGCCTAAATTTTCAAAAGTGACAGGTGATTTTTGGTGCCAAACCACTAAGGGGTCTGATTTTCAGAAGGCGGATGCTCAACACTTTCAGAAAATCAGGCCTGCTTAAGGTATCTCAAGTTGGGCACCCAAAATCATTATTTACTTCTGAAAATCTAGGCCTATAAACACACAGTTCCAGGAGCTCTGAGTGCACATTAACCAACCTCCTCAAACACCCATGGAAGCCTAACAGCTACTGTGTGCATGTCATGCTCTATAATTAGAGATGAAGATTTTCAAATGATATGTCAAAAATAGGCCATTTTTCAAAATGAAAAATTATCAAGAATTTGTGTTTTGACAGCATCAGAAAACACAAACTGTCACTGTTTCTCAGCTTTTCAGGTTTCTTTGGTTTATTGTTTTCCCTTTCCCTCTCCTTTCTTACCCTATTTAGTGACAAAAGGAAAAAAAGGTAGTGATTAAAGAAAGAAAAAGTGGGATAGAGAAAAAAGGGGAAAAAAGGAAAAGGTGGAAAAAAATGAAAAATATTTTTTAAAAAAATCAAAGAAAATTTTGAATTTTGAAAACTTGTTCCTTTCGTAAACCTGGGGAATGAAAATGATCGCAACATTTTTAGTCCAAATTCTTTCATTTGTTAACCAGAGTACTTATTCATAGATTCCAAGGCCATTGTGATCATCTAGTCTGATCTTCTGTATGGCCCAAGCCATAGAACGTCCCCAAAATAATTCCTAGAGTGCATCTTTTAGAAAAACATCCAATCTCAATTTAAAAATGGTCAGTGATGGGGAATCCACCATTCCCCAGTGATGGGGAACCCCGGGAAAATTGTTCAATGCTTAATTACCCACATTGTCAAAAATGTACACCTTATTTCTGAATTTGTCTACTTATTCAAATAGAAGAAACTAAGACAACCAAAATATGGGGTTGCCACACCACTTTCCATTATGAAGTATTACATAGTATTCGTATAGTCTTTTTCTGAGAAGCCCTAGCAGCTCCGTTGTTTGCAGCAAGCCTATGAAATGCAGGAGGGACAAAGCACTGAGGCTAGAATTGTGCCATTCATTTGTCCCATAAAATTCGAGTCAGGTTTGGCTGCGATATTAAACTGTTTAAAATCACCATTTCCCTTCTCTTGCTTGCATTCCTCGGGGAATTTTTGGCAACATACCACAACAATAACAGAATATGAACATTTTAAGGTCATTCCCACACCACAGCAACAGCAGAGACCCCATTCTAGGACTCCCTTTATCACAACATACACTACCCCACCCCAGACCTTGCACATGGCCTCAGCTGCCCATCCTCAGCTCAGTGCAGGCACCAAACAGAATAGGAGCCCTTCATCTCCACTGCAAAGGAGGGAGGAGAGACGAGAGAGACAGGCAGGCAGGAAATTATATTAAAAAAATCCTACATTAAAATAACATTATTTAAATTGAAATATCAAGCACTTGAAAGTTAGGAAATGCCAGATTTACAGTTGCCCAGGCAATCTTAATTCTGACCCTGGGGTGTATGGATTGCACCTTTAATTACATGACCACATACTATTTCTTCCACAGGACACCTGCGTCATTCAGTGCACAGGATGGACAAAGCTTTCTTGAACAGCAGCCAGTCAATATTTTGTTTTCTCCTCATTGTTTAGTTTCCTTACTTTTGAGTGCTTGACTTTGCAACCTTAATAATGTTTTTTTAGCATAGTTTTTGCATGTAACTTTCTAATTTCTTAAAAAGCAAACTAAAAAATAGAAAATCCAGCATGTGGCATTATACTAACATCACATGGATCATCAGCAGGGTTGGAATCTGCAGATCCACCACACAGACCTCTGCCATTTGAGCCAACGGAGTAACTGACAGCAGTAGTAATTAGCCATCCTCTACTAGAGGGGAATGAGACACTGTGCCAGTGGGTTTTACAGATATTTGCTGACAGCAGAGGAATGGTGAGATCAGGAATCTTGGGTTCCATTTCAGGCTCTGGAGGAGAATGTGCTTTACCATTTCTTTGCCAAGCTGTCCCTCCAACTTTTGCGCTCAGTCCTCGTCTCTTTGCCTAGGTATTCCAGTTCCTTTCCATCCCAACAGCTCCTTGTCGTCAGTCTCCTTGATCAGTCAGTTCCAGTTCCCCCATGCTGACTGAAACTCTAATGTGTCTTTCTCCCTTCCCTCCCTCTCCAGATGCCTCCCCCACTCACCTAAGTTATTTCCTTCCCTGTCTCGTTCCCAGCCTTCTCATCCAAACTCCTCCTTCCACCCAGTTCTTTCTCGCAGTCTCTGCCCAGCCAGTCCCAGGTGTCGCCCCGCATCCTAGTTCCTCATCAGATCTGTCTCCCCACCCCACACCATCTCCTTCCCGGTGTCAGACTGCTTCCCATTTCTCGTCGTCTTGCCCAGTCAGTCTTAGTCTCTACCCCCTGCTCCCAATACAAGTCTCCTTGCCCAGTCAGTCCCAGTTTCCCTCCCCCACCCCATCTTCCAGTCCCAGTCATGGGTTTCCCCGAGCACCTTGTCCCAATTCCTCCCCCACCCCCAGCTTTGGCTCTTGTCCCCTCTTTATTTATATCAGGCAGCTTCTTCTTCCATGCTGCACATCAGCACGGAGGGCATTGCAAGCACAGGAGAGACAGGTTTCCTGGTCTCAATTCTTGTACCCAGCCCAACATGGCCTCCACCAGCCCAGAGCTGCCAGTGCACAGAAAGTCACTCTCAGTCACGTCAGCTGGAGCATGTCCATTATTGATGGAATCCGTAGAATTTTTATCTGTTAAGCTCTAGGAGGTCTCTACTGAGCATGTGCAAACTGATTTTTCAAAGGCTTATAACTTGACCTAATTTGGGTACATTTTCATGGAGATGGCAAAAAGCACATTCTTGACACACAGACCACACTCTTGCCAAATTTCAAGTTCAGATTCCACAGCCTGGAGGGACTAGAGCTTCTCAAAGCAAAGGTCACCAGAATTTTTCTAACATGGCCAAAACAGTGTATTTGTCCCTAGCTTAGTTATTAGAAAAGTCTACACCATTTTAGCTGAAATTTTCCACAAAATTTCAGCCGGAGGCAGACACTTGGCAAGAAAATTTCCAGTCCAAATGATTAAAGTTTGGCAAAGTTATAAGCAACTGAAAATGAGGTCTTATAAAAGGCAACCTTAACAACAGAGTTGCTGGTAGCCCCTGGTATAATAATGAAATGATGGTCCACATTGCAAAGAGCTTACAATCTAAGTAGACAATGAGACATGATTGCGAAGAAAGAAAAGGTCATATATACATCTTGTTAGTTCCTGCCCTTAAAATACTTTAGGATAAATGTTGAATTGGCTAGGAGTCTGTTAGATATTGTAGTTTATTTTTATAAGATAACATGTTCTTATTTTGAGGAAATCGAGGGTAAGAGAGAGGAAGTGGAGATGAGCAGTGGAAGACTTATCAAGAGAGGGATTTGAAGGAGATGTGGTAAGCAGGATCAGAGAAGGTATTTCATGTTTGGTGACAGTGCAAACAGCTGATTGTGGAAGATGGATGCCAAAATACAATAAGACATGGAGATTGATGAAAACATAAAATTTGATGTAGAAGGAGATCAGAGGCCCGCAGAAGGATTCAAATAAAAAGGAAACATTTGTAATAATGAGAGTTGAAGATGATTTTAGTTGCAGAATGCAGGATTAACTGGAGTGTACAGTTTGATGGTGGCAGTACTCAAGACGAAAGAGAAATGGGACATCAACCAGGGTTTTAAAAGCTTGTTTGGGAGGGATGGAGAAGGAAGAGAGATGATTTGGGGAAATATAAAAAAAACCCAGACATGATTTATTGACGTCCTAGATGTAGAGAGGGGAAAGGACAGAGCTGTGCCAAGTGTCACATCAGGATCCTGATTATTTTTATTTGAGATGAAAACAACCTACTAGGTCAACTTGCCATCACTCTGCCAGTGCAGGTGAAAACAATAAAGTGAAAAATCTATCGATAAGTTGAAGTTATCCCAGAAACTAAAACTAAACTAATTATAATGACATTATTCTTTTTACAAATTGCCATTCATAAGGATGCCTCCATTGGTTTAAACTAAGTAAACACATTAAGCTAACATACACATTGTCTAACTTACAGTTCATCATACAAATTGACTAGCTTATTACTGTACCTTATCTTTGCGCATCAAAAACAGAAGATCTTCAGCAGAGATGACTCGAGCTCCTCTCAGCTGAGAAACTTCAGCTGCTTGCTGCAACTAATAAAAACAAAAAGATATGTAAAACTACTGCTTCTGTAATATATGTTGTATTTAGTAGGTTTCAAAATAAGTTCAGATAAATACACTGTGTGGTGACATGTTGGAAAATATATATCATCTTAAAAATATAGGCTGGGACTTTCAAAAGTGCCTAACAGAGTCAGTCATCCAACTCCCATTAACCAAAATTCCAGCCATAAATTATATAAAGACTGAAAAACTTTTGGCGTATCTCAATAATCATAATGCTGCATTTAAAAGTAAAACTTCTTGTTTCTGAGCATATAGAATTGTAATTTCTACCCTGTGTCTTTTCTTCAATGCATTTTCTAGTGAAGTCTAGAGAACATACATGAGTCCTCTAAGGCAGACAAGTAAAAAGCAAAGCTCTTACTCTGAAGGGCGCAGACTAGCTGGCTGATCCTGCTGAGAATTTCTGGGCAATAGCAAACATTAATTCTATAAATATACATGAAGAAATTTTAGGGAAAAGTCCTTGACTTTCAACAGTACCGATCTTATCCATAAGCTAGGAATGTTCTTTTTCACTCAGACTTGAAGGACACAAAGAAAGAATTGAGCAATTTCATAGGCTTAGATTATGGCTGCCATGGGAGTAGGAAGGGAAAGAACTGCCTTCATCTACATTGTAATCATTGTGGCCTAAAGGCTGTGCCTCTATAGGTCAGCAAGACCGCCAAGTCCACTGAGTCTCCTGCCCATGGATCAAAGGTCTCCTGAGAAGAGCCTTTAACATAACATATAATAAATAACCCCCTTTACACCAAAGTGGGTGGCTTCAAAAAAGTTGGGCTAAGAGTCCACTTCCAAGTCCAAAAAGAGTCCATTTTAAAGACAGCATAACATGAGTTGACACCAAACCTATGGCAAACTGATAAATAACAAATTGCTGGGCTAATGAGGCCTAATCCAAAACCCAATGAAGTCACTGGGATTCCTTCCACTGAATCCAATGGGCTTTGAATCAGGCTGGCGGTCACTTTGAATACCAGGTGGGGAGAAATAGTTCTCATTGGACTAGTTGCTTCCATACCCCAAGCTTGGGAAACATTTTTCCAGTAAGAGAATTTCATCACAGGATGTTTGCTTTCATCCCTGTCTTTCTCAGCTGGTGGGAGGAATACAATTACATTAAAACTCATGTGTACACCTGCAACATGATACCAAAAATATAAATCTCATTTCTTTTCATGCAAAAATGCCTCCACACTCCACTTTCAGAAATACATTAATGCACCTGAAAATAATTTGAAGAAATTCTATCCTTCATACTCATGCTAGCAATGGTTTCACTCAGCATCACTGCCTGAATAAGTATATTATTAATCTGAGCTCCCATGCTGCTATGTCTTGAAATAGACCTATTCAGAAGTTAAAAAGATCAACAAAAACAGTAGCTGTTTCTAATATCCAAAGGAGAAAAAAAAAGATTTTCGTTTTGGCAAGTGTTCAGTGGGCAAAGGATTCAGTCCATAAATCATAATACTGGACTGCATTAATTTTTTTCCACACTAATCACATGCACACAAAACGTTAACTGTATCTGGTATGCACAACACAAAACATACTGCATGAAAAGCTTCAGATTTTTCCTTGAAATGCTCACTTGGGCCTTTACAGCTACAGAGACCAGAGAGTTTTCAGGAATTCAGAAGTCACAGTAACATAATCTTACTTGAAACTGAACTGGAAAATGTAAGAATGTGAAAAATGATCGTTCTATTTTTTGGCAAAGGCAAAACTACTTCTTATTCTGATTAGTCTGAGGGCACACAAGGTACTTATATTTCCAGCATAAAATATAAAGAGGCTGGGTAAAAATATAAAAAGAATGGGCTGCATTTATCCCTGGTGCAACTCAAATCAAGTCAATAGAGTTACCCTATGACTGGATTTGGGCCAATACATTTATAAGTGTTTCAAAAACTGACCTTGGCATGGACAATAATGCAACACAGCTTTTTCAAATATCTTATAAAATTGGAAAACTACTGAAACTGAAAAGATATCTTAGTGTAACTCTTCTCTGTGCAGAAAATACCATAGTTTAAGACACTTGCATTATCCTTACAACATTCTTCTTCTAACCACAAAAAATGACATCTTAATTTATGTCAACTACAAACAAATCTTCTTTCAAATGATAATGAAGATATGAACGTGACAAAAATAATTTAAAATGAAGGCTTCTATTTCCTTCCTAACAAAATAATGGTGTAAATGAAGCACACTTGGCCAGACTCAGGTCTCATTTACACCCAAGGAAATCCAGAATAACTCCACTGATTTCAACAGAATTATTTTGGGTTTATACTGGTGCAAGCAAGATAAAAAACTGGCGTAATGTCCTTAGTTCATACAAACACAATCGGAGCCGTATCGTTGAATTTTCTCGGTTTTGTTGGTTGGTGCACTTTCTTAATTTAGTGAAGGCACAACGAAGCTCTGTATTTTAATTTCTTCAGTTAAAAAAAAAGGCAAAACAGGAGAATAATTCTTTCATGCAAGGTTATAAAATATGAATTATTTATTCAAAGAGACCATAAATACTTCTGAACTGGTACATACATATTTACCTGAGTAACTGGAATACATTCAGGTAAATATGTATTTAGGCATTTTTAAAAAAAAGTATACACCACATAGTCCAGGTCGGGGGCAAAATATGTATTTTTAATTTTAACCTACATATAATTGACTCATACAACCATAATATCTTAGTGCAAAGCTATAATTGTATTGTAATGAACTGTCCTATGTGACTGTCAGAGTTACTATTAATATGCAACATGTTTCAATCCCTTCCCTTCCTACGGACTGAGGGCCCTGGCTTTAGTATAACTCCAACGATCATGTTGCGTGGGAAAGGGGGATTTCAGGAAATTGCACGGAGGATATATACTTCAAGCTCTGTATAGCTCAGCTCTCTAGGAACATCAGGTTCAGCTATGCATCACTGTGATCTATAGGAGTACTGCCATTGGCTTCAAGTCAGTCTCAAGTGCAGTGTCTTTTTAGGGTGGAATAGCCAGTGATGGGGCAAGTGGATCTACTACCACTGACTCCACATGGTGTTGGAGGCGGGCAGTGTAGCGGCTATGAAGACTGTTCCTATTCTGAAGCTGCAGTAACAACTGTGGAGTGGCATCAGTGCTGCCCTGAACCCTGGTGAAGATGTGGGATTGTTTCCCACCATCGTCCTGTGGAGTTCCCTAGTCGCTACTCTAATTAGAGCACTCAGGTTGGGCACTAGGAATAGAACTTGCTGTAGTCTGAGTGCAAAGCTACTGTACATTAAAAAAAAATCTTTAAATTATTAAAAATGCTTAGTCAATATTTGAAAACATTTTATTTTGAGCTATTTTAATGCACAGAAAGCACCCAAAATATTTAGCCTTTTAAGAAAAAAAAGGCATGCCCAATTTTCTCAAAATTAGAAAAAAAACTGAGACCCCAGAGTCTGATTATATTTTTATTACAGTCAAATTATGAATCCCTGAAAATTAAAGTGTTGAAATAACCCTAATTATAGCAGTGCAAATGAGTTCATGAAAACTAAGTGTATTTTACAATTTTGCACATTACAAAGAAAGTAGTATACACTGTAACTATATTTTAAAATCTGAGACGAAATACTGGGGAACAATATTTTAAAACTTAATCACTGGTTTATTGACTTAACTAGAATATGTTAATGGTCACCTTAGGGCTATTTATTTTTCTCTCTCTTTCTTTTTGTAACTTCTGCAAATTAAAAATGTGATTAAAGGAGTACTCACTCTGCTGTGACAGTAACAGTTACCTCAATCAATACTGTCTGTTTTTTCACAATGAAGTTTTTCACAACGAACAATTGTGGCAAACATTTTAAAGAAAATATTTTAACAAAATAGATGAAAGGCTGGAAACCAAACAGGCTGTATTTGTGAAACAATCATTACAGTTCTTAAATTACATTAAAGAAGGGTGCTAAGAAAGGCTAAGTACTAACCTTTGCATACTTTTAAAGTGGTCAGAGCCAAAAATAATGCTTTAGGAAACTATGCTTTTGCTTTCATCATGAAGGTAAATTAGATCATAGTTCATCTTGTTACATGCATAAAAAACCCCAAGTTGTATCAAAAATAATAATTATTTTCATCTTTCACTGTGCCAAAAAGGTGCAACAATAGCTTATTATGAACTCGGGTACAGTACTATAAGTAGCTTTTAGTATATTCTGTACATAGTACTCCAGTATACTTTGAAAGCATGTAAGTGTTAGACGTAAACACAATTTTTAATTTTAGGCTTTTTCAGATACTATTTTTATGAGCAAATAAAGCTCTCTCCAGAAATTCTTTTTTAATGTAGTAGGGAAAGATATTAAAAAGTGTTTTTACAAATCAGCACTGAATAGGCTTTAAAGAGACACAGTGCACTGAGAGAACTATTACATTATGTGGTCTATTATCATAGTACACTAGTAGGTAAAGATTTAGTAGGGGCACAGTGTTTTAAATGCATGACTAAATCCCTGCATTGTGTTCTGAAAAAGTAAGTTTCATTTTGCAGGTTGACGGATTTCAATTAATTTTTCAGTTATTAGGAAGCCATTATCAAGGCTAATATATTTTTTTGAAGTGTAATTAATGGTGCAACAGGTGCCAGGGTGCCAAACTTGGAGAATAAAGCCCTGTATTCTATTCTGAGGTCTTTAGTGGTGCATAGACGTTTGCTAGCCCTCCTCAGAGGGTGAATTTCAGCACTCTAATTAGAGGTAGTGACATGATTCTCAACCCTAATCTGGACTAAGGAAGTTTAGTTCAGCCTCCATAGCAATTCAATCCTTGGACACTCTGATGAGACACTGCTTTCAAGGGTATCATTTGTGATGTTTTTAAAAATGTGGATATTTGTTCACTAGTACCTAGACAAAAATCACCAAGTTATTTCACTATTCCATCATAGTAGCCATCAGATGATAACTTTCAGATAATTTGGTCATATTCAGAGCAGTGACGTAGAACATAAAAGAGCAGCAGCAATTATCAATTCTTTGAGCCTTCAAGCTTCCTTTTTATCTTTCAGGATCTAGCTCTCTGTTCTGTACCAAAAATCAGCAGCCAGTTTCAGTTGTAAAGAGGACAATAACAAGAAAATAGAAAGCTGTTTGGTGGCATGATTAATGTAAAGGACTAGGAATCTGAACAGACTTTGGGCTTTAAATCTGAGTGAGCTACTGACTCAGGAACTTTGGCAAGTCACTTGACTTCCTTGTTATTAGCCTTGTTTCTCTTACAGTAACTCCCGGAGGCCCCCATCATGAATTATCAAACTACCACCAACGGAACAAACCAAAGTGTCCTAGAAGTGGCCTTGAAAATACCTTAATACAGACAAGTATTTGTAAGAGTACAAAAAACAAAACTATTTTTTCAGTTATTTTAGTGAAAGAGAAGCCATCAACTTGAAAATCACTGGTTTGATTCTCTTGTTTCATCAGCCCTACTTGGTCCTACAGCCTATCTGGCTCCAGGGGAATCATCCCAAAGGGTGGCATGGAGATGCCACAGAGCAGTCTTCAGATTATTCTAATAAACGTTGGGGAGAACCAGCCTTGTGCACAGTGGCCTTCAGATTACAGTGTGCTTGGCGGAAGCTTTGCATCCCTCTCTCCTGAACTGCACGGTGTACACATTAGCTGGAATCCAGAAACTAGCCTCACATTTCCAAAATATTGGACATAGTCAACTTCACTGTTTTGTTGATTGTACACATACTTTCTCAGACCTTGTAAGAGGGCGTTTACCAATAACATCAGCAGACCTGAAGCGGAAAAGTCAGCAAGCAGCAGGCATATGTTTACAGGAAGAAAAAGGGGCAGAGGAGAAGTGGCCTTCAGCATGTTTGGTGGTGTTGCTCTTCATCTCTTGCAAAAGACCCTTCTGATCATAAACAGAGCAGAAAAATCCAGTCAGCCAGATGGATCAAGTGGAGTAGTAATTTACGCATTGTGTGGAGTGACTTTCATGCCAATGGACATCCCCTGCACAAAGCCAGAGTACTATTCCGGGGGTTGAGATGGGTACACGGTGAATTTCATCCATGGAGAACATTAAAAAAGAAGCAACAAAGAATATGAAGAGACACAATTGAATGCTACTTACTAAACATCATCTATAGTGCTAGCTAAAAGGATTTGCTACATTTAGACTAAGGCATGATGAGTATTACAATCCACATCTGACTCCAAGTGCTGGATTAGCACCTTGCAATCCAGCCCAAACTGTGCTACCCCAGGAGCAGAACCATGAACAAAACTGGGACTGAGAATCTCACTTCAGTCTCTGCCTTACCCTTGCTCCATGGGGAAATAAACTGTGCCAACCTTTTCTTGGTGCAGATTACTTCCCCCTCTACCAGCTCAGGCTGTTTGGGGCTGAGGAGGTATTCAGGGGTCTCCCCACTTGAGTAGGAGCAGGGAGTGGTAGCTACTCTCCACTGCCATGCAGGGTCTAGGGATGCTGATAGCCATCCAGGCTCATAGTTGGGCCCCATTTTAGATGTATAAAACAAGTTATGTTAAACTACAATCACTCAGAGAAAATGGCAAAATAATAATAATAATAATGGAATCTCCATTTCCTAAGCCTTTCCATACTATCAAACCTACTTGTTGATAGATGCAAACAATTAGTGATTTATTATTGCATTAAACACATTAAGTAACGGAAGCACATATACACTACTTTATTAAAATTACTTCCATCATTCCTGTACACATATTGCTGTTTCAATAGAAGTCAAGCCTTAAGTCAAAGGGTCTGCTGTGACATTTCTTAAGTCTGTTTTTATATTACTATTTTAACTGCATGTATGAACCCACACTTCTAAAATGAAATCCTGCTATTACAATTTTAAAATATTAAAACATACAGAAGAACTTTAAGTACAGTATGAATAATTCTCAAATTTTAACTTAAGCAAGTTAAATTGTCACTTCCCTTCTTTGTTTTTTCCATTTACATTTTGGAATTCAAGCTGGAGGTCTAATATTTTCATGTCCATACTCTTTGCAATCTACATTCTTGGTACTGTCTAAAAGCCAATGCAGATCAAAAAGCTTTCATTACATTAAAAACAAAAACAAACTCTGTAGTTCTTACAGTTGTGAAATAAAGTTTGAAAAATGTGATCTGAATGCAAATGGTACAGTGATGTCTGCATAAGTCTGTAGACAGTTTGAAATACTAGTTCAGAAAGATGTTAACTCCAAGATCAACTAACACCACCAGCACCCCCAGCAGTGAACTTTGTGGCAGCAGAGGAAAACTGCTGGGTTCAGAGCACCTATTCCACCCACTAGATACATTCTGTGCTCTCCAAGATGTGCTCCCCACCCCATTGTCAACATGTCAATGACCAGACACAACGAGGGGCGTGGTCTGGGGAAGACGACCTTTGTGCACGCCATTCAGGGATCGAGCTACCACTGAAGGGACTTGAGGACTTGCGGTGGGAGTGTGATCATTTGTCCAGACTGTCTCTCCTCGGTCGACACACTGATGCTATCCAGGCCTGAAGAGGTCTGAGCCTGAGCCTCGCATGTTGCACTACGTATGTGAAAGATGCCATACGCCCAAGGAGTTTTAAGCAATTCTTTACTGTAGTTGTGAGATACCGTGTGAGGTCTTGTATAATGTTGTGCATAGCCTGAAAGCGGGACTGAGGTAGGAACACTCAGGTTTGTCTTGAGTCTAACATTGCCCCTTTGAACTCTATTTTTTAAGTGGGGGCTAGGGTTGACTTTTGTGCATTCAGCAAGAGACCCATCCTGTCAAATGTGGATATCATCAGGCTGACCTATTGTTCCACTTGTATTCTGGAACGGCCTTTGACTAACCAGTCGTCGAGGTATGGGAATACCTGAGCTTGCTTTTTCCTCAGGAAGGTGGCTGACATGCATTTGGTGAATACCCGAGGAGCCAATGACAGGTGAGGGTCTCTGACCCCAGAGTCCTTCCTCCGCGCCACATCCCTGATTTAAGCCGGTGTGTTGTGCACCGATGCTGAGGAGCCTAGTGCCGGATCCACGGAGCTCGATTCCGACTGCGGCCGTAGGGCTACCTCCTTTAGCACCAGCTTCAGTCTGTGGTCCCTTTCTTTCTTGGTGCAGGGGCAGAATCCTCTACAGATTTTGCACCTGTCTGTTTGATGGGACTCCCCCAGGCACTTGAAACAAGACATGCCCTTGGCATCGGCTTCTGGCAGATCCCACATGGTTTAAACCCTTGGGACCGAGGCATGCCCAGGCCCCGGGAGAGGGAAGGGGATGGGAGAGGAAAAAAACCCAGTAACCAGGTGTCAACTAACACTATCCTACACTAAAAAGTACTATTTTAACTATTAACAGATTAAAGAAGAGAACTGCTAGGGGGTCACTCGAAATGGGAGGGAGAGAGAGAGAGAGAGACAGACAGAGACAGAACACTCCACCGACCGTCACTGTGGTAAGAAGGAACTGGAGAGGTGGTGGGTCGGCAGGGCTCTATATGCGGCGCCATGAAGGCACGACTCCAGGGGAGGCCTGGGCCAACCCAATGCGTACTGCTAGGGGAAAACCTTCTGGTGATGGTGCATGCAGCGCACGCACACACCTAATTGAAATCGACCTGAGTAAGCACTCGAAGAAGAACCAGACCTTTGACAAGAGGGGACATATACAACAAATGTTCTAGAAATGATTTCACTATGAGGTGGGCAAAATGGAATGTACATTAAGATTCAATCTCACTCACTCACTGTCACTGATCGGTCCATCAGCCCTCACAAAGAGAGCGCCGATCACAACACATCAGATGCGTTGTTCTAGCCAGTCCTCCAACTACCCGCCCGCCAAGCTGTCAGTAGCACCGGACACCCGACTGACATAGCGCACAGCAGCCTAGAACTCCCGAGCGATCTGCCAACTGCAGCCTCCCAAGCAGCTGGGATTACAGGCATGCGCCACCACACCGGGCCAGATTCAATCTAACAACTCAAAACGGTGGCAAAATTGATTTAAATGCTCAAGAATTATTAATTAGGCTGGTCAAGGAGCCAATTAGTGTACCCAGAGATAAAATGATTTTTATGTTAGTTTCAAAGCCCTGATTAAATATGTCATTGCACCTCCCACATGGTAGTTCTGTGCTAGTGGCTGAGGAGGAGAAAGGCTTCTGAACTTGTAATGAACATCGAGATTACTCCAAAACAATGTATCACCACAACAAAAATACAGCAACAGTTAAGAATTAATTGTGGTCCTTGGTACAGAATCATATAACCAAGTAACTAGTGAAGTAGATACTAATATTTCTGTAATACTCCAGAATTAAAAGGTCCAAGAGAATGAAATTTAAACACAATATAACTGAGATAATTAATTCAAATATCATTTTTGAGAAGAAATGCCATTAAGACCTGCTCCAAACCTCACCCCCAAAAGCTTGAAGTCTCCCTTTAGAGTCTCTATTCAGATACACAAAATTACTCCCCCCCGCCCGTCACCTAATTTCATGGCTGAGAGTCAGAATTATTGGAAACCACTATTACACAAAGTGGGTCTTGGAGGGTATGGATTTTCAAAACCTTATTTGCAATATGAAGGTACATAAAGGAGAGGAAACTGGACATCAGGCAAGCTATCTGCTCCTGAGGCCCCAAGTCTGGAGTAGCAAGTACTGGGTCAATGACTTAGTAGTCTGATCCAATTTAAGAGGCACAAAGGCTTACCCAGACCCAGAATCAAAAGAAAATTATTTTCGCTTCCTGGAAAGAAAGAGCTTTAATTTCTAATTCGGTATAAGAATCTAATTAGAATTGAATACAGAAAGGTGGGCTGCAGGACTGAATGAAGAATCTTGTGGCATTTAAAAAGAATTGTGCCCTATGATCATGATAAATATGCCAAGATTTGAAGATTCTTTATGTTATCAATCACCCAGAACTGGAGAGTTGAGGGCTCCTTCTCTTCCGTATGTTTTTTATTATTGTTCTCTTCTTTAATAGGGAAGATAAAAAATGAAGAGATGGAAAGGCTGGGTTTGCATTTTCAATGGAACTTATTCCCTTAAGTGACTTAGGTACTTTTGAAAATCTTATCCAACAGCCAAAATAAAACTAAACATCAATATCACATATTTTGAGTGTGATTCACACTCTATTTCACACACACACACACACACACACACTATATTACCAAGAAAGCAGAATTGTTGTTTTTCCCCCTATTCTTTTCTCTCTCTCTCTCTCTCTATATATATATCGATATATAGCTATAGATATATAAATAAATAAAAGAATAAGGGGGAAAACAACAATACCGCTTTCTTGATAATTATCCCCAAATTGAATTTATCTAAAACATTTTCTATATGAAACTAGCATAAAAAATCTTTTTTATCTCCGGGTACAATAATTGGCTCCTTGACCAGCCTAATTATTCAAACAAAAAGAAATAGGCTTTTTTTTAACAATATCATCTGTTTCAGGAGGATAAGTTTCAACTGCCTAATTTTGTATTTGTGCTTCCAAATTACACCATGTCTGTTAGAGATCGTTCACACCAATTCTTCAAGAAACAGGAGGAATCCAAGTTTTTGAGCGCACATCTGATTTGTGTAGCTGAGTACTACAGAGTTCTTTTCATAACACCAGCAAACAATAAAACAGAAATGAAAGCAAACAACTGGTTAGTTTAAGTGATTTAAGTATCTGCTACGTACCAAAATTTGATTCAAATTTATTGTGGCAGCACTAAGTGGAGCAAATGTAAATTCTATAGTGTTTGACAATCATACAAATACCGAAGTTCACCAACTGCTCAATACTTTAGATACTTTTTTAAAAATTGCATTAAAGAGTATTGTGTAATAACTATAGTAACAAATACAAATTAACAATGTTTTCATGGTAAATATAGTTACAAAAGACACAAAAAATGAAATCCATTAGAAAATCAATATAAACAGAATGCAAACAAAGTTAGAATAGGGAATGCACAAAACATTTAGTTCCAGGATTCTGTTTTTACCAATATAACATATAGTTAAACTAATATATGATTTGGTAGTCGTAGTCACCCAAAAAACCCTTCAATCTGTCGTTCAATCTTTATTCATACTACTATGGGAAACTATTTCTCAATTTGTAAAGAAGACATGATCAGAATATGTACAGGATACAAATATGATTTAGGGAAAATAGATTCCTCCCCACTGGAAATATTTAAAGAAATCTTCTAAGTCACAAAATCTCCAGTTAATTTCAGCATGAGTAATATTTAACAAATAAAAGCTGAATTGTGAGCAATAGCAACACTGTTGATTGTGATTGTTGATTCTCTGGGGCAGGAATAGTCTTATTATTCATGTATATAATACCTCTCAGAACAGGGCCCTGTGTCTAAGTGGGGACTACATGTACTACTGTAATAGACAATCATGAATATAATTTTAATATTTTGGATATTTAAGATACAAATTAAATAAACTGTCAACAGCTCACATGGCTCTTCAAAAACATAAGTCAAAAAGATTCTTCAAGTACCTAAATAACTTACTAGTTAACTCAGATGGAGACACAACTGTCAAGATACATGGGTGAGTGCCCATATAAGTGTAATATGGGGTAGGGAAAGTGTTGGCCTGAAATTTTCCATCCAAGTAAAATTCTGATGAAAATCAGAAAAATAAACTGATGAAAATTTGCGGAAAATATTTCTGTTTTCCCACCAGTCCCAGAATTTAAAAAAAATGTAAACTGGGAAATTGTGCAAGAAAATGTGTTTTGTTTTCCAACCACCTGACTAGCAGGCATCTTATTGAAGTGATTTTTTAAAATGTTAATCAAAGAACTGTGTTGTGAGTAGTATTAGAAGGTGTGAAGGTCAGACTAGGATTTTTCATGGGTGGATGAAGAACAGTAAAGGAGAAGATAGGAGAGAAATGCAGATCAAATGAAGAGAGTAGAAAGAAATGCAAAGTAGCATAAATGTGAACTTTGAACAACACATATTTGTACATGAAAAATGGCACAGAATCTCAAGTCTTATTTAATGTGCATTCTTCAATTAGCATTCATTTCCCAAGGACATTGATTTGAATGGGCTGTTTCACATCACCTTAGCACAGAGAGAAAGGATCACTTTTAAGCTGTGAAAGGGCACAGAAAAAAAATAAACAAGCCTGCTGAACATAATTTCCTCTTTATTGCTACTGCAAAGTTATGAAATGAAATCTATTATTTAATTACATTGGATCAAGCAACAGGAAAAGAAGGGAGTGTTCAAGTCACAACATCCCTAAAAGAATAAATTACTACACTTCCTTTTGAGTAGAAGACAGTTTAAATGTATGGATTCAAATTATCCAAACAGTTCAAATCAAACTACTAGGGAGGTGAGGGGACCTCTTTATGGAGGCATTGAAGACTGCAAAATGCACTTTAAAAATGTTAACCAAAATATTTGTTGAAAGTGGAAAATCAAAACCAGCATTTCTGCCAGAAGACCCTTTCAATATTTGGAAAAAACTACCTTCATTCAGTATTCTCCTACAACTAGAAGAGAGCTTCACAACTGTACAACAGCTTCTAATATTGGTTTGCCTTTTTAATTTTCTGTGTTGAAGACAGTTTTAGTTTATTTACTATGAAACCTCCAAAATTTGTCTGGCTGTTATAACCAAAATTTTATTAGCCACGCAGGATTTGCCTTAACTATACTTGAGTAACATTTCCTAGATCTTCCAAATTTAATAAAACTGTTAGGAAATAAATCGCTTTAACTTTTTCTCTCTTTGGATTATATTCTTGGCAGAAGGAAAATATGGAATTTTAAAACAATAATGAAAAGATAAGTGGCATTCTATGATACTGAAATAGATCACTTTGCATCTGGCACGGACCCCGCAACTGAGAGAACACCAGTCAAATTCTATGGTCCCTTATGCACACTCCCATTTACTTGAGTGTAGTTTCTCTAGAATATGAGCACAGAATTTCCCACTAAAAACTTTTTCTCTTTAAATACACTATGTAGTATTTAGTTATTAAAAGTATTTCATCTACTAAAGGATAAAACTTTGCTTCCAAGGGATTCCTACAATAAGAAATAAATAATACTCCATACCATGGCTGCACTTAAAAAGTTGCTTATGTTTCGAAAGATTTTACCAGTTTGAGAGGCATTCCCTATATTGGAAAGGAGGTATACTGCTGGACCGCTAATATTTCTCAAAACTGAAAATATATTAAAGTGTAATTTCACTTCACAGATAATCTTCCTTTAAGTAAAACATAATAATGAATTACTTAAAAGCAATTGCATGTAAGTTTCAAGTCCCTGTGTGATAATATCCTGTACTATTATAATAAACATACTTTGCACTCGTATCTTTCACCTGAGAATTTCAAAACACTGAAACTATAGTGCCCTCATGGCCAAGATGGAGACCACTCTACGAGGCAGCTCCAGCCAAGAAAAGGCACACGCAGGAACGCAGCATGGAAACTCTCTTCCACCACAGGGGTACCTGTCCCAAACTGCCCCAGTGTAAACACACACACACACACACACACACACACACACACACACACACAAGGGAAATATTTATTTACAGAGGAGTGAATGGAGAAAAAAACAGGGGGAAAAGATGAGGGAGGGGTAAAACATGATGACATCCAACACGAGGACCTCAGGCTCAGTGGTACCACAATATAAAAGGATAGGTACTGAGCAATGCCTTTAGACTCAGAGTTTAGGAATCCTGGGCAGAGTTCCAGTCTGGAAGTGAGTCTTTGGTGCTCCTGGTTGTCTTCAGCACCACAAAACTTTCCCTAACAAAAACTCTCCTGATGTCCTCTTCTGCCACTTTCCACAAACCCACACAGAGTAACAACCTCCTCACTTAACTAGCTACAACCTTCCTCCTTATTCCCAATGCAAAGTCAAAAGCCTCAGTACTCACAGCCCAATACAGTTCTGGGCTCCAACGATACTGGGGCTGGTTCTGGTTTGTCTTTCTTACATGATTCCTTCCTGGCACAGTGTTCCTCCTGGCTCCTGACCTGGGACATCCCTGTTTGGCTGCTCTGTCCCCGCAGGGCTTTGGGCTCATTCCTGGCTGCTTTGCTACATTAGGCCCTCTTGTCTGGAGCTACAGACACAGACCTGTCCCTGTCACTCTCTCGACCCCCCTACTCTGGGACAACCAGCATTTTCTCTCCTTCAGGATGAGGTTTCAAAGGGGCCGTGCTCCCTAAACCACAAGGGTTACAACATTTTACACATTATAATGAATCATGTAAAAAAAGAGTTAGTCATAATCTATTTAAGTATTTATATCCTTTGCATCACCATAGGGTTTGCATGCTTCACAAATTAAATGTATATCCCATCAACACCCCTCATGCACAGCACTGCAGGGTTTAAGGTAAGTTTGGGTTTTAGGTTTTTTTAAGATTAATTTATTTATTGTGGAAAAGCTAAGTCCAGCAGTTGAGATCTGCTGTACATCCATTTTACAGAAGGGCAAAATGAGGAAGAGATTTACAAATTATAAACAGCAGGCCATTGCCAAAATCAAGAATGGAATCAAAGAATCCAAACTCGCAGTCCTGTGCTTAAACCACTTGACATCTCTCCTTCACTGCTAGCAACTCTTCTCTAAGGTAATAAGAGAGATATGTATATCTGTAGGACATATATCTGGAAGGACAATGCAGAACCAAGAAAAAAAGTACCACTTCTGAGCTTTGCCTCAGCCTTCAGTATCTAAACAATTATGTACTCTTGATTAAAGATCACAAATATTTTCCAGTGCCTAGAACTATGAAACATGGTGGTGATTTACAAGGCATACATCTATAAAAACTGTGCCTAATGTATTTCTCTTCTAATTTAGGAGGCTGGCCCGCTTATTGTATAATATAATACCACATATTTCTTGGTAACATATAAACTAAAAACCAACAGCAGCCTTCAAACCTCCACGAAGAGTTATAAAAAATATCAGTCATTCTAATACAAGACTAAGGGGGGAGGGATAGCTCAGTGGTTTGAGCATTGGCCGGCTAAAGCCAGGGTTGTGAGTTCAGTCCTTGACGGAGCCATTTAGGGATCTGGGGCAAAAATTAGGGATTGGTCCTGCTTTGAGCAGGGGGTTGGACTAGATGACCTCCTGAGGTCCCTTCCAACCCTGATATTCTAAGAGGTTATAGAGTAAACAATAGCAACACAGTCACTAGTTGGCAGTATCAGAAATGGCCCTGGAAAGAGATATGCACACACAGACCCTTACACCTACAAGGAAGCGCTTTCAATTCAGTGGAATGCTGAGCGGGCGTATGGGACCACCTGCCCAGGCAGATACTTTGGGGCTTTAATTTGTGAGTTGCAATCTCACATATTCATAACAAAAACCTAAAAATACTGTGAAGGTTAACTGAATATTAACATGTTATTCCTATTATTTTATTAAATCAACCACAACCATGCCACTTTTCATGTATGTCTCTTATCACATCACTCTACCGCTTCTCCAACACCACCACAACCAGCCATGACCACCCACTTATCTGTTCCTTCCACAAATGTCTTCGAGCTTTCTTTTATGCCAACCCTTATGCCCAAACCAGCCTTTCTGAACTGATGTTTGTTAAGGCTACTAACCTGTCCTCCTTCAAATCCACTCTGGAGAGCCACTTGCACATGTAAGAAATCAACCAAAGTATTGTGGCCAGGGTCAGGGGCAAATGGGCAAAGTCAATATTTATTTATATAATTACAAAACAAAAAAATTAGAATACGACAAAAGTACATAAACACTATTATTTATAAGGGCTCCACTAGCGCAAACTTAATTCTGAGTACTTGACTTTGTAAACTTAACATTCTTTGACATATGTCTAGTTATCTTATTTTTAGAAGGAATTCTTCGATTCTTAGATTTTAAGGCCAAGAGGGACCAAGAATTGTTCTTCTTAACCTCCGAGGACAAGGCAAGAAGGAATGGGCTTTAATTGCAGCAAGGCAGGTTTAGGTTGGACATTAGGAAAAACATCGTGTCAGGGTGGTTAAGCACTGGAATAAATTGCGTAGGGCTGTTGTAGAATCTCCATCATTGAAGATTTTTAAAAGCAGGTTAGACAAACACCTGTCAGGAATGGTCTAGATAATACTTAGTCCTGCCATGAGTGCAGGGGACTTGACTAGATGACCTCTCGAGGTCCCTTCCAGTCATATTATTCTGTGATCAGATCATGTAGTCTAACCTCCTGTGTAACACAGACTATAGAATATCACCCACTACCCTTGCACTGAGCCAAAAAACTTGAGTTTGACTAAAGTGTATCTTCCAGAAAGGTATCTGGTCTTGATTTGAAGACATCAAAAGACAGCAAATCCACCACTTGCCTTGGTACTTAGTTCCAATGGTTAATTACCCTCCCTGTTAAAAATGTGTCCCCCACTTCTAATTTGAATATGTCTGGTTTTAAGTTCCAGCCATTGCCTCTTATTAAGACATAGGAGAAAACTGCCCCATTCTACTCAGCACTGGTGAGGCCTCAGACGTACTGTGTCCTGTTCTGGACACCAGAGGAGAGCAAGAAAAATGACAGGTTTAATAAAACCTGACCTATGAGGAAAGGTTAAAAAAAACTGGGTGTGTTTAGTTTTGAGAAAACAAGAATGAGGGGGAAACTGATAACAATTTTCAAATATGTTAAGGGCTGTTCTAAAAAGGACAGTGATCAATTGTTCTCCATGTTCACCCAAAGTAAAACAAGAAGGGAGATTTAGATTTTAGGAAAAGCTTTTTAAATATAAGGATAGCTAAGCTCTGGAACAGGTTATCAAGATTGGTTGTGGAACAGCTGTCACTGGAGTTTTTTAAGAACAGGTTAGACAGATATCTGTCAGATAATCTAGGTATACTTGGTCCTGTCTCAGTACAGGGAGATGGATTAGATGACCTCTTGAGGTGCCTTCCAGCCCTCTGTTTCTATAATTCTATGGTTATCATCAGCCGCTGGGGATTCAAAACATTCCCAACTCTAGTAACCTTAAAACCAACAGTGTGCACATTCTCTCAGTTAAAGGCAGATAAACCTCACCACATTTTGGGATTACTGCCCCCAAACTACCTTCCTCACCTCAATTAGCCTGCTCTATTCCATGCTCCAGTCTCTATCATGGTGTGCAGTATGCAACACCACAGCCTAGGATGGATGAGATAGAGCAGTGGTTTTAAACCTTTTTTCATTTGCGGACCCCTAAACAATTTCAAATAGAGGTGTGGCCCCCTCTGGAAATCTTGGACATAGTCTTTGGATCCCCAGAGGTCCACACACCACAGGTTGAAAACCACTGAGATAGAGAAACAGAGTCCATACCGCCTTACTAACCCTCCAACGGTCCCATATATACACTGAACAAGGAGGAGGCCAAGATGGAATTTGCTTACTCCTTCAGTAAATAATAACTGGTTCATTTGCAGCAAGTAATCCAGGTTGATGAATGGCAGTTGTGTGTAAAATGAGTTGAGCAGGGTTATTGGGGTTGGGGTTTCTTTTGAAAGAACTTGAATGAAAATCAGCCTTCTATGGGGGTGTAAGTATTCCCAGAATAGAGTCCTTAATTATTTGCAGTCTTGGTTCATTCAGATAAATAGGCTGCACTAATATATGTTTGAGCTTCATTTAGGGAAAAAAAACTTATTCATTACAGATGTGAGCATCTCTGCTTTGTATACTTAGTCACATGCTGGAGCAAAGTGGTTCAATTTCTAGCTCACTGCTAACTTTATATTTTCAGCAAGTTCACTTTTTCTCCTTAAAACTCTATGGGCTATATCCTAAAGGCCTAACTGAAGTTTTATGCAGTGTGACCTGAAGAAGAGCTTTGTGTGGGTTGAAAATTTGTCTCTCACCAACAGAAATTGGTCCAATAAAAGATATTACCTCACCCACCTTCTCTCTCTAGTATAACTGGAGTTTTGACAGAGTAAGGACTTCAGAATTTAGGCCTTTTAAACTGAACAGTGTAAACAATTTTTTTTGGCAGACCAGAGATTATTTTATACATCTACTGATCTAAAATAGGTTCTAGGATTTTTAGAACCTATTTTGAAATAAGTTGTTATATAATACTTACTACATCAGTATATGAAAAAAATAACATCTACTCCATTGCGGGACCGAGCATCAGAAACTTGAAACCTATAGTCGTAAGTAGAATCAGGGTGTCAACGTAGAAGCATCGTAAGTGCCGTTCGTCGTAACTCGAACGCCGTAAAGTTGAGGACTGCCTGTAGATATTTATTCATTTTCATTGTTCCCTTTTACCTTGGCAGAGGATAGAGTAGCTACAGGACACTATAAGAAGACTATATGTTCAGTCGTTTTTAGGTACTGCTCTCTTTTTCAAGGTTTTTAGAGTCATGTCATAAAGGACTAAGGGCTCAATCTACCAAAGTACTTCAGCATATGCTTAACACTTAGCACATGAGCAGTCCCTTTGGTTTCAACAGAACTACCCCTGTGCTTATAGCTAAGCACGTGATGAAGTGCTTTGTTGGAATGGGACCCAAGATTCCCAATTGATATAGGTAATCTTGGTATAATTACTGCATGTGGCTGTTATTTCTGGTGAAAATGTATTTTGTTTTACTCCAAGTACAATTTTTGTACTCCTGGTGTCACAAAGTGTTTGAAAAGCTGCTCTATATTTTAATTACATTCCCTCATTTTAATGAAACTATGCTAATACCAGGTGCATGTACTTAACCGATCTAAGCAAGGCTTGTGATGTTTTATACAGTTTAGACTGTTTTTCTGAAGAGAGAGAGAGGCAAACTTATGTTTACTTTAATGGGAAGTTATTCAAACAAAATACTCATATTTCAAACTATTTTTATGATCTTCTACTTCAGCATCTATTCTCAACCATGTTCTAACCTCCTGCACCAGTTCAAACTATGAGAAAGATTAAGGCCACTCTTACTAGCACACTTCACGTTCACCTCTGGGTCTACAACTCTAATCTAATCTGAAGTACTAAACTAAATCAATTTCTGATGTTTAGCTGCCATCCACATCGCAAACCCCCTCCCCATACATAATTCACTGCAATTTGACATCCTTGGCAGCCTGGCTCAGGAAAAGACTAGTATAGCTTTAATTATCTCTAAAATCCAAGCCAACGTTGAGGTCACTGGTGAGGCAGTGGGGAAAATTTCATATTTTAGCCAACTGCACTTGTACCTCACCTTGGATAAATATAGTTCTTCAACTTTCTAGTATAGCTACTCTTTCTTTTCTTACAAGCACAGATATTCAATCCCAAAAGTGTTTTACACGCCTTACAATTTTACAAAAATGTTTACGCAATATAATCCGTGACATTGGTATAAACATTGGTTAGTAAAACATGAAACACGTTCACAATCATCCCAAACCCATGGTTTAAAAAACAAAACAACACCACAACAACAACAAAACCAATATTTGACTGGGTTCATATGGCAATTTAGTTTGGATGCCCTTGCCAGAGAGTTACTAGAAACATTTGCTTTATGTGTATACAGCAACCAATTCTAAAATAGTTTGTTTACCTTTTGAAATAGATTACTGTGAATGCTGTAGAGAAGTTTTTAAGCAACTTTCATTATAAATCCTGTTTTCACTTGCTTATAACTTTCTGAAAAAATCATATTGTGTACTGAAATATTGTATGCCTGCTCTAACTCAAAAGCTGGATTTGGTTTTGAGAAGTTAAGGAAAATTCACTCAGCCATTTTCAAGTTATCCCAGATGGAAAGAAAAACACTTTTCACATTTTAAAAATACATTTAAGAATGTTTGATGTACTGACTCAAATGTTTGATACTGAAATTCTAACCTTGTTTATCTCTAGTCCTCAGTAAGGAGTCATCAGATAAGTTTGAAAAAATGTTAAATTTAGTATGTTACTAGCGACTAAACTAAAGGCTTCATTCATGCACTTTAAAATGCTTCTTCATTTATATCTATTTCATCGTTTTCTTTAGAACTAGAAAGTTAAACGCAAAAAGTTAACTTAACACAATATTAAGTCTGCAAATATAAAGAAGTCAGGAAATGAAAAATTTAAGATATCATTGCAATTTTCACTGTCTTGTACTTACTAAAAATAAAGGCAATTATTTAATAGCCAATGTGCTCAATTCTGATACACCTACTCATATTGAGTAGTACCTTATTCCATAAATGGTCCCATAGAAGAGTGCAAAACCCACCTTAGAGGCCAAGGACAAAAAGGCTCCATTAGTCAAGACGGGCCTAGATGAGAATTTTGGCAGCAGGACAGAAAGGACAGACTGTCTCTGAAGTGTTATGTAGGAAACATTGGCAATATTTGGGCATGGCCTAGAAAAACAATCTAGCGAAGGGGCCAACCAAAACCACCCACATTAAGGGCCTGAATAGCTGGGAGAATGGTGGTATCATCCAATGCTGACAGAGAATGGAAGAAAGATGAGGATCTTGGTTTTGACCTTGTTGAGCTTAAGTTGATGGGAAGACATCCATAAGGAGATGTCAGAGAGTGGCACAAACGCAGGAATGGCCAGAGAGAAACAGGTCAGGAGTGGAGAGATGCATAGGAGTCACTGGAATAGAGATAGTAGTTGAGGTTGTGAGAGCTGATGAAGACACCCAGGGAATGGGCCACCAAGGGAGAAAAGGAATGGGCTAAGAACAGAGCTTTGTGGATGCCCATAGAAAGTGAAAGGTGAGGCGAAGGATCCACTGAAAGAGATATTGAAGGCGTGACCAGAGAGGCTAGAGAAGAAACAGGATAGAACATTTCCTCTGAGAAAAAAAGCATTGAAGGAAAAACAAAAACAAAAAACTGACCATACTTCATAATAGGTTTTAGAAGTGACAGGGCTTCTGGACATGAAAAGAGTATCAAGCGCTTTATAAAAGAACTAAAATTTATTCCGGAGGTGAGTAGCTCTTCCCTTCAAATGAACCTCACAAAAGTGAGAAGGGAAAGTGTCAAAAGTTCTGTTTGTAAAGCATATTAGATGCAGCGAAACCTGTGTCTCACGGTCTTCTTTGCCTGCCAATTTATGGACAAACTAACTGTATTAATTCAGATTTATACCTCTGATGAGCACAATGCACTCAGTCTCCCTCTTACAGCACTGCAAAGGCCTCAATGGCAGGGTGTGGCTCAAAAAATGTTCTGTTACATTAAGGGTGGAATTCTACATTGCCTTTTTCTCCTATGTGAGCTGGTACAGACGCACGCTGTTTTGCACCTGTAGCTTTTATAAGGTCTGATCAGGGATTTAAAGAAACTGCTAGTTACTATATGCTTTATGTGTAATAGCCAGCATGTGGTCCTACATACTTATACTTGCTTAACAACTCATTATTATCAGCCGAATTAAACTGCTGTGTGAAACATGGCACTTTGAAAAATGACCTGTTTTGGATTATATATCCCACTTTTGACCCCTTTATGGCAGGGACAAAGGAAAGAGCACAGAGTTGTGCTGTTTTGATTTTTCAAAAACATTCACTATATTTTGAGATTTTCAATAAATGAATATGCAGAGTGCCACATACAAATGGATGCCATCAGAGAAATCTCTTTACCTCTTAATTAGGTAGATTGAAGAAAACAACAATCCAGCAAATGGTTTTAGAATCATAAAATATCAGGGTTAGAAGGTCATCTAGTCTAACCCCCTGCTCAAAGCAGGACCAATCCCCAATTTTTGCCCCAGATCCCTAAATGGCCCCCTCAAGGATTGAACTCTCAACCCTGGGTTTAGCAGGCCAATGCGCAAACCACTGAGCTATCCCTCCTCCCCCATGCAGTGAGCAAATTGTACCCACAGGTCCATGTTTCTATACATCTTCACCTCAGACTTTTTCAGACCCTTATGGAATACTGGTCTGGAGATTCTTCTATACTTCTGGGACCTTGTGGATTCTCCTCTCTATTTAGTACCAGGGCTGGCTCCAGGTTTTCTGCCGCCCCAAGCGGGGGAAAAAACAAAAACAAAAAAAAGCTGCGGCAGCGCGATCGCGCCGCTCCACTCTTTGGCAGCAATTCGGCGGCAGGTCCTTCGCTCCAAGAGGGACTGAGGGACCCTTCGCCTAATTGCCACCGAAGACCCGGACATCCCGCCCCTTGGTATTGGCCGCCCCAAGCACCTGCTTGAAGCTGGTCCTGTTTACTACTTTCAATCTGCAATGTCTTCCTATTTTTCTATTAAAAAAAGCCTTCACTGCATGTGAACGAGAAGGGATATAAAGCTAAATGCAAGCCTGTTGGGAAACTGTGTATGCAAACAATGAGATGACTACTGATATGCTGTTATCCTTATAAAAAGATCAGTAGAAGTTTGTATCATATTTGTTTTCAGTTGTACACATGTAAAGTGTTAGGTGCTGTACAAACACAAAAGACAGCACACTTCATCTCCCAAAGTGGTCACATTCTACAAATAGAGGGAGCAGACTGTCGGAGAGATGATCACTCATAGGGGAAAGAAAACAAGCAAGTAAGTTTAGAGACAAGTATACAACCATTGTATCACAATTATTAGATATAGATATGTATAATATAATATTGCCTATGATCTATTTAGCCCACAACACAAACGCCCATCACACTGATACTCTCTAGGGACTTGTTACAAGAATATTTAGTTCGCTACAATCTGGGGTTTAAGTCTACACTGCACAAGTGTGCCATGCACTAAGGGCTTGTCTACACTTACAGTGAGGCAGCAGCACAGACCCACCAATGTAGCACTTAGGGAAGACACTACCTACACAGACAGGACAGCTTCACCCATCGGCATAGGTATTTCACCTCCCAGAGATGCAGTAGCTATGTCGACGGGAGAAGACCTTCCGTGAACATAGCGCTGTCTACACAGGGGGTTAGGTCTATATAACTATGTCGCTCAATAGTCTAGATTTTCCACACCCCTGAGCAGCGTAGTTATACCAACATAAGTTACTAGTGTAGGCCAAGCCTAAGCGTCCGTGTGGACCCTGTTGCCAGGCGCTAAAAGTTTCTTACCCACAGGATCCACATGGACATTTAGTATGCAACAGGCTAATGCAGGGTAAATTTACTCCCAGCTTGCCATAAACTACCCCAGGTGAAGTGCTTAAAGAGCCACGGTTAGTAGGAAATGAAGAATGGAATGCTGCTAACTCATTGGAGCACACATGTCTAATCACACTTGATGTCTTCCCCCATTAACTCCTGCAGCACTCTCAGTGATCAATCATATACTCTGCAGTGTTGCTCCCAACACTAGTAGTGCACATGGGCTCCCCAATCCCTGTCTCCACTAACATGAACTGGAGAAGTTTTCTCAAAGCCTTTTTTGTGCCCTATACCACCTTTGGCTTTTGAAACCTTGTTTTTCTCTGAGTCTCTATCACCTCTAGCAATAGATCATATTAAAATAATCATTTCATTAGAGGATCCTTTTGTATTAACAGCCCAGATGGCATTGTCTACCATGACCTAAAATTGTAGGTGGCATAGTTAGGGATGATAACAATTAGGGTTTTGGGGACCTTATATTTTGACAAACTGTATATGTTCAGCAAAACGAAAATAAGAAAGAAAAACTTGTAGCACCTTAGAGACTAACAAATTTATTTCAGCATAAGCTTTCGTGGGTTAATACCCACTGCCATGCATCCGATGAAGTGGGTATTAACCCACGAAAGCTTATGCTGAAATAAATTTGTTAGTCTCTAAGGTGCTACAAGTTTTTCTTTCTTATTTTCGTTTTGCTGACACAGACTAACACGGCTACTACACTTAAACCTATGTATATGTTCAGGATGACATTTTCCAAATTTCAGCAAAAATTGTCAAGCCATTTCTCAGGACAAGTTCGGGGGTGGGGGGAGGAGGAATTTGTTATTTACCCATAGTAAAAAAAAAATCTTACAATTGTTTTGTTGAGAAACTCTAGAAACTCCATGCTTTCCAAGAGGTATTGATTTAGGCAGCCCCTGATTTTGAGAGTTTTGCCATCCAAGTAGAAATCTGTCAAAATTTGGCTAAATTACAAGTTTCTGGAATATTACAGTTTGTGTGTGCTCATTGGAGACTTGTTATGAGTTTGGCTGCCAAATTCTCCACAGATTCCATTTGTGACTGAGCATGTCTCAGCCCATGGCTGCAGAGATGAGCAGCACTTCCCTGCAATTGCTTCTCTCGGAAGCCGGGGCTGTTGGAATGTTGGGCACAGAACCGGAGAGCAGGGAGACTGACTTTCCTATGCTCTCAGTGTTCCTCTTGCTGGCACCCAAGCAGCATGGAGGAGAAGAAGGAAGCCACCTAATTGAAATACAGAAGGATGAGGAACCATAGCTCGGGGGGCCTGCCAGAGGGGAAGACTGGGACAAGGTGTGACAGATATGGCAATTTCCTGCAATATCCTGGACTAACCTTACTGAATTAAGTTTAAGTATCGTAGGAGTTCATTGTATTAAAAATGTAAATGTTTATATATTATTGTGGAATTGCATGTAATGTTTCTAAGGAGGACACCTGACTAATGTAAACCTTGGGAAGCATTAGAAGCATCAAAGGACTCTTTGAAACAATGTGCAAGACAAAGTTCAGCTGGATTCCTAGGAAATACTTGGAAGGAGGGGTAGGCAATGTTTCATGGGTGGACCCATCCTTTTGAAACTGGGCCCTGAGGAGAAAGCCACTGTCTGATGATCCCCTGTTACATGAGGACCAGACCAGGGGCCCAAACTTGGTAAAAGAGTGACTTTCAGATTCATGGCGGTGCTTTTGTGCTTAGGACTATTCACCAGCCAAAGCCCTGCTGGAGTCAGGGGTGATTTCTGGAAAGCTTATTAGCATGTG
This sequence comes from Chelydra serpentina, assembly GCA_037349315.1. Lineage (NCBI taxonomy): Eukaryota > Metazoa > Chordata > Testudines > Chelydridae > Chelydra > Chelydra serpentina. The sequence goes on from JBAIAC010000006.1 coordinate 12,243,021, forward strand.
TGTAGGTTCTTTTGTTATTTTTAATATGTTTTCTCTGTAATGCTTTCACCATGCACTTGCTTAGAAAGCTGTGTGGGAACCTGACAGCACCAATTACACTGTTTACAGTTTCTGAAGAGAAGGCAAAGCAGTCCTGCTTAGGCGGTCTATCTTTACTGGGGAATTCACAGTGTAGTCAGGGAACTGTGCAGCCTAGAAATACCCTGGTCAGGAGGGAGACACATGCGGGTAACCACCCAAGAGAGATGATGGCTTGGAAATCGGAAGCCTATGAGAGGGTGCCCTTGCTTTACCACAGAAGGGGAATACAAGGGCAGCTGCCCTGAAATGTGACACAAGGGCTCAGGAGGAGGTGGAGAGGGAGATTGGAATGAGCAGCTGGGAGAGGGGCGGGATGGGGGATTGGGCCGTGAGGATGGAGGACTGGGACTAGGATGTGGGGCACAGGCCCACAAACTCTGGGGCATGCCCTCATAGGGGGCACAGAGGACTGTTTGGGGCGGGGGGGCGGGGCGTATGCATCTGGGGCCCGGGACAGCTTTGCTCCCAGCTCTACTCCAGTCCTGCCCCCAGCTCCCATCCCCATGCCTGGCCCCGTCCCCAGCCTCAGCATGGCTGTACTCCCGGCCCCAGCCCCACTCCCAGCCTTGGGCCCTTTACCCTTGTCCGCATTCCCCCCACCCCCGAGCACGGCTGCACTCCCAGCCCCACCCCCAGCCTCGGCCCCTGGCCCACTCTTGGCCCCAGCCTCTGCCCCTTTACCTTTGTCCCTCCCCGGAGCCGCATGCCCACTCCTAGACCCAGCTCCAGGAGGGCAGGGGGCATGGACAGGGGCAAGGGGGGTGCAACCCTCAAACGTTTAGGGACCAGTGATGTGAGGGAGGTTGGCAGTGTGGGGTAGGGACTGTGACTTGTTGCTGAGGTAGGGGCTAGGATGAGGAACAGAGGGGGAACAGATAAAGGAATGGCACAAGAACAGGCTGGAAGGTCCAGAAGGGTTTGGGGTGGGCAGGGGTAAAGAGTCTGTGCACACTGGAGCACAGACTCCTGCAGAGTCTGAAATGGAAGCTGATTCCACATGATGGAATTTGTCTTTTCAGTTTGCTTCTTTAACAACCTAGGAAATTACATGCAAAAAATTACCTTTAAAAGAATATTAAGGCTTAACCTTCATGCCTCTTTGAAAGTCACACCTTTGTCCTATTTGATTTACTTGAAAAAATAAATAAAAATTAATAGTTAACATTTACATAGTACTTTTTATTCATATCTCTCAAAGCTGTAAGTATCCTTATTCCCATTTTACAGACAGGGAATGTGAGGCACACAGGGGCTAGGTGATTTGCATGACCTCATACCATTAGTCAATAGCAAAGCACAGCACAGAATCAAGGTCGTGTCATTGGCTCTAAGTAGGGGCTCAATCAATATGAGACTTGTATAGCATAGCCTTGTCTGTACAGTTATTGAAAAATGAGTACTGAGTTTCCTATTGTAGAAAAACCTGTGACTTATCATGCTCATCCTGAATGATTGGAAGTCTGGCAGAATACACAGTATTTTATCTGCTTATCTGAAACATCATGTACATGCTGATGGTTTATCAGAGCACTGTAGAAGGCAGAGTACAGGTTCTTCTTAGAATTAGATTATGAGCGAGTAGGGTGACCAGATGTCCCGATTTTATAGGGATAGTCCCGATTTTGGGGTATTTTTCTTATATAGGCTCCTATTACCTCCCACCCCCTGTCCCGATTTTTCACACTTGCTGTCTGGTCACCCTATGAGAGAGGAAGGCATGCTGTAAAGACAACTAAAATGACAGGTCCTTGCCCTGAAGAATTTAGAGTCTCAGCGTTCGATCTTGTAAGATTCCAAGTACTTTAAGAGAAGGAACTGAGAACCCTAAACTCCCATTCACCTTCATCAAGTGGGATACACTCAGCACCTTGAAGGAGCAGGCCCTAAATTAGATAATTAGACTCAAAACAGAGAATGGCGAAAATTGACAAAGGAAGCATGTATGGGCTGGGAGTACAATGGACAGGGATGAGAGGAGATACAGGAGGATAAGAATTTCATCAGTGAAAGATCATGAGATGTACTTAATATTATCTACACAGCTTGTTAATTCCTGTATAGATTTTATTTAATTGTTTGTATAAAAGTATTTATTTACTGGATTTAATATATTATTGTTTGCATAGGAGGTCTGGATTGAAGGTCACGTTGGGCATCGCTAGATTTCTTGGACCAATGTATCTGGAATGTAGCTAACATATATTTCAGAAAAACAATCTGATTGAAATACCTCTCAAAGAAATCAGCAAAGAAGGGAAACCTGCTCAATATATGAAGAAATGTATGAAATCCATAAATCAGAAATTAATGTTTATGTTATACATACATATATAATGAAAACATAATTTTAATCCATGATAACTATCTTAGGGTAGGTCTACACTTACCGGCTGGATCGGAGGCGTCGGATCGATGTTCTGGGTTCGATTTATCGCGTCTTGTCTAGACGCGATAAATCAAACCAGGAAGTGCTCCCCCGTCGACGCTGGTAATCCAGCTCGACGAACGGAGTAGGCGGAGTCGACGGGGGGAGCTTGCGCGCCGCGTGTGGACCCCGGGTAAGTACGTTTTCATTCAAACTAAGATAGTTCGACTTCAGCTACGTTATTCACGTAGCTGAAGTTGCGTATCTTAGTTCGAATTGGGGGGTTAGTGTAGACCAGCCCTTAGTTATTTTAGAATGCATCAAGTATTTATTCAAGTCCAACTTTACTTATTTTCAGAAAGAGCAACTATGCAAAAATGAGGGGGTTAGTTAAGCAGAAATTAAAGGGTAAAGTGACTAAAGTGAAACCCCTGCAAGCTGCATGGACACTTAAATGTATACCCCAAATTAAAAAACAAAGTCAAAGAACTAAAAAAGAGCCACCGTGGCTTAACAACCATGTAAAAGAAGCAGTGAAAGATAAAAAGACATCTTTTAAAAAGTGGAAGTCAAATCCTAGTGAGGTAACTAGAGAGGAGCATAAACACTGCCAAATTAAGTGTAAAAATGTAATAAGAAAAGCCAAAATGGAGTTTGAAGAACAGCTAGCCAAAAACTCAAAAGGTAATAACAAAATGTTTTTTAAATACGTCAGAAGCAGGAAGCCTGCTAAACAACCAGTGGGGCCCCTGGACAATAGAGATACAAAAGGAGCACTTAAAGATGATAAAATCATTGCGGAGAAACTAAATGAATTCTTTGCTTAGGTCTTCATGGCTGAGGACGTTAGGGAGATTCCCAAACCTGAGCCGTCTTTTGTAGGTGACACAGATTGAAGTGTCACAGATTGAAGTGTCACTATAGGAGGTTTTGGAACTAATTGATAACCTTAACTGTAACAAGTCACCGGGACCAGATGGCATTCACCCAAGAGTTCTGAAAGAACTCAAATGTGAAATTGCAGAACTATTAACTAGGGTTTGTAACCTGTCCTTTAAATCGGCTTCTGTACCCAATTACTGGAAGATAGCTAATGTAACGCCAATATTTAAAAAGGACTCTAGAGGTGATCCTGGCAATTACAGACCAGTAAGTCTAATGTCCATACTGGGCAAATTAGTTGAAACAATAGTAAAGAATAAAATTGTCAGGCACATAGAAGAACATAAATTATTGGGCAAAAGTCAACATGGTTTCTGTAAAGGGAAATCATGTCTTACTAATCTATTAGAGTTGTTTGAAGGGGTCAAACAAACATATGGACAAGGGTGATCCAGTAGACATAGTGTACTTAGATTTCCAGAAAGCCTTTGACAAGGTCCTTCACCAAAGGCTCTTACGTAAATTAAGTTGCCATGGGATAGGAGGGAAGATCCTTTCATGGACTGAGAACTGGTTAAAAGACAGGGAACAAAGGGTAGGAATAAATGCTAAATTTTCAGAATGGAGAGGGGTAACTAGTGGTGTTCCCCAAGGGTCAGTCCTAGGACCAATCTTATTCAACTTATTCATAAATGGTTTGGAAGAAGGGGTAAACAGTGAGGTGGCAAAGTTTGCAGATGATACTAAACTGCTCAAGATAGTTAAGACCAAAGCAGACTGCGAAAAACTTCAAAAAGATCTCACAAAACTAAATGATTGGGCAACAAAATGGCAAATGAAATTTAATATGGATAAATGTAAAGTAATGCACACTGGAAAAAATAACCTCAACTATACATACAATATGATGGGGGCTAATTTAGCTACAACTAATCAGGAAAAAGATCTTGAAGTCATCGTGGATAGTTCTCTGAAGACGTCCACGCAGTGTGCAGCGGCAGTCAAAAAAGCAAACAGGATGTTAGGAATCATTAAAAAGGGGATAGAGAATAAGACGGAGAATATCTTATTGCCCTTATACAAATCCATGTTGTGCCCACATCTTGAATACTGCGTACAAATGTGGTCTCCTCATCTCAAAAAGGATATACTGGCATTAGAAAAGGTTCAGAGAAGGGCAACTAAAATGATTGGGGTCTGGAACGGGTCCCATATGAGGAGAGATTAAAGAGGCTAAGACTTTTTAGCTTGGAAAAGAGGAGATTAAGGGGGGATATGATAGAGGTATATAAAATTATGAGTGATGTGGAGGAAGTGAATAAGGAAAAGTTATTTATTTGTTCCCATAATAGAAGAACTAGGGACCACCCAATGAAATTAGTGGGCAGCAGGTTTAAAAGAAATAAAAGGAAGTTCTTCTTCACACAGCGCACAGTCAACCTGTGGAACTCCTTGCCTGAGGAGGCTGTGAAGGCTAGGACTATAACAGGATTTAAAAGAGAACTGGATAAATTCATGGAGATGAAGTCCATTAATGGATATTAACCAGGATGGGTAAGGAATGGTGTCCTTAGCGTCTGTTTGTCAGAGGGGAGTGATGGAGAGAGATCACTTGATCGGGGGTTGGACTAGATGACCTCCTGAGGTCCCTTCCAACCCTGAGATTCTATAATACCTGTTAGGTCCACTCACTCCGGGGCATCTGGCATTGGCCACTGTTGGTGGACAGGATACTGGGCTGGATGGACCTTTGGTCTGACCCAGTACGGCTATTCTTATGTACTAATTCTAGGCTAATCTGTTTAGCTCAATTCACCTTTAATGAGTTTATAACCATAGCATCTTTGAAAAAAAGCATCCTTTAACCTGATTTGTTAAATTCAGAGTTATCAATTGTCCCTCAACCAGCTTTCTATCAGCTAAGTATTTTGTTTGGCAAGGACTCAACTTCAAATGAAGGGGATTTATCGGGGTGATAATTTGCTGTCTGTGCACCTCTAGGGTTGTTAAAATAGAGGTGCTGTGCCATATGCAGGTGTTTCAACTTTCTTAAACAAACAGCTCTGCTACTATCCCCAATACAGTTGCAATTACAAAGTAAGCAAGCTAAGTAACAGTAATTTCTCATCTAGCATTTAGCTTGGAGCCTAGTTTGGCAAACAGCACAGATTCCTGTTCTAAAGCACATCACTTCTGTTCACATGATCATAATGTACTGTAAGTAGCAGTATTAAGCTCTGGGTCAAGCAAGTTACTCTTATTTCAAATTGTCAAGTAAGCTTTGCAACTTTGCACCTCATATGGTACTCTCTGCAATTCAGCAAAGTTCACATACAGCAGCCACAACTTGCCGTTTTTAACCATAAAAAGATCTCCATTCTTGTGATCATTTATTTTAGTATTTGATGCGTGACCACCATTAGTGAAGCGGTATTGCTGGCGGATCCACACAGTTGCAAATGCATTGATAATTCTCCTCCTCTAGACAGCTTGCTCACCATTTCCCCCAGAGTCCCTATTTCTAAGCCTTTCCGGTCAGGTTTGACCTTCGGGCAAAATTTTACTCTCAAACCTGCAGAACAGATCTATAAAACCATGTTTCAAAACCAAGAACTCCCACTAACATCGAACTCCCACTAATATACTGCAAGAGTAATTAAAAAGTCAATATTTGTCAATTGTTACCACAGTTAGTTCTTCTCTGTGATTAGATGGTTTATAGATTCATAGATACCAAGGTCAGAAGGGACCATTCTGATCATCCAGTCTGACTTTCTGTAGAGAAGAGGCCAGAGAACTTCCCCAAAATAATTTCTGTTTGAACTAGAGTACATTTTTTAAAACAACATCCAATCTTGATTTAAAAATTACCAGTGATAGAGAACCACCACAACCTTGGGTAAATTCTTCCAATGGTTAATTACCTTTACTGTAAAAATTGACACCTTATTTCTAAATTTTCCAGTCCAAATTTGTCTAGTTTTAACTTCCAACCACTGGATCCTCTTATACCTTTATCCACTAGATTGACAAGAGCATTATCAAATATTTATTCCCCATGTAGGTATTTATAGACTATAATTCAAGTCACTCTTTAACCTCTTTGTTAGAATAAATAGATTGAGCTCCCTGAGTCTGTCACTATAAGTCACATTTTCCAAGTCCTTAATCATTCTCGTGGCTCTTCTGCTATTTATTAGCTTCCTTCTTGAACTATGGACACCAGAATCAGACACAGTATTCCAGCAGCTGTTGCATCAGTGCCAAATACAGAGGTATGAAACCACTCTACTCTTACTCAAGATTCCCCAGTTTATGCATCTAAGGATTGCATTAGCCCTGTCAGTTAGCTAGTTTTTAATGCATTTAATGGGTAACATATTAATTTTGTATTATTCTAGTTTCTTAATCAAAATGTTATGCAGTACTTAGTTCAATGCCTTACAGAAATCTGTTACATTAATATTATTACCTTTATCAACGAAATAAAGGTTACTGTTGGCAAGTGCAGTTTTTAGTGGCAGTTATTATAGGGCAGGATTTCAGACTCAAGATCTACAATGTGTATCTGAGGAGAATTTTGCCATTTGTGTATTTATATGTAATATTATTCGCTCAGATTTATTAATCTTTCATTTTGGAGCTTCAAGGCATTCAAATGTTTCACCTTTTCAGAAATTCAATTTAATACAGTAGCATACCATCATAGAGGCACCAATGTTGAAGTACTCCTCATCAGCGACCAAAAGAAAATATACACTAAAGTTTGTTTTGAGCTAGAATGTTAGAAAGGAGCATTATTGTGTACTTCATGTAACTCAACCACTTAATGAGCTTGATTATCAGTCCCGAGGAGTATAGCAAGATAAACTTTGTAAATCTCACTCATATGGTACGAAATGTCTTCTTAATTTTCAAATGATAAAACAGCTCATTGCCTGTTCAGCATGTCAATAAGATACCAGATATCTCTCTGTGTGGAACTGGCTACTAATTGGGTGAAATGAAAACTCCTCTCATTCTACTGTTTTGAAAATTATTTTTATACTGATCCACACTCTTCTAATAAAAGTAATAACTGTGTACACATACCAGACTATTTGTTTCACTTGCTGTTTTCACAAAATGCTGGGGGGGAAATAATAAAGCCAAGCGCTTATAGTGGCTACAACTGCTTTGGATAGACATGTGATGAATACCAAAGATGAGAAGTGCCCTTGGCCATTTGGCCTGTGTGGTATTTATGAGCAGCACTTCGTTTTCACCAGCTGAGAACATTTAAAATAAACAACAATGCTAATCATTCTCAAAACACTTGTTGAATTGCAAATATTTTCTCAGAGAATAATGTTTGCTACTTTCTGTTTTGATGTGTGTGTTTGAGTCATGTTATTTGTAGCTTTAGAAATGTATTAAGTTCCTGCTTACGATACTAAATGGTAAATCTTGAGTGTTAGTGTCTTAGGATTTAAATAATACTTACTATTGTAAATACATATGGCTTTATAAGTTATTTTAGAAAATGATTTAAAATCACCATGGTAATAACTACTCTCTGCAAGGTCCCCAATGGAGGAAACTACATCACTCTAGTCAACTCAAAGCAGTAGAATTACAATTGCATTCTCACTGCGAATACATAAATAACACCTTTCTCTGTCAGAACTGGGATACACAAATCCTTCCTTTCTATGAAATTTATCAGGCCATTTCCCCCTCATACTAATAAATACTGACCTAGAATCAGCAATTTTGGTATTTACTAGGGACTCAAACTTTACTCATAACTCAACCTAATACCTAAGTGGGCAGTACTACAATCATTGTATATAACTATTTCACATCATATATTTAATTGTCAGTAACATTACACATTTAGCTGGCAAGTCTCTCTTTTTGCATTTAATAAATGCCACACTTTTAAATAAGAAATTGTATTTCAATCTAATGTTTACATTTTGACTGTGCCTAAAATGTCCTTATTGTAGCACACTGCATCAATAAATGAACAATTATTTCTCAGTGGCATGTAAAATACATAGTGATGTCAGCAGCATTAAATTCTAGTGCCAAGCAGGGAAACAGTTAAACTTCGTTTTACTACAAAATCAATATTATACTAATTTTAATAAAAGGAAAAGATTTACCTTGTTTTTCGTTCAGACATGAAGTCATGTGCAAGGTAATTCAATACTCACTGTATAAAATATGAACTATGAAAATGTTTTACAGCTGGTTTTGATCAGCTTCCTTTGTTTAACATTAGGAGCTAACCTCCAGAAGATGCATACAAGCTGCACATCCTACAGGTAATGGTATCCAGATGGGATACTCTCCCTGAACATCATGCTTGGTAACATGAAGAATATGCTGTGAAAAAAGCACCTTGGCATAACTTCTGATGTCATCTTGTTTTCGGTGGCATCATAGCTCTTTCCCAACTTGCATATACAATTCTGGACAACTTCCAAAAATCTACAGCACAAAAATGCCCTGAACTCGGACAAAGCTTTAAGCCGATTGCTTGGCTGTGGCAGCAACTAAATAGAGACGTGATACCTTTAATTATTAATGCCTTACTCTGGTGAAATTGTTCACTTTATTTCAGCTTTAAGGTCAAATATTCTGTTACGATTGTGGGCCTATCCCATTATGGGTCATTATCAAAGTCTTCAAGTGGATACAGTACTGAGTGGGAAGCAAGTGCAAACTTTGGGACACCCGTGTAATATGACATAAAAGGTGCAGCTTCTTCGTGAATTTCATATTCTGTCCCAAGTACAGTGTTCCAGTAGTCCAGAGTGCAGGTAAAGAATATATAAACCACTGTAGTTAGGTCACCAAAGAGGAATGGGAGAATCCTTCATTAACTGTAGATGCAAGAAGGCTGTTTTGGTGACTATCCTTGTCTGGGTGTCCAGGTCATTCAGCCATTGCCCCAGCAGAAGCTCAGGAAAGGAAGGAAATACAACCTGCTCCTCAAACCATGCCCAACCAACTCCACATGCAAAATTACACAACCTATGCAAAAGGGCACCTTTCCTTCCCTCTCTTTGTCATCGGCTCTTGTGCAGAGGGCAAGGACAATGGGACAAAAAAGTGCCCCTTGAGCCCATCTACCCTCATGCAGGATCAGTGAAAATCTGGCCCCTAGACGATAATCTGTTCAGGACAGAGACTGTCCACATGTTTGCCTATAAAGGAGCTAGCACACATCACTATACAGTAGAACCTCATGGTTACGAACAGCTCGGGAATGGAGGTTTTTCGCAACTCTGACTAAAACGTTATGACTGTTCTTTCAAAAGTTTACAACTGAACATTGACTTATTCCAGCTTTGAAACTTTACTATGCAGAAGAAAAATACTGCTTTTAACCATCTTAATTTAAATGAGACAAGCACAGAGTTTCCTCACCTTGTCAATTTTCCCTTTTTTAAAGTAGTTTACATTAACACAATACTGTACTGTGTTTGCCTTTTTTTTGTCTCTGCGGCTTCTGTATGATTGCATACTTCCGGTTCCAAATGAGGTGTGTGGTTGACCGGTCTGTTCATAACTCTGAGGTTCTACTGCATATATAATTAAATAAGGAAAGATGCAGAGGAGTGCACGACTCAAGGCCTTCAGTAAAGATGGCCACTATTTCACTAAGGATGATGGAAATGTTCCATCCCTTGTAAAGATGTCTGCCATGTCCCATTGCTTCTGACAGGAATTCAGCCTGAGGCTGCCTTCAGGGAAGATAGTCACAAGTTCAGTAGTGCGTTGCCATTTCAAAGTCAAATTGCTCCATGTAATGATGGCTGCCATTTCCCATTTATACCTCCTACACTGATTGTAATAAAAACTACGTACATTTTATTAACAAAAACTATTTTAAAAAAATGATTAAGGTAGATTGAGTGACATCTTTACCACACAATGTCAGTTGCACCGAAGCCACAGGTTGTCATCAGGGAAGATGGCCACTATTTCACTAACACCAGCACACCTGACCTCTCAAGCTGAAAACTTGCCAATGTGTGACACAAGCAATAAAGGCGATGACAAATGGTGAAAACATGGAACACTTGTGTTTTGCTGCATGTTTTGCAATACCTCAGATGATATAATGATTTCTAACTATAAAACCAGCTTAACTATAAAAAACTATGTATTAAACCATATTAAAAAAAAACCTGGAGAAACAAATTCCATCATGTCCACCCATAAGGGCCCACCCACCGGGATTGCAGGCAGGTTTTGTAAGTGAATCCTGGATCTTCAGCACTGCTGCATAAATCTTGAGCAAAAGGAGCAATGTTTTTTTGGACCAGCCATTAGAGGGGGGTCATGCCATACTTTGTAATGAGTTACAAAACTATTTACAAGGCAACAGTAGAATGCGGGGGGAATGGGATTACTGATCTCTGCTAATGTTCTAGGAGGGTAATGTTGACTAGTAGTGAGAATAATGGTTACAGAGATCATAGATAAGCTCATAGATTTGACCCATTCAGTCTGAGAGGCAGTATGGTGGGGAAGACAAGACTTGGATGTGATATATTCGAGGTCCTGGTTGTATTCCAACCACTGCCAGAAGTAACATTGCACAATCTCTAACGTAACTTACTTGTAAAATGAAGGAATGATATTTGACTGCCTCGTAAGCTTGAATTATAAGGCCTTATTCAATAATGACAGCAGTGACATGCTCAGAAGTATTATGAACAGTGAACGTAAGAGATGAGATTTGACTTTCCAACTCAATGCACTCTCCCATAGGCCAAAGGATATTTGATAGGGAGCTCTTTTGATCATGAACTCCAGCACAGTCAAAAGGAGCATGTCCTGCTCTGCCAAATAAGTATATGAAGTGGCTTGTGATACTCAGAATCCATACTGTTCCCCTCCCAAACTAGACAGGTTGTGATCTGATTCCTGAGTCACAGGCTTTGGGCGGAAAGACAAGCTATAAAGTCACAGGGAAGATATCTGGCAAAAGGATGCCCTGGTAAATTAAACATGGGTGCAAAGAAGTATCCTTTCCAGAGGGAGGGGAGGTATAATGAAATAGCAGAAACTGGAGCAGGCCATACCTCTTGCCCGAGGGCTAAATAAAGCGGTATGAAGCGATTGAGTCAGGCAGTGTCATAGAGACTGGGGAGGGAGGAATGGATCAGTGTTCATATCATGTTCCCCATCAGTACTCGCCCTGGCCCAGGACAGCTAATGACCAACCAGTGGACCAAATTCAGTGATGAATCCTGGTCAGATGTCACCCGAGGCATGTCGCGCATATGCCAAGAAGATAAGGACCTGGAAAGACTATAATACGAGGAACTAAAACAACTGCAGCAGAGTTAATTTCCTAGCTGGACACCAAAATCAAGCAGAGGTGGAGCAACCTGCTAGTGGGAGCCATGCAGGAACATCTCTATTTGTGCCGAAATGCAATGGACAAGGGCACTTGAAACGACTCATAATGGAATTGAACCATAAACAAGTTATCCACTTTGTCTGAACAGTGCCATTAAATGTTATTGGGACCCACCAGGTGCTACAGTCAATAGAACCTAGCTGCTAATGCACTTTCAATGTTTGCCTTTTAGTTATGGTACACCTGGCACATTTCTGAGCCTCAGAAGAGATTTTCTATGCCACACTTCAGCAACTCCTTTGGTTAACAACATTTACACTTCCTACACTGATTGTAATAAAAACTACGGAAATTTTATTAACAAAAACTATTTTTAAAAGGGATTAAGGTAGATTGAGTGACATCTTTACCACACAATACCTTAAAAACAAGAAAATGGCACGTTATGGACCATCTCTCAAACCAATGCCCACATAGCAAGTTTCCACTGAAAATGACAGAAACTGCATCTTCATGCAGAAACTCCTGACTCCAACAGATAACGAAACACACTGCATACAACACATTAATCTCCCACACAGTATGAAACAAAACCTTAATTTCAACCTCATACTTCCTTCAGAAACACAACACACACTACCTGTGCACATAAGTTAATACTGAGTACTTGCTAATTTCATTGCTGAAGGCGGTAACTGCTCACAAGACAGGTAGATGGACCTGCAGTGAAGGCCTATGGCATGAAACTGCAAATGGAACTACAACATCTCTTAGAGTAATGGCCCATTCCCAGTCTCACATACATACACAAGGGTCTTTGTGTGCGTGGGGAGGGGGGAATGTACATAAACATACACATACACACACACAGAGCAGTTAATATGTAATGTATATACAGCATATGGGAGTGCATGATGACTCGGGATGCAAGTTTTATAACTGAATTTGGACCGGTGCATTACTCATGCACAGAGCTGGGTGAAAGGTTGGCAAATTGTAAACTTACCAAAACTATTTAAAAATTCGTGTAAAATTTAGTGAATAATTTAGGCCAAACATTTTTTGGAAATGTCAACACATTGACTTTTCAATCCAAAATTATGTTTAATTTTGAAATTGAGCTAGCTAATAAAAAGTGTAGAAAACACCCCAAAAGAACCCAATCAAAACAAAAAACAAAAATCAGTTTCTGTTCGAAATGGACATTTTTCCCCACAGTTCATTCCCAAATCAAAAAGTCCTCCATTCACTCAGCTCTGCTCATGCATAACATGCATGGCAAGGTAACAAAATGACTTATGCAGGTCACCTTTACACCAAACCATAAAATATTTGGTATATGTGAGGTCATCATGACAAGGGCAGAGTTAAAGTAATTTTGCTACCTTAACTGTGAGTTCTCATACCTTTAAAGGTGTGCATTCCTTGTGTGTTTAACCTTAAATCTGAAATTTGCTTGATTTGTTTTAAATTTTTGTTCTATTTCTTTTATTATTATTTGTATTGCGGTAGAGCCCATCGCTGTCCTAAAATGTTAGGCTCTGCACAATCAAACAACAGACGGTCCCTACATTGAAGAGCTTACAGTCTTTTATCTTAAATTTAGACTAAGTTCCACATTCTTGTAAGGAATTTTACCCTAAAATTACTAATGAAGTTTTTTTTGTCTGGGAAAGTCTTTTGTTTTTAAAGTATCCCTAACATGGGACTATGGACAGCAATATGGGAAAATAATACATTCTCATTCTAATGCACTGAAATGTTCTCTTAAAAATCTCCCATTGTTACTGTACTATCAATGCACCTATGCGATATTAGCTATAATGGGAATACTAGAGCAGCTTGGCCACAGGAATTTTTATTAATGTGTTGTCTAACCATACTGAAAGACAATGCTGTGCTGAACTTGCATCTAATTAAAGTGTCTATCTAAAACATTCCCAACTATGGTACATATTTATCAAATAGTCTGCAATAGGTCTGGACCAACTTATGGTCTATCGGGTAAATAAGTATTTTACAAAAATTAGAATTCATTATACTCCCGCTATAAATGGGAACAGCTCCAACGGTGTTCAAAATTTTGTGAGTTTTTCAGCTATTTTCTTTATATTGAAAGAAAAAAGTTTTGAAAAATTAGTCTGACTTCCTGAACTTTATGCAATTATATTAACTATCATTTTGTGTGAAATATATGTATCAAAAATTTTAACTACGGGCTAATTACAGGGAACTGTAAGTCAGATATACAATGTTTAATTGGAGTCTAAATTTTGAAATCTCAGTGTTTGAGTTGTTTCAAAATTATGCATCAGTTGAATCCATCCTAATGTTAATATAATATAGATGCTATCACCATATATGCAGCACGTCTCAGACAAAGATCCCAAAGAGCTTTACAAACAACACATATAAATATTGGAGAAGTATCAAAAAGAACACACAAAGAATTCAAGTTCTGAACATTATGCTGAAACAAATCAAGACCACAGTAGATTTCCAGTTTTAACTCTAAATTGTGAAAGATTAGAGGATACTTTGTTTCATAATTTTTCCATACAGCTGCAGGGTAGAGATGGACAGTATGGAAGACATCCAAACTACTTAGGGACATTGGATAATAAGGTCTGTCATCTCAAATTAGGTGCCTATTAAAAAAAAAATTCTTGAAAGCAACAGTTCTGGAAGTCACATCATTATGTTTAGCAGTGTTGCCTTTCACAATGAAATATCCCTTGAAGTGCCAGTTTTTTGGGTCAGTACTTTCTACAGTGACTTCCTATTATGACACCTGTATCAATCAAAGTGTGCAGTATGACTATTCTAAAACAGTTTATGGCACATAATACCAACCTTTGGCTAGGCACATACCCTCTTGTTGTTAGTACCTTAACTTTTCCAAATGAGGGCCCTGATTCAGGAATGTAATTAAACACATACTTAAGAGCTTTCCTGAACTGGGAAATAGATAACCATCTATACTGCAGAATAATCAAGATAAAAATGTCCCATTGCTGAAGTGACATAATGAATTCATATTACAAATTGATGAGCAATCAATAAAATATGTTTTGATAAAAGATAAAATATGTCAAATGGAATTTAACCAACAATTCATTATCTGTATTCTGACTTCTTAGAATGATGTGGGGGAAGCATAGCCTAGTAGGGCAAGCACAGAACAGGCTGCCTGGTTTTTAAATACAGATGCTAACACTTGTATGTTGTCTTAAGCAAGTCATGTAACCTTTCTGCCTCAATTTCCATTTCTGTACATAGATGTGATATATAACTTCCTAATAAGAGTGTTGTGAGAATTAACTAGCTAAAGAGTGTAAAGTGCTTTGACGATGGAAAGTACTATGTACATGCTAAGTATACAGGTATGATTAATAAATAGTTGTTTTGTTAGTTATAAAAGTTAAAAATGAAAGAAGGCAAAGGGGCCACAGTAGGAAGCCAAGAAGTCTGGGGAAGAGACTATGTTTAATAAAATGAAAACATACTGAAAATGTGATATATGGAAAACCCGAAAAGCCTAGAGGAAAATCACTCGAGTGCTACACTTCTGCAGTTTATGTCGTCATCAAACCACCAACCTCCCACTTTGGTAAAATTACATTACAGAGAACAATTTTTAATTCAAAATGTAAGGTTCTCTGTATTATTAGGGATGGAAAAATTGTACTAGATTGAGTCCATCCCCCTGACATGGTACATTACAGGGGCCTTTTCTTCCCAATAAATACACACACACTCCATCATTTATAAATGGAGACATATATAATCAAAAATATATTCCCTCAAGATTTCAAGAACTTTTAAAACTATGCAGAGAATACAAGCATACTAAACAAATAAATGATATATTAATTTAAAATGTTTTACATATATTGCTCTCCACAAATCCTGCAAAACCTCTGACCTATTGTTATTGTACATCTAATGTTTGTACTGTGCCATTTTAATTAGTTAAATCATTCAGAGTTCTACCTTAAAAAGTAGCTTTGTGAAACTGCAGTAGTTGCAGAATATTTTACTCCTGGGCTTGATAAAACACTAAACCAGAAACTGCTTTAAAATAACTGCCTGCCACAGGAGTTTTAGCCAACTTTTGCACCTGGTGCTGAGAGAAAAAGCCAAGTGAACTTTCACTCACTTGTTGCATGTCAGCTTCAATGTGATGTCTTTCTTCTGTTGTGTTTGGGTTTCTAACTGGAAGAGACAACTAAGCTAAACTAGCAGCCAATCAATTCATAAATTCTAAGAATGCAATAAAATTTGATACCAATAAATCTTTTCTTTTAACAGCCAGAAGAGATTAACAAAGTTATTTGAAATTTTATCCTCCTCTGTTCTTTCAATAGGACGATCACCTGACAATCCAGTTGAACCAACTGGCAAAATTAAAAGGGACACAATTAAGCTTATATATACATAGGAACAGGATACACATTTATGCGTATCCCTAATAGGTCCTCCACCATTTATTACTCCTGGAGTATTTTTTCTCCCTCTCACTATAAAAGTTATTACACCTTTGGATTGTCAAATAAAAACCCAAATGGCTGAGACACAGGCCATCAATATTAAAAAGCTTTGCACTGTTCCCCTGTCAACTACAGCTGGTCAACTATTTTCGGCTGTGCTACAAACTCCTTGTGTGACCTTGGGAAAATTTACTTCTTCTCTGTGCCTCAGCTTCCCTATTTGTAAAATGACCCGGATTTTTTTTTAAATTGGGATAGTGATGGCATAATGTTTACACCGGTAAGCATTTGTAACTCTAACAGAAGTAGGTTTTCAGAAACTATATGGATGAAATGAGGGACACAGTATTATAGAAGGACATATTCTGTAATTAAAATTAAGAAAAATATACTTATTGGACATATATCCCAGTTGCTAGCAGCTGGGTGGCTAACTTGACATTGTATGAAAAAATGTGTATTTTAACATCAGTCCCTATATCATATTATAAAGCAGTTTTCTTCTAATAATTTCATCTCCAAAATATTGTACATTTATTTATATGTGGATGTGTATATACACACACATATGTGGTGGTAATATCCACCATGTGACATTTATCACATGATTCTCCATTTTATCACGCATCTTTTGATTTTAAATACTCAATCTCCCTTTTCCAGTCAACCTCTTATTCTAATTCCTGGTGACTTCAATTTCCATATAAATGTCTCATTTGACTCAGTAGCTTCCTGCCTCCTGGCTCTCATCTCTGACCATCATCTAACTTCTTTCAACACAACAAACTTACCCACTGCTAGTCATTTCTCCACCCGGGTCTTCTGCAACCTCCAGTTCACCGGCATCCACGACTTCTCTGGCAAAACTCAGCATCCTCCTGTGACGAGTTGGTATCACAGAAATCACCTTAGAGCTGCCACCTGGTGTGCCAAGGCTACTTCTGCCCCTGCTTTCCTGCCTTTTCCAGCTTGGGACTCCAGAATCCTGTCTGTTTTGAGCCAGATCCGCTGATCTGCTGCAAACTCAGACCCGGGTCTGAACCACGTCCACTGAGAGCTGTAGGCCTGCCTAGAAGCAGCTCAGGAAGTGCCCTTGCCTTACCCAGGTGCCCAACTCCCAATGGGGTTCAAACCCTGAATAAATCCATTTTACCCTGTATAAAGCTTATACAGGGTAAACTCATAAATAGTTCGCCCTCTATTTCAAAGATAGAAAGATATGCACAGCTGTTTGCCCCCTCCAGGTACTCATACTTACTCCAGGTAACTTAATAAGTAAGAAGTGATTTTAATAAGTACAGAAAGTAGGATTTAAGTGATTCCAAGTAGTAACAGACAGAACAAAGTGAATTACTAAGTACAATAAAATAAAACACAAAGTCTATGTCTAATCAAACTCAACACAGATAAAAACCTCACCAGTTCCAGTCTCTTTCTTTCACAGGCTATGGTCTTCCTAGCCTGGGTCTAGCAATCGCTCACACCCCCTACTGTCCTTGTCCTTTGTTCCAGACTCTTTCAGGTGTGTCAGTGGGGGATGGAGAGGCTCACTGTTTAGCCAGCTGAAGACAAAATGGAAGGGTCTTCCAAGGGTTTAAATAGATTTTCTCCCCTGGATGGATGCTCCTCCCCACTCCCTGGGTAGCATCATGTTACCCTGGAGTTTTGGGAATCACATGGGCAAGTCACATGTCCATGCACCACTCAGTAACCCGTGCAGTCACATTCCTGGCCAAGCTCAGATGTGGACTGGGGTCTGCACCTTCTTTTGTCTGATTAAGAGTTTCTTGATTGGGCACATTCCTTTCGCAAGACATGATCCCATGCTCTTACAAAGGCTATGTATAAAACCAGCAAATATACAACCAATATTCATAACTTTAACTACAACAATGATACATGCATACAAACAGGAGGAATAGATTCAGTAGATCATAACTTTTACAGCAATATGTTACATGGCACATGTAGCATAAAACATATTCTAGTTACATCATACATACATTTATAAGCATCTCCCCATAAAGTTTTATTGGGGACACCGTCACACCTCCTTCCAGCTCTCTCATTACTTATTTTAGCAGGTACATTTGTTTATCCCCCACCCCCCACACTCTACTCACTCATTCATCCTTAATTCCCATGCCTCTCTCTTTCTCCAAAATGTGCGCTCCACTAACACAACTTTGGAGAAGACTCAGCCTTCACTTCCACCACTTCCTGTTCTCAAGCTGCTGAACACCTCTGGAAGTCTCATGACGTCCCTCCCTCCCTCCACTGCAAGTTTGTTCTCTCCTCCTTCAATTCTGCCATCTCCCTGGCCAAACAAAGCTTTATTGAATCCGATTCCCAATGTCTCTGTTGCTTATCTGCAATCTTTGACTCTTTCATTATCCCGTCTCCCTTTCACTCTCTCTGCACAGGATCTTATGTCTTCTCATTGGCCTCTGGCTTCTTCCCCTCACAATATGAGGATGCCCCAAATCTCCCCTCTCCTCAAAAAGCATCTTTCAACCCTACCTGCCTTTCCAAACATCTCCCTTCACCTCTAAAAGCACCGAACATGAAGTCTTCCAACTAATGCACAGACATCATTTCCTCTAACTCCAGCTTGGATGTAGTTCAACCTGGCTTTTGACAACTCCATTCCACTAAAACTGTTTTCCCCAGTGTCCATAATGATTTCTTTGTGGTCAAATCTCTGGGCCTCTACTCCACCCTCATCCTCTTCAATCTCTGCTGCTTTTGAGAGTCAGTAATCCTTTCCTTCTTGACATCATATCCTCACATCTGAGATACTGTTCACTCCTGGTTCTCTTTCTACTTTTCTGACCATTCCTTCAGTGTCTCTTTTGGTCAGTCCTCCTCCTCCTCTGCCTTTTCCTCTGTGGTGCTATCCTTCACCCTTTGCTTTTCATACTTTACACTCTCTCTGTAGGAGATCTCTTCAGCTCACGTGGCAGTTATGGTCTCTACGAGGAAAACATGCAAATCTATTTCTCCACAATTTACTTGTCTTCTTCCATTTTGTCTCATATCTAAGCCTGCCTCTATTAAGTCTACTCTTAGATGTCTTGTCATCATTTAAAACTTAACATGACCAAAACAACTCTCTATTGCTCCTCTCAAACCTTCTCCACTCCCCTCCTTTGCTATTATGGTTAACACCATCATCCTCTATATTACCCAGGTCCAGGCTAAAGTTACTTTTTGTATCCTCTCTCCGCCTAGTCCCACACATCCAGGCTGTGTCCAAACCCTGCTGCTTCTTCCTCCTCAATATCTCCAGCATCGGTTCTTTTCTCTTCATCTACATAGCCAAATCTCTTGTTCAGGCCTTCATTACATATCCTGACTCAATAACTGCAACATCCTCTTCTTTGGACTGCCAAACACACACATTTCTCAACTTCAATCCATACAAAATGTAGCCACTAAACTCAACTTCCTTGATTGATCTGACCGCACCAGTCCCTTCTTTGAATCCCTCTACTGATTCCCAGTCTGCTTTTGCATCAAATTTAAGCTCCTTGTCACCACCTTTAAAGCACTACATAACTCTGCCCCTCCATACTTTCCTCCCTTGTCAAGTTTCATGTTCCACTCCATCCCCTTCATTCTGCCAACGTTTTCAGCCTTGTCTACCCATCTGTCAGCTTCTCATACAATCACTGCTTTGCCTTCTTACAGACAACCTCCTTGGCATGGTACAACCTCCCTTGCCTCATCCACCAGCTCCTAGGCATCCCATTGATAGCTATGTAGCTCCCCAAAATCTACTTCTCAGTGATTTGAATTAATTTATATACAGTTTGCATACAAGTTGCCTGTTCTTGCTCCCCTTCTCCTAATTACCATAAACTTGTCTGCCTTTACACTGTAAGCTCCTCAAGCAGCGACCATCCTTCTTACATGCTTTGAAAAAATATACAGTACCATAAACAAACAAACTTTGAGCTGCTCACCGGCACTTTACCCACTAATCCATTTTCACCGTGACTACTTTCAACATTCTTAACTTCTAAGCAGTTTCAAATAGCTGCCATTTTATTTTTCAAAACAACTTGTCTCAGACATTTTTCTTTCTGTCCCCCACAAATGCAGAATCTCATATAACTAACTGAAATGCATACGTCCAATTCCTCACTATCACGCTCAATCACACAACTCGATTCGGACCTCAGCTAGGTCAAGATAAACTGCCTATAGAGAAACATGTAGTAAACTGTGATTTGCAGATAAAGAAGTCAGAGTTCAGGGTGAGAGAAAAAGGAAGATGTACCATGGCTGATTATGTTTTGGAACTGAAAGGGAGTTTGTTGTGAACAGCCATCTGTGAGCATATATGGGTGATAAGGTATATCAGCTGAGACTGGCACATGGTTGTGAATATGGGTGTAATTGGTGTATTCCTGGAAATTTAGTGATTGTGTTGATAGGAAAATAAATAAGGCAGGATTAACTGTAAATTATGTAGGTTTAAGTGTAGTAGCCGTGTTAGTCTGTGTCAGCAAAATGAAAATAAGAAAGAAAAACAAGGTGCTACAAGTTTTTCTTTCTTATTTTCATTTTGTAAATTATGTACTTTTTAATCTGGGGGATTTTTTTGTTAACAAATATCTATCAATGTAGATAAAGAGTCATATTTGTAATGGTTATTCCTATAGGTTCCTGCATAGCCTCTTCCTGCAGCCCTGCTCACCCAGACAGCATGGATTGCCCCCACCTCCTCTGATACTGCATCCATATCTTCCAGTCCCCTATTTAACTCCCCTTTTAAACAATGATAAATATCAACATTTTAAAAATTACATAGGAAAGAGTCTACAGTGAGAAGGGACTGAGCAGGGGGAAATCCCCAGGAGATGGGGTGGAATATGGGGTCATTGGAGAAGTATATCTTCAGTTGGAGGGCTGGAAGTTGGAGAAGTGAATCCAGAAAGTAGCACCTCTCTGATGAGCTTCCAAACTTTGACCAAACAGAGGGTATGTCTGGCCCCATTTTTCCCCTCTGAGGTCTGTGGGTTCTGGGGTGTGCGGGAGGATGGGGTATAAAGTGGGGAGCCTGGATGGGGTGAGAAACAGAGGGGTCCTGGGAAAGAGACTTATCTGTGTAGCAAAACATCAAAGCTTCAAGAGTTTCCCTCAGAACTGCTGCCTGGTTTGCTGTGAAGCCAAGGCACTAGTGCTGTGGGAAGGGCTGAAACACCAATGCCTTTGTGCAGAAACTCCACTCCTTTGGTGCACCTGGCTACAGCACCATGAAGAGCCAAGGGGGAGGTAGATCAAATCAAGGACTTAAGACTTCAGTAACCAAAACAAAATGTGCCTTTACCTACAGCCAGAAAATGCTATATGAACAAAACAGATTACCATGCCATGCACAAACCAAATGCTTTTCTGATATAAGCTTACAGTCTGTTCAAAGATTATGTACAAAAATAGATAACATTTTCTATGTACCTGCACATTTTTTGCTTATTTTTATCCTTCTGTAAAACCTAGCAATCCCCCAAATCAGTGATATTTTAAGATAAACCCATATGCAATTCCTAAAGTAACATTACCTTATAATTAATAGTTTAGTAGTATTAAATGAACCTCAGTGAACTAGTGTAAACTGCAGACTTTTCTATATCAAATTACCATCCATGTCAGAAACTATAAGCAATTCAAAGTCTGAGTGTTGTCTTATTTCTGCCCCTCTTTTAAGCAAAGGTTGTTTTGTGCTGGATTTTGTAACTTAGCTATCTTCTGTCTTCTCAAGGACTGTGCTACCATCAACAGTCCCATCGGGTGGGACTTGTGACTTGAAAATAAAGGAATCCCAAATAAAAAGCATGAGATTTTCCACACAATGAAACAAACACTGACATATCTTAGACTTTGTTGGTTTTTTTGTCGTGGTCACAATGTAATCATATTTGCCAAAACCAAGCAATTTAAATATTTAGAAAACATACATTATGATAGTTTTGAGAGGTACGGTACTTTAGCAATATTTTCCAATAGTGCTGTTAAAATAAGATTTTGCAAACTATGGTATTATGTGTGTCTGAAAATATTGGGGTTTTTTTGAGAAGGGGGAAATGACAAAGGTGTATAATCTTAGCCTTTCCAGCTATTTATTAGCAACAAAGTGCAGTATTAGAAAACTCAAGAACAGTGAACACTAGGTGTCAGTATAAGAAATGGAAAAATATAAAAAAAATCAGGTGGATTAGCTAAGAAACCAGAACCAGCTGTGACCACATTTACTTGTAACTGCATAATACTGTTAACAAGCCAATCTTCCTAAAAAAATTATTCCAAAACCATCAGGTTTGTTTGAAATCAGATAAAATGGCTGTGAGAAACGACAATGAGATCACTCTATAAAATATACAAAGATGACCTTAAAAGTTTGTAAGTACATTTAAATACCTTGCAATATTACGTATTAATCCAATCAGTCATGGATATCCATAAATTAGTTCACCTCATCCATGATTGCACAATTAAGAAATAACAACACAGTAGAAGATAAAGTAGTTCCAAAACCTGAAGGTGTGTGGACAAAATCAGAAAGAAGATTGTGTATGTTACCATCTATCCATCACTTAGAGTCAATGCGTTTGTGTTATTCTTGGAAATACAGCAGACAAGAAGGGTACAAATCTAAAGTGCCTAGTCACTTACATGCTTTCAAAAATTTTACCTGAAGTTGCCAACTCGGATACTCTAATCAGATGGTATTTTGACATCAGTCTGAAAAACGTTGAGGCATATAGTACTTATGAAAATGATAATCAAAAGGAATTGTGTTATATTTGAACACATGAGATGGATTGTGATTGCTCCCAGCTAAAGGAGGGTTTTTGATTCCAAGCCATTTTAAAATAATAAAGCCGTCAGGAACATGGGATCTGCTCTATCACATCACTCCACTGATCCATCTAGTCTGGTATCCTGACTCTGGCAGTGGCTAGTCAACATAATTTCAAAAGAAGACAAGTCTCAGAGGGGTAGCCTGTTAGTCTGGATCTGTAGAAGCGACAAAGAGTCCTGTGGCACCTTACAGACTAACTGTTGCATCTGAAGAAGTGGGTATTCACCCACGAAAGCTTATGCTCCAATATGACTGTTAGTCTATAAGGTGTCACAGTACTCTTTGTCGCTTCAAAAGAAGATAAAAATTCCCCCAAGAGCATATGTATATAGACAAAGGAAGAAGTTGATCCTGAATCCTCCAGATTATTGCTTAAGAGCTTGAATCTTGAGATTTTATCATCTTTTACATATATTACAAATCAGTGATTATAAAATTATACATCTCCTTTTCAAACCCAACCAAAGTTAAATAAAAAAGTAAAGTAAAGTAAAAAGTGTTTGATGTCAATATTTTAAAATTACAGCAAAAATGAGCTGGACAAGAGTTTATGAATTAATAACACTAGTTTTAAATAAAGGACACTATAAAGTAGAACCACATGCAAAAGGTTGATTTAGTTTAGTCATACGTGTAACATATATATTACATATAATATAATGTAATATATGCAGTGTTGTAGCTATGTCAGACCCAGGATTTTAGAGAGACAAGGTGGGTGAGGTAATCTTGCCGCTAGGCATGTCACCTCCATATATGCCAACATCCCTCAACAGAAGTTGGTATTACCTCACCCATAATATAATATATGTAACATCATAACATATAGATTATTCCCTATCTCATATGCATCATATTTGTAAAGGCAGTCTCCTAGTATTCCACAACACTCCAGGAAAATTCATAGCTTCCAAGGCCAAAAGAGACCATTGTGATCGGCTAGTGTTACCTCCTTTATAACACAGGCCACAGAACTTCCCCCAAATAATTCGTACAGCAGGGGTGGGCAAACTATGGCCCGCCAGCCATTTTAATCCGGCCCTAGAGCTCCCGCTGGGGAGCGGGGTCTAGGGCTTGCCCTGCTCCGGTGCTCCAGCCGGAGAGCAGGGTCAGGGGTTCTTCCACGGGGCTCCCAGAAGTAGAGGCATGTCCCCCCTCCGGCTCCTATGCGTAGGGGAAGCCAGGGGGCTCTGCTCCACATGCTGCCCCCACCGCAAGTGCCACCCCCGCAGTTCCCACTGGCCGGGAACTGCAGCCAATGGGACCTGCAGGGGTGGCGCCTGCGAACAGGGCGGCTCGTTGCAAAGCCGCCTGGCCGTGCCTCCACGTAGAAGCCAGAAGGGGGACATGCCACTGCTTCTGGGAGCTACTTGAGGTAAGCGCTGCCCCAAGCCTCCACCCCTGAGCCACCCTCCCCCGGGCCCCAACCCTCTGCTCCAACCCTGATCCCCCTCCCACCCTCCGAACCCATCAATCCCAGCCTGGAGCACCCTCTTGCACTCCAAATCCTCATCCCCAGCCCCAGCCCAGAGCCTGCACCCCCAGCCGGAGCCCTCACCCCACCCCTGCCCCAACTCCCTGCTCCAGCCCTGATCCCCCTCCCACCCTGTGAACCTCTTGGTCTTAGCCCAGAGCACCCTCCTACACCCCAGAATCCGCACCCCAAGCCGGAGCCCTCACCCTGCACTCCACCCCCCAGCCCGGAGCCCCCTCCCACACCCAGAACTCATTTCTGGCCCCAGCCCAGAGCCTACACCCCCAGCCACAGCCCTCACTCCAACCCCAATTCGTGAGCATGCATGGCCTGCCATACAATTTCTATACCCAGATGTGGTCCTCAGGCCAAAAAGTTTGCCCACTCCTGCCCTAGAACATATCTTTGAAAAAGAACATCCAATCTTGTCAAACCTTTGTCTCCACATGACATAAAGAGATTCTCATCACTATACTGATAAGGAAGGAGGTAATAATAAGGAAGGATTGGATTATTAATGTGAAATAACTAGTTGTATCAATATAATTAATCAAAGCAATCTGAACACTAAGCAACTGAATCTCACAGCTGATCATAATTTATCCAAGACTTAATCACTATTAGTCTACTTTACAACAACCAAAGTATATATTAAAAATCAAAGAAAAGGTGTTTAAAAATATTTATATTTATAAAATCCAATCAGGGCTCCATTAAATCCTCAAGGTACTTAAGCACATGTGTAGCTTTACGCACAGTCCCACTGACTTCATTGTTTGAAGTTACATACGTACTCCTTTATTCCTTTGTTAAACTGCAGCCTAAGCACATTAAAAGAACATTATTAAGGTTGCAAAGTCAAGCAGTTAGGAAATTCCAGAATGAAGGCTGCCTGTGCAACTCTAATTCAGCCTCTTTGTGGGTATGCCTGATGACACATTTTTCTACAGGACCTCCCCTCTCTCATGCAATGCACAGGATGGATGGGTGCTCACATAATGAACATCTATGAAATATTTTGATTTCTCCTCATTGTACCCTGCACTGAAGATACAATTATTAATTTCCTTATCGGCTTTTGTATGACACTCATCACTACAGAGTCTGAGTGCTTCTCAAACATTGGTTAATTTCCTTTAAAACACCCCTGTGAAATAAGGGGCTGCTATTAGCCCCACTGCACAGACAGGGAGCAAGAGACAGAGATCGAGGTAAAAAAACTTCCACAAATTTTGAGTCCAAATAAATTTGAGACACCTAGGACTTGATTAGTTCAGAGTACTTAGCATTATATAGCACTTCATCTGTTCAAAGCACAGCTCCTACTGATTTCAGCTGGAGATTTACGTGCTCGGTATTTCTGCAAATCAGACTTCAACACTTCTCTTCCTGCAGTCCTCTGCCTCATACACTACACCTTGTATCTTCTGCAACAAATGAAGCAAGGGTCCTACAGCCAATAGCCTCTCTCATTACACAGCCCTGACTTGTCTCCAGAGCAGATCCATCCTGTGCACTGAGACACAATATACCAATAAAGAACACAATAAAAGGATTAGGAACTGGCTTGCTGGCAGATCTAAAAATGTAGCTGTCAATGGGGAATCATCATCGAATGAGTGTGTTTCTAGCAGGGTTACACAGGGATTGGTACTAGGTCTGACGCTATTCAACATTTTCATCAATGATCTGGAAGTAAATATCATAGAATCATAGAATCACAGAATCATAGAATATCAGGGTTGGAAGGGACCTCAGGAGGTCATCTAGTCCAACCCCCTGCTCAAAGCAGGACCAACCCCAACTAGATCATCCCAGCCAGGGCTTTGTCAAGCCTGACCTTAAAAACCTCCAAGGAAGGAGACTCCACCACCTCCCTAGGTAACCCATTCCAGTGCTTCACCACCCTACTAGTGAAAAAGTTTTTCCTAATATCCAACCTAAACCTCCCCCTCTGCAACTTGAGACCATTACTCCTTGTTCTGTCATCTTCTACCACTGAGAACAGTCTAGATCCATCCTCTTTGGAACCCCCTTTCAGGTAGTTGAAAGCAGCTATCAAATCCCCCCTCACTCTTCTCTTCTGCAGGCTAAACAATCTCAGTTCCCTCAGCCTCTCCTCATAAGTCATGTGCTCCAGCCCCCTAATCATTTTTGTTGCCCTCCGTTGGACTCTTTCCAATTTATCCACATCCTTCTTGTAGTGTGGGGCCCAAAACTGGACACAGTACTCCAAATGAGGCCTCACCAGTGCCGAATAGAGGGGAATAATCACGTCCCTCGATCTGCTGGAAATGCCCCAACTTATACAGCCCAAAATGCCGTTAGCCTTCTTGGCAACAAGGGCACACTGTTGACTCATATTCAGCTTTTCGTCCACTGTATCCCCTAGGTCCTTTTCTGCAGAACTGCTGCCCAGCCATTCGGTCCCTAGTCTGTAGCAGTGCATGGGATTCTTCCGTCCTAAGTGCAGGACTCTGCACTTGTCCTTGTTGAACCTCATCAGATTTCTTTTGGCCCAATCCTCTAATTTGTCTAGGTCCCTCTGTATCCTATCCCTACCCTCCAGCGTATCAACCACTCCTCCCAGTTTAGTGTCATCTGCAAACTTGCTAAGGGTGCAGTCCACACCATCCTCCAGGTCGTTGATGAAGATATTGAACAAAACCGGCCCCAGCACCGACCCTTGGGGCACTCCACTTGATACCGGCTGCCAACTAGACATGGAGCCATTGATCACTACCCGTTGAGCACGACCATCCAGCCAGTTTTCTATCCACCTTACCGTCCATTCATCCAGCCCATACTTCTTTAACTTGCTGGCAAGAACACTGTGCGAGACTGTATCAAAAGCTTTGCTAAAGTCAAGAAATAGCACATCCACTGCTTTCCCCTCATCCACAGAGCCAGTTATCTCATCATAGAAGGCAATTAGGTTAGTCAGGCATGACTTGCCCTTGGTGAATCCATGCTGACTGTTTCTGATCACTTTCCCCTCCTTTAAGTGGTTCAAAATTGATTCCTTGAGGACCTGTTCCATGATTTTTCCAGGGATTGAGGTGAGACTGACTGGCCTGTAGTTCCCCGGATCTTCCTTCTTCCCTTTTTTAAAGATGGGCACTACATTCGCTTTTTTCCAGTCATCCGGGACCTCCCCCGATTGCCATGATTTGTCAAAGATAATGGCCAATGGCTCTGCAATCACATCGGCCAACTCCTTTAGCACCCTCGGATGCAGTGCATCCGGGCCCATGGACTTGTGTTCGTCCAGCTTTTCTAAATAGTCCCGAACTACTTCTTTCTCCACAGAGGGGTGGTCACCTCCTCCCCATACCGTGCTGCGGAGTGCAGCCATCTGGGAGCTGCCCTTGTCTGTGAAGACAGAGGCAAAAAAAGCATTGAGTACACTAGCTTTCTCCACATCCTCTGTCACAAGGTTCCCTCCCTCATTCAGCAAGGGGCCCACACGTTCCTTGACTTTCTTCTTGTTGCTAACATACCTGAAGAAACCCTTCTTGTTACTCCTAACATCTCCAGCTAGCTGCAACTCCAAGTGTGATTTGGCCTTCCTAATTTCACTCCTGCATGCCTGAGCAATATTTTTATACTCCTCCCTGGTCATTTGTCCAATCTTCCACTTCTTGTAAGCTGCTTTTTTGTGTTTAAGACGAGCAAGGATTTCACTGTTAAGCCAAGCTGGTCGCCTGCCATATTTACTTTTCTTTCTACACATCGGGATGGTTTGTTCCTGCAACCTCAATAAGGTTTCTTTAAAATACAGCCAGCTTTCCTCGACTCCTTTCCCCCCCATGTTATTCTCCCAGGGGACCTTGCCCATCAGTTCCCTGAGGGAGTCAAAGTCTGCTTTTCTGAAGTCCAGGCTCTGTATTCTACTGTTCTCCTTTCTTCCTTGTGTCAGGATCCTGAACTCAACCATCTCATGGTCACTGCCTCCCAGGTTCCCATCCACTATTGCTTCCTCTACTATTTCTTCCCTGTTTGTGAGCAGCAGGTCAAGAAGAGCTTTTCCCCTAGTTGGTTCCTCCAGCACTTGCACCAGGAAATTGTCCCCTACACTTTCCAAAAACTTCCTGGATTGTCTGTGGACCGCTGTATTGCTCTCCCAGCAGATGTCGGGGTGATTAAAGTCACCCATGAGAACCAGGGCCTGTGATCTAGTAACTTCTGTTAGTTGCTGGAAGAAAGCCTCGTCCACCTCATCCCCCTGGTCTGGTGGTCTGTAGCAGACTCCCACCACGACATTACCCTTGTTGCTCACACTTCTCAATTTAATCCAGAGACTCTCAGGTTTTTCTGCAGTTTCATACTGGAGCTCTGAGCAGTCATACTGCTCTCTTACATACAACGCAACTCCCCCACCTTTTCTGCCCTGCCTATCCTTCCTCAACAGTTTATATCCATCCATGACAGTACTCCAATCGTGTGAGTTATCCCACCAAGTCTCTGTTATTCCAATTACGTCATAATTCCTTGACTGTGCCAGGACTTCCAGTTCTCCCTGCTTGTTCCCCAGGCTTCTTGCATTTGTGTATAGGCATTTAAGATAACTCACCGATTGTCCTGCTGTCCCAGTATGGGGCAGGAGCCCTCCCCTCTTGCACTCACCTACTTGTGCTTCCTCCCGGTATCCCACTTCCCCACTTACCTCGGGGCTTTGGTCTCCTTCCCCCGGTGAACCTAGTTTAAAGCCCTCCTCACTAGGTTGGCCAGCCTGCTTCCAAAGATGCTCTTCCCTCTCTTCGTCAGGTGGAGCCCGTCTCTGCCTAGCACTCCTTCTTCTTGGAACACCATCCCATGGTCAAAGAATCCAAACCCTTCTCTCCGACACCATCTGCGTAGCCATTCGTTGACTTCCACGATTCGACGGTCTCTACCCCGGCCTTTTCCTGCCACAGGGAGAATGGACGAGAACACCACTTGCGCCTCAAACGCCTTTATCCTTCTTCCCAGAGCCACGTAGTCTGCAGTAATACGCTCAAGGTCATTCTTGGCAGTATCATTGGTGCCCACGTGGAGAAGCAGGAAGGGGTAGCGATCTGAGGGCTTGATGAGTCTCGGCAGTCTCTCCGTCACATCACGAATCCTAGCCCCTGGCAAGCAGCACACCTCTCGGTTTTCCCGGTCAGGGCGGCAGATAGATGACTCAGTCCCCCTGAGGAGAAAGTCCCCGACCACCACCACCCTCCTCCTCCTCTTGGGAGTGGTGGTCGTGGAACCCCCATCACTAGGACTGTGCATCTCATGCCTTCCAATCAGTGGAGTCTCCTTCTGCTGTGTTCCCTCAGATGCATCATTCACTCCACTCTCTGCACTAGTGCCTGTGGAGAGAACATGAAAACGGTTGCTCATCTGAATATGCGTTTCTTGTACATGGACTTGTCTCATACTCTTTCCTCTTCTGGAGGTCACATGCCGCCAATTATCCTCGCTGGTCTTCTGTCCCCGCTGCGCAGCCTGCTCTGAATCCTCACAACACTGCGCCCGCTGAAGCCTATCCTGACGTCTATCCAGGAACTCCTCATTTTCTTTTATGGAATGCAGGGTTGATACTCGTTTCTCCAGACCTTGAATCTTCTCCTCCAATATGGAGATCAGCTTGCACTTTGTACAGACAAAGTCGCTTCTATCCTGTGGAAGAAAGACAAACATGGCACATCCTGTGCAGGTCACGACAGCGGATCGCTCAGCATCCATAGTTCCTTCCTTCGAAGAGTTTCCTCACTTGTGGCAGAAGCTACTCAGGGAAACCTGCAAGGGGGATGCCTCAGTAGGTTCTCTCCAGGCGAACTCCCAGGCTAACTCCACCTGTTTGCTTCTCTGCTATGCGCTGCTCCGCTGGTGCGCAGCTGACTGACAGTCTTTTTAGAAGAGTCTGCAATGAAGCACTCCCAAATCACACTTTTCAAACAGGAAATCAAACACTCTAGCACACGGTCAAAGTGCCAAACTGTCCCCTCAACAGATACTCACTCCCCCGTCTGCAGCCACCTGGTTGCTCTGCCTCTCCCTTTAGTTTGGGTAAAAAGAATTAGGAATGGCAAGGATAGCTTGCCCCCTTCGCACTCCCCTTACAAACTCCCTCTCAAACTCCCCTGTTTGCAGCCCCTGTTCGCAAAGCGCCCTGGTCGCTTGTGCACGGCTTTATAAAGCCCCGGCCTCCCTGATTGATTAGCCCCGCCCCCTGGTGTAGAAGCTCACAGCTTCCAACTGCCAGCCACAGCACACGGTCCTGCAAACAAACAAATGAACAAACAGACAGACACAAGCTCAGCACACAGCAAGTACCCCCAAACACACACTACAGACAGCCACTTACCCCAAGGGTCCTGTATTTGCTCCTGCTTTACCTGGAGCAATTCCTCTCAAACTCCCCTGTTTGCAGCCCCTGTTCGCAAAGCGATATAAAATCACTAATAATAAAAATTGTGGATAGCAACAAAGATTGGCAGAATGGTAAAAAAAATGAGGACAGAGCACTCAGATAGAGCATCTGGATTGCTTGGTAAACTGGGCCCATTCAAACAAAATGTGTTTTAATACAGGCAAATGCTAAGTTATACTTCTAGGAACAAGGAATGCAGGACACAGCTACTGAATAGGGTACTGTATCCTGGAAAGCAGTGACTTTGAAAAGGACTTAGCGGTGGTAGTGGACAAGCAACTCAACATGATCTCCCAGTGAAATCCTGTGACAAGAAAGGGCTAATGCGATCCTTTGAGATATAACCAGAGGAGTAGAGAGTAGGAGATGAATTTACCTCTGTATATTGTATTGTTGAGACCCATATTGAAATACTGTGTACAGTGCTGGTGTCCACATTTTTAAAAGGATGTTGAAAATTAGAGAGGGTGCAAAAAGAGCCACAAAAATTATTAGAGTCCTATAAAAATGCTGAACAGTGAGCAAAAATGCTCAATCTGTTTAGTTTATCAAAAAGACGACTGACAGGTGACTTGGGTTGCAGCATATATAGGGAGAAAACACTAGGTACTCAAGGGCTCTTTAATCTAGCGGAGAAAGGCACAGCAAGAACCAATGGCTGGAAACTGAAGCCAGACAAATTCAAATGAGAAATATGCGCAAATTTGTAACAGTTAGGGCAATTAACCATTGGAATAAATTTTTGAGAGAAGTGGTAGATTCTCCATCTCTTGATGTCTTCAAATCAGGACTAGATGCTCTTCTGGCAGATATCCTTCAGCCAATCCCACATTATTTGGCTCAATACAGGGGTAACTGGATGAAATTTAATGGCTTATTATATACAGGAGGTCAGACAAGATGATCTAATAATCCCTTCTCGCCTTAAATTTAATGCATCTAGGATACAATGCAAAAAAGGGGGAAAAAACAAATTCTTAATTACAGCTAGCCTAGCTTCAGAAATCCATATACTAATTAAGCAGCAGAAGTCTTAAGTGTCAGGATACCCTCTACTAGGGCTTAGTTGTCATGGGAGTAATAATACCTGGCCTCCAGGAGGACAAGGAGAGAGTTGAAGCTATTCTGGTTAATCTTCTGTAAACTGGGTACCTTCCTTCAGTCTAGGAAAAACATCCTGCTTTTATAACATTTCTGCTTACTTATAACCATTGACTGAAACTGATTTTCAAAATTTTGAAACAAAGGAAATACCAGGAAATACTTCAAAACCTTGTTGGAACACCAAGGTAGAGAGACCACAGCAAGTTATTCCAACCAAGTTGTAATTTCCTTAAGTAAAGAAAAAATTGAACAGCTTTATCGCTAGTAGTGCAAGTAACACAAAACAAATGATGACCACATCTTATTAAAATGTGCTCCTAGCAATTAAAGATATATGTGATCGATTATCACACAATCATGACTGCTTTTTAGAGGCAGCGTCCCCTCTCTCTCTCTCCTCACACAAGTGAAATACCAATAGAATGCATATTATTGGTACTCAAGGAAATATTTGTACCAGAGTATTATTTTCTACTTTGTTTTACTCCAAGGCAGGTGTGTCATGAGTGTGCTGTAATTGCATATATGTTGTTTAATTTATCCTACAGTATGAACAGACTGAATACTTGAGGATTTTTTCCAGATGTTTTTTGTGAACTCCTTTCTCCTATTCATGTAAACACACAGTGTGTTCCGGTTTGCTGAGTTGTATATACACTCTATGACTTAGTACAAAGTCTGAATGTTTAGTTAGCCAGAAGATTGTTTGCATCCTGTGATTCATTAGGTCCCTATGGTACCTCCACTTCCTTTATTTTACACAATCACAAATTATATTAGTTTGTCTTATTTTGATAACCCCTCTAATTAATGTTCTGCACAGGAAACTTTATTACTGTTTTAAAACAGTCTCATAAAACAAGGACTTTTCCCGTTACTGAGGTGGCATAAGTGACATTTTCAAATAACTTAGTGATGAAGACTGAACAGTGCTTTCCACTGATTGTTTATGAGACTGGGTAATTTATGTAAATGAATGCACTGTTTTCAAATTTAAATCCCCTCTTTTTTTTAACCAATGTCAGACATTCTCAAATTAAGTATCTAACATTACAGCTAACATTAAAAATACAATAAGATGAGTTTTAGAACATAATTTTGATGTATTTAACAGAGGACTACACAGATTATAATAGCACTAATACAGTTAGTGAATGAGGAATTAGTGTAATTTGGTTTCAGAAAAATCATAAGAATACAACAGCACAATTCCTGCCTATGTCTCAGTTCGCATTTTCTCCTACTTCCCTACCAATTCCACTACTGTCTATGCTATAGCTATGCTTCTCTTTTGTGTGTATACATAGGTTTCTTCCTCTCCTGACCTTGTGCCTTCTTTCACTCTGCTCTGAAATGTTTAGTAAGTGCAGGAGTCAAGTCTGGAAGAGGAGAAGGCACTGCATTTTTATTAACTTCACTCAGACCAGTCAGAAACTGTTCAGACATCTGAAAACAATAATTCACACTGAGCACATTTTGGGACTGAACATATCATAGCAGTGTCCTTACACAACTCTATATTTAAAATTCCCTCATCTCTCCTATTTCCAGGTGTGTTAAGCAACTACCCCATTCTTCATTAAAATTTTCCCTTTCAATCAAACCTTATTCCCCAAGGCCTTTCACTGTTAATCCTCTATAGAAAAAATATGAAACAATCATACTATTTTGGAGAGTGAACCATTTTCTGATAATTCATAGATTTTAAGGATATAAGAGATCATTTATGATCATCTATTTTGACTTTCAGCACAACACAAACCACAGAATTTCATCCGACAAATTCCTCCATCAAGCTCCTAACTTTGGGAAGACAGCCAAAACGGCTTGGTTCTATTAAAGTAATACAGTAACACTCTGAATACACCCAGGGTGAATAGTTTCTTCTCTTCCAGCATCAAGTGCAGATTCAGAAAGATGACTGAAAAGGTAACCAATTGGTTAAGTTGAAAATTTGAGACCACCTTAGGGATAAACTTGGGGTGTGGTTGTTGCATTACCTCGTCCTTATGGAAGGATGTGTTAGGTGGTCCAACCATGAAAGCTTAAGTTCATTGACTCTCTGAGCTGAGGTGATGGTCACCAGAAAGACCGTCTTGATGGTAAAGTGCCGTAAAGAGCATTCTGACAACAATTCAAAGAAAGGCTCCACGAGCTTCAGGAGAATGACACTGAAGTCCCACCACAAGGGAGCTGATCTCTAACTGGAGGCTAAATATAAAGGAGGCCCATAAGGAATTTCAATACTGCCAGGTGTGAGAAGATCAAATATGACTGTACCAGAGCATGACATACCAATATGGCTTCCAAGTGGACCCTGAGATAACTGAATGCCACTCCCACATGTTTCAAGAGCATCACAGAGTCTTCAATATAAGTGCTGGAAGCATATATTTGATACAAGTGCTTCTTGAACTGGATCTACATTATTGTGGGCTGCCCATATTGAAAAAAAATTTTTTTTGAGGAGTAAGTGTTCCTGGTAGAGGACTTTCTACATTGTATGTGAATTTGTTGATCCTGAAGGGAGCAATCTCTGTCAAAGGTGCTCAATCTGCAACCATCCAAGCCATCTGGTTTGACGACCAGGGTCTGGGTGCATGATCTGACCATGGTTCTGAGACAGTATGCCCTGACAGGTTGGAAGGAGCATGAGAGGTCACATGGACATTTGCATAAAGTCCAACAGCCAAAACTGTCTTGGCTATCAGGATTTCCATAGACTTGTCCCCCTTGATCTTGCACACTATCCTGGGGATGGGGGGAATTGGTGGAAAAGCATTGAGGAGTCCTTGAGATAATCAGGACAAAAAGGGATCCAGCAACAATTCCAGATTCACACACCTCTGGAGCAGAAATTCGAGCACTTGGGGAAAGTTGTTATAGCTCTCTATTTCTCATTTCAGAATGAAGAAAGGGATGGGGCAAATGAAAACACCACCACCAGAGTGTATTGATCCAAGCCTTCAATCTTTTCTCACAAATTTAAGCTCTCTAAAACTTTTTATAAGTAATTCGACTTCACTCAGTCAAACCCCTTTTCTGCATATAAGGATAACAAAATAGAAAAGCAGCTCAAACCATAAAAAATGATTTCTCTCAAAGGTTTAAAGGGAGCAACCGTGCAAGCAGTTTGCACCAAATTAAGGTGCCACAGAACCAATACGAGTTGAGGGACAGAGGCTCAGAGTCTTTAGTTTATCAGCTGGTTCTGAAAAAACCAAAAAACTTAAGGAGACATCCCCTTGCCAGCTCTGTAGCTTCAGCATCACAGGCAGCTGGAGGGGCTAGCTGCCCCAAGCGCATGCCCATCAGAGACACTAGGAACATTGTTGGGGTGGCTAGCCACTTCTTCCTCTCACACTGTTGTGGATACAGTCTATTTTTAGTGTGCTACCTCAATCACAGCTAGTACAGACAAGTGTCCTCGACATCCCCAGCTCTAAGTTATGTACACACTAGCTCGAGTTAAGTGGTGCTTTAAGCTTGAGGTACCTAGTACATCAGTGGGGGTGGGTAGAAGCTTGAGTGCTGTTGAAACTTATGATAATATTGTATCAGACAATAATGTCACGGCATCTTGTGTGTTCTCTTGTGGCTGCATGATCTGACCTGTAACGAGCAAGATGTCACATAGAAATGTGTAGGATCCCGCTGAAAACTTGGCATGATGCTGGTCCATTTTTCAATCAGTTTTTTGCATCTTTCTTTTCCAAAGTGTTCACAAACTTTACTGATAATTGCTTTGCATTCAGGTCTGACCTTGGCTGTGTCTTCAACGTTACCAATATTTATGACACATGAGTTGAGATTCTGCGAAGGGTATCTGTGAAGCATTTACATGTCCCCTCTCGGTCTTCTCTTTTCCAGACCAAACAAACCCAATTTTTTCAATCTTCTCTCATAGGTCATATTTTCTGGATCTTTAATAATTTTTGTCACTCTTCTCTGGACTTTCTCCAATTTGTCTACATCTTTCCTGAAATGTGGTACCCAGAACTGGACACAATACTCCAGTTGAGGCCTAATCAGTGCAGAGTAGAGCAGAAGAATTACTTCTCGTGTCTTGCTTACAAAACTCCTGCTAATACAGCCCAGAATGATGTTCGCTTTTTTTGGAACAGTGTTACACTCTTGACTCATATTTAGCTTGTGGTCCACTATGACTCCCAGACCCCTTCTGCAGTACTCCTTCCTAGACAGTCATTTCCTATTTTGTATGTGT
Source organism: Chelydra serpentina (assembly GCA_037349315.1). Lineage (NCBI taxonomy): Eukaryota > Metazoa > Chordata > Testudines > Chelydridae > Chelydra > Chelydra serpentina. Next base: position 12,279,275 of record JBAIAC010000006.1, read on the forward strand.
GCAACTGATTGTTCCTTCCTAGTTTGCATTTGTCCTTATTGAATTTCATCCTATTTATTTCAGACCATTTCTCCAGTTTGTCCAGATCATTTTAAATTATAATCCTATCCTCCAAAGCCCTTGCAACTCCTCCCAGCTTGGTATCATCCATAAACTTTATAAGGGTACTCTCTATGCCATTATCTAAATCATTGATGAAGATATTCAATAGAACTGGACCCAGAACTGATCCCTGCAGGACCCCACTCATGATGCCCTTCCAGCATGACTATGAACCACTGATAACTACTCTCTGGGAATGGTTTTCCAACCAGTTATACACCCACCTTATAGTAGCTCCATCTAGGTTGCATTTCCCTAGTTTGTTTATGAGAAGGTCTTGTGAGACAGTATCAGAAGCTTTACTAAAGTTGAGATATACCACATCTACTGCTTCCCCCCATCCACAAGGCTTGTTAGCCTGTCAAAGAAAGCTATCAGGTTGGTTTGACACGATTTGTTCTTGACAAATCCATGCTGACTGTTACTTATCACTTTATTATCTACTAGATGTTTGCAAATTGATTGCTTAATTATTTTCTCGATTATCTTTCTGGGTTCAGAAGTTAAGCTAACTGATCTGTAATTCCCCGGGTTGTCCTTTTCCCCTTTTTTATAGATTGGCACTATATTTGCCCTTTTCCAGTCTTCTGGAATCTCTCCTGTCTTCCGTGACTTTTCAAAGATAATTGTTAATGGCTCTGATATCTTCTCAGTCAGCTCCTTAAGTATTCTAGGGTGCATTTCATCAGACCCTGGTGACTTGAAGACATCTAATTTGTCTAAGTAATTTTTAACTTATTCTTTCCCTATTTTTGCCTCTTTTATACTACCTCATTTTCACTGGCATTCACTATGTGAGGTGTCAAATCACCACCAACCTTCTTGGTGAAAACTGAAACAAAGTAGTCATCATTAAGCACCTCTGCCATTTCCACGTTTTCTGGAATTGTTTTTCCCTCTCATTGAGTAATGGACCTACCCTGTCCTTGGCCTTCCTCTTGTTTCTAATGTATTTGTAGAATGTTTTCTTGTCATTGTGACAGGTTGGGGCCACAGAGACCTGCTTGGTGCTGCCACCTGGTGTGCCAAGGCTACTTCTGCCCCTGCTTCCAGGCCTTTTCCAGCTTGGGACTACCGAATCCTGTCTGTTTTGAGCCAGATTCCACTGATCTGCTGCAAACACAGACCCAGGTCCGAACCAGGTCCACTCACCACTGTAAGGCCCCTGGAAGCGCTCTTGCCTTTGACACCCAGCTGCTCAACTCCAAGGAGGTTCAAACCCTTAATACATCCGTTTTACCCTGCATAAGGCTTATACAGGGTAAACTCATAAATAGTTCGCCTTCTATTTCAAAGATAGAAAGATATGCACAACTGTTCGCTTTCCCCAGGTACCAACTCGTACTCAAGGAAACTTAATAAGTAAAAAGTGATTTTAATAAGTACAGAAAATAGGATTTAAGTGATGTCAAGTAATGACAGACAGAACAAAATGAATTACTAAATAAAATAAAATAGAACACGCAGTTCTATGTCTAATCACCCCGTGTACAGATAAAAACCTCACTAGGTCCAGTAAACAGGCTATCTTCCTTCTAGCCTGGGTCCAGCAATCACTCACCCCCCTAATGTCTTTGTCCTTTGTTCAGTCTCTTTCAGGTCTCCTTGGGGGGTGGAGAGCTTCTTTCTTTAGCCAGCTGAAGACAAAATGGAAGGGTCTCCCCTGGGCTTTTATAGTCTTTTTCCCCTCCCTGTGTAACATCCTGTTACCATGGAGTTTTGGGATCACATGGGCAAGTCACCTGTCCATGCACCCTTCGGCAACCAGCCTAACCAGTTGCATTCCAGACCCGGCCCCAATGTGGATTGGGGTCTGCAACGTCTTTTGTCTGTTAAGTGCTCGTACTTAGGCAAATTCTTTGCTCCAAAGATGATCCCATGCACTTACAAAGGCTATGTACAAAACCAGCAAATATAAAACCAATCTTCATAACTCCAACTACAACAATGATACATACATACAAACAGGAGGAATAAATTCAGTAGGTCATAACTTTCACAGAGATATGTTACATGGCACATGTAGCATAAAACATATTCTAGTTACATATATACATTTATAAGCATCTCTCCATAAAGTTTTATGGGGAACACCGTCACAGTTATCATGTCTCGAGCTAGTTTAATCCCATTTTGTGCCTTGGCCTTTCAAATTTTGTCCCTACATACTTGTGTTGTTTATATTCATCCTTTGTAATTTGACCTAGTTTCCACTTTTAGTAGGACTCTCTTTTGATTTTTAGATCACTGAAGATCTCCTGGTTATAAGGCAGGGTGGCTTCTTGCCCTACTTCCTATCTTTCCTACACAGTGGGATAGTTTGCTCTTGTGCCCTTAATAATACCTCTCTGAAAAACTGCCAACTGTCTTCAGTTGTTTTTCCCCATAGACTTGTTTCCCATGGGATATTACCTACCAACTCCCTGAGTTTGCTAAAGTCTGCCGTCTTGAAATCCATTGTCTTTATTTTGCTGTTCTCCCTCCTACCATTCCTTAGAAACACGAACTCTCCCATTTCATGATCACTTTGACCGAAGGTGCCTTTTCATTTTCAAATTCTCAACCAGTTCCTCCCTGTTTGTCAAAATCAAATCTAGAACAGCAGCTTTCTCCACCTTCTGAAATATTTTTTTTTTGTCTCCAATACATTACAAGAACTTGTTGGATAATCTGTGCCCTGCTGTGTTATTTTCCCAACAGATGTCTGGGTAGTTGAAGTCCCCCATCACCAGCAAGTCCTGTGCTTTGGATTATTTTGTTAGTTGCTTAAAAAAGCCGCATCCACCTCTTCTTTCTGGTTAGGTGGTCTGAAGTAGACCCCTAACATGACATCACCATTGTTTTTTTACCCCTTTTATCCTTACCCAGAGACTTTCAACAAGTCTGTCTCCTATTTCCATCTCAGCCTCAGTCCAAGTGTATAAATTTTAACATATAAAGCAACACCTCCTCCCTTTATTCCCTGCCTGTCCTTCCTGAGCAAGCTGTTCCCTTCGATACCAATATTCCAGTCATTCATATTATCCCACCAAGTCTCTGTGATGCCAACTATGTCATAGTTATGTTTATTCACTAGCATTTTGAGTTCTTTCTGCTTATTCCCCATACTTCTTGCATTAGTATACAGACGTATAGTGGTTGAGGTATGCTACAGACCACTAGGATCCAATTTGAATGTGGATAGAGACCTTTTTAATGTTTTAAATGAAATAAATACTACTAGGAATTGCGTGATTTTGGGAGACTTTAATTTAGCAGATATAGATTGGAGGACAAGTGCTATTTATAACAGTATGGCCCAGTAGATGTAATAACTAACAGAGTTTTTCACCAGATAGTTGCTGAACCAACAAGAGGTGATGACATTTTATATTTGGTATTGGTGAGTAGTGAGGACCTCATTGAAGAACTGGTTGTAGAGGACAATCTTGGTTCAAGTGATGATAAGCAAATTCAGTTTAAACTAAGTGGAAGAATAAACAAAAATAGATCTGCAACAAGGATCACTGATTTCAAAAGAGCTAACTTTGGAAAAAAAAGGGGGGAATTAGTTATGGAAGTGGATTGTACTGAAGAACTCAAGGATCTGAATGTGGAGGAGGCCTGGAATTAGCTTCTGCAGCTTTGACTTAAGGTATCTGAACCTTGCATCCTAAGCAAGGGGAAAAAATTCATAGGGAAGAGTTGTAGACCAAGCTGGATGAGCAAGCATCTCAAACAAGTGATTACAGGAGGTAGATCATGCCAGACCAACTTGATCGCCTCCTTTGAGAAGATAACTGATTTTTTTAATCAAAGAAAATGCAGTAGATCTAATCTACCTAGATTTCAGTAAAGTATTTGATACAGTTCCACATGGGAAACTATTAGTTAAAGTGGAGAAGATGGGGATTAATATGAGAATTGAAAGATGGACAAGGAACTGGTTGAAGGGGAGACTACAATGGGTCATACTGAAAGGTGAACTGTCTGGCTGGAGGGAGGTTACTAGTGGATGTGCCTTGGAACCATAGATGTGCCTTGGAACCAATAAAACAAAAATAAGAAAGAAAAACTTGTAGCACCTTAGAGACTAACAAATTTAGCCTCTTAAGGTTGATCTATGCACCTCCACCTTATCATGTTTCTCTGACTGTATAAATATCTGTCTACTGTATGTTTCATTCCATGCATCCGATGAAGTGGGTACTAATATTAGCCTCTTAAGGTTGGTCTATGCACCTCCACCTTATCATGTTTCTCTGACTGTATAAATATCTGTCTACTGTATGTTTCATTCCATGCATCCGATGAAGTGGGTACTAACCCACGAAAGCTTATGCTGAAATAAATTTGTTAGTCTCTAAGGTGCTACAAGTTTTTCTTTCTTATTTTCGTTTTGCTGACACAGACTAACACGGCTACTACACTGAAACCTATCATCTTGGAACCAATCTTACTCAACATTTATATTAATGATGTTGCACAAAAAGTAAATAATAAAATTTGCAGATGACACAAAGTTGGGAGGTATTGCCAATATGGAGGAGGACTTGAAATACCATAGAAGAAGATCTGGATGACCTTGTAAACTGGAGTAATGGAAATGGGATAATGGGAAATGTTAACAAGAGTTCCCTTTGAGAGAGTTTCTGTTACTCCAACAGCTTCTGCTCCTGTAATAGGAGTGACATACTGACAATCTCTTGGGCTCAGAACATGTGTACGGGAAGCGCAGGATTGATGAAACAATAATAGCCAGAGACTGGGTGTTGCACTGCTGAGTAAGTGGAGACATTGTTCACCCCATGAGCTGTAGTTTCAATCTCCTGTTCACTTAAGAGAAAGCAGTATTTACTACAACCAGATGGTTGCATTCTCACAGGGTGATTTCTCCAGACAGAGGAAGCAGGATACATCATAGGCCATGGAGTGCTCCAGAGAGTATCAGAAGAACTAAAAATAATACCTTTCACTATAAAACACTATGTTTTAATCTGCAAAGGGAAAGCGGATCAGGAAGAATAAAAAGCATCAAAGATGGAAGTTAAGTCTAGCAAGTCAAACTTACCCAGGCCTACCTGCTTCAGACATGAGCCCCATGAGCAGGTTTAGCCACCCCCTTTTAAAGGGAAGAATGACATCGTGAAAGCTTGTATTTCTCTATCAGCTGGCAAGAGGACTTATATCCCCTGGATGAAATCATGCTCCCACTCACTTTAACGGGGTCAGGATTTCACCCACTGTCTGAACTAGCAAAAATGGACTTACAGAATGGGGTCTTCCCTTAAGTGAAACAAGAAGGGATCTTCATGCCTCAAAAATGGAAGCCAAGACCTTCAGACTGTTTGCTGGTTGGAAAGGGAGACTGACAACCACTTCTGTACATATGCTATCTTTCATTGCTATGTCTTAAGTGTCTCTGATGTACAAGAACACTAAATAATAATATTTAGCTCACAAACAGCACATTTATCTTCAAAATATGAAATCCACACAATAGATACTTATGAGTTAGATATTAACCTTTGTATTACAGATTGGGAAATGTGGGCAGGTAAATTGTAAATTACTTGCTCAAATACAGAGGAAGTCAGCCTCAGAGCTGAGATTTCTGCCTCCCAGTTCTGTGCTCAGACCGTGCCTCTCATGAAATAAAATTTCACATCTCTTTACTAAAGACTTCAAAAGTCTTGTTAATATATAGAAACTAATACAAATAAAAATAGAATTCTGGGCTAAATTCTGTCTTCAGATGTCATGGGAGGCACTTGTGCATAGTTGAGGACAGAATAAAGCCCTTAAGCATAAGGAAATTCCACACATTGCACAGAAATTAGTGAATTAACTGGCAGAAGCTTGTAATTCAGACTGAACAATATGGCGGATTCAGCCCCAGGCGGCGGGGCTCAGGCTTCAGACCTCAGCAAGTCTAAGCCATCCCTGACAACCCCATTAAAATAGGGTTGCGACCCACTTTGGGGTCCCAACCCACGGTTTGAGAACCGCTGATCTAGAGTACACACAACAGGCAACTAGGATATGCAGTGTTCTCCTTCGGCCCCCACCCTCTAAGCCCTTTCCTATTTACTGCTCTCTAATCCAGTAAAGCACAGACTCTACAATATTGTGTTAAGTTAATTAAATACAGGTATTAAATTCAATTTGTTTCTCTCTGCTTCCAAATTTTCCCTTTATTGCAGATTTTTGTATTGTAATGTCTAATCACATAACAGATGTCAGAGGGAAAATGAGTTTTGGCAGTGTCAGAGACAACTGGGGCATTTTGCACCCACGAAGGAGCCCATTGAGATAATTTCTGTTATTGGTATCCAAGAAATGGTTGAGCTTTTTCGCTACTTGGCAAGGAATACATCTCCTTTTTCCTTCTCCCTTTTGGGCTGGGATAGCTTTAAATTTGGAGGGATGAGATTTGAATTCCTTCTTTCCCACTGCTGTAACCAGTATCAATAACTAGTTGCCTCACTGCACCTGCCCCAGAATCTAGCACTACACCCAACAATAGTGACTATGCACATTATCTTCATATGTCTGCTAAAATGATCAGAGGTGAAATAGTATCAGTGCTAATGGTTGAAGTCCTGATCCTGCAAGTTGCTCCACGCTGATTCTGGGGTTCACCCACATGGAATAACTTTCTAGAATGTGGCCTATGTATCTTTAAATTTTGGAATCAACATCCCAGTGAAATGAATAAGGCAGTTCACACTTTCTTCAGAGCTAATGTTTCAGGCGATCTGCAGAGTCAAGCAGGCAGAATTGCATCAGTTTAAACATGGTTCAAATTATGAACATTATTTTTGCAACTATAAGGGCTAGAGACTTTTTTTATACGAAGGCTTATATCCTGGAGCACATTTGTGTATCTACTGAAAAGCAAAAAGAGGGAATTATGTTGCCATTTATAGCCACATAACTGCATTGTAGCCAGTAGACATGCTCACAAGGCAAGAATAACGTCACATCAAGACAGAAAAGGTGTGATGTAGTGTTCTGAAAATAGGAGTGAGAGTCAGGAGACCTCCAGTTCTAGTGTTTGCTCTGATGGAAGCCTTCCATGGCCGTGGGAAAGTTACAACCTTTTTTCTATCTATAAAGCAGAAATTAGAACATTACAGCAGTCTTGTGAAAATTAATTCATCACTTAATGTTTGTGAGGAGCTTTGCAAAGTATCATCATTAATAGTCTTTCTTCATTATTAACTTTTCTATTGTGTTTTGTAAGATATTTGATCTCTTTTTTAGGAGTACAGTAGCTACTACTGAAAATATCTCTTTGATCTCTGTGCAATCACCTTTCCAGGAGCAACCAATGGCTTTTATTTGTCTGTGTACAACACCCAGTACTACAGGGCCTTGAATGGAGCATCTAAGTGCAACTGCAATACAATTAAATAAATAAAATCTAAGAATTATTATTAAATCATGTATAAATAAATACAAATCAATTTTTAAATATTTGAACAAAAACTTTCATTCAGCAAGGTTCTTCTCTGGAAATGTACTCCAGACCCCCAATTAACTTGATTTTGGAATAAAAACTTTGCTACTGTGCTCTGTGGGAGGGGAAATATAATTAATTATTTTGAACTTTAAAATATCTTTTCATATCATTATTTTGATATATTGAGAATATGCCTAGGCAAAGTTCCATGTGCCTATTTTCATTCTATTCTTGCTTATTGTTGTTGCTTTCTATTGATTGTTCTGCAAATATCCAAAAACGTATTATAATTAAAATATAGAAATGTATTTAAACATTATTAGCATGGTTAATTTCCTAATATTATTATAGTAATGTACACAGTTTGCATGTACTATTATACTGAGCTGATATTTTTCTGCCTAGTACAGCTTAGCACCTGTTTGAATTATATAAGAGTAGTGGTGAAAAACTGGCCATTTCTATTTGTAGTGCATTATTCAGTACACCAAAGCTTATTTATGGTAGCAATCACGATGCATTAATTTCAAAGCAGCATGCTTTCCAAGGATTTGTCTTGTTTTGTGTTGTCATTCCCCAGGGCAGCCAGACTACATGAAGTGTATAATGGTTCAAAGTAGCCACCATATAAATCTGTCCAAACTGGCGCCTTCTTTAATAGGGTTCTGATAAATTTTAAAAATAGGAAGTCAAAACTATAAACTTCAGAGATATCAAAAGTCAACCCATCAATGCTAATCAAGATGGCAACTTATTTTGGAAGCACATATCTGGATTTAATCAAGTATTCTCTCTTCCTACAAATGCCTACTGAGAAAGATGTATACAACAACATGTTGACCTTGTATCACATACACAAACAACTTCTTAAATGAAATAGTAAACAAATATGTCGAAAATATATCTCAGTTTTCAGGAGGAAAATAATCAATTGCATAATGAGATTTATGTAGCACAGTATTTTGAGCAACATGATTAGAATATAGGCACTGTGCAATCAACTCAAGTTTACAACAAGCACTTATTACAAAGTTGGTTGTGTTTTTAATACTCTCATACAGGTATTTTTATCTAAAAAATGAGATGACAGTATGAATATTTAATAACAGCTCAGTAAGAATGTGAAATATTATAGGATAACGAATGTGCAAAAATCGTTTCCAGAAGCCCACCATGGCATATATAAAAGGCCATGATTTAAGAGTTCCGTCCTGTAGGTGTCAAAGGTCAAAACAATGAGCTATTAAAGATACTTTCACTTCCCCTGAAATAAAGTGCTGTCTTGGGCCAAAAGGTGAGAGGTTAGAAAAACAGTTTGTATGCTGGTCTATTTCCATTCTTCCTCCTGACAGGAAATCATACATGCTCCTACACACCATTTAGGGTTAACCTAGGGTCATGGCCATCGACTAAATACCCAGCTAAAGGAATTCATTATTTATTTATTAAAAAGGAAATTCTTCAAGGCCACAGGTTACATTTTTGTCAAACGCAAATTTTACTCTAAAGTTCAGCTAAGCATTAATGCTGCAATGAAACAAATAACCCTCATTCCATTGCCACTAAAGGAAGAGTAAAGCTATGGCCATAACTACGTATGATTAAGGAGACAACTTTAAAAAAAAATCTTATGATTATGTACATGGTTGTTCGGTCAAAAAGACAACTGATTTTTCTTAATAGGTATAAGACCGAAATTGGGAATTGTATGTTATCCTTTATGATGTGGTTCAGACCAAATCCTGTAACTCCAATACTGAAGTTTTTTTAAATGAACTATAAAAAAGCATAAATTATTAATTTATAGTGAGGTTCACTATTATTCAGGTGCATACTCAAAAGTCTAAAAAATGTCCTGATATGCTTACAGAATTTGGGGGGATACATAGCAGAATAAAATACCTAAATGTTATGTAAAAATGTAAACTAGATAACATTTTAAAATTATCATTTGGATGGTCTTATGGAGATGCAATAATACTGAGTGTCAAAATACAGGGAACAAGAGGTTCTCTTCCTGGTTTGAGACAATACTTTTCTCAATACAAAGTCTTCAGTAGACATAGTTGATTTATTTTTAATTAACAAAAAAAAATTTCAAAATTTCAAAGTTGCTTGAATTTCACAGGATTCAAATCAGGCTCATTTTGATTTTACACAACTTCTTGGTCACCGTTTTTAATCAAGTCACGGTTTTTTTTTTAAACTGAAAATATTGTGGGCCTCTTGCTGAATGAGGGAGGGAACCTAGTGACAGAGGATGTGGAGAAGGTAGTGTACTCAATGCTTTTTTTGCCTCTGTCTTCACAGACAAGGTCAGCTCCCAGGCGGCTGCACTCCGCAGCACGGTATGGGGAGGAGGTGACCAGCCCTCTGTGGAGAAAGAAGTAGTTCGGGACTATTTAGAAAAGCTGGACGAGCACAAGTCCATGGGGCCAGACGCACTGCATCCGAGGGTGCTAAAGGAGTTGGCCGATGAGATTGCAGAGCCATTGGCCATTATCTTTGAAAAATCATGACAATTGGGGGAGGTCACGGATGACTGGAAGAAAGCTAAAGTAGTGCCCATCTTTTAAAAAGGGAAGAAGGAAGATCTGGGGAACTACAGGCCAGTCAGTCTCACCTCAGTCCCTGGAAAAATCATAGAACAGGTCCTCACGGAATCAATTCTGAACCACTTAAAGGAGGGGAAAGTGATCAGGAACAGTCAGCATGGATTCACCAAGGGCAAATCATGCCTGACTAACCTAATTGCCTTCTATGATGAGATAACCGGCTCTGTGGATGAGGGGAAAGCAGTGGATGTGCTATTTCTTGACTTTAGCAAAGCTTTTGATACAGTCTCCCACAGTATTCTTGCCAGCAAGTTAAAGAAGTATGGGCTGGATGAATGGACGGTAAGGTGGATAGAAAACTGGCTAGATGGTCGGGCTCAACAGGTAGTGATCAATGGTTTCATGTCTAGTTGGCAGCTGGTATCAAGTGGAGTGCCCCAAGGGTCGGTGCTGGGGCCGGTTTTGTTCAATATCTTCATCAACGATCTGGAGGATGGTGTGGACTGCACCCTTAGCAAGTTTGCAGATGACACTAAACTGGGAGGAGTGGTTGATACGCTGGAGGGTAGGGATAGGATTCAGAGGGACCTAGACAAATTAGAGGATTGGGCCAAAAGAAATATAATGAGGTTCAACAAGGACAAGTGCAGAGTCCTGCACTTAGGACCGAAGAATCCCATGCACTGCTATAGACTAGGGACCGAATGGCTGGGCAGTGGTTCTGCAGAAAAGGACCTAGGGGTTACAGTGGACGAAAAGCTGAATATGAGTCAACAGTGTGCCCTTGTTGCCAAGAAGGCTAATGGCATTTTGGGTTGTATAAGTAGGGGCATTTCCAGCAGATCGAGGGATGTGATCATTCCCCTGTATTCGGCACTGGTGAGGCCTCATTTGGAGTACTGTGTCCAGTTTTGGGCCCCACGCTACAAGAAGGATGTGGATAAATTGGAAAGAGTCCAGCGGAGGGCAACCAAAATGATTAGGGGGCTGGAACACATGACTTATGAGGAGAGGCTGAGGGAACTGGGATTGTTTAGCCTGCAGAAGAGAAGAATGAGGGGGGATTTGATAGCTGCTTTCAACTACCTGAAAGGGGGTTCCAAAGAGGATGGATCTAGACTGTTCTCAGTGGTAGAAGATGATAGAACAAGGAGTAATGGTCTCAAGTTGCAGAGGGGGAGGTTCAGGTTGGATATTAGGAAAAACTTTTTCACTAGTAGGGTGGTGAAGCACTGGAATGGGTTACCTAGGGAGGTGGTGGAATCTCCTTCCTTAGAGGTTTTTAAGGTCAGGCTTGACAAAGCCCTGGCTGGGATGATTTAGTTGGGGTTGGTCCTGCTTTGAGCAGGGGGTTGGACTAGATGACCTCCTGAGGTCCCTTCCAACCCTGAGATTCTATGATTATAAATTTTTCATTAAGTATTCAGTAAGCAAAAAATGTCAATAAACATTTTGATAATGTTTTTGATAATTGTTTTAAAACATCACACAAAAATGAAAGTATCAATAGATTGATAAATCTTTTAGTTTTGAAAAGGAAAAGGCTATTTTTCAATTGAAAATTTGGTCTTTAAAAAATTTCAACCAGTTTTGCCTCCAGTTTAGCTAGGTTTGGAATTACACACACATAGTTGCATAGCACCATAGAACCAGAAACAAACCATATGCCCTGTATGATGAACTAGGGCTATGTCTCTGCAATTTATGAGGCTGATATTATAAAGTTGAATTATGACAAAGTGCTGTATCATAAATGCCTATTTGTACTCGGACCCATCACTGCTGACAAGCCCCTTAGCACATTCAGCCCAGACAAATACAATGGGAATTAAAGGTTAATGATGGTACTTAAACCTGACAAAAGGTTATGCTAAAAAGTAGCTCAAGTCTTGAAAATCCACGTTAGCAGAAGGGAAGGGGAAAGGCAGAAACAATGGAAAGTTACCCAGAAGACAGAAGAAAGCCATACAGGAACAGGGGAACGAGACAGGAAGAGGAAGTGTCGGGCAGGAGAAAGCAAGTTCACAGACGTGGGTAAGGGGCTCCAGAAGGAGAGGTCAACAAGCAAGTAGCCACCTCATGGGGTAGGAGGGCCCTGCACACTTTCCTGAGCCCAGATGGCCTCAAGGACTTGGGACCACCCAGCAGAATCAGATCCAACCCAAAGAATGTCCTGAAGTGGTGAGGAAACTGAGGCAAGGCCATACATATAGTGTTTATTGTTTTGTATGAACTGTACTCTCCTGTGCTTTACATGATTAAGGATAAAAGAGCATTAATGTGTTAAACGCTGTACAAAGTGTACGTGTGTATATGCATCACAACTACTACATGCACCTGAAAAAGTTAAACTGTAAACCAGAAGTTTCATACCTTTGGGGTGGAGTTCTGGGAAAGGGGTGTGCACTGTGTCTAGAGGGGCTAGGAGGCTGGAGAGCAGGTTCCAACACTGGGAGTGGGTGGCCAGATAGTAGGTCTGCACCCCGAGACTGTGCTGAGGGGGGACCCAAGATTTGGGCAGTAGTTAGACGCTGTTCAGGCTCCAGAACCTTAAAACTCCCCAGGGGATCCAGAGCACAGAGGCTTGGATTCCCTTCACAGAAGTCCTACTGGGTGGGTGGAAAGGGGTTCTCACTTGGATCTGACACCCTTCATATCTAGAAGCTTATCACTGAACATGTGGGCAAAGGTAGTGCCTTTGTGTTTCTCAGCAGTGATTTCTCTAGACTACCATGGATGGAATGTTGTTCATGTATTCTAAAGGGAATCCTCCTTTTCTCTAACTACATGACAACATATAGCCTTAAGAACGAGAGGTAGAACATTCTCAATATTCTTACGGAAAAGATTGGGTTGTACCCACAAGCAACACATTGTAATCAAAAGACTAAAGATATTCTTACCAAATTAATCAACTGCGTGTGGATGATATCTTCCACTAATACTGCTGTTTCATGAAGGGGCCTGCGAACATCCCCTAAGGAAAACCTGAAAGAAAATTGTTTCACATAAGGCTACCAAACTGGAAGAAGAAAAACAAAACCACAAACCTGACATGAAACCAAGCAAAAAGAAAAAAAAATCACCCGTATTTAAACTTCTAGTGAATTGAAGATGAATTGTTTAGTATGGTACAAGGAAGTATACATAAAAATAATTGGATTAAATTAAAAAAGAGAGCACCGAGGATGAATATCAGAAAAACAAATCCTAACACAGTGAGATATATTAGAGAGCGGAATGGCCACTGAAGAATAGATGTGAAAGCCCAACTACTAGGGACAAAACTAGAGTAGCCCAAGTTGTAGTAAATGTACTGTAGAAATCAATCCTGTGTTAGAAAAGGGATTAATTTAATAAATCTTAATAAACTTTAATTTCTAGGAAGCAGCTACAGCCACATCATAGTATTGTATTTAACAGTAAGGATATCATTTCCCCTTCTGTTTACAAATTGAAATACAGCCTTTTAAGCTTTTACTCATCAAAATATTTACATTAAATGTTTATGTTAATGTCTTCTTTTTCCAAAGCTAAATGTTAAGTAACACATGCTTTCAGAAGGAAGTGTTACGGATTAAAAGAAAGGAATTTTTAGGAATTATTACACATGCCTTGTCAAGTGAATTTTCTTTTATGACCTTTATACTTTAACCCCACAATGCCCTGTACATAACACTATCTCAAAATGCACAGTATTGACACGAACAAGAATAATTACAGAAGCAGTTGTGGTGGTAGGTTTGAAAAGAAAAAGACATACAAATCAAAGATTCAAGTGCAATGCCGGTAAAACCAAACAGAGAGATTTACAGAACAGGGATATCTGTTGTCAGCCTAACTTTGATTCAACAGAACTTCTTGGTAAAGAAAGTAAATTGTTCACAGCACTCACGTGATTAAACTGCTTCAAGGGAAGAACCTCAATGTATTGGAAGAACTGAAGTAAGGTGCTGGCATAAAATAAGAGTATCCAATTACTAGGACCAGGCCAAATCTCTCTCTGAATCAGGTATCTGTAATAAATGCCAGGTCAGGGCCAAACATCATGGATTTCCTCAGTCTAATACCAAACTAACCTTACTCTTAACAGCATAATCTGCAAATCACAGGCTAGACCACCAGCAGCCTTCTTAATCCTGAGAACCCTACTGATTCAAAGAAAAACCAGGGAAAATCAGAGAACATGTGGAATAAAAGGGGGGAAATGGATCATAGAATCTCAGGACTGGAAGGGACCTCAGGAGGTCATCTAGTCCAACCCCCTGCTCAAAGCAGGACCAACCCCAACTAAATCATCCAGCCAGGGCTTTGTCAAGCCTGACCTTAAAAACCTCTAAAGAAGGAGATTCCACCACCTCCCTAGGTAACCCATTCCAGTGCTTCACCACCCTACTAGTGAAAAAGTTTTTCCTAATATCCAACCTGAACTTCCCCCTCTGCAACTTGAGACCATTACTCCTTGTTCTGTCATCTTCTACCACTGAGAACAGTCTAGATCCATCCTCTTTGGAACCCCCTTTCAGGTAGTTGAAAGCAGCTATCAAATCCCCCCTCATTCTTCTCTTCTGCAGGCTAAACAATCCCAGTTCCCTCAGCCTCTCCTCATAAGTCATGTGTTCCAGCCCCCTAATCATTTTGGTTGCCCTCCGCTGGACTCTTTCCAATTTATCCACATCCTTCTTGTAGCGTGGGGCCCAAAACTGGACACAGTACTCCAAATGAGGCCTCACCAGTGCCGAATACAGGGGAATGATCACATCCCTCGATCTGCTGGAAATGCCCCTACTTATACAACCCAAAATGCCATTAGCCTTCTTGGCAACAAGGGCACACTGTTGACTCATATTCAGCTTTTCGTCCACCGTAACCCCTAGGTCCTTTTCTGCAGAACTGCTGCCCAGCCATTCGGTCCCTAGTCTGTAGCAGTGCATGGGATTCTTCCATCCCAAGTGCAGGACTCTGCACTTGTCCTTGTTGAACCTCATCAGATTTCTTTTGGCCCAATCCTCTAATTTGTCTAGGTCCCTCTGAATCCTATCCCTACTCTCCAGCGTATCAACCACTCCTCCCAGTTTAGTGTCATCTGCAAACTTGCTAAGGGTGCAGTCCACATCATCCTCCAGATCGTTAATGAAAATAATGAAGGGGGGAGGGATAGCTCAGTGGTTTGAGCATTGGCCTGCTAAACACAGGGTTGTGAGTTCAATCCTTGAGGGGGCCACTTGGGGATCTTGGGCAAAAATTGGGGATTGGTCCTGCTTTGAGCAGGGGGTTGGACTAGATGACCTCCTGAGGTCCCTTCCAACCCTGATATTCTATGATTCTATATTGAACAAAACCGACCCTTGGGGCACTCCACTTGATACCAGCTGCCAACTAGACATGGAACCATTGAGCCCGACCATCTAGCCAGTTTTCTATCCACCTTACCGTCCATTCATCCAGCCCATACTTCTTTAACTTGCTGGCAAGAATACTGTGGGAGACTGTATCAAAAGCTTTGCTAAAGTCAAGAAATAGCACATCCACTGTTTTCCCCTCATCCACAGAGCTGGTTATCTCATCATAGAAGGCAATTAGGTTAGTCAGGCATGACTTGCCCTTGGTGAATCCATGCTGACTGTTCCTGATCACTTTCCCCTCCTTTAAGTGGTTCAGAATTGATTCCTTGAGGACCTGTTCTATGATTTTTCCAGGGACTGAGGGGAGACTGACTGGCCTGTAGTTCCCCAGATCTTCCTTCTTCCCTTTTTAAAAGATGGGCACTACATTAGCTTTCTTCCAGTCATCCGGGACCACCCCCGATTGCCATGATTTTTCAAAGATAATGGCCAATGGCTCTGCAATCTCATCGGCCAACTCCTTTAGCACCCTCGGATGCAGTGCATCCGGCCCCATGGACTTGTGCTCGTCCAGCTTTTCTAAATAGTCCCGAACTACTTCTTTCTCCACAAAGGGCTGGTCACCTCCTCCCCATACCGTGCTGCGGAGTGCAGCTGTCTGGGAGCTGACCTTGTCTGTGAAGACAGAGGCAAAAAAAGCATTGAGTACACTAGCTTTCTCCACATCCTCTGTCACTAGGTTCCCTCCCTCATTCAGCAAGGGGCCCACACTTTCCTTGACTTTCTTCTTGTTGCTAACATACCTGAAGAAACCCGTCTTGTTACTCCTAACATTTCCAGCTAGCTGCAACTCCAAGTGTGATTTGGTCTTCCTAACTTCACTCCTGCATGCCTGAGCAATACTTTTATACTCCTCCCTGAGTATCATTTTATACTTTTATACTCCTCCCTGAGGATCATTAGGATAGCCAATTTCTTCCCTATTATGTAAGGCAGGTAGGATCCTATTTATTTTTAAAAAGTGACTAACATCTCTTCTGTTCTCCCAGCACCCTGAGGTTAGAAGTCTAAGCCACACTCGGGCAGAACTGAAGCATCCAGGATTCTGACTGTGGGATTCTGCTTACCATCTCATGCTTACACTAACACGGCAACAAAACTTCCCACACAAAACAACAGCTTCACTGCATTACTGCATGATACACACATAACTTAGAAGCAAATTTTTAACACGTCAGCCACATTACATGTTGAAATATGCAGCTATAAAATAAGTAGCAATACTCAGCCCATGCCTACTTTACATACCGATCCCATATGTTTAAGAGCTGAAGATTGAGAAGGAACTTATTAAAGAACTTTCCCCTCGCCTCAATTCCTCCTTCCACATAAAAGTAAGACATGGAAATTTCTTCCCTGGCATCAAGTGCAGTACCATAGCCTACTACTACCTGGCAACAGATACTCTGCATCTACAACAAAGCTTTATTAGTACCTTTTTGTTCAAACTAAACAGAGTAGCTGTAACATCTGACAAGCACACTCCAATCATCCAAAATAATCATGAGAACTTGTAAAGAACTATGATTTTAGCACCAGGATTCTCAGGAAAACACAGAAGTCATGGGCACTTAATATTCTGCAAGTGTTGGTTATCTCAGCCTCTACTTTTGGCTCCCTCTCTATCTTTGATTACATTATTTTAGAAAGTTAAATCTTTTAATCCCAATATGCTTCCAACAGGGTGGTTGTTGCTTGTATCAGTCAAAACTTCATAATACCAAATGTATGTCAAAACAAAGAAGCCATTTAAATAATATATCATTGCAGACATGAAGGAAGACTTTGCACATTTTCTAATCTCCCTTTACATTGTTCTTATGGACCAAATTCTGCCTCCCTTGCTCACACTGAGTTTCTACAACAGGGCTATTTGAGGAATAAGATACTATTCACTGTGAGGAGAGTCAAAGTGGCAGAAGAGGAAGTTACTCATCTTGTGCAGTAATGATGGTTCTTCGAGATGTGTCCCCCCTATGTGTGCTCCACTGTAGGTGTATGTGGATCCCTGTGCTTCTGATAGGAGATTTTGATAGCGGTGTCCATTCAACCCTCCCATGCCCTCTCCTCTCGCTCTGCCTCGAGGCTAATTAGCATTGCGTGGATGAACCACCCTCAGTTAATAATATAATATAATAATATATGGAGATATGCCCATCTCCTAGAACTGGAAGGACTTTGAAAGGTCATCGAGTCCAGTCCCTTGTCTTCACTAGCAGAACCAAGTACTGTCCCCTGACAGATTTTTACCCCAGATCTCTAAATGGCCCCCTCAAGGATTGAACTCACAACCCTGGGTTTAGCAGGCCAATGTTCAAACCACTGAGCTATCCCTCCCCCAGTTCCTTCTCTACCGCAGCATCCCTATCAAAAACTACAAAGTAGAGGGAAGTAGGGCAAGTTGTGGCACACCCACAGAGGAACACATCTCAAAGAACCATCATTACTGCACAAGATGAGTAACTTCCTCTTCTTCTTTGAATAGTGTCCATATAACAGTATTAAATGCACTCTCTCTCTATTCTAACAAAATTATTTCCAAGACTACTTCAGGGCAACCAAATTTCCTTCACTATGGAATTATAACAGAAAAGTAGGTACATAGTGGGATCTTTATCTTTTCTTCTACTAAAATGGCCCTAATCATTTCTGCACACCTATTGAGACACTAATGGTTTAAAATATACATTCGTAGCTTGAACAACAAAGACGAAAACATTCAAACAGTGTCCGACAGATGTCTCTTTCCTATCCTATTTTTTTAATTTAACCCATACCTTTTGCCTTTCTTGTTTATTTAGACTGTAAGCTCTTTGGGGCAGGAACTCTCTCTTACTTCAGCTACAGCACGAGCTAGTGGTGTGATTCCCCTGCTCATGTAAAGTAACATGTATAGTCCTGTGCTCATATCTAGTGGTTTCAGGAGGGAACGTACTCAGCATGGCTAATCCATATCTTTGTTGCCTCCACCGCAGCTACATTGCCATTTACACTCATGCTAGCTCAATGTGAACTAGTGAAAGTATGTGTACAAAGCGGGGAAAATCACATTCTTATCTCATAGTGGTGAGGGGAGGGATAGCTCAGTGGTTTGAGCATTGGCCTGCTAAACACAGGGTTGTGAGCTCAATCCTTGAGGGGGGCCATTTAGGGATCTGGGGCAAAAATTGGGGATTGGTCCTGCTTTGAGCAGGGGGTTGGACTAGATGACCTCCTAAGGTCCCTTCCAACCCTGATATTCTATGATTCTATGTAGCCTATGCGTTTGTACAATTCCTATCAGAATTGCAGCTGACTGAGTAAATGGCTATAAAATGTTAAATTATAATTTCAGATACCTTATGATGATGTTTTGGAGTACAGCACAGCAATCATATTATGGTCCTATCAAATAATTTGTTTTAAATGTAAATATTTAAATGTAAATATTTGGCTAGTTTGTAGATACTGTATATAAAAATAGTTCACTCGTGTTCATATTGCTCTGTGACATGACATACAGTAAGTAATCCACAAACCTAAATCTATTTGCTTATACATATTAGGATTAATACATTTATCAGTAATTCTATTAATGTTTTTATTAAAATGATTAAATATAGTATGTAGTGAAAGCACAAAATCTTTGCAAATGTCCAAATAATTTACATATGACCTAGCTAGCCTACGCTGTATCTAAACTAAAAGGATTCAGCACAGTCACGACCAGAACACACTGATCATTATTATATACTGATATTTAAAAATTTAAAATTATTTGCCTTTGTTCCTGAGACTTTAAAAGATGCAAGACCAAATTTGGAACAGTGAAAATAAATGGCTGGCTACTAACATATTAACAATGCGGATGCAACAAACCATGGTCTATATTAATATTAAACAAAGAATATATTACATAAATATATTAATAAATGGACAATTTTTCTGAAAACAAAAAAACAGAGAACAAAATTCTGCTCTCTCATTAGGGCACTGGCTCTCCACTGAGATACTGTGCTATCCTCTATGCATAGATCTCCCACTGATGTAACTGACAGCTCCACACATATGCAGAGTGAAGAAATAGCAGAGACAAGTTCCAATACACATATCTAAGAGGTGAATTTTGCCCCAAATCTTTTTTGCTCTGTTCAGATTTGCAAAATTTGAATTCTAGAATTCCATATTTGACCATTAACTAGAGATATGTAAAAGCAGATTCACCACTGTACGCATACTCTCTCTTGCTCTCTTTTTCTTTTAATCTTTGAAAGTTATTTGTATCTTAGTTTCTCTTCAATTTTTCCCACGTTACTGTTGCCAACTTCTTTCCCCCCACACAGAAAGCTAGATATTGGCATGGTGGTTTCTGCAAAAAGAAGTAAAAACCACCATACGTACCCACAGCCACTTCCTCTTTCTCTGAAATGTACAGTGGATTTTCAAGCTACTGAAAAAAAACACATGAAACCTGAATAATTGCTCATGATATTTTATAGTTTGTCCTTTACCCTATTATCCTCTTGATTCTGTTTAATTAATAACAATCTTTTCTATGTCAAACAGGAATATCTCTGCCCCTTCCTATTTCCTGGGATAATGTTATGCTTCTGACATGAAAGGGACAAATACATGAACATTGAGAAGTTAAGGCTTTGATTCCTTTCTTAAGTTATGCTGTTGTATTTGAACAAGCAGTAAACTAAAACCTGGATGCGGGGGAGGGTTCACCAAACTATGGGCTAGCTGGTGGGTAGAAAATAACTCCGTGTTGTTGCTTCTGGGGTTGAAATCAGACTTTGTTTAATATCACTTTGTGTGTTTCATTTCCTATGGGCTATTTTCTTTTAAAAAATGGTGTAGTAGACAGCACTTAAAAGAACACTCTACCTGGTTAAAAAATAAACCATTTTCCCTGTGCACCAAATCGAAACTTTGTACAAAAATACAGTGAGGACTTGTGCAGCAGGTCCAGCTCCTAAGAAGGGGGGTCATGGTGCTCCACACGATGCCCCCGCCCCGAGCATTGGCTCCGCACTACCATTGGCTGGGAGCTGAGGGGGTGGTGCCTGCGAGCAAGAGTCGCGCAGAGCTGCTTGTGTGCCTTCGTGTAGGAGCCGGACCTGCTGCTGGGCGCTTCCAGGGCGTAGTGCGGTCCGCGGTGCCAGGACAGGCAGGAAGCCTGCCAATGCACCACCACAGCACCGCTGACTGGGAGCCGCCCATGGTAAGCCTGTGCCTCAAACCCACACCCCGATCCCCTGTTCTAGCCCTGAGCCCCCCCCCAAACCCGGAGCCCTCTCCTGCACCCAAACCCCTCATCCCCGGCCCCACCCCAGAGCCTGCACCCCCAGCCCAGAGCCCTGACCTGCTTCCGCACCCCAACCTCCTGCCCCAGCCCAGAGCCCCCTCCCACACACTGAACCCCTCATTCCTGGCCCCACCCCACAGCCCTCACTCCCACACCCCAACCCTGTGCCCCAGCTATTTTTATCCATTAACTTGCACAGCATCCCAGTTCACAAGGTCATACTTAGATAACGGAGCCTGCTGGTTTGCAATGTATATTTGTAATGAAGAGGTTGAATACATCACACCATCAAGTCTAACCTCTTAGACTCTGTCTTTATGTGTGGATTTATATCTCCCCTGCCATAATCTCATTTGCTGTCATCACAACAAGCTAATTAGGAGGTGGATATGAGACAAAATACTCAAAACCTTATACAGGGACATAATACCTATTATCAGTTGGCTTTGCCATGGGCATTAAAGATGCTGGGGTGTTCCACAGATATATGGCAGTCTCTAATATCACTTCATTACAGGAAGAGAAATTCTGCCAGGAGATGAGGACTGAAGAATATCCACTCAACAAACTCAGCCTGAATATCCAAGGTCAACACCATTCATTTCAGGAGATCTTAATATGATTTAAAATCCTCAGGCACTGGACATGAAGAACCCAGCACCGTAACATCGAGTGGGACCAACGGAATCTCCTATGGCAACATGTGTGACTGTAACAAGATGTCAGATTGCACCAACTCAGAGGGAGCCACCTCAGTCTGTGGATGAAGCACAGCTGCTCAGGAGGGGAGACTGCCAAGGGAATGGGTGACCTCGCCTTGGATGGAGCAGAAGATCAGGGACTCACCGAATGAAGAACCTGCCAGGGATCTCAAGGAGGCCACTGTTGATAGGAGTATGGCTTTGTGTCCAGTAAGATCTGGGATAGAAACCTTTATCCCTATTGCAAAAGCGGTGGTGATCCCCAAGAGGTCTTGACAACGTTTCAGAGTAGTACTGGAAAGGTGAAGGAGAAGGAGATGTCTCCGAATTTCAATTCTGAAGACCTTTCAAAGTAGTCTGACAGTAATGGAGGAGCCACTCCAGGTGTAGCAAGTAAACACCCTGTGTCAGTCATAGCCCAACACACAGGTCTCATCAGTACAGATGATTGTACAGTAGTCAGCAGTTTTAGTACCAGTACAGGCATTGGACTCACTCTAGGTACCAAAGCAGGCACCAGTACCGAGGACAGAATTGGTACCAGACCCACCAATGTAGACTCTACCACACAATAGTATCTGCACTGGCAAATCCCTCAATACTGAGCAGGAAGTCGAATATAAGTCTGCCCCCTGGGTATGAGGCAATGTGGATGATGGTACCAACAACGATTAGTCTGGAACCAGTCCAGTCCCGGCAGTGACAAGGACATCAAAGAAGAAGCTACCACAGTCAAATGTTCTTGGATACGTGGACAGTCAGGAACAGAAACACACAGTACGTTTTCTGCTCCCTGATACACCGCTGGTATGGAAACCATCAGTGCCAACATCACTGTCATCAGCATGGGACTCAACGGACACTCCACTGGAGTACCAGAGATGATGGTACGGTGTCTATCTGGTCTCACTTTGGTACCAGACAGCATGTAGATGGTCCAGCTCTATCTCATGTCCCAGAAGACTCCCGGTGGCAGTCTGCTCTCCTCTTAGAAGGTGAGGAGGAATCTCTCCAAGCTCTGGAAATGCCCTAATCCATTTTGTGGTTTCTTTTTTCTCAAGAGGACCAGAGAAAGGAGAACAATCTCTCTGCCTGCTGGGAAAGGAATCCTAATCTGGTTGTAGCTCTAGCCCATAGTCGCTCAGGTGCTCTCTGGGGGACCTGACAATCTGTGGTGGTCCCCGGTGCCTAAGCGGGCTTCATGGCCTGCTCCATATGGTGCTGCTTCAAGCTCAAGTCTCTGGCCACCTGCTTTCTCTTCTTGAATGACTTGCAGATAGAGCAACTTTCCTTACTGTGTCCTTCCCCAAGGCACAATAAACATTAAATGTGGGGGTAACTAGCAGGGATAGCTACCCCACACAACAGACAATGCTGAAAATCTGATGAAGTATCACATCAGGCAAAAAAATTCTACTAACTACACTAACTGAACTAAACCCTAAGGTACTACTAAACTAACTATTTACATAAGAAAACCAGAGAAACCCCGTGATAGAGAAAAGTGAGATGAACCACCACACTGAATGCTCTGACTCAAGTGGTGGATGGTGAGAAAGAACTTCATAGATTCTAAGACCAGGAGGTATCATTGTGAGCATCTAGTCTAGCATAGGTCACAGAACTTTCCCAAAATACAGGGGGGGGTCGCATCTTATGGGGGGGTTAGGTTCTAAAGTCAGCGTGCCAGGCGAAAATCGCGTATAGTCAAACTCTCGAGTGGAATGGCTGGTGGAATCGCCCGCACTACAGGTACAATATTTAAATGGTTATTTTTCTCTTTTTGGGGGGTTTTTGCCGAGCGCGTATAGTTGAATTCACGTAAATTAATGCGCATATGATGCGATTCCCCTGTAATTCCTAGAGAATCTCTTTTCAAAAAACTTCCAAAAACTTGATGTAAACATTGTCAGTGATGGAGAATCCAAATTGTGGGCACCAGAACTGGAGTGTATTCCAGCAGAAGTCGAACCAGAGCCAAATACAGAGATAAAATAACCTCTCCTTCTTAAGATTCCCCTAATCCCAGGATTGTATTAGCTCTTTGGCCACAGTGTCACACTGGGAGCTCATATTCAGCTGATTATCCACCACACCCCCCAAATCTTTTTCAGAGTCACTGCTTCCCGAGATAGAGTCCCAAATCCTGTGAGTTTGGCCTACATTCTTTGTTCCTAGATGTATATATTTACATATAGCAGTATTAAAACACACATTGTTTGTTTGCCTCCAATTTATAAAGTAATCTAGATCACTCTGAATCAATGACCTGTCCTTTGTATTATTTACCCTCCCACAATTTTTGTGTCATTTGCAAACTATCAGTGATGATATTATGTTTTCTTCCAGGTCATTGATAAAGATGTTAAATAGCGTCAGGCCAAGAAAGGAAGGGGTTCATGTAGTAGTAAAATTTTATGTTTGTATTTTATATAATTTAAATTAAAAAATAAAAAATAATAATGTAGCATGTATTAAATGTACTGGTGTATAATTTGACCATATCCTGCCAGCCACCTTTTCTAAAAGCAGAAAGGAATGGCCTAAAAGCAACATAAAATATGTAATTTTTATGGCTAAACACCTCCTAGCTGCTATATAAACAACAAAGAAAATTTTAAAATAAAACTTTATTAAAAATAAAATGTACTAAAATGCAAATTCTTAGTGTATCATCACTTAAACACAAAATGTTTTAAATAATATCTAAAAATGTTAGGGTATTAACGCATCTTTTAAAACAACAATTATAAATAAATGCAATATGCTTCCAGAATAGTTAAGCCTAATTTGTTATTAAATAAAATTATTATTAAAATTGCTCACCAACAAAACCACGTAGCAAAAATACCTCATTAAAAACATATATACAAAACAAACTAAAAAATGTAACCTGTGTTTTGTACAACAAACAATGTGTGTTTTACATCCTAAAAAATATATTTTTTTAAAATGCAAGTATCAGCCAACCCCCAATAAATAAATGTAAATGCAACCCCAGTGTATTATATACTAGCAATCACACATACTATTTACCAAAAATAAAAAAAAGTACAAAGCACTATAACCGCTATCCCGGTTAATTTCTCTGTTACCCTTGGCCTAAATTAGCACAATCTAACTAATCACTTATTATCAAAAACCAAAGTAACTCAGTTTTTATAACAAACAAAAAATACAAAAAAGCATGTCATTCAAATATTGCATGAAATAAAAACATAATAAAAATTGCTAAATCTTTAAAAAAGCCTATCATTAGTACAACGTTTTTACAGGCTGGTCCCCAGCTTCTAAGGGCATATTTTATCGATCATGTTCTACCCATTGCTCGTTGTGTTAATATTGTCCTGTATTTGCCTGCTAAAAATATGTTGTATGTCCTGTTAAACAAAAAAAGTTTGTTAAATTACAACCACTAGCGCAAGTTGACTCTCAGAATATTGCTATAAAACAGTTGTATAAAATATGACCCACTCAAGAATTGTTCTTGAGGGGTCAAAACAAACAAACAAACAAACAAACAAACAAACATGTAGTAGTACAATTTTATGTCTGTATTTTATATAATTTAAATTAAAAAATAAAAAATATTGTTGCATGTATTAAATGTGTGTGTATAATTTAATATTATCCTGCCAGCCACTCTTCTAAAAGCAAAAAGGAATGGCCTAATGAGCCATTGGTAAAAATGCATCAGCCAAAATCTGTCTAAGGGCTTGTCTTCACTACCCGCCGGATCGGCGGGTAGCAATCGATCTATCGGGGATCGATTTTTCGCGTCTCATTAAGACGCGCTTAATCGATCCCCGATCGCGCTCCCCGTCGACGCGCCGCCTTCATGGTCAGGTAAGCCGATTACGATACGCCGATTTCAGCTACGTTATTCACGTAGCTGAATCTGCGTATCGTAGATCGACCCCCCTCCCCTAGTGTAGCCCTGGGCTAAGCTAATTTCAAGGCAGTAACAGATTTTTTAGGGTCACCATTTTGTTGTAGGTTTAGCATTTTAAAATAAGTAAAAAAAATGCAATAATTAGTTTGCTTTTGCATTGCAATTTAATGTTCCTGTTCAAATGTTCTGTGTAATTCAATTCTATTTTGTGTATAAATAAAAAATATGTATGTTAAAAAATAAATATAAAAGCCATCACCAAACCAAGTGTTCTAAAAAAAACCAATCAAGGACAAACGCAAAAGCCCCCCAAAATTACAACATGCCCCTATTGAAATGTAAAAAAAGGGCAAATTAACAACTCTAAAAATAAAACAGGCACCTATCAATAAAAACAAAATAGTTGTAATCAAAACCCAGCATAAAGTAACGCGCTAAAAAACTTGATAAAAAAACAATTAAAAAAAACCAAGCACTCATCAAACAACAATTAATTACAGCAAGGTACCTCACCAAAGGTTCTTAAGCAAAGTAAGCAGCCATGGGATAAGAGGGAAGGTTCTCTCATGGATTGGTTAAAACAGGGGTCGGCAACCTTTCAGAAGTGGGGTGCCGTGTCTTCATTTATTCACTCTAATTTAAGGTTTTGCGTACCAGTAATACATTTTAACATTTTTAGAAGGTGTCTTTCTATAAGTCTTTAATATATAACGATTGTTGTATGTAACGTAAATAAGGTTTTTAAAGGTTTAAGTAGCTTCATTTAAAATTAAATTAAAATGCAGAACCCCCCGGACCGGTGGCCAGGACACGGGCAGTGTGAGTGCCACTGAAAATCAGCTCGTGTGCCACTTTTGGCACGCGTGCAATAAGTTGCCTACCCCTGGGTTAAAAGATAGGAAACAAAGATATGAATAAATGGTCAGTTTTCAGAATGGAGAGACGTAAACAGTGGTGTTCCCCAAGGGTCTGTACTGGGCCCAGTACTATTCAACATATTCATAAATGATCTGGAAAAAGGGGTAAATAGTGAGGTGGCAAAATGTGCAGATGATACAAAACTACTGAAGATCATTATGTCCCAGGCAGACTGCGAAGAGCTACAGAAGGATCTCTCAGAACTTGGTGACTGGGCAACAAAATGGCAGATGAAACTGAATGTTGCTAAGTGCAAAGTAATGCACACTGGAAAACATAATCCTAACTATACATATAAAATGATGGGGTCTAAATTAGCTGTTACCATTCAAGAAAGAGATCGTGGAGTCATTGTGGATAGTTCTCTGAAAACATCCACTCAATGTGCAGCAGCAATCAAAAAAGTAAACAGAATTTTGGGAATCATTAAGAAAGGGATAAATAATAAGACAGAAAATATCATATTGCATCGCTATAAATCCATGGTATGCCCACTTCTCGAATACTCCGTGTAGATGTGGTCGTCCCATCTAAAAAAGATGTATTGGATTTGAAAAAGGTTCAGAAAAGGGCAACAAAAATTATTAGGGGTATGGAATGGCTGCCGTATGAGGAGAAATTAATAAGATTGGGACTTTTCAGCTTGGAAAAGAAACCATTAAGGGGAGATATGATAGAGGTCTATAAAATCATGACTGGTGTAGAGAAAGTAAATGAGGAAGTGTTATTTACTCCTTCTCATAACACAAGAACTAGGGTCCACCAAATGAAATTAATAGGCAGCAGGTTTAAAACAAACAAAAGGAAGTATTTTTTCACACAACGCACAGTCAACCTGAAGATGTTGTGAAGGCCAAGACTATAACGGGTTCAAAAAAGAACTAGATAAATTCATGGAGGACAGGTCCATCAATGGCTATTACCCAGGATGGGCAGGGATGGTGTCCCTAGCCTCTGTTTGCCAGAAGCTGGGAATGAGCGACAGGGAATGAATCACTTGATGATTACCTGTTCTGTTCATTCCCTCTGGGGAATCTGGCATTGGCCGAGGTCGGAAGACAGGATACTCAGCTAGATGGACCTTTGGTCTGACCAAGTATGGCCGTTCTTATCTTCATATGGTCCTTTGTTATTGACAAAAGACAGACAAGGAGAGGGAGCAGATGCAAAGAGTATGTCTGGCACGGAAAAGAGTTGGCATGTGCTGACATTATGTTCAGCATGTAGCACATCAGAAAGGGAATGCCATCAACTAGTTCGGATACAAGGAAAGCAACTGGTGTGCAGGCAAGCAGAATCATAAAGTGGCCTTACAAAGAGCTAAAAGAAAAAAACACATTTGGGTACTACTTTTTATAGCTGCCAGAGAAGATTCACAGAGGGGAGTAGGCTGAAATATTGTCTATGCTACACAAATAGTTAATGAGCTACAGAAATGCCTCTGCATCTCAAAAAGGGAAGTTGGGCATTATACGATGGCACATACCCTGGTCAACAACCTTCTGAACCAACCTGAATAGAGTATAACCAAGTTCAAATAAACCAAGATGAGGCACTCACTACATAGAGGTTAATTTATAATTATAAGGAAGACTTCAGGCTGAGAACAGCCAAAGATGCTATGTAATCAGACAGAAAAAACTAATACTAAATTATAGTTAGAATGGACTATGCCATTTCACCCTCTATTACAGCAATACATGGTAAATGACCTGTCTGTTCTCTGGCAGCTGTTTGGTATGAGTGCATGTGGAAAGCTCAGCATACTAATTTTCAAAACTGGAATGTTTTCACACCATGTGTAAATTTCACCCAAAATGAACGAAGCATTAGAGAGCCTCAAGGTGTCTTCCTGCAACAAGAACATTCGGTTTTAAGCACTGCACCCAGGAAAATCCATAATGTTTTCTGGAACTTAGCGCTGCAAGTCCCAAAACTCCAGCAGTACAGAATCAGCAAACAACTAAAGAAAAAGATAAAAGCTTCTAACACATCTAACTAAACAATATTTTGAAGTAATTTAGTTTCATAGTTTATGGGAAGGGGGAAGAGATCTAAAGAGCCGTGAAAATTTATTCTCCTCTGCCCCTCAATTATATTTACCACAGGGGGCCCGAGGAGTTGGAAAACCTCAGGTTTCTTCCTGGACTGTAATGGAAGTGAGTCTGCTGCTGTCCTGGCTACAGCAGTGATCAGAGGGGTGAAGTGTGTTACTGTCCGCAAGTCTCAGAAACTAAAACCAAAAATATTCTCTTCATTTTCTCTGTTTTGCCTTCGCAAGTAGAGAAAGAGAGACCAGCTGACAAGTTTGAAAAAGCCCTCCCCACCACCTTCCTGCCCCAAGGAAGAGACGGTGTGACAAGGATGCATGCACTACATATGTTGTTGTTTGCTGTGATGTGTGCGCAGGTGTGTAGGTGAGGTGATGGGGAGAAATGATTTTTTAGAGCTGCACGGAAGGGGAGGAAAGAAGAGTTAGGATTCAGCTCTTTGAATTCACTGGGGAAACCGGAACCCTCAGTCCACTCCCTCTAGTGCTGCAGTAATGCAGAAAGAGAGATGGGACCCAAACTTGTGGGGAAAATTGATAGGGCAAAGAAAAAGAATGAGAGATGGTGACAGATGGAGATTAAGGGAGACACACAGGAAAAGAGATGCTGTATCGGGCAATCTATGCACCATCAATAGAAGAAGAGACAGATAGAACAAAGAATAAATAAAAGAAAAGTACCAACAAGATGAAGCACATGGATTTAGAGCAGGAGTCTCAAACTTGTGGCCCGTTGGGTTATTTCCTGTGGCCGCCAAGCTCCCCTCCCCCATCATTCCCCCTAGCATGCAGTGTCCCCGCTCCTCTGCCTACCTCCAGGCGCTTCCCGCCGCCAAACAGCTGCTTGGCGGCGCTTAGAGTTTTTCAGGAGGGAGGGGGAAGAGCGGGGAGCCACGCGCTCAAGGGCAGAGGCAAAAAAAGGCGCGGCAGGGGCAGGGATTTGGAGAAGGGGTTGGAATAGGGGCAGGGAGGGGGCAGAGTT
Organism: Chelydra serpentina; assembly: GCA_037349315.1. NCBI lineage: Eukaryota > Metazoa > Chordata > Testudines > Chelydridae > Chelydra > Chelydra serpentina. The sequence goes on from JBAIAC010000006.1 coordinate 12,308,614, forward strand.
GGGGCGGGGACGTTGGAGAAGGAGTTGGAATGGGGCGGGGAAGCGGTGGGAAGAGGTGGGGCCTCATGGAAGGGGTGGAGTGGGAGCGGGGGCAGTGGAGGGGAGCTTTTGTACCTTTATATGAAAAGATGATGATGATGATGTCAGTGATGCGGCCCTTAGGCCAATGTACTAGTGCTCATGTGGCCCTCCCGGTGATTTGAGTTTGAGATCCCTGATTTAGAGGAAGAGAATGGTTGAGAGAGATGGAAGGAGAATAACTGATCTGACCAATGAACTGGGAAAGGAAAAGCCACACAATTTTTAGGTTAGGGAATGTTATTTATTTATGCACCCACCTATAACTGTATTTCCCAGGCAGACATCACACTGTCTCATAAAGAGGAAATAGATACGTCAAGAGTGTTGTTTCTGTAGGCATTCACAGTATGATTGTTGGATGTTTTACTCAGGAAAGGGGGAATGCATTTCAAAATAAATGCTGTCTTTCTGAATTTTCAGTTCTTTAGTTTAAGACAAAGGGACAGTTTCAATATTCTCTCTCTCTCTGTTAGCTTTAAGTTATGGTAACAAACCTGCATATTCCACCAATGTCAACTAGAAAAAAACAAGGACTATCCTGTCAGGTTATTCGGTAGATATCAACACTTTACTTATCAGGTCATTTCCACCACTCACAGGCTATGTATCTTCCCCTTCATCCTGAACACCCAACCTGCTCCGTGAATTTTGGTTATACATTCATGTGTTGTTGATCAATATAGGGTTGACATGGCTTTCAAAAGTTACATTGCACATGGTACTTTAAATGGAGATGGTGAAAGTACGTGAGGCACAGTGTCAGATTACAAAGGGTGGCTGTGAGGCCATTTTTCTGTAATGTTTAAGAAATGTGCATGATCCATGTTAAAAGTAACTGTTCAAAATCTGTGGTGATTTTAATGTAGGAGTTACAGAGTTGAAAACTGCATTGATATAATTGTACATTATAGATATAGTTGGAGATAAAACCACATGCTAGTTGTTCAGACTATGCAGTCTAGCAGCATTAATTCAAAGTTAAAGTTTTCTGTGGGAATTTCCTGAGTTTTATTAAGTATATATCAATGGTTATATTTATTCATATGGATAGACCTCAATGTTAATGTACATTTTCCCTGATATGCCACTCTTCAGAGCCCCATTTCCCTTGACACCCCAAAAACCCCTATGTCCACAGCTGATCCCAGTACAGAATTACACTTAATATTCTCCCCAACCTCTATAGATCTATCCCTGCCCATGTTTTCCTTATATATCTCTGCTACCCAGTACAACATTGTCCACCCCTCAAGTTCTCCCTGAATACCACCCTCCCCTATTTCCCTACTACATTCATTTTTAATTGTCAGTATGTATCTAATGCAGAGTATCAACATTTATATAGCAACATTACCAAAGTTAGTCAATACTTACTGAAGTATTAACAAAAAACTGTCTTGTGAAACACTATTGTGACAAATTTGCTTTTCATCTGCACAGAGTCCCACTGAAGACCAGGACGTGGAAATAAAATTCAAACAAGTGTGAAACAAAACAATTGTAATCTTGCTTTAAGTGCAAATCTTAGTTCAGCTATACCTATAAAGTTGCTATCAATATGTCCATAACATATACTATGTATATATAAATATTTTTATACACACACACACACAACAATTATAGCAGAGCTGGTGTTCCACTTTAAGCCCATTTTCAATTGCCTACAGCTTGCTAAACTTTAACTGTTCAGGTTAAAATTTTCCATGCCTCTGACTGAATATTTTTGGAACTTTTCAGGAAAAACACTTTGGCTATTTCCAAGAATGATTTTGGGGAAAAATAAGTAGTTTTGCCAATATTAAAAAAAATAATGTTCCAATAATTTCCTTCCAGAGCTCTGGTGTCTGCAAAGCTTGGAGAAGCAAACTGAAATTTGGCAAGAGGGTATTCCTGGGGGTCAGTGAGGTGTCCTTTTGCTGTCCTCATGAAAATCCGCCCAGATTTGGCTGTGTTATAAGACTGAAAACCGCCAGGTGCACATGCTCAGTAGCGCTTTTGAAAGCTTGTTGCTACAATCTCTGAACATTCCGCCTACACTGAACATACTTGAGCCCCCAGACCTCCCTGCATACCACACTGAATATGCTACAGCCCCAAAGAGCTCCATAATAGATCAACCACACTAGGATCCTAGGCACGGAGTTAGAGCTACAAACAGGGGAATGATGCAGCACAGTTACAGCAGCTGCCACCACCTCTTGGTTAGAGGAAGGGAGGGTTATTATAAAAGACAGTGACAGGTGTGAGCTCAGTTCCCCTTCTTCTCTTTGGCTTTTGACAGATGTGGCGAAAGTCTCTCTCCATCCTGTTTCAATCTACTTTAAGCATTGAGGGAATGTGTGCTACATGCCAGGAAGAGACCATGAGTTCTGGTCTGAGCTCTTCCACTGACAATCATTTTGTGTAATTCACAGCCCTTACTACTGAGTAAGGTCTCATGCCCCTATACTGGGAGACAGGATAGTATAATTCCTCCCCCATTTACAGATGGGATAACTCAAGACTTTGCACTAGGTGAGTTATGGTAGAACTGGGTATAGAACTCAGGAGCCAAATTCTGTGGAGCAACAGAAGGCGCAGAACAGAAGCCTCCCAGATTCTGGAAGCTGAGCTAATATTCAACGTAAGCTACAGCAGTCCAGAGGCAGCTTATAGGTTTCTCCATATTCCAGTCTCTGATATACCCCCTCCTTACTCTACACTGGGGACTTTGAGGAGAAACAGTGTAGGGCCTTGCATATCGGACTCAACAATGCCTGTTCTGGGGCCGGAATCAACAGCTCTGCATGAGTTGCAGGGTCTCAGAGTGACCTGATGTGGGTCACACTGCTAGAATCTCTTTGCTCCATGGACCTCAGAGTTGCAGTTTTCCCCATCTGTCTTCTTCTGCTTCTTTCTCAGCACGTGTGATGAAGAATGGTGCAGAGAGGCACTTGCTGGAGTGATGTTCTTCGGCACAGGGGATGACAGACAGTGCCGGGAGTCCTGAGAAGCAGAAGCAGCATCCTTTTTTGGCACCACTGACGTGGAACGGCACGGAGTTTTTTTCAGTCCTCTGAAGTCTTTGAAAATCTGGCAGCTATCCCAAATATGTGATTCCCCCAAACACTTCAAGCAGCTTGAGCAAGAGTCACTCACAGGCATCAGCATTGAACAACTAAAGCAGGGCTTAAAGCCCAGTGATGGAGACATTCCTCTGTACTGAGAAATTGAACCCCAAACCAGGGAACTGGGGGAAAAAAACCTGATTCTGTTTACCAACACTTACCTAATAACAAATTATAAAAACTAGGCAACTGTTTATAAGAATGTACAAGTAAAACATTGAAAGCACTTGCTAAGGCAAACCTAGCAATTCCAAGGTTCACAGCTGGTTAAGGAACGAAGGAGGATCAGATTCAGGGGCGGCTCTGCCCTTCATATTGACACACACTGCTGCACAGAAACAGAGGGCACTGACAGGGACCACTGAGGGAAAAGTTTCCAATGACTGTGCATGGGGTGTTCTCTCACCAAGAGTGGAATGCACATGTACAATCACTCATGAAAAATGAGATTCTGGGACAGGAGGGAGAAGAGAACAAGATATTGCTGGCATAAACAGTCATAAGCCACAGGCATTCCTATAGCTAAACTTCTGCTGTCACTGCTTCCAGAACTTCGAAAAGACTTCATTGCTGAGGACAAAAAACCCTCTGAAATATTATTTTATCTTCCTGTAGTAAGAGCTACTAGAGTGCATATTGCAGTAAAATCTTCAGCTTCCTTAGACAACTAGAAGTCAGTACTGAAGATTGCTTTCATGAAGAATTCAATTCAATTGCACATAAATAAAAATACATCAAAATTAATTACAAACAAAAATGCAATTTCAAAAAAAATCATTTTTTATAAACTTGTGTAATGCTATCTTGTTACTACATTTTTACATATTTCCCCATGCTCAGTATGCGCGATGTATTATTGTGTTGAAAAAGGCCACTGATTTCCACACAAAATACTAAGACATAATTAGGCCCCTATCTGGCAAATCAGAGAGAGAGAGAGAGAGAGAGTGAGTGTGTGTGTGTAAATAAATACAATAAAATAAAATAAATAAATAAATGCTGAAGGGAACTTGGCACACAAGTCCCTCTGGAAGTAAATTCTTAAAGCCTCTAAATTCTTTAGGTGCTTTTAAAATCTCCCCCAAAAATCTTTATGACTAGTGGTCCCACTGAACTCTGTTGCGTTACTCATGTAAGGATTTCCATGTTTATAACCTTTACTTGCTCATAATGGATGTGATTGCGTAAAGTACCTGAGTCTTGAGACTTGTGCTCCTAAGTGAGTTAGGTACCTTAGAAAACCTCACCCTCCAAAGATACAGTGGATTTGATCTTGGCTCTATTTATATCAATGTAAATAAGGTGTTACTACTGAAAATCAATAGATTTATACCAATCATAGAAATGTAGGACTGGAAGGGACCCTCAGTAGGTCATCTAGTCTAGTCCCCTGCACACATGGCAGGACTAAGTATTATCTAGATCATCTCTGACAGGTGCTTGTATAATCTGCTCTTAAAAAACTGCTAAAGATGCAGATTCCACAGCATCCCTAGGTAATCTGTTCTAGTATTTAACTACTCTTACAGTTGGGAAGATTTTCCTAATGTCCCACCTAAATCTCCCTTGCTGCAATTTAAGCCCAGTACTTCTTGTTCTCTCTTCAGTTGATAAGGAAAACAATTTATCACTCTCCTCTATAGAACCAACTTTTGCATACTTGCAGACTGGTACCATGTCCCCTTCAGTCTTCTCCAGACTTAAACACATTTTTTTCAATCTTTCCTTATAGGTCCTGTTTTCTAGACCTTGAATCATTTTTGTTGCTCTCCTCTGGACTTTCTCTAAATTGTCCACATCTTTCTGGAAGTGTGGTGCTCAGAACTGAACACATTACTCCAGTCGAGTGATGAGTAGAATGGAAGAATTACTTCTTGTGACTTGTTGACAACAATTTTGCTAATACATACCAGAATGATGTTCGCTTTTTTTTTTTTGACATAAGAATGGCCATACTGGGTCAAACCAATAGTCCATCTACCCCAGTATCCTGTCTTCCGACAGAGGCCAATGCCAGATGCTGCAGAGGGAATGAACAAAACAGGCAATCATCGAGTGACCCATCCCGTCATCCACGCCCAGATTCTGGCAAACACAGGATAGGGACAACTTAGAATACAGGGTTGCATTCCTGAACATCTTGACTAATAGCCACTTCTGGACCAATCCTCAATGACAGTATTATACTGTTGACTCATCTGTCGTTTGTGATCCACTAGAGCCACCAGATCCCTTTCTGCATTTCTTCCTAGGCAGTCATTTTTCATTTTATATTTGTTCAACTGGTTATTCTTTCCTAAGGGTAGTACTTTGCATTTATCCTTACTGAATTTCATCCTATTTATTTCCAGTTTGTCAACATCATTTTGAATACTAAACCTGTCTTCCAAAATGCTTGCAACCCTTCCTAGCTTGGTATCACCTACACACTTTGTAAGTTGTATCTTCTATGCCAGTGGTTCTCAAACTTTAGCAACCCAAGGACTCACATTTTGGTTTAAAAAATTTTCACGGATTCCCAAGCCCCCTAGTTCAGCCCCAGACCCCGTTCCATCTCCACCCCACCTCTTCCCACCCCCACTCCACTCCTGCCCCCTCCTCCGCCCTCCCAGAGCCTCCTGCATGCCACTGAACAGCTGTTCCGCGGCATGCAGGAGGCAATGGGAGGGAGGGGGAAGCGTTGATCAGCAGGGCCAGCAGCCCTGGAAATGATTCCGCTCCCTTCTCTGAGTGTGCCCCGTCCCCTACCTCCTCCTCCCTTCCAGTGCTTCCTGCATGCTGCTGAACAACTGCTCCCCGGCATGCAGGAGGTGCTGGGAGGGAGAGAGGAATTGATCAGAGGGGTCTGCAGAGCCCCTGGAGTACCCTCGTGGACCCCTAGGGGTCCGTGGACCCCAGTGTGAGAAACACTGCATGATTATCCAAATCATTTATGAAGATATTAAATAGAATCTGATCTAGGACAGATGCCTATGGGACCTCATTCAATATGCCCTTACTAAAGCTGAGATATGTAACATCTACTGCTACACCAATGTGAAGCTGGGGAAAGTTAGATTAGAATCAGAACCTTGGTATACAAAATTGTTACATTTCCAGTTAAGCGTTTAAAACATAGATTAATTGTATAAATCCTTATGACTGCCAAAAGGAAAAATATATAATTTACTCCAGTTGTAGAGTATAATATGTTCCATTTGCTCATTCACAAAGGGCTTCAGTTTGGATCAGGAAATAAACGAGACAATTGTCTTTCTAGAGTACGCAGACTGGATTGTGATCAGTTATTTCTGTTCTCTGTAAAGTAAGGAAAAAGTTCATCTCCAGTCTCAACAATATCTCCAAATACAAAGGGAATTTAACAAGGCCAAAAGAGATGAATTTTCAATTTGCCCTCAAGAGAATAGGATAAAAAAGTGATGAGAAAAGGAGGAAGTCAAAACATAATTCCACTATATATATACATTGTAAGTGTTAACGGAGTGTGGAAATCCCTAGCTATTTTCAATCTAAATTAAAACCACAAGACAATTACAAAATACAAGCTAGTATAAATGTTTTATGTAAATCTTGAATTTATTACTTTTAAATTACTTGAAATATTCTATTCCTATTTCTGTAAGAGAATTATTGTATGTTCATTTCTTTAAAAGTCAGTTTCAGAATTATGAGACAGATTAAGCAGACTTTATGCTAGGCTAAACTCTTTACAGAAAAAAACTGAGGTTCTGATTTTAAAAATTCCTAATAATAAATACCACCTAGTGACAAAAAAAAATGTAAAAACCACATGACTACAGGTAGGCTTCTAAGCCCATCTTCTAGCATCTAACTAAAAGGCATGATTTTTTAAACATGATGAACACTCAGCAGTTCCCAAAGATGTCAATGGGAACTTCAGGGTGCTAAGCACTTTTAAAATGCATGTCAAGCATGTAGATAGCAGTTATTTTCATTTGTTAATCCTTGCAACAGCTCTCACAGATAGTTATTTCCCCAAAACTAAAATGAATAAGGTAACAGACACAGAGAGGTTAAGTAATGTGCTAAAGGCTAACACAGCAAGTTACTGGCAGAGCTGTGAATCAGACTCTCTCCTCAGTTAATTAGACCACACAGCCTCCTAAATAAAATAATGAAGTAGCCTTCAAGATTAATCACCAATTACTCCATGCCACCATTATTTTTCTGTGTGAGTAAAAGAACTTTATTCACAAGTCGACACATATAGAATAAATCAGTCCAAATAGCAGGAATATAGTCCAAATATAGCATATTTGCTTAGGATAGGTTTCAGAGTGGTAGCCGTGTCTGTATCAGCAAAAACAACGAGGAGTCCTTGTGGAACCTTAGAGACTAACACATTTATTTGGGCATGAGCTTTCGTGGGCTAAACCCCACTTCATCAGATGTGCGGAGTGAAAAATACAGTAAGCAACATATATATATTATATATATAATATTATGTGCTGTAATATATATGCTGCTTACTGTATTTTTCACTCCGCACATCCGATGAAGTGGGGTTTAGCCCACGAAAGCTCATGCTCAAATAAATGTGTTAGTCTCTAAGGTGCCACAAGGACTCCTCGTTGTTTTTGCTTAAGATAATTACCTTTAAATTCAGATAGCACTTATACAATAGTTACTAATTTCTGAGGGCCAAATTCTGCACTATGATGTACTATTTCTCAATATCATAAGTATGTTATAAATATAAAAATAAAGCTTTTAAAAATATTTTATTAATGCAATCCATGCAACATGCTCCCCTAAAGTAAAAAACTAGAAATCCTGTGATATCTTTTCAGGAAAGCCAGCATACTGTCATATCAACGCTGTGCTCTTTTCCCTGCTTTCAAACAGAATACTTAAATGTTTAAAAATGTTATAACCCACAATAATCTGTTCCAGGCACCAATGAAAAGGAAGAAAAAAATTACAGAAGTCAAGATGTCGCCTGGAAGCACTTTATGGCAAACATTATAAAGATAACACAGAGCAGAAAAGCCCTAGTTCAATCCATTATAAATACCCCATTCTTCTTAAAATCACAAAAATGTATTTATACTTAAGAACTCTTACATGCTTTTTCCTTAAAAGACTTCATTTAAGTACAATTTGGCAGGATTTTTGGAACAAGAAAAGAAGAATTTTATAAAATATTGATGTTTTAAAGTCACCCTAGTTTTGATCTATTTGCTATGAAAACAAAAGCAGGGAATTTGGAAGATGACCACATCCATGTTCATTAATTATAATTTGGTTTCTGACTTTGTCCCAGAAAGTGCTCCAGCAGCTATATTCAGCTTTAACAGTGTATCATCATGAAGACAATTAAATCCTCTTGAAAAAAAGTAGGATTATTTTCTACAATTTACTAATGCATGTATATTGTAATGTTTAAGAGAGGGAAACAAACTAATCTTATTAAGCGTAAAAATCTAGGTCTAAGGCAACATTAAGGTTGCAAAATCAAACACCTGAAAACTAGACAATTCCCAAAGTTAACATTCATCCGGTAACATTAATAGAAGCACATTGCAGAGTTGGTTGAAATTGGAAATTGGAAATTTACCTTCCATGGGAAATTCTGACATTTAAAAATTTCCTTTTATCACAAACCAGAACAAAAAGCCAAAATTCCAGAAAGTCTCCAACACTGCTAAATTTATTTTCTTTCAGAATATCAAAGTGACCTTATCAAAGCTTGATTCTGACTTAATTGCTTCATGTTTTCTTAATATAATAATCAAAATGATAAAGTTGAAATAAAGTGCTTTAACATTACTGAAACAAAATATTCTGATCATTATCAGCTTGGTATATTTCATGGTATACAATAATATGAAAATAATATGCTAGTTTCCATTTAAAAATGGAAGGAAGAGTAGAAAATGCTACATATGCACAATATATCTAAGAATCTTTAATTTTTGTAATTTCCTAATATCTCCATGCTTTCTACTGTAGCCATACCAATATAACAGCAGTAGTTCTTTGTATTTAATTTCCTGTTTTGTTCTACAGGATAAAACCAAAAAGTGACAAAGAAGATAGGTGTCATTGCCCACACACAGAGCCCAGCTGGAGTCAACAGGGAGCTGTGCAAGTGCAACAATTTGCCCACGTGCTGTCAATTGCAGAACTGAGGCCCACTATACCTCCCACCGCCAATCTCATGCGGAGTATTCTGATCCTCCTGTAACCAGCTATCTCCGTACTTTCTATAACAACAAAATGCTCATCAGAGCTTTGCGGAGAATTCAGGCCAAAAATTCATAAAAATTTCAACTCATAAAGAAATAAAAACAGACTTCCTTGAACCAACTTGACATGCATTTTGATAAGTGGATTTAGTATAACGTCAACATTTAAATTGCATTTGATGAATATTTGAATTTGGACTTGTGATTTCAGTTTACAAATTTTCAGTTGTACAAGTTTGGCTGAAATCAATGCATCAAATGTTTGCTTTTAGGGTGTTTATTTTTTCACAGAGAGTTCATTTTGCATTGCTGTGCTTGTCTGAATCTTATTTAGCAGTGCAACAAAATCATGTGTATATTACAACATTTCAGGGAACACATGAGCTCTGTTTTCATAGCTATGGTATATCTATAATATGTGATGTGAAGCAATATCTCTGGAAAGTCTTAATTCCTCTAGCTATTCTAGTGCCGAGTATAAACAAAATAATGTTCTGAGGACTCAAAAATTAAATATATATAAAAATATACACCTAAGCAAACACATATACAAGAAGTTTAATTCCCAGCTGTGAAGTGCATTACAAAGCACATGGCTGAGGGTCAAGTATCTGCTGCAGTTAAGTATTTTCTCTCAACATTTCCACGCACTGTAGAGTTTCTTTTATATGTAGGCGTAAATAAACCATTCCCAGAAGTTTTAATTCAATCTTTATTACTATTATTATTAAAATCAATATTTCTGTGGTCACAGCAGAAAGATGATGTATGCACAATTTGTCAAGAATTTGCCTACATGTGCTGCAGCCAGACCAACATCAACACATGCCCAGTAGGAAGTAGTCTTGCAAGTTATTGCACTGTTGAGCTAAGACCCACATAAATTCTGCTAGTCTCCTTAACTCCATATCTAATCTGAGCATTCACAGAACATAATCACAGAACCCAGCGCACCATACATGGAAAAGTTGACAACCAACCAGCATAGGCAAGAGGCAGGACCATAGCCCCAAACCTGACCTTATGGAAATCAGGAAGCCTTTCCATTTGCTCACTATAGTGGACTTCCAGTCAAGGGGCATTAACCAGTGATGTCATCACCATGGCCAAGTTCATCAGACAGATTTCCCCATCAAAACCTGAAAAGAAAGCCATTGGTCTGCATGTTAGTCCTCCTGGTGAGGACTAATCAAGGCAGTACAGGCAATTATGCAGTACCAAATCACGCACTGTCTCGGGTCAAGAAGGTAGGGGAGAAGGGACATAAAGGAGTTTTCTCTCCCCATCTCCGTCCTCCCATTGGCGTAGACAAGCAATGCCTGGCTTCATGGGCTGAGCTGAATTACCCCAGGAAAAGTGATGTTTTCCATTCGGTGAAGCAATTCTATGGTAAATATGCAAAAAATAAAAGTGATCAGAGTTATTTGTTATAGAAAGTAATTATTGTTTCCATTCATGCTACAGCCATTGGAATGTCATATACTTTTTCTTTCCACCTCTGCATTAGAAGCCACAGGTGCTTTGCTGTGGAGGCAATACAGAGGCACTCTTAATTTCTCCTGTTGACACTGAGCTTGTCAGATAACAGCTTCAGGAAGTAGTGTAATTGTGAGTTTAGTTAAAAAAAAAAAAAAAAGGCTGGCTCCATTTCTCTGTCCAGTCACAGCTATTACTTCTTAGAACTCCAACCTGGCATCAACGATATACGGGCAATGGTTTCATGACTGAGTGGTTTGTGCGGTCTACTTAAGCTCTGCTTCCTTGAAAATGTGTGGCATCATACCAGAGTTAATTTAGACCTAATTCTCTTGGGCATAACATGTAAGTTTATTGTTTATGATGTGCTTGGATAGCCTTCAGGGGTAAAGATAAAAGCAAGTGGGTGACAATTTACAATATATTCCAAGGCAGGTAGTAAGACACATGTGATTGGATGGTTGCAAATACAAAATCTCCTAGTGCAGTAGTTCATGGACACCAATGGTTCCTGAAGCATGTTGCTGGTAGTCCATTGAGAGATGGATGGTAAGATGGTGCCGGCTCTCCTTGTTTCCAGCTGATATTTCATATGCAATGTATTTTAGCTTTACTTAATATTTTCCTATTATTACTTTTCCATGTAGGCAATTACTGTGCTTGCTACAAGGAGGTTATTCAGTTGCCAAGGGCAGGGGAAGTGGTCCTTATAACTGTGAGTGGGGAAAGAGACTCCACAAGATAACCTCCTTATTGTTATGTAATTCATACCTAAACAAATTGAGAACCCTTGTTTTAGCACTTTTATTTATTCCCCCTTCAATATAATTATGTTCTTTGGTTTTTCATTGAAAGATCTGCTGACATGTTGACCATCATTACAGAACACAAAGGAAAATGTAATAAAATAAATGAGAATAAGAATTACATTTCTTGACCTATTGCCATAACATACAAGGGGGGAAAAGCTCCAAGTCATATTCTTTCGTAGTTAGGTCTATGTCAGTAGCTGGACACAAAGGAGAGATGCATATTAATTGAGATCAAATACGTGTGAGTGATATTGGCTCAGTTTTTTTCTAGGTTTATAAAATATAACACAGTGGTTCTCAAACTTTTGTACTGGTGACCCCTTTCACATAGCAATCCTCTGAGTGCGACCCCCCCTTATAAATTAAAAACACTTTTTTGTATATTTAACACCATTATAAATGCTGGAGGCAAAGCGGGGTTTAGGGTGGAGACTAACAGACCGCGACCCCTCCCCCATGTAATAACCTCACAACCCCCTGAGGAGTCCCGACCCTCAGGTTGAGAACCCCTGTATTAGTGGATCACAGTTTTACAAGTGAAACTCAAGATCACTAATGATAAAACAAACAGAAGGACACAGCTGATGCCTGCACAGCTGAAACATCAATTCATGAAAAAGAACTAGAATCATTGTCATTCAACAACAGAGGAAAGCTGTATTTCTTAAGGATTGAATAATACATGACAATTTTATAACAGCAGCATCTAGAAAATTGTCACAACTCACAATATGTTTGCTACTCAAGCATTTCTTTTAGGCTCCAATTCAATAGTTTCTAAGATCCAAATTCTCTTAACATTCACAAAGAGTTTGTCCAGAATTTGGATAATGAAATGGACAGTATGCTTATCAAATCTGTGTATGACACCACACTGGGAGGGTTGCAAGCACTTTGGAAGACAGGATTAGACTTCAAAATGACCTTGGTCTGAAATAAGGAAGGTGAAATTCATTCAAGCCAAGTGCAAAGTGCTACACTTATGAAGGAAAAATCGAATTCCCAACTACAAAATGGGGAATAACCAGCTAAGTAATAGTACTGCTGAAAAGGATCTGAGGACTATAGTGGATCACAATCTGAATATGAATCAACAATGAGATGCATTTGCAAAAAAAGCTAATATTGTTCGGGGGTGTATTAACAGGATTGTCATATATAAGAGTCAGGAGGTAAATGTCCCGCTGTACTCAGCAGTGGTGAGGCCTCAGCTGGAGTTCTATGACCACTTCTGGGCACCACACGTGAGAAAAGATGTGGACAAACTGAAGAGAGTCCAAAGGAGAGCAACAAAAATGACAGTTTTGAAAACCTGACCTATGAGGAAATATTTTAAAAACTGGGTATGCTTAGTCTTGAGAAAGGACAACTATGGGGGGAAACTAAACAGTTTTCAAATATGTTAAGGGCTGCTATAAAGAGAAGTTAGAAAGAGGAGGCATGGGCTTACTCTGCAGCAAAGGAGATTTAAGTTAGATATTAGGAAAAAATTTCCAACTATAACGATAGTTAAGCTCTGGAATAAGCTTCCAAGGGAGGTTGTGAAACCCCCTTCATTTGGAGGTTTTTAAGAACAGACTGGACAAAAATCTGTCAGGTTTATTTGGTCCTGCCTCAGTGATTCTATATCCACTTAGTGCATATTCTCCTGCTTTCGTGTTGCCTAAAAGGAATCTGAGGAGGTACATCAAGTTAACTGAAGGTACGTAGCAGAAGTGGAGTGGGAGCCTATACAAACATTTGCAATACAAAAACAGGTTCACCGTTGCTTTGCCAAACTATTTGAGATCATACTACCAAATTCTGCACTTACAGCCATGAAACTACACTGAATTAAACATGGTTGCAAAGGTGTAACCAAGGGAAGAATTCTGCCCCATGTAAGCTCTACATTTTCACACCTGGATCACCTGGATCGATCGGACTTCAGCTGTCGTTAAGACTGCGCCGATCACAACACGTCTGCCATTCTTCTCGCACTCTTGCCTTTCTTCTCCACGTTCGTCCGAAACGTTTAACAATGTCATCTTCCCATCTTCTTGGAGGCCGACTGGGGGGGGTCTTTTCTGTAATCGCGGGTACCACTCAGCAATGATTGCGGTCCACCTGTTATCCGTGAGCCGTGCTGTGTGGCCCGCCCATCGCATCTTGTTATGTCTGCTTTCCACGACAATATCTTTCACACCGCTGCGTTCTCTGATGATTTCATTTGGTATACCATCCAGAAGGGAGATTCCCAACATAGCTCGTTCCATTGCCCTTTCAGCTACCAACAGCCATTGCTCTTCTCTCTTCGTCAGCGACCACGTTTCACTGCCATACAGCATGGCTGGCAGCACTGCTGAATTGAAAATATTTTTACGTGTGGTCTTGTCAATTTTTCATTTGAGGACGTCCTTGATGGAATTAAACGCACACCATCCTGCCCGAATCCTTCGCGAGAGTTCTCCGTTCAGGTCTTGGTGCATATTAACTTCTTGGCCCAAATATATGTACTGTTCCACTTCTTCGATATCTTCTCCTGTTACCGTTATTCAGGCTTTTCGTAAGACGTCTGATCGCATATATTTCGTTTTGCAGCGGTTCATTTTCAGGCCGACCTGACTACTTTTCTTGTCGAGTCTTCGTAGCATGCTCTGCAGTTGGTTGGTGCTTTCGGCAATTAGCACAATGTAGTCTGCAAATCTGAGATGAGATAATCTCTCTCCGTTTGTGTTGACACCACTCCTCCAATTGATCTTGTTCATAACCATTTCGAGGCAGGCGGTGAATAGTTTCGGTGAAATTGTATCTCCTTGCTTTACGCCTTTCTCGATTGGGATGCGGAGGGGAGTTTCAAGGAGAGTAATGTCTGTTGCACATCCAGTATTCGCTTCCTTCAATAAATTAATGTACTGCGTGTTAATGCCCTGCTTTGCGAGCGCCTTTAATATTGCGTTAAACTCAACGCTATCGAAGGCCTTTTCATAGTCAACAAAAGCAATGCACAGCGGGAGTTTGTATTCCCTCGCTCTTTCTAGGAGCTGGCTAAGGGTAAATATATGGTCGATTGTACTGAAATTTCTTCGAAACCCTGCCTGCTCTCTCGGCTGTTGTTCATCCAGACTCTGCGAAAGTCGATTCGTTATCACCTTTGTGAAGAGCTTGTAGATGTGAGAGAGCAGGCATATAGGGCGGTAGTTCTTAAGATTTTCTCGATCACCCTTCTTGTGCAGCAAGATGGTATTCGACTCCTTCCAGCTTGATGGTATTTCTCCTTCTTCAAGATATCGACTGAATCTTAAAGCGAGGGCCTTCCAAAGTTTTTCGCCTCCTGCATAAATCAATTCTGATGTTATTCCATCTTTGCCTGGAGCTTTTCCCTTCTTCATCTGGTGTACTGCGCTTCGGACTTCGCTGACGATTATTGGGGGGACGCGTTCTTCTGACTCTTCGAGGGTTGGGAGGGGGACGTTGATTCTTGATTTGAACAGTTCTGTATAGAAGTCCTTGCAGACCTCCTCCATCCCTGCTCTGTCGATTACTGTCTCTCCATCCTTGTTCTTCAATGCTGTTACGCTCAATCTATACTGCGTCAATTCCCGCTTGCATGTCCTGAGGCTCTTGCGTGATTCAGCTGTTTTAAGGAGCTTTTCTTTCCAGAAGTTCTCAAAGTCATCCTTCAGTTTTCGCCGTATAAGCTTGCCCAGAATGGAGTACTCGAGGTTGTTATCCGAGCTCCTTTTCATGTTTCTCCGCTTCTCCAACAAGCTTTTCGTTTCAATCGAGATTCTTCCCTTCGCCTTCTTCAGCTTTTTAATTTCAGCTGCTTTTATGCAACATCTCAACTTGTCAGCAAAGATACTATAGTCCTCATCACACTTTTCCATCTGGCTCCAGTCAAACCCAGAAATCACTTTTTTCAGCTTTGCTTCATCGAATGTCTTCGGCTTCTGTTTCCTGTTTGCTCTACATTTTACACATTACAAACAGAGTAAAAGAATATTAAGGCTGCAGTCAAGCACTCGGAAGATAGGAAATGGCAGAATTAAGGCTGCCTATGCAAACTTAATTCAGCCTCCTGCATTTTGATGCATTCTTTATTTCCATGATCACATACTATTTTTTCCACAGGATCCCTGCCTCATTCAGGGCACAGAATGGACTGTGCTCACTTAATGAGCAGTTATTCAAAATTATATTTTCTTCTGTTGTTCAAGGTGTGACCCAGGACTTACTTGGTGGAAACTACCCAAACCATGCTCTTGAAGAAAGAATTATTAATTTCATCATGGGTGTTTCTATGGCACTCATAACCAATTTACCTCATTTTACAGATTGGGAACTAAAGCCAGAGATTAAAAATTCAAAATCTCCAGTAATCCTGGGTGCCCAATTTGACACTCCTGGGACCTGATTTTTTCAGAGTAGTTAGCATTATATAGCATTTTACATATTCAAAGCACAGCTTCCACTGACTTCAGCTGCAGCTGTAACTGCTTAGCATTTCTGCAAATCAGACCCCATGGTCTCAAATCAGGCACCCCAGGAAAAAAAAGGAACACACAACTAGTGACACCTCTGAAAAGTTTAGTTTAAATGACTTGCCCAGCATCACACACGACCTGTGGTGCAGAGGCAGGGACAGAGTCTAATTCTGCTGGGCAGCATTCAACTGCCTTAACCATGAGATCATGCTTTCCCTTCCTACAATTACCTGTCTCATTCACTACTCTCCTTCCAACTTCTACAACAAATGAGGCAAAGGTCCACAGCCTCCTTCACTACACAACCCTGATTCATTGCCAGAGGCAAGAGTTCCATGGAAAGATAGTATGTAACCCTGTAATTAAAGACTATATCATAATGCATATGCATGAAGAGGACAAATTAAGGTTGCACACTTCTGATTGCTTGACTTTGCAACCTCAATATCCTTTTAAAGTAGTTTGCGTGTGAGAGTGTAGGTTTTTTAAAAAGCAAACTGAAAAAAAACAAATTGCATCATGTGACATCATAATGGGCAACAGCAGGGTTGGAACCTCTGGGTCCACCTGAAACAACAAGTAACTGATAGCAATATGAGGTTGTCATCCTCTATGTGGACCAACATAGAGGAATGGGGGCACTTTGCAAGAGGGTTTCAGAGATATCAGCTGACATCAGAGGAATGGTGAGGCTCAGGAATCTTGAGTTTCATTCCAGGATCTGGAGGGGTGTGTGCTCTAGTTGGCCCATTCACCTCAATCTTGTACTTTTTTGCCCTATCTCCTCCACACTGCCCCTGCCCCATCCCCATTCTCCTCACTTAACCAAGTCTCAGCCTCTATTCCTCAGGCTTCTCATCACAGTCCATCTCCTTGTCCAAGTGCTAACATCCTCTACAGATTCCCATTCCAATCCCTGCTCCCAGGCTCTTTGCCTAGCCAGTCCAAGTCCCACACAATGTATTTTTTCCCAGCCTCATTCTTGGAATCAGCTGAACCATTTTGGCTGACATTTCCTAAAAAATTCAGGCTGAGATAGTATCAGAGGGGTAGCCATGTTAGTATGGATCTGTAGAAGTGACAAAGGGTCCTGTGGCACGTTATAGACTAACAGGGATTTTGGAGCATAAGCTTTCGTGGGTCAATACCCACTTCTTCGGATGCAAGCAGTGGAAATGTGATAGACACCCAAACATGGCAAATTTCAGCCGAAACACATATGTTGGTCAAAGTTATAAGCAACTGGAAACTGAACTTGATAATGGGAAGTGTTAGGAAACCTTCGTAGGCAGTGGTGCTACCAGCCCTGCTTATAAATCCCTTTATAGTCCAGGCCCTATGCAGTAGTTAAAGAGAGCTGGAATGTATCTGTTCTCAGACTCTAGGATCAGTTTAGACAGTGCAGGAAGCAAGAATCTTTCAAGTAAGAAAAGTTAATTGTTGGCTACTTTTAGGGCATGTCTTAAGTCTCATTTATTTCCCATCTTATCCTTTAAACTTATTTGGGGGATCTCTTTTCCCTTCACATGTGCCTCTTCCTATCCATTCATCCATGGTTCAGAGTTAAGTAAGGAATTAATCTTTTTGGTAATGGGGTGATTTGTACCTTATAGAAAATCTAGCAGGAGAACTGTTTCTAATGGTAGAGCTGGAGCAAGTGCCAGGACAGTATGTTGCATGCCTTCCTAAGGCACTAAAGATTAGGCTGAGGTGTATCCTCCCTCATCCTCTAACTAGAAGGGAGGAACAGACTCAGTGAACTGATCCTTTTGGCAGGACCGGCTCTAGGCACCAGCAAAACAAGCTGGTGCTTGGGGCGCCACATTTCTAGAGGCGGCATTCTGGCGCTGGCCATGCCGCCCCTAGAAATGTGCCCCGGCCACCCCAGCTCACCTCCACTCTGTGCTGACGCCGCTCGGCTTTCGTGCGCCGCCACCGCTCGGCTTCTCCCCCTCCCTCCCAGGCTCTTAAGCCTGGGAGGGAGGGGGAGAACCCAAGCGATCGCGCACCGCAAGCCTGGGAGGGAGGGGGACACTCAGCTTCTCCCCCTTCCTCCCAGGGAGGGGGAGAACCCGAGCAGCTGCGGCGCGGTCGCGTGCCGCAAGCCTGGGAGGGAGGGGGACGCTCGGCTTGAAAGCCTGGGGGGGGGGAGAACCCGAGCGGCGGTGCGCAAAACCCGTGCGTGGCAAGCCTGGGAGGGAGGGGGAGAACCCGAGCAGCGGCGGCAGAGCGGAGGTGAGCTAGGGCGAGGGGCTGCGGGGCGGGGGCCCACAGGAAGCAATGGGGTGGGGGAAATGTAGCACCTGTGGGGGAGTAAGCAGGGCTGGGGATTTGGGGAAGGGGCGGAGTTGAGGCGGGCCGGGGGTGGGGCAAGAAAAAACTGGGGAGGGGGGTTGCTTGGGGCTGCAAAAATCCTAGAGCCGGCCCTGCCTTTTGGGGGGCCTCTCAGAGCTAGAGCAAGGCTAGGTTTACACCTGTTTTCCTCTTTCCCACTTCTCCAAGACTAGGAGCTCCAGAGAACCAGTCCTTGAGGAGATCCACAGATGTGAGGACTGCCGTGTCTGTGCATTGGAGGAGTGGGGCTCAAAGAGAGAGGGCATATTCTCTGGATCATTTTTGGGATGGTCCCATCAAGACAATCCTGTTTGCCTTATACCTTGATCCACTGAGGACAGTCCCTGTTTCATGGTCTCTTCTGGCAGCTGTAGGAACTTCTTCCTAGTTCACGCAGAAGAGACCTGAGGAGTTCGGCCACTTGGAGCTTGGTAGCATAAACATCCTCTTCTCTTGATCTTGGAACCACTGTTAGCATCAGCCATGCTACAACAAGGACACATATGCTCTCAGTGCATCATGTGCAGCTGTAGAGGCAGCTGCACAAAACTAGGTGAAAGACTCTCTTCTAGGACTCAGGGACCTGCTACTCTTTCTCCAAGGCTCAGTCAACCTGCAAGGGTTACTGTTCCTCCACCTGCTGGCAAATGACCTAAGGGACAGCTAGACCGTAGTATACAATAGGAGACATTAAAGTAAAATAATAGTAATAGTAATAAAAGAATGACCCATCTCTATCTCCTGATTGGGAAAAACTGTAACCCAGGTATCATGACTGCTATGGAACATCATAGACAGATTAAGACCACGTCTACACTACAGGTGCTATAGCTGCATAGCTAGGATGGTGTAGCTATGCCAGCATAACCCCATAGTGTAGATGCAGTGTACAGTGATGGAAGGGGTTTTTCCCATCACTGTAGGAACTCCACCTTCCCGAGACACTGTAGCTAGGCCCAAGCATTCTTCCATCAACCTAGCAGCATCTACAATAGGGGTTAGGTCGGCCTAGCTATGGTACTCAGGAGTGTGGACTTTTCTTACCACTGAGTGCTGTAGCTTTGTTGATCTATGTTTCAAGTGCAGACCAGACCTAAGTGTATTCTCGGAACTACTATTAAACTGATATGTTTTCTCCTTCCTCCCCTCCCTCTTTCCCCCTACACTCATTATTTGGTCCAAAAAGGGAGGCACGGTAATAGAATTCTAGTGGAATCCCTAGTACCTCAGACAGATGGAAATATAAACCATGGGGTGATTATACTGTGCAATCGTGAGCCTGCTTTGTATGCTCAGGAAATTCTCATGAGTTTTCTTAATGAAAAAGTTGCTAAAAAAAGATTTGCTGTAAATATCTTCTGAGCCATGACAAAGTACCTTATAAAATATAACCATTCATAAACAGTCAAGCCTCTGGAATTAAAACACTGACACTTTCTATTAAAAGGTGCTTAGTCACAGTTCACTAAATATTTACAACGAATCATTTATTCTGTAATTTCATTGACTTTACTGTAGCTAGCAAAACTCAAGAAAATTTCCTGCATGTGCGTGAATGACTTGTGTATGCAAACCACAGCTGGCAAAGTCCATTTTTATGGGGCACAAAGATTTTCACATAACACCAGTAGGTGCTCCTTTTTCAACAGCCATCTATGGGCAATTTTGCTTGAGTTTCCATTGAATACAAAGACTCTGAGACTAACTTTATTTTGTCATACGTTTTAGAATAAAGGAAAAAAAGGTAAAACCATCAAATTCACTATACCTCAAAGTTTCACAAAAATATTCAGACACAAATCCTGGGATCCTTACTTATTTTTTACTCAGCCAAATTCTCACTCAATTCAATAAGAGTCTGCATGAGTAGGGGCCGAATACCTCTTTGCTTTGATCAAACGAAGTACTTCTATAGCCCTTCACCTCTGTGTAATCTGAGAAAAAAAACACAGGATTTGACCCATAGACATTTACAGCTATTTCACCACAGGAATACAGAATTGTTTTTATTAAAGTATTCTGATGGAGCAGGAGTCAAGTACTATATGCACTGAAGCTCTCCAACACAATATATATTCTTTTCACTTTTAAGGTAAATTAGGTATTTATGAAAATAAACAGGTCTCTGTCACAGATGCTGGCTTAATATTATCAGAAAGCAGGGGAGCTCCCACACTCAGCTCTGCCAACAACATACTTTTGTATGTGCTTCTCCTAAACAGAGGTTACTAGTTGGGTGAAATGTGGTGGTTTTGTGATGTAGGAATGCCTATCCACTAAGGATTAGACTGAAACCACTAAATTTATTTATATTGCAACTTAAATCCGATTTGAACCCAACTCTCCAGATGTGAAAGTCTTCTGCATTTACTCCTTTCAGCACAGTTTATACGTTTTTGGAATGTATTTGTAAAGAGAGTGGAATTTGTTATAGATTTAATGAGGAAGACAGTCACAGATCCTAATATTTAGGATTTGTTAACCCTGCAACCTATAATCCTAAAGCAAAATTCAAATTCAACTGACAGTTGGACAAAAGATTATAGAAGGTATTACTTGAAAAAGATTCCATCAGTGGACAATTCCATCACAGGATAGGTAAATACTCTTTAGACACAGGTTACCAGTCTTGGAGACAACCCGAGGAAACAATATTAGAAGATTAAGATTATTTGTATAAATTAGGGTTGCCAGGTGTCCAGTTTTCGACTGGAATGCCCGGTCAAAAAGGGACCCTGGCAGCTCTGGTCAGCACTGCTGAACGGGCCCTTAAAGTCCGGTCAGCGGCACAAGCAGGCTCCCTACCCAGGTCCGCGTGACACCTGGGAAGCTGCCGGCATCTCCCTCTGGCTACTAGGTGCGGGGACAGCCACAGGGGCTCTGTGCACTGTCCCTGCCCCAGCGCCAGTTCAGCTGCTCCCATTGGCCAGGAACTGCGGCCAATGGGAGATGAGGGGGCAGTGCCTGCAGGTGCAGGCAGTGTGGAGAGCCACGTGGCCGTGCCTCCACTTAGGAGCCGGAGGAAGATGCTGGCAGCTTCCTGGGAGCCGCCTGAGGTAAGTGCCACCTGGAGCCCGCACCCCCTCCTGGCACCCCAACCCCCTGCTCCAGCACAGAGCCCTCTCCTACACCCCAAAATCCTCAATCATGGCCCCACCCCCGAGCCCTCACCGCCCCCGGCACCCCTGCCCCAGCTTGGAGCCCCCTCCTGCACCCCAAACCCCAGCCCCACCCCATAGCCTGTACCCCCCAGCTGGAGCCCTCACCCCCCCGCACCTCAACCCTCCACCCCAGCTCAGATACCTCTCCTGCACCCTGAACTCCTTATTTCTGGCCCCACCCCAGAGCCTGTACCCGCAGCCCTCACTCCCCCCCCCACACACACACCCCAACCTCCTGCCCCATCTCGGATCCCCCTCCTGCACCCTGAAGCCCTCATTTCTGGCCCCACCCCAGAGCCCATACCCCCTTCCACACCCCAACCCGTCTCAGTCGAGATCAACTTCTCTCAGTCAAAAGGTAAGTCTTCGACCTTGGTTTGGAGTTCTTTAGGAATGACCGAGGATTGTAACCAATGTCTGTAATGACAGTCAATTCCCTGATTGCTTTGGTGCAGCAAGCACCTGCAAAATATCCACATTTCACACATTCATTGCACCATGTGCCTCTGACTAGACAAGCATCTGCTCTTAGGGCTAGTCTACACTAACCCCCCAATTCGAACTAAGATACGCAACTTCAGCTATGTGAATAACGTAGCTGAAGTCGAACTATCTTAGTTCGAATGAAAAGGTACTTACCCAGGGTCCACACGCGGCGCGCAGCTCCCCCGTCGACTCCGCCTACTCCGTTCGTCGAGCAGGATTACAAGCGTCGACGGGGGAGCACTTCCTGGTTCGATTTATCGCGTCTAGACAAGACGCAATAAATCGAACCCAGAAGATCGATTGGACTCCTCCGACAGGACGCGTGAGTATAGACGTACCCTTAGGATCTGACTTTTTCCACAGAATGTGCACGTAGGCTGGAATTTGTCCCTCTTATCCTGGAGGTTCTCTCCCCGAGCCGATGGGGTTTTATGAAAATGACTCCACATTCAAGTGTCCGTCTACAGTTCCTAAGCTAGTTTCAGGGGAGTTTTTGTACTCATTGCTGTCAGCTTCCCCATTTTTCGATTTGTTTGATATAATATTTTTATTTCTGTTTTCTTTGTATTCCCACTTAACCAGTCAGGTGATTTAATCAAAGAACTATTATTTTATGATTGTGAAACTGTGGGGCTTTTGGTGGTATCTAATAGAACATTCTAAATTTCATACTATTGTTCACTATTTTATGTTTAAATTTCCCTCCACTTAGACACTAAAAGTATGGGCTTATTTCTTAAAATTTTGGCTCTGTGCATATAAGAAACTTTACAGCAATTGTGGTAATGTGTTGAAAGTCTAAATAACATTGTTAATGCTAAAGCAATGTTGTTCTTAAATGAAAATATTTTATGCAATTAAAAAAGGTTTTAAAATAAAAAGAGTTTTAGCCGCTAATGTTGCAAACATTTAGGCACATGCTTAACTTAAGAATAAGGGGAGTCCCAATGAAGTCAATGCGAATATTCATGTAAGTAAAGTTACATGCTTACTTAAGTATTTGCAGGTTCAGGGCCTTAAAAACCAAACATTCTTAAAAATTATCTATAGCAGTTTTGTAAAATTCAAATAAGATACTCTACCAGAAGTGGCATTATATATATTATCAGAGCCGTCCCTTGGGTAGGGCCAATTGGGGCGACGGCTCTGGGCCCTGCGCTTTGGGGAGCACCGCGGGCCGGTGCGATTTGGCCAACGCAGTTGGTCCCGGAAGACATAGGCGCGGGAACTAGGAGTGCGGGGGGTGCTGCCGCGCACCTGAGGTACCAGCTTCCGCCCCGCGCACCACTGAGGGCGGCTGATTTGTCTCAGGCCCCACATCCTCCTAGGGACAGTCCTGTTTATTATATATAATATAATTTAGTTCATTATAAATGTTAACCTTAAGTTGCACTAACTCATTTTCAACTTAGTTTTACAAAGCCTCCACTTGATTTAAATAATTTATTTAAAATTACTCTACCACACACCATAGCAGAAATATTACTTTTTACTTGTCAGAAGGGTAGAAAAATCATCAGTGAACAGAGGGCCAGCACAAACGCTATGCTCAACTTAAATTCCACTAGAGATTTATTCTGAAGATACAAATGGTGCATAGTCCTTAAGTTGGTCCTGTTGACAAGGGTGCATTTCACCCTAACTGCACTCACACAATACATACATATACATTTGCACTCTCACAATATATACACACACACAAAATATTTGTTTAAAAATTGTTTTGTAGATAGATACCCCTAAAATCCTGAGTTTTGAACCAGTGTCAACTGGCTCAAAATACTGAAATATAATCAAACAACAAGAAAGACGCTTAGAAACTGTAAGATATAAAGAACATCACACATTTGTCATTTTCATTTCAACACAAATTAAAATATATATACACACACAAAATAATTTTAAACAAATATTTTAAAATATTCTTAGGGAAGGTTTGTTAAGATTGATTAAACCAAGTTTCTATGAGCCCCTTTGAAAACATTTTATATAAGATACAAAAGGCATTCTGAACTAATAGTACTATAATAAGCAACTCTTCCAAAATCTCAAATAATTTGTAAATTTTTTGTCTATTAGTAATCATTTGTCTGACCAACACCACATGTGCTAACCATACAAAAATGCCAAAAAGGAATAGTATCTGATGACATGAAACTCTTGAAATGTATCTCAAGTAATGTGACTTGACAAAGCTACAGATTAATATCTGGCCATCACAATGTACTTTAATTCAGAACAAATTACATAAACATTACATAGTGTGTGACAAACACACAAGAAATAAACCAGATGATGTTATTTATATTAATGTCATGAATGTTAATGGAATTACAATATACCAAGTAACTCTCGACAGTGCTATTCCAACGTTACCTTTATGTCACTTCTGCTTGTTTGAGATTACAAACTGGCTTAGGCTATCATTTTCACTTAATAAAAGAGTAAAATATCATCAACTGCATATACAACTAAGACAAATTGTTTCTGAAATACCAGACAACGCTGCCCCTAAAATCCTGAGTTTTGAACCAATGTCAACTGGCTCAAAATACTGAAATATAATCAAACAACAAGAAAGACTCTTAGAAACTGTAAGATATAAACAACATCAAACATTTGTCATTTTCATCTCAACACAAATGAGTCAAATTCAAAAGAAGACCAAGAACACTGGCCATTGTAAACAGAGCTACACTGCAGGAAAAATAGATACAGCCATCGGAACTCCTATATTTGGGTGAACAGTCATGAGTTCCACCAGGGAAACTATTCTAAGGGAAATGCTGGGGTGACAGCAAACTTGGGACTCCAGTTTCTCAGCTGAGGACATTACAGATGTGACAGACATTTTAAATAGTGGCATATCTATTTCTATATATTTAGGATAGTGGGATGACACACCTTGAAAGAGGTCTGAAGGCCAACACAGAAGATTTGTATTAATTACTTTGGTGGTCTGGGGGAGAACCCATGAGATCAGAGTACAGTATCAGATGCAGCAGGATTTTTTAAATGACCAGAAACATTTATTACCAATAATTAAAGGAAGCTGGTTAGTCTGGCATTTAGATATCACTTTGTATATATAAATAAATTCAGATATTAGAGAGACAAGGTGGGTGAGGTAATATCTTTTATTTGACCAACTTCTGTTGGTGAGAGAGAAAAGTTTATATAAACTCATGCCTGTCTCTCTCACCAACAGAAGTTGGTCGAATAAAAGATACTACTTGACTCCCTCTTGTGTCTCTTTAATATCCTGGGACCAACATGGCTGCAATAACAATGCATAAAATTAGATAGAGCAATGGTCTTCATTTTTTTTCCATATTGTGTCCATAAGCTACAATGGAAATTTTTTCAGAACCTTCTTTCCTAACTAGACAAAAAGAAAGGGAGTTAGTTATGCCCCCAACCCCCATCTTTGACCTCTTTCCAGCCCCTAAGTTGAGTATCCATGAGACAAATCAATCACCTCTTCACTCTCCAACAGCAAGTACAGTGTGTGTGGTAGATGTGTAAAACGAGGTTTTTTATTCCTCTAAACAATCAGATGTTGGCTACTGCCAAGTGTAAAGATATCAGACTTGATGGAGTAATGTTATGAACCACGGCGGCAAATCCTATTTTTCTGTATTTTAGAGCTTATTGGCCAGATGAAAAACTGCCTTTGTGTTCTGTATCAGATTTGACTCATATTTAGGTATGAATATAAATTGGGGTAGGCAAAAAAATGTATTGCTTACCTAACATGTCTGCTAATTCTTACAAGTGAATTATATCTTAACAGGCAGCAACAAAGACCATTTACAGAGGTACTAACCATGGGCACTAATACCAAACTACCTCTGATTCTCTCCCCCAGACAAGTCTGTCCAAAAGTGGTGAAGTTCAATACTCTTAAAATATTTCAACATTTCAAGAGCTAAAGGATCCTCAAACTACAAACTTCCTGACAGAAGGGTGAGATTGATAATTAGATGTGCAGTGCAGACAGGCAAGAGCTCATGTTATAACATGGTTGGGCCCACCTAAATTACACACTGTTTTTAAACATCAGTGCAGTATTTTTAGCTTATAGATGGGTTTTTCTACATTTAGAAAATACGTCACATTTGAAAGCACATTAACCCATATGTTTTAGCTAATATAATTTCAAATATGATTTTGTGATTAGCATAGACAGGGCAAGATAAATTTAAAACGACATTAACTGGTTGTGGCAAACTGTAGGGGTTCAATATTTATACAGCTTAGAGAAACTACTCAGGAGACTGAACTAAGAGTCCAGAATTGCCCAAGTGTTTTAGAACTGGAGGCAAGCAAGAAGAAGTGGAGAAGTCATAGGTAGAAGAGGAATTGTTTTGTTAGAAGATTAGCCCTAATTAACTACAAGCTACCAAACAGGGCAGAGGGTGAAAGAATTAACCTTCGCTGGTAGAACGGGTGAAGTTTTATAATTATTTTAAGTCCAGATGGCTTCTTAGGCTTAACAGGAGTGTAGCAGGCATCATCCAAATTATCTCTAAGCACCACAAAGGCCTATGCTAGTGGGGAAAAGAAATCAGGGTGAAAGAGGAGAGAGAGAAGGGTCACTCTTCCTAAATATTAGCCCTGACTTTGCCTTCATGCAGTCTCCCTATTCCAAAGACCCTTAGTCCACTGAAGGCTGCATCTCTCAGTCTAGTAAACAATAGTTGAGAAGCTTAGTATGAGAAATTCAGAAGCCCTACTCAGGGAAGGTTGTGCAGTTTTGTCACAAGAGGAAAATGTGTTTGTTTTCCTCTGATATTCATTTTAATTTATGAGTGCAATACAGTGTGTCTGACAGTGTACAGAATTTAAAAAAAGACAACTTGTTGAGCAAAGTTAGCACTGAAAGACAAACACTATAAACAGTATTTCATCCACATTATAATCTCTTTCCCCTTAAACAAAGCCCTAATGGTCAACAGATCTGAACTCAGGTGGATTACTGGGGAGAAGCAAGCACCAGAGCGAAGTCTTTGTTGAGAGAACACATCCTCCTGATACTAAATCTATAGAGTGCCAGCCAAAATGCCCCATCTGATGTCCCCTTCCATGGTAATCTCTTGACCTTCTCCAGTTAAATCAGCCATTCTTAATATCAATCTATTAATTAACTGAAGATGGAATTGATCTAGGGAGGCAAGTGTTTAGGGCTAATGGAATCTACATTGTTTAAGGTACAGGAAAAAAATGAGGAAACGAAAAAGAGCTATTCTAGATGGGAACCACTAAGCATTGAGGATGGGATGGAGATTAAAGATAATATAGGCATGGCCCAACACCTAAACAAATACTATGCCTCAGTTTTTAATAAGGCTAATGAAGAGCTTGGGGTAGTTGCACAGTGGCTAATGGCAATGAGGATATGGAGGTAGAAATTACCACATCCAAGGTGTCAAGTATCAGAGGGGTAGGTGTATTAGTCTTGATCTGTAGAAATTACAAAGAGTCCTGTGGCACCTTATAGACTAACAGACGTATTGGAGCATAAGCTTTCGTGGGTGAATACCCACTTCATCGGATACATGCAGTGGAAATATCCAGAGGCAGGTATATATAACATCCAAGGTGGAAATCAAACTCAAACAGCTTAATGGGACTAAATCAGGGGAATTGGATAATTTCCATCCAAGAATATTAAAGGAACTGGCACATGAAATTGCAAGTTCAATAGCAAGATTTTTTAATGAATCTGCAAACTTGGGGGTCGTACCCTATGACTGGAGAATTGCTAATATACCTCCTATTTTTAAGAAAGGACAAAAAATGTTCTGGGAAACAGAAACCACTGACCTGTTAGTTTGACCTCATAGAATAATTTTTGAAAGAGAAAGTAGTTAAGGGCATAGAGGTTGACGGTAATTGGGAGAAAATACAACACAGTTTTACAAAAGATATATCATGCCAGACCAACCTGACTTTCTTCTTTGAGAAGATAACTGATTTTTTAGATAAAGGAAAGGTAGTAGATCTAATCTACTTGGATTTCAGTAAGGCATTTGATACAGTCCCACATGGGAAATTAGTAGTTAAATTGGAGAAGATGGGGATTAATATGAGAACTGAGAGGTGGATAAGGAACTGGTTAAAGGGGAAACTACAACGAGTCATACTGACAGGTGAACTGTCAGGCTGGAGGGAGGTTACTAGTGCTCAAGGATGCATCTTCGGACTAATCTTATTTAACACTTTCATTACTAACCTTGGCAAAAAAAGTAAAATCTGTGGATGACACAAATTGGGAGGTATTGCCAATGTGGAGGAGGACTGGAATATCATACGAGAAGATCTGGATGACCTTGTAAACTGGAGTAATAGAAATCGGATGAAATTTAATAGTGCAGCGTGCAAGGTCATGAATTGAGGGATTAACAACAAGAATTTTTGCTATAAACTGTGGATGGATTAGTTGGAGGTGACAGAAGACAAGAAAGAGATGGCTGTATTGGTTGATCACAGGATGACTGAGCCGTTAATGTGATGCAGCCATGAAAAAGCCTAATACAGATCTAGGATGCGAGGTATTTCCAGTAGAGACAGGGAAGTGTTAATAACATTATACAAGACACTGGTGAGATCTCATATGGAATACTGTGTGCAATTCTGGTCTCCCATTTTTAAGAAAGATAAACAAACTGGAATAGGTGCAGAGAAGGGCTACTACGATGAAGCAAGGAATGAAAAACCTACCTTATGAGAGGAGACTCAAAGAGCTTGACTTGTTTAGCCTAACCAAAAGAAGGCTGAAGAGATATGATTGCTCTCTATAAATACACCAGAGGGATAAATATCAGGGAGTGAGGGAGATTTAAAGTTAAATGCCAAGTGGACACAAGAACAAATGGATATAAACTGGCCATCAACAAATTTAGGCTTCAAATTAAATGAAGGTTTTTAACCATCAGAGGAGAGAAGTTCTGGAACAGCCTTCCAAGGGGAGCAGTGGAGGTAAAAAACCTAACTGACTTCAAGACTGAGCTTGATAAAGTTATGGAGGGGATGGTATGATGGAACTGCCCACATTGGCACATAGCCAATCTGCGATTGCTAGCAGCAAATATCTCCAATGGACAGAGATCGGACACTAGAAGAAGAGGGCTCTGAGTTACTACAGAGAATTCTTTTCGAGGTGTCTGATCACTGGGTCTTGCCCACATGCTCAGAGTCTAACTGATCACCATATTTGGGGTTGGGAAGGAATTTTCCCCTCGGTCAGATTAGCAGAGACCCTGGGGGGGTTTGTCTTCATCTGCAGCATGGGGCATGGGTCACTTGCAGCTTGAAACTAGTGTAAAAGGTGGAGTCTCTGTAACTTGAAGTCTTTAAATCATGATTTGAGGACTTCAATAACTCAGCCAGAGGTTAGGGTCTATTACTGTAGTGGATGGGTGAGGTCCTATGGCCTGTAATGTGCAGGAGATGATATAATGTGTCAGACTAGATGATCATGACAGTCCCTTCTGACCTTAAAATCTATGGGCTTGTCTTCACTACCCGCCGGATCGGCGGGTAGCAATCGATCTATCGGGGATCGATTTTTCGCGTCTCGTTAAGACGTGATTAATCGAGCCCCGATCGCGCTCCCCGTCGGTTCCGGAAATCCACGTCATCGAAAGGTGGAAGCGGAGTCGACGGGGGAGCGGCAGCGATCGACTCGCCGCCGTCCTCACGGCCAGGTAAGCCGATTACGATACGCCGACTTCAGCTACGTTATTCACGTAGCTGAAGCTGCGTATCGTAGATCAACCCCCGCCCCCTAGGGTAGCCCTGGGCTATGATTCTATCAGTTGAGATCAATCACTTGGTTTGTTGCCCAGTAGTCTTCAATGTCACTCATTGATCATACCTCCTGAAGTGCAATATAAGCAAAATACTCATCAGGTTAGAGATTGAGTTTCTGTATTTGCTGTAATGGTTTGTTAAAACACAAGTTTGTGCAGAACAAAGCAAGACAGTATTATCTGGAAAAATGCTTTTCAAACAAATGCGGAAGTGAAAATGCAAAAAAAAAAAAAGGAGCTGGGACTATCAGACGCTATAATTTAAATGAAGTCTATTCTGTACTGATAACAACAAACCAATTGCTGCACATAGAGAACAAAAGACTGATGTCCTTCCTCTATTCATTCTTTCCCACAATGTGCAACTACCAGACGTCTGTCATGAGTCACATACCTCAAAACCTCAGTTGCAAATGTTAGTGGCTGCTTTCTCTTCATTTTCCTATGAAGACATATGTGTGTGTACACACACACACACACATTATATATACACACACACTGTTTCACTCCAGTGTTCAATTATCAGGGCTTAAAAATCAAATGCAAAGACCATGGGTAAGTAGAAATCTTTTCCATGCAAGCACCATTCAGTTGTGCAAAATTTAAACTTTAAAGAACAAAAAAGGTAAAACTGTCTAACCCTTAAAATGGCAAAAATAATCCATCCATTGTGTTCTGAATATCTGATATAATACTTTCTTAACTCTGCAGACATCATCAGATTCACTGCTACTATTTATCATACGTCACTAACAAATACTTGACCAGCCCTAGTAGTAAGTTAGCTTTTAAAAACTTCATAAAGTAGAAAGGTCTCAACATGCTATAATTAAATACAGTATTCAAATATGAAATATGAGTTTTATGCCCTTAAATTCCCGGCCACGCAGTCCCCCACCCCACCATGACTAGTAAGGATCATTGAAGTTTTTATTAAAGTGTGTGAGTGTATATTATTCATTTTATATCAATAAGCAGACAGGCAGAAACACACAAATCTATCTCAGGCTTGGTCCACACTAGGGTGGGGGGATCGATCTAAGATACGCAACTTCAGCTACGTGAATAACGTAGCTGAAGTCAAATATCTTAGATCGATTTTTAAAAGGGACTTACCCCGGTCCACACCGCAGCAGGCAGGCTCCCCCATCGACTCCGCTTACTCCTCGCGCGGAGCTGGAGTTCCGGTGTCGACGGGGAGCAGCTCTGGGATCGATTTATCGCGTCTAGACGAGACGCAATAAATCGATCCCAGAACATCGATCGCTACCCGCCGAACCCGGAGGTAAGTGTAGACATACCCTAAGTATACCATATCTGTTATATCTTATATGTAATTACCTAGAAGTGCTGAAAATTATGAGCTATCATCAGTTAAAGGAATTTGTTTTTAAATAAGTCATTTTTGGATAATGTTGTTGCAATGTAAATGACGACATAGAAGTTGTTGCAGGTGATGTTATAACATATCTCAAAGCTCACAAAACAATGCTTTTTATTACTGTATGACGTATGAATGGTATAGATTAATATAAATAAAATAATAGAGCAAGGGTTCACAAACATTTTTGGCCAAGTGAAGCCACTCAACTTGATGGAAATTTTCATTGTGTCTGTTTGGATGTAATGTAATAATTTTTGAACACCAAAATCAATCACTTCCAAAATTTCAGGGAATGTTGTAGGCATCACTGGGCAGAACCCAACCGATTTTGGGGAAAATTGGAAAACGGGAAGGAGTGAAATGGGGGACACATGGAGACTCCAGCATCTGGTTTGCAGATCCAACATCTTCAACAACCTCTGTAACTGTCTACAGATCAAAGAACCAGTTGATGACAGTCATTAACACTACAGAGCATAACAATACCCATCCCCAATCTCATTTCTGCCCATCCTCCTGATAGATCTTAACATGTTGACACCCAGAATGATTCATCTTTCAGCCAACAGAAAAATAATGGGGGGGCGGATGCAGGGCCAGCTCTAAAAAAAAAAAAAAAAGCAACCACGGCCGTAGCTGCCAAAGCAAAAAAAAAAAAAAAAGAAAAGAAAAAACAACCAGCCCTTGAAATGTGCCGCCCTAGGAATGGCCGAAATGCCGCCTTCAGATGTGCCGCCCCAAGCACCTGCTTCCTTTGCAAGTGCCTGGAGCCGGCCCTGGGGGGATGAGAGAATGGGACACATGGGGGAAAGAAGGACACAGAGTCCCTTTAATGGGGGGCATAAAAAGAAGGAGCTTGCACACAGAGCCCATCGAGAGAGAATGAGGAATGGGAGTACAGAACCCTGGCTGGGGGAAATTGTGAAATCCTGGTATGGGGGACACATAGCCCCTGGCACAGGGAAAGGGAGGCATGGTGTGGAAAGGGGAGAACAAGGGTCACAAAGAGCCCCTGGCATGGGTGGGAGGAAAGAATGGCAATTCACAGCACTCCTAGCACAAAGGAGGGTTGCAGAGAGTTCCTCAAATAAAGGGGGATGGGAAAGTGGCATGGGGGCGGGGCATGGAGGAACACAAAGAGCCCCTACAGGTGTGTGTAATAGCCACCCTCACACACCCAAATTATATTAAAGACACATTAGAGTCCTTTCATATTTTGTTTTCTCCTCATAGCATCGTAATAGTCTAAAGGCAAGATTATTTTGTGAAAGGAATGAAACGTTGGCAATGCAATAAACACTATATGAATTCTCTTCAGTTTGTATGTAGACCTGTTTGAGGATTCTTGCCATTGTCAGCTGAATATGCTTTAATATGATCCTTAACTAACAATCCAGAGGAAAAAGGCATTGGAGAACCAGGGATGAGATTCGGTGCTGTACCTCCAAGAAGTATAGCACAGAACTCATGGCTCATGGGAGAGGAATGGAGGTAGCAAAGGTAAATTTAAGCCACTTTTGTGCCCAGCACAAAACGCCACACTGCTATTTGCTGCCTTATATTTTAACAGATAATCTATTTCTTTGAATTTTTAGGCAAAGTACAACATTTTAATAAATACACTGCTGTTTTAATCAAGTGCAATAACTAACACTCAATGTCTAATGTATATTGAGTAGACATGGGTGGTTAATTGTCTTGTGCCTCAGACAGTATATAAGGCACTCAACCACTAATCAGACACTCTCACTCATATGATAAAAATGATGCATTACCCCTTTTCTCACAAGCTAGAGGGTTCACTCTTGGTCATTAATGTCATCAACCTAGACACCGGAAAGCAGTTTGGGTTGTGCTGTCACGAAAAGGCAAGCCATTGAAGTCACATGTCTAGAACTTATGAGAGATCAGAGCGTAACTATGGAGAGATCAGAAATATTGCTTGTTTTGCATACTCTACTTGCTTCCCCTGTGTCTGGAACTAGCAGGACCAAAGAAACCCACATCCTAAGCCACAGACTGTAGGCACCTGGGCTTGCTCTTCACACAGGATGACAAAGTGCTTTCAATTCACTAATGTCATGTAGACATCCTCAACATTTGTATAGTGTTTTTAACTAACAAAATTGTAACATCCTTCCTGCACTCTATTGTCAGGAGCTAAATGCAAAAATTGAATGGTTCTTTTGATAACTTCTAGTTCATTTAAAGGGGAACTGTCAAAGTTGGCAGGCCCCAAAATGTACCTACATTTTTTCTTTATAAATCTGTTTAAAAAATAATAATCTATGATTACTTTTTTGATCTGAGTTTTCAAAATAAATGCATCAAATGATTTTTCTTCTTTAAAAGAATCAATGACATCCATCCATTATTCCCTAATAATTACCAATAACAAACTGTCTACGGGTTCACACGCACATTTAAAATAGCGTGTGTTGAAGGTTAGGGGGGAAAAGTAGAGGGAACACTAATGAACCTTATTACTCCAATTTGAAGGTTCCAAGAATGATTATATATTTCTTACATTTGTTTACAGTTTGAAAAATACTGTGAAATTGTCCTTTGTACACAGCAATTTTGAAATGTGATCAAAAGTGTTTTGTTGTTCATCATATTAATTATTTTTTGAAGTGTATTGTTCAACTTCTACAGACAGTGTTATTACTGGGCAAAAGATATGAATACCTAGCAATCCCATGATTTACAACAATTGAGATGAATAAGCATGTAACATTATGATTTCATTTTAATTCTGGTCTCAAATGTTTAAGAAAGATTAATTCAAACTGGAATATGTGCAAAGAAGGGCTATTAGGATGATCTGTAGGGCAGCGAGGCCGACTTCCGTTGGCACCGCTGGGTGCTGACGCCGGGCGACGTGGCGGGGCCCCGCCCCCGACGCCAGACCCCGCCCCCGACGCCAGGCAACGTTGTGGGGCCCCGCCCCCGACGCCAACACGGCGTCGGGGGCGGGGCCCCGCAACATCGCCCGGTGCTGAGGTGAGCTGGGCGCGGGCCCCGGGGCTGGCGGGGAGCTGGGCGCGGGCCCCGGAACTGGAGGGGAGCTGCAATTTTTCCCCGTTGGCGCCTATGCTGTAGGGTTGCCAGTTTTGATTGGACATATTCCTGGAGGTTTCATCACATGACAAAATATTTAATTAAAGATGAATCTTTAATTCCTGGAAGGTTGACAACCCTAATGATCCGAGGAATGGAAAACGTACCTTATGAGAGGAGACTCAAAGAGCTTGGCTTGTTTAACCTAACCAAAAGAACGCTGAGGGGAGATATGATTGCTCACTATAAATGCAACAGAGGGGTAAATACCAGGGAGGGAAGGAGGGAGAGTTATTTCAGTTAAGCTGCAATGTGGGCACAAGAACAAATGGCTATAAACTGGCCACCGACAAGTTTAGGCTCGAAATCAGATGAACGTTTCTAAGTATCAGAGGAATGAAATTCTGGAACAGCCTTCCAAGAGGAACAGTGCGGGATAAAAACCTAACTTGCTTCAAGACTGAGCTTGATAAGTTTATGGAGGGGATGGTATGATGGGACTGCCTATGATTGCATGTGGCCCATCAGTGACTGCCAGTAGCAAAAATCCCCAATGGCTGGAGACAGGACACTAGATGGGGAGGGTTCTGAGTTACTACAGAGAATTCTTTCCCAGATATCTGCCTGGTGGGTCTTGTCCACATGTTCACGGTCTAACTGATCACTGTATTTGGGATTGGGAAGAAATTTTCCCCCCAGGTCAGATTGGCTGAGAACCTGGGGTATTTTTGCCTTCCTCTGCAGCATGGGACAAAGGTCATTTGCAGGTTTAAACTCATGTGAATAGTGAATTCTCTAACTTGAAGTCTTTAAACCAAGATTTGAGGACTTCAGTAACTCAGCCAGAGGTTAGGGCTCTATTTCAGGAGTGGATGAGGTTCTATGGCCTGCAATGTTCATGTTAGACTAGATAATCACAACAGTTGCTTCTGACCTTAGAGTCTATGAGTCTATGAACCAAAAATGCATGCATACAAAATTTAAGACTATTTGATTTTTAACTCATTTGATCGCAAAACTTTGCCAAATAAAAAGAATTAAGTTTTTGTTAACTTCTACTATGAAAACATACCTCACTTAGAAGTCTATGTCTGTGGAAATTCAGTCAACCCGCATATATCCTACTATTAAATTCATGGTGCTCTTCCATTACATTTCTTGCAAAAATAAAGGCAAGGTGGAGCCTTTTATGCCTTGTTATGCACTTACAGGCAAAGGATCTCTTCCAAATCTCATGGAAGTCAATGGGAGTCTTTTGATTTCAGTGCTCTCAGTTTGTTGTAGAGTTAACCTGTAGTGTGATACAAAGCTCACTGATTTTTCCACATTCATGAGTTAATCTTCTACTTCCCCCTGTTGGATCTGTAATCTTTATATCTGTGCTAAGGCACCCTTTGCAAAATTTAAAGCATGAGGTCTCTGCTCACTAAGACTATATATTGTTATTGATGTATGCATTTTCATTTCAAGGATTGATTTTGTAAATCACTCTTTTGGGTTTTTCAAGCTTGAGTCATTAAGAGACTGCAGCTCATACAAAAGGCTGTCATGATATTTCTCAAAGAAACAAGATTTTTGAGCATAATAATCTGGTTTTTAATCCACTGATCACTGGCACAACACTCGATATTCATTAAAAAATATTTGAATAATTGCACATTTTATTGTCAAATAATTTGTCTGAAAAACAAACACAATGAACAGAACTCGAGTTACAGGAGACATTTGATATTTACTTTTAGGCATTTCTGTAACAATACAGGCAAGATGTATATATCTGAGTTGCTACTAATTTGCTGTGCATTCTTGAGTTAATTCAATATTTTTCAGACTTTTAGAAGTTCAGCCCTCTTTCAGAAAAATGAAACCAATCACGCGTCCATTGCATGTGTTATTAAAGACATACCCATTTAAATGTATGCACCTTCTGATCCCCATTGGTGAGGCCTTCGCACCCTGAAGGGATACATCACACATTTTGAGAAATGCTGGTGTACATCTTCAGAGCACATTATTACTTCTCCTTTTTTACATGGTTGGATGAGCAAAGAAATAGTTAATAATGCTGACATTTTAAGTATCATAACTGACATCTAAATTAGTACCCACTGAAATCACTAGGACAATTCTCTCCTCTGAACCATTGTTTCAAGCTCTCCACAAATTCAAACGTCTCTCTCTGTACTGGTTACACCTAACCTCCAGAACATGCAGTTTCTTCACAACTAAAACATCTAGAGACTATTTTTTCCTTTCTGCCCTCTGCTCTCCCCTCCAGGCTAGTCCTTCACATCCCTCAGTGTGGCAGTTACCATACTTTGGGGAAAACAAAGCTAGTCAATCAACTTCTTCATGTCTAAGTTTCCACATTTCTAAAATAGCACTAATATTTACCATCCTACCAAACTGGGATATTGTGAAGCTTAATCTACTACTAGTGCTTGTAAACAACACCTATTTTTCAATAGTTTTAGCTCAATTATTTCCATCATAAAGGTTTTATTTACATGTGTTTACCAATAAACTGTACTTGATGTTCCAGTGCTACTATTCTGCTACCACATGTACAGAATTATCTTCACAGTTATTAAACATGAAATCTCAATATTTCAAAGACTTTTTATACTAATATGGGCAAGTGGTGCCAAGAGTGTTGGTTCCTCCTTAAATCACCCTTCTAACATCTAAGAAACATCTCCAGATTCTTGTCCTCATTATCGAAGCCTACCACTGAGAAGACGATCCGTGCCTTAGAAATGTCCTCTAGACTACATATTTTAGTGCTTTATTGTATAGCATAACATTACAGTTTGCGCTGAGTGCTGAGGCTACGATTCTTACCTGTAATTAGTATTTTCTACGTATTTTAAAAACAAAAATAATAAAACACACAATAAACCCTACATGAATAAAACATTAGGGTTACCATTATGCATACAGAAGAGTCATGAAATTCAAAGTTATAGTCCCCAACGCAACCATAATTTGCACATAACATAGCACTATTATTAAATGCAATAATTTGTACTTCTATGGAGATTTTCATATAAAGATCTCAGCGCACTATACAAAAGTGGTATTTTTTTTTGACGTGGGACGACATCAACGCAAACTAGCAACCTTTTCATTCAGGGTCCACATGGAGCAGTTAGAGTGCAACATGTTAGAGGACTCTACAATTCACAGCCTTGTAGAGAGCACTGCAAAGCGGTGTAGACAAGTCCAAAGACTACATCAGATCCAGGTTATACAAAACTGAAAATAGGTTATACAATGGAAAAGCCATATCAACCTTAAGTGAAGTATTCCTAAATAGATACTCTGCTAATCAGGAATTTGGGCAAGCATCTGAATGACTTTTTGTATTATGCTGTAAAGTAACATGTAGTGTATTTGTAGCCATTTCTATGGCATTCATCACTATGAACATCTATGTGACACACATGGCATAGCCTGGTCCAAAATCTTCTTACACCCCTATGTTCAAAGATGTATAATAAAGTCAAAGTTGTTTCCAAAGTGGTTTGTGATATTAGCATAATTTCTGCTCACAGCAAAACCGATGTGCTATCTGTATACTGGCGATCAGTGTGGACAAAAGAACTTGCACTATACCTACTACTTGTACAGAACTAATATTTGTTGTATCTGGACCACTGTGATGAGCGACTCAAAATATAGAAACGCATTCTCTGAAATTAAGAAAATTTTTGTTGCACAATTATCTCTGCAACCAACAGAAATGTTGAACCAACTGTGTCGTCACACTTTTGGACCTAAGCAGGAACACTAAATTCAATCACCTCTCATCTCTGAATTTTTTGGGAAGTTTGAATACAGATCTGAATCCAGTTCCAAAGTTCATAACTTGAACCCATCTCTCACATCCAAATTTTATTTATTCTCTAAGCCCTATTCTATTACCCTGTTAATATGAACCAATATTGTTTTTAAATAGATTACATTATCATTTATGAGGTGACAAACTACTTTTCGCACTTCACGTTAATCAAGTCATCATTACCTGCATATTTAATCATAGACTTTAAGGTCAGAAGGGACCATCATGATCATCTAGTCTGACCTGCTGCACATTGCAGATCATGTAACCTCGCCCATCCACTGCTGTAGCAGACCCATAAACTCTGGCTGAGTTACTGAAGTCCTCAAATCATGATTTAAAGACTTCAAGTTACACCGTATCCACCACTTACACTAGTTTAAATCTGGAAGTGACTCATGCCACAGAGGAAGGCAAAACGCCCCCATCTGACCCAGGGGGAAATTCCTTCTCGACCCCAAATATGGCGATCAGTTAGACCCTGAGCACGTGGGCAAGACCCAGTAGTCAGACACCTACGAAATAATTCTCTGTAGTAACTCAGAGCCCTCCCCATGTAGTGTCCCATCACTGGCCATTGAAGATATTTGCTACTGGCAGTGGCAGATTGGATACATACCATTGCAAGCAGTCTCATCATACCGTATCTCCATAAACATATCCAGCTCAGTCTTGGTATTAAGTTAACATGAATATTAAATCAAAAACAGAAAATCAGGTCAATCAAATGTAAATGCTAGAAGCATTCTCTCTCACCAAAACAGCAACCCTGTTAGCATGAACTGACTTCTGGATATACCTATCCTACACTGGATCCATGGGATCTTCTGGAGTAAGGCATGAAGAAGTTTTACCAAATGTCTATTTTTAATTTTTATCTAAAATCAAATTATTTAAAAAATGAAAGTCTAGATGCAAAGATTTTCCATAAAAAGGAATGAGAACATTGGTAGGTTTTGCTAACATAGCAGAACTAGAAACCAAAAATATTGTTTTAGCTAGTGAAAACAAATCTTTTTGCATATGTAAGTGAATTATGGTGGGTTTTCCTGTTGCCTATAATATTTTTTTAAGGGAGTGAAGTTTTTTTCTTTTTAAAGGCAACAGAAGAAGTAGTACAGTACTATGGAAGATAAAATGTGTATAGCTAGGAAATAAGAACAAAATCTGGAAATCAAACAACGGCTGTGAAAATGCTGGTGGGTGTCGAAAACACAATCTTTGAGAAATAAGTATTGGGAGAAACTATTTGTTTTTTAATTCATAGTTTTTAATTAATAGGTTTTAAATTTCTAATTTATTACAGGCTGCAATGGTGGCACCACCAATAATTAAGGTTGTCCGACATTTTCCATTACAAAACCCTGTTTTGAGTTGCTTATAACTTTACCAAATTTCAACCATTCCGGCTCAAATTTTACATACCACCGACTGGTTTTTTTTTTTCCTTCCAAGTTTCAGCAAAAACAGTTCAGTGGTTTTCTAAACAGTGGTTAGTAAATAATACGTTTTCCCCATGTTAAAAAAATGGTTGTCAATGATGTGACTTTTGGCTTCACATGAAAATCTGCCCAAATTTGGCCAAGTTAGAAGACTCCGCAAATATTACAGTTCACATGTGTTCAGTAGAGGCTTGTTAGAATAGCATTAGTTTTTCAATATCCCATATGTACTGAGCGTGTTCCTACAAGAAGACAAAGCTTCAGATGAAACATTCCTGAGGGATCCTGTATGCTCCACCCATAAAATGTAGAATCTGAGGGGGACAGGGCCCAAAGGTGAACAGGAATAAAAGGGTCTAAAGGATATTCTCCCCTCCGGAATGTAAAACTGAACCTTGAGTCTCACCATTTCACTGTTGTCTAGCAAACAGCTGTGAATCTCACTGGTAAAACTGTGTTTCTCTTCTAAGGGCTGCTCACCTGGAAATGATAGAACTTTCTCAGTCAGCTCAAATGGTGGAGGTCTGTGCTTCGGATCTACAGGTTCCAGTCTTTTTGGTGACCCATTTGGGAGTTAATATGGTTCTGAGAGCATATGCTTTGTTTTTAATTGTGCTTTTTTTTAAAAAATGGGAAATTACATGTAAAAGTTACATTAAAAGAACATTATGAAGGTTGAAAATTCAAATGTTCAAAAGTTAGGAAATGGCAGACTTAAGACTCCCTGTACAAACTTAATTTGGCCCTCTTGTATGCATACATTATGATTAAGGATACGATTATGTCACGGAAGTCATGGAACCTGGGACTTTGACTGACCTCCATGACATTTTCTGCTCTGGGGCTGGAGCTCACAGCCAGCCCTGCCCTCGCAGCTTCCAGCCCCCCGTCTGGTGGGGGAACCCTGCAGCTGCCCAGCCAGTGGGGGGGGGGGGGTGGAACTTCAGCTGCCCAGCGCAGTGGGGGGCCAGCAGGACCCCACACAGCTGCGGCGGGCAGCAGGGACTCTCCACGACTGCCCAGCTTCAGCCGTGGCCAGCAGCTGGGGGACTCTGCAGCTACCAGCTGCCCAGGGAGAGGGGACCCTGCAGCAGCCCAGCCCCAGGGGCGGGGGAACCCTGGAGCTCCCAGGCACCACATATCAGTGGAGGACCCAGGAGCCCCAGCAGCAGCGGGTGCTGACCCCACCTACCCCTTTTGTCAGGGATATTTTTAGTGAAAGTCAGGGACAGGTCATGGGCTGCCGTGAATTTTTCTTTATTTCCCGTGACCTATCCTTGAGTTTCACTAAAAATATCTGTGACAAAAACTTAGCCTTAATGATGATATCTCTAAATACAAGCTTACACGATAGTTTGTCCAAAGGACCAGTGCCTTGTTCAGTTCACAGGACAGAAGGTGCTCAAGGAATGTATGAGGGGTATGCAGTGAATGAGGCTGTTGTCTGTGGGACATGCCCACTGAATTTCATCTCTCTGCTGTGGTGATTCAGGTAAGATGACCGTCAGCATTAAATGTCATGGTCATTTTTGCGATTTAGGTCCACCAGGAATAGGAATAAGAACAACTCATTTAATCCAAACTAAATAAAAGCCTTGAGATAAAAATATTTGAATTTGAAGACATCTGCATGATTAATTACCATTTGCATATTTTACGACAATAGCAGAAGTTTTTTTTATCATTTTCTTTATTAAAAAACAAACTTTTTAACTGAGTGATGTGTGCTCATGTGCAGCTATACTAATAGTAGACACCTTTTAGTTGACTAGAATACAAATCATGTCAGGAACCAAGTTTAAAAAAAATCAGATTGCTTATATTCTTCCTACAGTTTTTAAACCACAAGTTGCAGTGCAAATTCTATGATCAATTAATTAAAAAAGCCCCAAATTTTGTTTAGCGAAATAAAGTACAGACTTTACCCTCTCACCGTCTTCATCGCACAGACTGTGTGTAAGTGAACAGAACTCTCAGACACTGAAAATATCACTTAAAATTACATAAAATATTTTGCTTCATCCTTTCTTATAGTAGGAAATAATAATGATAGCATCTAACATTTATATATCTTTTTATATGTAGACTTAAAATTGCACAAAGATGCTTATCATTATCTCTATTTTAAAATGGTTAAGAAAAGTGCAAAGAAGTTCAATGAATTGCCTAAGGTCACTCAACAAGTTAAATAAGGAAAACAGAAAAGAAAGTTGAGTTAAAAACACTACCAGTTTTCTAAAATAAAGTATTCATTTGCAAGACTGTAAATTATGCTGAAATAAGTATGACTTATTGTAAGCTGTTTCTTTAAGGGCTCTCTTTTGGCACTTCCTACTCAAGCAAAACTCCCAGTGAAAATAATGGTAGTTCTGCTTAAGCAGAAAGTCTTAAATAGAACCATTAAAAAAGGCATTCTGGGAGGATAGAAAGCACAATATGGTTTTAATGTACTGCCCTTTCACTTCTGAAGACTTGGGTGGGTCTACAGTAACAATAAACTCAGTGATCAAATCCAGGTTACTTGCAGACACCTATCCATATCATAGACTACCACACAGTACTATCTAACTGTCTGTCTTTGCTCAACAGATGCCCAGTATTGGAACAGCACAGGCTTGACTAGTCACTCATGAGTAAAACTAAGATTTTGTCAGGGATATTTTTAGTGAAAGTCAGGGACAGGTCAAGGGGAATAAACAAAAATTTCACGGAAACCCATGACCTGTCCCTTTCACTAAAAATATCCCTGACAAAATAGGAGGGAGATGGATTCAGCACGCACCCCTGCTGGGGCACCAGGGTCCCCCACCACTGCAGTGAGAGGGAGCTCTGGGTCACCCCCACATGGTGGCTGAGCAGCTCTAGGGGGGCTCGCTGCTCGTGGCAGTAGGGAACTCCGGGGGGTTCCCGCTACCTGTGGCAAGTGGGAGCTCCAGGGTCCCCCGCTGACTGCCACGGCTGGGCAGCTGCGCGGGGTCCCCAACCAGGGCAGGGGCTGAGAGCTGTGGAGGTGCTCCAGGGAGCACCAGCCCTGGGGCAGAAAATGTCATGGAGATCTCTGAAAGTCAAAGATTCCATGACTTCCATGACATAATCGTAGCCTTACTCATGAGGTATATTAGCAGACCATGCACAGAAGTGTGCACTACCCTATCCTTTCCAATACTTGCTTCTAATGCTAACTAAACCTCACATTCATGAGCTCTAAATTCTCACACAATGAAAACACAAGTACCTCAAATGTGTAATGTTATTCAAGGCCTGCAAGAATAGGGAATTGTGAAAACTCACTAAAATATCACGTTACTGTTACTCAGAGTAAATTTATAGACCATTTTTTTCAGCTGTCTCTTCCTCTTAATTACAGAAAATGTATATGAGCAAGAGTCAGAGAGTGCTGTAAATAACAGGTTTTGCTGACTGTGACCCCTCTTTTGCAATTCCACATCCCAGGAAAGAAAAGCTGAGACGTGAGCAGCAGGAAAAAGGCTTAATGAATCTCAGAATTTAATTTCCCTTGCAGATGAAAATGTTCCTTTACTACACACATAAAACTATTACATTTCTATAAAGCAGTCTATAGCCAGGATACACTTTGGTAAACAGATGAAAGAAAAACAAACAACTGTTAGTAACAGTGTTCAGAATGCATATCAGGGGGGTTTGATTTACTGCAGCCTCTGTCTCAAGTATACTATGTATCTTTTTATTTAGACTCAGTTTAGTTATTTTTAATAAAAAATCATACAGTCCTAATGACTGCCTGATCCGTAGATGGATCTATCATGATTGTACATTTTGTATCTCATAACCTAAATTCACAACAGGAGAGGTTCAGATTTGTCCAAGATTTTTGTTTTGTTGTCTGAGCAAACTGCCCTAA
This sequence comes from Chelydra serpentina, assembly GCA_037349315.1. Taxonomy (NCBI): domain Eukaryota; kingdom Metazoa; phylum Chordata; order Testudines; family Chelydridae; genus Chelydra; species Chelydra serpentina. The sequence continues at coordinate 12,352,170 of JBAIAC010000006.1, forward strand.
AGAGTGACTGTCAGTTCCCTAAGTAAACCTGATGCTTAGAGAAGAAGTGCTGTTTGTACTCTTGACGGTTGAGGTGGTTGTCTGAAAATGAATCTGTTTTTCCAGAATAGGGTGACAGTTCCAAATTTTCAAGTGGCCGTGTTTATAGGACTACAGTTTATCTGGGCAACAAAAACCTTACAAATCCCAGACTGTTAACTATCCACATAGTTTTGAGCGAATTGTTAAGTTTTCTTCTGGACTGCCACATTTTAAGGTGACAGCTTCTAAGGTCTCTAGTTAAGTAGCTCTCAACCTTTTCAAACTACTGTACCTCTTTTGGGAGTCTGATTTGTCTTGTGTACCCTTAAGTTTCATCTCACTTAAAAACTACTGGCTTACAAAATCACACAAAAAAATACAAGTGTCACAGCAAACTGTTACTGAAAAATTGCTTACTTTCTCATTTTTACCACATAATTATAAAATAAATCAATTGGAATATAAATATTGAACTTACATTTCAGTGTATAGTATATAGGGCAGTATAAACAAGTCATTGTATGAAATTTTAGTTTGCACTGACTTCGCTAGTGCTTTTTATGTAGCCTGTTGAAAAACTAGGCAAATATCTAGATGAGTTGACGTACCCCCTGGAAGACCTCTGTGTACACCTGGGGAAGAATCATTGCTCTAGTTTTCCCAGTACTGTAAACCTTAGTTCAGTGGCCCTCACAATGTTTCCCATTATTTATTTTTTAAATGTGTTGAGGATATCCGCCTGGAGATTCAAAACCTCACTACCTACTCAGCAGCATTGGATACAAGACCAAAAATTTCAATTGCTTTTTGAAAGTAGAGGTAGACCAGAACAGTTTTTTCCCTTGACTAGAATATATGTTTAAAATGTGTTTATCCTGCTTGGATATCCCATGTTTTTCTTAATACAAATGTCTAAAGCTTGGTCATCCTCATTTTCATCCTTATTGACTTAGACTGCTTCGAGCCACGGGGTGGATGACTTGATCACTTTGCTGTAGGCCTGACGTACTGGCTTTGTCTTTTAAATTTAGCACAGCTGATTCAGTGAGTTCCTGGGTCTGCAGGAAATAACTTGCATAGAAGTAAAACTAATATGGAGCAGTGAACATACCAGGGATTGAAACAGTGGCATGCTGGGAACCAAAGCAGCAGTGGAAGAGTCATAATGAAAGTGCTAATGGAGCTGTTACAGGCCTGGAACTACACAGTCAGTACAGCTACCATGGGACTCAGCCTTCAAAACTGCTGAGTACCTTCACCTCCTGTTGACTTCAGCAGAAGTTGGACGATCAGACCGATAATTTTGAGGAATCTGTTCATGACCATTTGTGGACATGCAATGGCCTGATTAAAGACTTAAATTCAAATTATGTAATAAGCTTCATCAAAATGTAGGCAACTAATAGGGATAAGGCACATCATGGCCTCAAAATCTGCATGCCACTGGGAAGCAGTCACCCCCGGGTGACTAAAACAAGCTGACTACTAGAAAAGAATGGCAGTTTGATTGCAGGAGGGCCCATACTCTCAGCATGACATCTGCACCACCCATACAAATGCATCAGTGAATAATCTCTTCACTTTTTGGATGCCTCAGTTACAGGAGCTAGGGCAGGACACGAGGTCTCTTGATAACAGGTTAGGATGAAGAGAAAGTATTAATTCATCACCACACATTTTCAACTATGTCTTAGGCCCAACTAGCTATTTTAACCCAATGTTGGAAATTAGGTTATAACTAAACGAGATTATTAATCATTATGTCTAACTATTATGATTGTAGACTAATAAAACAGGAAATGGTCGAGGTCAGTAGCTCAGGTCACTATTAAGTGTGCCCAGTATTATCTCACAGTTAGCTCAGCCATTCATCACCTTTCCTGTCCAATTAATCTGTATGATGAAAATGTATTGGTTATTAAATCACTGACATGAGGGGACTGTAAACGTGCTCAAATTGCCAGATTATTTGGCCCTCAAATGTCACTGAAGTGACACTACCTATCACTGTTAGTAAATGTTCTGCGGCTGCAAGCAGTGAAATTAAGTATTCACTAGTATTCCCTGGCTGGTTTGTGCTGCTCTGGAGTAGTGCAAATCAGCTAGTGTGTACTGGTAAATCTAGCCTTAAAGGTTTTTGTGTTGTTTTGTTTTTTGTTGTTGTTGTTTTTGTAACAATTAACTGCATATCTTCAATTGATTAGAGTTATCATATGGTCACAGTCTCTTCAGTGTTTATGTATAATATTTTTAATAACTAAAAAAGGAAATTCCTAGACTGAAAAAATCCTACATTAAGCTAAGTTAAGATTGAGTGTACATTTTACGAATTTAAGGGTAAAATTTCTCCCAAGAATCTTGCAATTATCCCAGAAGCAAGCACTGCAAACCCAAGAAATGCACACCATGCAATTACAGTATATAAATATATTTATGATTAAGGTAGTTTAGTGTTTGTGGTCCCAGATTTTAAAAAAAACAACAACACTGATTTTGAAAGTTAATTTTAGCTTTCTTTTCCCCCCTGCATGATACCACTACAGGGCACTGCTAATCTTGTTTGGGTGCTTTAGCTGTGCATTTTCATACCTTAAAATATTTGAATTTCTTTTAAATTTAACCTTAACTCTGAATTTCCTAGGCTTGTAATGCATGCTGTTGGGATAATTACAAAATTATTTGAATGTTTTTTAATCCTTAAATTACTGTGTCTTGAAACCCATGGCCTACACCATGCAAAGGCCTCGCCAAGGTCTGGTGCCCAGTGCAGGGTGTTGGGTAAGGAAATGCCAAACTTCACAAGCTGAGCCTGGGTATCTGCAAATCCAACTGCCTTAAGCACAAAAGATGTGTAGATACTTATTCGAAAGCAATTTCTGTGGATTTTAGAGTACCAACAGTCACACCTGAAAAACTTTTATCCCTTCAAGGGGAGTCTAACCCTGCTGCCAGGATACTACACTAAATTGGCTTGTGGAAAAAACAAACAAGTTCAACACACTCAATTGGGTATGTTGAGTAGTTGGTAATCATGAAATCATTTCCAAATCCAGTTTGTCCCTGGTATAATCTGATGAGACTCAAAAACCTTGCAGTTAGCTAATATCTCCTGAACACACTAACATTACAGTAACCATTAGCCTATAAGGGAGGTAGGATGAGATACTTGTGAAGGCAGGGCAAAGAGATGCTTTTTTTGCAGTCTTCTTTTTAATGAGCAGTGCCATGTCACTCAGTGCCTAATCCCAGCACCTCTTTCAGATGTTAGGAATTGGTAAATAGCAGCCCTCCTAACAAAAGATGGCTGCCATTAAGGCCATGTGCAATAGAATCATCCCAGATGTTTTACCCACCCTTGTGTCTCCTCTTCTCTTCCTCTAATGCAAGATATTTAAATAACAAATGCTCTTAGATTAAAACCTATATGCCAATTATTCCTTTTAATACAATACAGTATCTTGACTTGATCTGCTACTTTATGATTACACACAGTTCTTCTAGATTTAATTTTATCTATACCAATATCTAGAAAATTTACCTTTACCTTTAATTTCAAACTGGATTATGTGTTTGTATCCCAAAAAAATAATTTTGATCATTTAATTTTTTTGTCTTTATTTTTCAGAGACCAAAATCTACATATTTCACTTTTTTTTTGTACTAAGTTTTTTTGGTGCAGTCTGCAGTTGTTCCACACCACACACACAGTATACAATTTAATTCACTTTCTTCTTTTTCCATAGCTACATACAGCTTAAATGCATTTATGAAACTGATCTTCCAAGACTAAAGCCTGGATTAAAATTGGGGATTATAATTGCACCATCTTTAAAACTTCACTGGTGGCAAAAAATAAAAACATTTTCCAAAGCAGACAAAAATGAGAACAAGTCACATAGGGACCATGCAATTCGATGAGACTACTCATGTACTACTATATATACACTACTACTACTCTGAAACATACTATATTGTTGTTTCTATACTGAAAACACAGATAGTTAAACAGAGCATTCAACTGCAAACTAACAGGCCTGTAGTTTCCCAGAACATTCCCCCCACCTTTCTTAAATATAGGTACTATATTAGCAATTCTCCCATCATAGGTAGGGCCCTACCAATTTCATGGTCATAGGATGTTTAAAATCGTAAATTTCATGATGTCAGCTATTTAAATCTTATATTTCACAGTGTTGTAATTGTAGGGGTCCTGACCCAAAAGGCAGTTTTGCGGGGGATTGCAAGGTATTATGTGGGGGGGGGGGTCGCAGTACTCCTACCCTTACTTCTGCACGGCTGCTGGTAGCGGTTCTGCCTTCAGAGCTGGGCAGCTGGAGAGCAGAGGCTGCTGGCCGGGAGCCCAGCTCTAAAGGCAGAGCTGGTGCCAGCAGCAGCGCAGAAGGATGGCATGGTATAGTGTTGCCAACCTTACTTCTGCGCTGCTGCCTGCAGAACTGGGTCCTCAGGCAGCAGCCGCCAGTCTCTGGCCACCCAGCTCTGAAAGCAGCATATAAGAAAGAGTGGCAATACCGCAACCCCCCTGCAACTCCCTTTTGGGTCAGGACCCCCAATTTGATAAAACGCTGGTCTCCTCTGTGAAAACTGTATAATATAAGGTAAAAGCACAAAAATGCCCAGATTTCACCACGGAGACCAGATTTCACGGTCTGTGACGCGTTTTTCATGGCCATGAATTTGATAGGGCCCTAGTCATAGGCTATGACCCCCAAGTTCATGGATTCATTACAAATCCTTGCTATTGGGCTTGCAATGTCATGTGCCAGTTCCTTTAATATTCTTGGATGGAGATTACCCAAGCCTCCCAAATTGGTTCCATTAAACTGTTAGAAATTACTACATCTGAGGTAGAAGTGAAACTCTACCTTGTTCCCGTTAGCCACTCTACTACTACTCCTAAGCTACTCATTATACTTATTAAAAACTGAGGCACAGTATTCATTTAGGTGTCGGACAATACATAGATTATCTTTAATCTTCCCCCCGTCCTCAGTGTTTAGCAGTCCCACTTCTTCTTTCCTTGTTTTCTTTTTATTTATATGGCTAAAGAACATTTTACTATTGGTTTTATTTTCCCTTGCAAGGTCCAACTGTGCTTGGCTTTTGGCAGGTCTCACTTTTTCCCTACACTTTCTGAGTTCCAAGAGGTAGCTTTCCTTGCTGATCCATCCCTTCTTCCATTCCTTGTAGGTTTTCTGCTTCCTCTTAATAACTTGTTTGAGACACTTGTTCATCCGGTTTCATAAATCCAATTCTATGAGCTATTGGAAAAGCATAATTTGATTTCAAAGCAATAACTCTTGCGTTTGCAGAAAAATATTTTATAAGGCAGATCTTACAAATACACTTATAATAAAATTATCAAACGAACTCTGTCTTTTGAACAATGTGTCATTTTGAGGATATCATCAAGCTAAGTGTTAATTTAAGAAGATTTAGTATGAACAGCCCTTTTTAAAAGTGATTTTCAAACCCAGAACCATGACCCAATCCAAGCATCTGGCTAATGCTTAGAAGAAAACCAAAAAGATGGTATTTGAAAAAGGAAGTCTGCAGTTGCTATTTCTCAGGAAAAAGTAGGGGCAAGGTCCCTTTTTCAAACCCTCAGGCCACAGACCACACAACATTTTAAATGGTCAAAGCTCAGAAATTCAAAGAGGAAGTCCTCTGGACCAAAGAAAACAGCACCTTGTCCAGAAAAAACTATTTATGGGGCAACTTTAGCTAAGGTCCTTAGAACTGAGACTGTTCTAAAGGAGAACAGTCTAAATTAATTAACTTAGTGAGTAATTCCTTCAGAAAAATGGCTTCATTACCTTTTTGCATTCAGAGGTAAAAAATCATTAGCATCCTAGAACACCTAAAAGGTGGTAAATAGGGATCAAGATACTATAATCCCTTTTAAGAAACTGGAAATTATGGTTAACTGACCTACAAATTACCATGCATTTGACAGTGGCCAAGTTAAACAGATGTAAGAACCTTACCTGTTTGATATATGAAGAAAGAAAATCTATAAATCATGGGAACATAAGCACAAACAAGATCCACTTTGAAACCAAAATGATTTATAGTGCTTGCTGGTGTGAGATTTATAAGACTCCCTAAAATGAGAAACAACTAACTAGAAGTCCTTGGACAGAGCAGGGACCTGAAAAATCTTCCATTCCAACATTTAAAGAGAGCTAATCATCACTAGGAAGGATAGAGTTAGTTGTCCACTGCAACAGCAACCGTCATGTGCACTAAGAGAAGAATGGATAATCCTTCAATCACTAATTAAAGCAGTAGTATAGTGGCTGAGCTCAGGGTTTGGAATTTCTTCTTATCCTGACTAGAAATTCAGAGAGACTCTATTAGAAACCTACCGAGATAACTGAAAGGATTAAACCGATCCCAGCAGCTGTAGGACTTTTAGTTATTTGCTTCTCTTCTAAGAGAGTCTTCTAAATCTCACGCCACCAAGCCCTAAAAATCATTTTGGTCTCAGAGCGCATTTGGGTGAAACTAGAGAGTAAATGTTTTATCATGAGTAGTTTACCTTTGAACACCTCTAGAGCTAGTGTACCAATTATGTCCCATGGCAAGTTTTCAATTATTTAATTGATCTCTATTAGATAAGTTCTCACTGTTTAATATTTCCCTTTTAACTTTAAGTAATTTTAATGAAATATTTATACTACCCTTTAACAGTTAACAAAACTCTCCCCTTTATGTTTTATTTCAAATAGTATATCAAGTTACATTACCACATTTTAACTGTTAACATTAAGTTTACAATTTGTCTTCATAAATACATGCCATTATTTCTATATTTTGCCTGGTCCCTTTTTCAATTATTTTAATTTTCTGCTAATTATAATAAACTCACATCTTATGTTTGAAGAAGCTGACTCTTTGAGGTATTTGAATGCGGAGAGGAGAGGATAGTGCTTAGTGAAATGAGATTCGGTAGTTACACCACATAGGGAGCAGCATACAAAATGCATTATTAACTTCTACAATTCTTGTTGGTCATGCTTTTTTGAATTTTCTGTTATGTCTTTCTTATAGTTACAAGAGTCAGAGAATTCTAAGTGCTCCCTTATCATGGCTGTACAGAAGGGGTATTACTGCTCAGGCCCCACTGAAATTATTCTTCTTTACAACACTGTGAGCTCTTAGTTAACTCCTTCCATAGCTACTTATTCCAATTACTCTTTTCTAGTCAAATACTGTTTTCGTACTGATGCTTACAATTATTTCTTCCCAAATGCACTTCCTGACATTTTTCTAAACACAATTTATATCAGAATTTCTCTAGGCTTACTAGACCCTGCTATACTTCCTTCGCACTTTTTGTTTGATATACCTCTTAGTTCAGTACTATCTGCAAATATGATCAACATACAATATATTTCTTCCTAAAGATCATCTACCATTTACTGACAAGGTTTATTTTTAGTAATAAATATTTTGCCGTAATTCTGAAATTCAGAAGGGCATATAAGAAGTAACAAAATAAGTAAAATAGTTTATAATATTTAGCACCATCAGGCTAATTCACTGATCTCAAAATATAATTATTTACAGTGAATCATCAAAAGAGTATAGGTCTTTCTATTGGTGCCCTGCAGAAATCGATTCTCAGAGCAGAGGTATTCAATATTTGTATACATGATCTTGAAGAAAATACGAGAACACTGTTGATAAAGTTCACAGATGACAACTTGGTAGAACAGTACATAAAGACAGGTCAGCAGTAAAAAGACATCTGGATCATCTGTAAGTTGAATGCAATCAAACAAATGCTGCCAAATGGAAGGATACACATCTAGGAACAAAGAACGTAGGCTATGGATGGAATGGAGGACTGTATTCTGGTAAGAAGTAACTCTGTAAACAACTTGGAGTAATGGCAGACATATAAAAAGGAGATCCCTGAAGTGATATTTCTATGGGTGCTTCTCAGCTTAGGTGGACAGACATGCTAACTTTGCTCAAGTCACTGTGCCAGAAATAGCAATGAAGCCAAAGGGTAGCAGCAAGTTTGTTCTCCAGCGGCAAGCCCAAGCTGTCCCCAGCTACACTGGTATTTTTAGTGCGCTAGCTCAAGCACAGCCAGCAGGTGTCTAACTGAGCTGGAAAGCACTCTCCCAGTTGCAGTGTAGATGTACTGTAACCGGCATTGTCGAGACAGGTGTCCACATGTTAAAAAAAATATGTTGAAAAATTGGGAATGATTCAGGGAACAGCTGCATTAATGTTTTGAGGTTTGGAAAACATGTCTTACAATAGGGACTTAAATAGTTCAGTCTATTTAGATTAATATAAAAAGGGTAAAGAGATAAACGGATGGCAAAATATATTTATCTACACGGGGAGAAAATATCGGATACTACAGGTCTGCAAACTAGAAATTTGGAAAGAGGCGCACGCGCATACACACAAACACACACACACAGTCGCTCTCTCATAGCAATTAATTATTGGACAAGTTTACCAAGGGGTGGTAAACTGAGGTTTTTAATTCAAGAGACATGATCTGGTTCAACCAGTTATTGGGATCAACATAAGAATTATTGGGTAAAATACAATTGCCTGTATTATGCAGGAGATCAAATTAAAAGTCCATAATGATCCCGTTCTGCCCTTAAATGTATGATCATCTGAATAGTTATAACATTCAACTAACAATCTGGGCCCAATTAAAATAGATTTAAACAGTTTGAGGGTTTTTTAGGTTAAAGAACCATTTTTAAAGGTCTTATACTTTCTACAGTATACTGCAAACGTCTGGAAAGAAGTATGTTGAAATATGCTAACAGAAGACAAGCACAAATCCAAGATCACTGTATGTTGTCATCTCTGGCTGTATTACCAGGCATCCGTTAAGAGACACAGGAATTAGTAATTAATATTGTATCTAATTATTTTATTAATAAATCCCAAATATTAGTGTATCCAGAGAAATAGTGAGATAAATAGGAATGAGCATTAGATGTCAAGCCAGATGGTTCAGAATTCTAATCCTGGATTTACCACTAACTCGCTGCATGGCCTTGGGAAAATCTTTTCATCTCTTTGCCTCAGTTATCCCATCTATAAGTAGTACATATGTACTTACCTATCCCAGAAGAGCACTGGGAGCAGTAGTTAGCTAAAATGCTATGAATATGTAAAGCTCTATATAAAAATAAATAGCAGCCTTGTTTTAACTAGTTCAAATATCTAAATGGACAGCCTGAAAAGATTTGGCACAATGGTATTGACATGACTGGTTTTATTTGCCAACAAAAAAATAAAAAGACATTGTCTAATGTTAGTTAAATTATTCCAGAGTAAAACGAATAAAGGTGTAATCACAATAGAATTCTGACTTTTTTTTTTATTTGTAGTATTCCTTCTACAGAAAGACACAGTTACAACTCTGTCTTTAGAAGGACTTCTACCATTCTAAAAATACTGTCCCACAGCTGTTTAAAATTTATTTTTTTAGACCATAGCACCACTGTTTGGTTGTTTCCAATTTCTAAAACCACAAATAGTAAAAGTGTACTCAGTCTACTGCAAACATAAATAGCAAATGCACGCTTCAGCACTTTTAAAAGGATATGGAAATTGGCAACAAAAATGCAGTTCATGTTGAAAATTTACGAGGGCCCTGCCATATTTCTTCAGAAATACAATCAGGTAAAAATTAGGAAGATCTCTACCAGCTGGGTGGCATTTTAGTGTTTTTTTTTTTCTCTACTTTTTTTCCCCCCCCAAATGAAAGACTTTCATTATGCAACTTCTGGCACTTGATAAAATAGAGCAATGGTACCTTTGCTAAAACCACAGTTTCTTTGGTTATGTTTAGCATTACACAAACATCTTTCACCTTAGATATCCTCTTGCATTACTGTGTTTAATTTGAAATATTCTGAGGCACATTCTTTTTTGCAAAAGTATTCTTATTACATATTGGTTAATGAAAGTACAAATTATTTTATAGTTTCCTAATTTCACAGACACTTATCCAAAAAGATAATGTATGCATTTTAAAATATTTCAAGTTTTACAGTAATATTTTCATTAAACATTATACTAGTCCAATAATACAGTGTATTTTTGAATGGGATCTCTTTACTGAAAAAAGAGGAGAGATGAACATACACTGTATATATAGTGATGTAGTTTAAATACGGATAACAAGGAGGGAACATTCCCAAAGATGATTTCACCACTTTTCAACATTTCAAAAATACAAGTCAATGGGAGTTCATCTTCAATGGGGCCAGGATTTCACCCTTATGTGTTTGAGCCAGAATTAATACATAGGAAAAATCTCTATGCAATGTGAGAATATATTATACCCTCCATGGTCATCACTCAGGTGATGATAGCTAATAAACCCTTTCACTAAAACAGATTTTTGCATTTCTATAATTACATTTCTGACAGAGCAATACTATTATAAATTTGACTATTATAAAATTATACTATTATAAATTGCAAATTTATAAATTTCTAAACAATTATTTCTAAAAAAAATTACTGTAGGCCAAAATGTGTCATATCTGATTCACAACCAACGCAGCACAAGACTTGTTCTTTTATAATTTGAATGTTTTCTGTGGAGGGAGAGGAAACAAGCTTAACAGTTTTAGATGTTTTCCTGCTGTCATATAAAACTTAAAAATAGCTTTGATTAAAAAAATAAAACTTGACAAGCAATTAGTCCATAATATAGTCTAATAACTTTAGAGGGGGAAATGATAACTGCCAAGATAGTATTTTTTTCGTAAAAGTGACTACTGTACAGTTACTAATTTTTACAAGTTTTACTATGCATACCAAACATATCTTTGGTTAACATGCGGATTTTAAAAACTGTCTCTTTTTGCATATGTGGAAACTGGACAGAGTGATTCTGAGACGGTACAACACAATACTCTTGCACTATATTTTTCTGTCTCTTGACTCAGGGATCAAGTCATGATCTGGGCATTGGTCACCTTACTTAATATCTGTATATGCATGCTGAGGTTTACTTGTGGAATGCACCATGTGACACTTTCAAACTGTTCATCTATGGTATATAAAAAAATCAAAAAAATCACAAATGGGCATTTTTTATCTGCTGTTCCCCCCAACACACGCCCTTGCTTAAGTGTCTTTAGAAGCTACTGGAGATGTATTTAGATAAAATCATGTTAGGTAAAACTTAAAATATAAGGTAAATTTTAGGTAAGACATGAAAATGTAAGCATAAAATTAATGTTATAGTTGTTGTATATGTAGACATGTTAGGGAAAGTGAAGTGAAAACTCTCGCATTCTTAATTGACTAAGGCTATACTTCTATGGCTTTCCTTTAAACAATTTCGCAATGCATTAATACAGGATTATTAACAACACTGAATTTCCTTGCTGCTTGGTTTGCCTCACCACCTTAACACTATATGTAGATTGTTTTCATTTGACATTATGCTTTGTGATGGAAAACCTTTCCCAACTGCTCATTAGAAGCAAAATATTAGTTTAAAATTTAAACTGTTTGCTAAGTATAATTTTAAGTAGGAAAAATCTGGTTATAAACATAGAACTGAAGCCCTGTGATGTGGTTAATTGCACCTGTCACCCAACAGGATTTGCAGTACTATGGACAGACCTTAAAAAAAAGATTACTTGACATAAGCAAAACTACTAGAAATTTATTTAATGGCACCGTTTTTTCCCCTTTTTTAAAAAAGAAAATCCAATTTACTAATATTTACATGTATAAAATTTAATTACACACTTGTGTATTAGTATAATAGTTAATATGAAATACACAATGTTTAGGTCAGTCATCCTCAGGACTAAAAACATCCAAACAAAGGAAAGGAATTTCATATCAACCCTTCTTTTCCTTGAAAAGTATGTATTTAAAGGAAAAACAGAATTAATGAACACCTGATTCAGACAATCAAAGTGTTTCTCTCATTCCTCAAAAACAAATACTAGAAACAGGGGACCAAACCTCAGGGTCAGAAACAAGAAACTGCTACAGTAGGATTTTCTTTGCTGCTCATCATCCTATGAGGTAGGGAGGTATTATCCCCATTCTATAAATGGGGCATGGGGGCTCAGAATGATTAAGTGACTTCCCCAAGATCACAGAGCAGAGCTGGAACCAGAAATCAGATCTCCCAAGTCCCTGTTCCCTGCCTTAATCACAAACTGCTCTACAATAACACGAGATGGTATGGGCCTTGAAAGTTCAGGCAGACACAGAACCAGAGAGCAGCTACATTACATGGTATTAGGTGCAAAAATATCCATTGGTTTACCATGAATAACATCATCATCATCAGAAAAAAGTAGTATTGTCAAGGCTGCTTTATCCCTCCTGGGGAAGTAGAGATAAAGGTAGAGCCAATAGCAGCACAGCTCCTGAATGAATCATAATGCGAGGGAAAATGGCAGACACACAGAGCAACACAGAAAGGACAGACAGCACAATGACCTGGTAACAATGGGGTTGGAGACAGTGTTCTCCAGGGGACCTTGGCCTGCACCGGGCTTCATGGACATGCTCTTAGCCCTTCTGCGCAGCTACTCACTCTACAATGACAGCAAAAGGGGGCAGCAACTTCACAAGTGTGAACTTGTTGATTTTTTAAGCCATTATTTTTGCTGTGGGTTTCCCACAGGAGGAGATGATTTAACCCAATGACTCTCCTCAATACATCCTGAATGCAAGAAATACTCTGGCAATTCTTTACTCATACTGAATAGTCAGATATGTATTTAATAGATAATTAGTTGTCTAAATTAAATGTGCATATTAGAAATTCATACTTATGCCATATATAATGAATAATCATCTCTCAGCAACTTTTTAAAAATAATAAATTACATATTATCCCGTTTAGCCATCCATGGTATGTCAGAATCTAGAGATGCTGCAGCAAACCTAATAACATGAACAAAATTTATAGATAGTGTTGATGTGAAATTTTAAAGGATTGAATTATTTGCATAATTTTTAAAGGTCAAATTCTGCTCCCAGATATACCCATATAAATCTTCTATCTCCACTGGAGTTGCTCTGAATTTACACCTGTATAATAGAGTGGAATATCGTTCCAAGTTTATAGAAACTCAAAATAACGGGACAATTACATTATTAGGAGGACTTTATTTGAGATCAGGAACACTATGACGACTCCTGACATTCAAATTATTTATTTTAATTATATATGCATTTGGTATTTTTAAGAAAGGTACTATATTGAAGCTGCTTTAAATATATGGTAAATAAAGGTCTTCTTTTCTAGAAAAAGCCTGGAGTAGAAGGATGCACACTATCTGGCTTCAGACCTGCAAAGATATTTGCTTAACTTTACACACAATGAGAGGTCCTACTGACTTATCTGAGACTAGTCCAAGTGAGAGATCCTACTGACTCCACTGAGACCAATCCAAGTGTGTAAAGTTAAGCACATACTTGGGGCCGGGTCTACACTACAGACCTACATTGGTATAACTATGTCGCTCAGTGGTGTGGACTGACAAAGTTGTACAGAGCTAACCCCCTCCTCCCCATGTACACAGTGCTATGTCAAAGGGAGAGCTTCTCCAGTCAATATAGCTACCACCTTTTAAGAAGGTGGATTAACTATACCAATGGGAGAAACTTTCCCTAGCGCTATACATGAAGACAAGCCCTAAATCTTTACAGGATCAGCACCCAAAAACTGCTAACTAATTGTGTGTTCAGTTTTTTTCTGGGTGCACAACTTGAGACCCTAGGGTCTGATTTCAAGAAGTGCTGAGCAATCACAGCTGAACCCAAAATCAACAGAAGCTGTTTCTTTTTTAACATATATGAAATGTAATACAATGCGACATACTCCCAAAAATCTGATCCTGGGTGTTTCAAATTGGGCACGCAAAATTAGTACTTTTAACCAGACACTCTGTGCTTCAGGGTCCGATCTGTAAATGAGGCTCATGAGGAAATTAATAATTCTGTCTTCAGAGCAGAATTTGAATGTGGAAAAAATAGTATTTGCTTATGGAATTAAAGACTGTATTATAATGCACATATGTAACCCCCTGTTACATATACACAAAAGGGCCGAATTCAGTTCACACGGGCAACCTTATTTCTGGCATTTCCTAACCTTTCCATGCTTGACTTTGTGGTCTTTATAATGTTCTTTTACTGGTTTTTGTGTGTGTGTAGTTTCCTAAGTTTAAAAAAAAAAAAACCTGAAAAAAAACCAAATTCCTTTATATGACATCATACTGAAACCCACATGATTCATCAACAGGGTTGGAACCTTGAGATCCACCATAAAGACCTCTGCTATTAACATAGTAACCGACTGCAATAGTAAGTTGTCATCCTCTGTGTTCCAGCATGAGTGAGAGGAAGGGACACTCTGCCAGTGGGTTTCACAGATATTGCTGACAGCAAAGGAATAGTGAGACTTAGGAATTTTGGGTTCCATTCCAGGTTCTAGAGGGAAGTGTACTCTAGTGGGCACAGACTCATCTACCCACTTTCCCTAATCATGGCTGATTCTGCCCCGCTTTAACTTGTCTTTATCCCCATCCAGTCTCTTCCCCACCCCGACTCCTTGTCCCGGTCCATTTCATCACCTAGGGATGATGCCACTCAGGAATCCTGGGTTCTAATCCAGGTTACAGAGGGGAGCGTGTCCTAGTGGTAACAACCCCTTATGCCCCATCTCTAGCATGTACTCCTTTGCAGCCAGAATCTATTTCCCCTCTCTGCCCATTCCCCATTCCAGCAGCCTGTCTGTCCCTTTTCCTCCCACGTTCCCCACACCAGGTCTCTGCCACCTCTCTCTGCTTCTCGGTCCTCTGCATTTCAGTCAAGCAGATTCCTCCTTCTCCTTGTTGCCTGGGCACCAGGAACATGGAGAGCACAGAAGAGGCATATGTGAACAGCCATGTTCAAAGACATAACTCAGATAAATCTGGTTGGATTTTCATGGGGAGAGCAAAAGGCAGAAGCTACATACTAGTGTGACTCTTGACGTCAAATATCAAGTCCCTGCTCCAAAGCATGGGCTTTTTAAATAAAATACCTCAAGAAATTTTTTGTAACATGGGCATTTTTCCTAGCCTTGTTCTTAGAAATGGATGAACCATTTGGCGGAACGTTTCCAAAAAATTCAGCCTGAGTCAGACACTCAGCATGGAAAATTTCAGTTTAAATGTTAAAGTTTGGCAAAGTTACAAATAACTGAAATAACCATATAATGGGAAATGTTTGGCAGCCTTAATAATAGGCAGTATTACCAGCCCCTTGTATAATAATGATACTGCTATGCTATTTAAATTAAGAAAAAGATTTAAAGAAAATTTTAATTTTGCTGAGGGTTATATTACCTTGAGAGCAGTTATCTTATTCATGAATACCAAATATTGATTACAATTAAAAATTAAATATAAATATGCAAGATTACGTATTCTGATATTTCAATGAATTAGAAAAACTGCCTAACAGGGCAAGGCAAAAAACAGTATTTTGCTGATTTTGTCAAAATGTAATCTAACACACAGTTTCTTAACATACAGTGCAAGCTTGCAAACATGAGCACTGTACATTTATGTAATATCAAAATATAAAACTATCAAAAATTCTCTAATTTTAGCAGGCTAAATATGTTTGTTTTGGCTTTCCTGAGACTGCCTAGAAGTTATAAAGCATATTGTGTAATATACTGAGACATATAGATCAACTGCAATTAAGTTAAAGTCTGCATAAGACATATTTTGCCATAACATCCCTTAATTGAACTGTTTTGTTTATAAATTACATGAAGTTTATTTAATTGAATTTGTATTTACTTCCAAGAAGGAAAAGTGTAGATAAAGCATGCACGGTGTTTAATACGGTTTCACAAAATATAATTCAATTTTTTCTTTTTTTGACTTTGTGGTTACATAAAACGAACAGTCATAAATATTAGAGATCCATATCTTTAAATAACACCACTATATAGTCACTTCTATGTCTAGATTGTATAGTAGTTGTTTTTTTAAATCTAACTGTGAAACTTGTAGTCTCTCTTCTACTTGCCTTTGCCTATTTCTCCTATTTTAACCCCATAGCAAAATAATTTTTCTGTCTGTTATATACAAACATAATTAAGAAAAAAAGTGGCAAAGTAAAACTTTTGAACTCATATTTTCAAAGATCAGCTGAAAAATATGTTGTTTTAAGATGAGAGCCTTATTTGTATCAGTTTGTGGCTTAACTAAGGAGTATTCTTCTGCAACAAGCAAGGGCAGACAGTTTGTAACTTAAATACCGTAATCCAGTTTTCAACCCATGTAGACATCTGGAAGTAAACTACATTATATTATATCCTTCTGACAGTCCAAAACCAATCTATAAGATTCATTACTTGTATCAAACACAAAAGAAAAATATGGGAGAAGGGTGGAGGGTCAGAAATATTTGCAATTTGCAAGACAGATTAAGAAAAGTAAATAGACTTCTATTTTTAAAAATATAACTAGCAGCTATTTCTTGGTTAAATACGAAGGTGGCATATGAGGAACAGACTGCTACATTTTTATGTGAGGCCATGGGCTAACTGCTTCTGGTTTACAAGCTGCTAGGAGTACGACCTCTAATTTGCTGGGAGACATGAAAACGGCACCTAGAAAATTTTATTTTTCTGTTTATTTGAAGACTTGCTCTCTGCACTTCTCTGACATTAGTTTGTGTGGTAGCTATTCATAAGAGCTTTTCTGATTCTGATATAGAGGCCCCTCTCATATAATAAACTTCACTGCTCTAGAAGCCAAGATATGTAGATAATCATAGTTAAAGCTGTGATTTAGCCTTTTTACACAAAAGTAATATCTTCGTAGGAAATACTTGTGCTTGAAATGGAATTTAGATTAACATTAAATGGCCCTGTTTTCAATCTCCTTATGTTTTAGATCACCTTTCTCCCCTCACTCCCCCCGCCCCAATGAAACAACTGGAAGTACCATACGGAAACAAGACTGAACATTTATCTCGATTTGAATGCAATTTAATTAAGAATCTTCTTGGTGAAAGAATTATCAGTGACTATACTGCACTATAATTTTAGCACCAGTTTATTCTGAGAGACTCATCCTTTTAATATTAGTGGACTAGTCTGTTTTCTGTAGGTAGACAATTATTCTTTATCCCATATCATATGCAGTAACTTCTCTCTCACATTCTGGGAATGAGAAAGAAGGGATAAAGCAGTGTATTGGGTTTCCATCTAAAACAGTTTTTCACTACCACATGAAAGCTTTAACATATTCCTTGAAATAAGAAATATCAAATGAGAAACTAATCTTTATTCAGCATTAAATATAATACATTTTAATTTAATTATTTAGTTCTAAACTAAATTTCGATATTAGAAGAAAGTTAATCATGTGACATCTTAACAACTGCTCATTATTAAAAACTTTTTAGAAATAAGGCATCTCTAGTTTAGGGTTATAGTTTCCCTTCAAAATTCACACACAGCTACCATTCATTTTAATCATGTGTATGCATTGATGGTAGTAATGCCCCTTTTTGTTTTGATTAAAACTGGGTAGGGAAAGTATTGGTGTAACTTCATAGCTAAAAATTCTTTTAAAAATATTGCATGTGCTATAGCAACTTCAGCAGTTAAGTTCAAAATGATTTCTAAAATATACACATTTGGTTTTTCTAATAAAACAGAAGAAACATCTTTATAAACTTAACTACAACTGTACAAATATTTTAAGTTGATGCATAAGAGAACATGTTTTTATTCCTTAGTCTTGTATTATGGGAAGGTTAAATACAGATTATCTCATTCAGTAACTCCCCACTTTACAGTAGTAGCAATTCATTCTAATTGCTTGGGTGGCAAACTCAGGAAAAAGTATTTTTCCTTTTCAGTGAATAATGTTTCATGTTAGGTTAAATGCAGGAAGTTACATGACCATTGGAATGTGATTGTCTGTAACTACAGTTAGTGCTTCTTTATATGCACGTGATTTGCAAAATATTATAATGTTAGCAAGTCAGCATTACATTTTGAAAACCATTTTACATATAGCTAGCTAAAACTGGAAATATTGCAGTATAATCGGTGTAATTTTAAACCATGAATAATAATTTTTCACAGAATTTTTATTACCCAGTATGGAGTGGATTATAGTAAATGTAATTCACACATGCTGTTTCTTATTCAGAGGGAAATACAGAATAGGATGTGGAGAGTTTCTAGCCAAATCTTCATTCAGATCCAAGATCCATGGACGCCACTGTAATTGAGAGACATTCACAACCAGATAGCTGTAGACTTCATTTTCGTTTAAAATAATACCTCTTCTACATCAGTTCCAAATAAAACATTAAAGTTCTTAAACTTTTAGCAAACTGCCTTGAGCTGAATTTCCAGCAGATTATAGTTTCTTGTTTTAATTTAGCAGCATTTTGTTCATAAAAGGACACTGCTTAAAGCTATTTTCACATCTACAAAATATAAAGTGCTTGTTCCTTTCAAAGTTGTATAAAATTATGTATAACTAATTACATTGTATTTTCAGAACTTCACTCAACTGTCTAGCATGTGATAATGGAAAACTAATTGTACATCACATTAATATGCAGAGTTTACTATACAAGCTATCTGAGTTTATTATGGCACAACCCTATGATTCCAATGATGCTTGTTCATAAATTCCAGGATCTCAGATGTGTGAAATGGTGAGTTAATAGTTTGAAAAACAGTTTTACTGGTTTTAGATATAAAACAAGGTATGATTTAGTTCCAATATGCTACATGTTCTGGATATTTGTTTTATAAAGAATCATCATAAATACTCATTTAAAAAAATAAAACAGGTTTATGGACCTGATTCTGCAACTATTTCACACAGAATCAGGTTCTGTATTATGATCTCATCATGAGAGGATGTAAGCATCCATAACTCCAACTTAAATCACTTCAGTCTCTTGATTTGTGATCTTAAAAACCCTGCAGAAAGGCTCAGTCAGGACAATTGTTTTCAATAGCCTTTGTCAGCTTTGAATGCAAAACTGTGATTTGAAGATGCTTAAAGCAGATTCATATTTTTGAAATCACAATCAATTTTCTCTAGCTTGTTGATCTCAGGGGAATTTGGGATTACGTCTGTAAGCATTAAGGTTTATACTGTTTCCATGTTTTGTTTATAAAATAGTGTACTATATCACTTTTGACATGACAGTTTTTTCATAAAATAAGTTTGAAGCAATATTTAGTCAGGTACTAAAAGAAAGTTGTCCAGCACTGAATATCCGATTCTGCCAGCTACAGAGTGGCTTCACAGTCACTGACTTCAAAAATGGGAGTTGAAAGTGATCAGCACCTCGCAAGATCAGGCCAACATGCATCACTCTATAGTAGTATAGCCTAGAATTCAGACATAGAATAGTTGTGAATGGTTGACACTACATATTTTTGAAGAAACAAAACGTATTAATTTTACTCATTCAGAAGCGCAAAAAAGTAAATAACTTTGGTCACATATAGCATATAAACGTTAGGAATTAACATTTAAAAATCTAGCAGAATTAATTTAGTAATAAGTAGTGAAAGCGATATCTATCTTCATGAATCGGAGGACTGATAACTCATGACTGGTACAGAGTTTACAAGGTGTCTCCTTATGATAAAAGCCCTACAGAAGAATTAACGAAGATTGTTTCTTATATATTATTTTCCTCTCAAATATTTTGCTTTACTTTATAAAAAAAATGCATAGAATTTATGCTTTTACAGTATTTCTCTAACATTAAATATATTCAGCAGTAGCTATTACTATGCTCTGATCTTTGCAGCTATGTTCCAAGCATGTTAGAATTTGATTTACTAGTTCAACTACTTAGGATACACATTGAGATGAGTGAAATAAACTTTAGTAGTGAATTTCCAAAGCAGTGAAGATGGAGTAAATTATGAACAAGTTAAACAAAAAACTACCAGAACAAAAATGCAAAAAAGATAACCCAGAAGTTGTAGGCAACTGTGGTGCAATTTCTTCATGATATTTAAGAGACACAGCCAAAATGAGCATGCTTCCATTTCCATTTCATGCTTTCCACAAATGGCTCTCTAAAATGCAGCATTACTGGAAAATGTGAATTTAGAACATTTTCAATAAAGACAAAATATTTTCGCAAAGTTCTAAGTTTCAGCTATCTTTCCTGAATTTTCTAAAGTATTACATATATTTACAAAAATGCTAGAACAACCAACAGTCATATTCACAGTTGAATACGTTTAAGAAAAAAAGAGTAGGCCTTCAATTATACTTGTATTAGAGTAAAAAGCTGTTGCTAACAGTAAAGTTAAATAATTTTTCACTTTTCCCTTACTGAACTAATACCAAGACACACATGAAATTGATATATGGCCAAAATTTATTATTGATATACGGCTCTAATTCCTAAAATATCTTTGATATCTGTAGTTATGCTCCAATCATGAAAGTTTTTTTTAGGACAAAGCCTATATTAAACTAATTTTGAATAAAATATGCAAAACTAAATAGCATTTCTGAACAAAATATATGTATTCACACTTTGCTAAATGAATAGAAGCAAAGCATAAAACATTCTTTTAAAAGTTGAAATGTCTTGTTTCATACCTTTATAAGAGACTTAAGCTATAAATATCTACAGATATATTAAAATAGCTAACATAAATATAAAGATATTTTCATCTTTGATCAGCCATTTTACAAGTCAGACTAAATGACAGTATCACCTGACAAGCAACTTCAATATTGATTTGAAATAGCCATTTTCAAGGAACAGTTGAAATAACAAGTATGTACTACTAGAAATGGCAAAAAAAAGTGTCAATGGAAATTCAGTCACCACACAGACTCCTCATTTTCCAACATCAATATACTAAAGAGAAGGTCTCACCTTAAATACTCACATTCAAAATTTATGTTAGCAAAGAAATCTATTCATATTCAATTTCTGTATTTGTTAAATATGTTTTGCTTTCTTGGCACTATGTTGCCCAGGCAGGAAAATTATATTGGTGATCCCTCAGTATTTTAATTTATGATGCCACAGTTCAATTCATAGCAAATAAGATTCCACATATGCAGCACTAAATCAAAACCTGTACATGATATGTTTAAAAAAAATCCCAAGATCAGTAACAAAAACAATTAAAAGAAAAAAACATATGCACAAGAAACTAGAAAATCATATGCAAAAAATGCACAGTATTAAAATTTATGCTGAAATGATTAAGGCATCCTAAACTATGACATAGGATGCCCGGACGATTTTAAATTTTAACTTCTTAGAGCAGGGTTGAGTTAAAGAATAACACGACAACTTTTAAGAGGGGCTATTACATTATAGATCATAAAATATTGTACTTAAACATGTTTATTCTGCATGTATTCTTCATAGACTCCTGTGCCATATTCCTCACTAAATGTTATCAGTCCTGTATATTATCTGTTGTGCACTGATAATTGGATACTGTATTAAAGCCATACTGTAGGGCTTACGCCTGAAATACATTGAGTGCCTCCAACCCTTATTGACTTCAGCTTTATAAAAACTTGACAAATACTTCTACCGAATTCAACAGGATTTGATAGTACGCAACACCTCTCAGGCCACAAGTGCAGATTCTGTGAAATCACAAGCAATACCTGTGTCAACAGACGGCAAACTTGGGAGACTGGATGTTCTTGTTTTGCTGTCATAGCTGATAAGTACTGAGAATCACTATTAAGATCAAATGTTTTTGTACAGATTTTCTAGCTGTAAACTCTAATGCCTCCTATCTTCCCTAGTTTGAAAGTCCTCCTTTGGGAGATGGACTGGATGACCTTTTTTTTTTAATATATATTATTGTATTGTAGTAACACTTGGGCCTCATTGCGCTAGGCGCACTGTACGGACATATAAGAACAAAGACAATAACTCACCCCCCCCCGAAAAATTTACAATTTAAATATATGAGAGGCAAAATATATGAGTGGACAAAAAAATGGGGAACACAAGGTAGCGGTTAGAGTATTACAGTGAATATAATAAGCAGTGATCATTGCACACCCGCTGCCTAGCCATTGTCAAGTGTTTTGTAGGTATCATAAAGGTTCATTTTAGGTTTTTTCCAACTCAAACTTCTGTGGTTCTTTATATTAGAAGTTTCTCTCTTTAAAATTTGAGTATCAATTGTCTGTCCTTCAAATCTCTGGAAATTAAATAATACTTAAAAATATTAAAAAATACTTAAAAATACTGCACAATTGGTGATCAGTGGAAAAAGCTCATCTTCATCTTAACTGTATTTTGATAATATAATGGAGAACACTATAAAGAATAAACAACCTGGTACAATTAATTTATCCTAACTGCTTTTCATAAACTTGAATACAAGAGACAAGAAAATTAAAGATAAGAACAAACATACTGTGCCACATGCAGCTTTTTCCATAATTTGCTATTTAATATATCCAGTTTTCTAGTTTTTAGGAACTCTGACCAGGATAGAATCCTGATCAAACTGTACCTTACACAGAGAAGAAGGCTAACTACAAATGTAAAGGCCTCTCAAACCAGGATTTCAGCCAACTGTTTCATTTCTACATTTGAAGGCTTACCCTGGCTACTCTTCATTGCATAGATTAAAGGAAATTTAACAACAAATCTCTCTGGTGCACACAATATCAAATTTTACATTTTTTGCTTCACCATTGTATACAATTAGGACTTTATACACAGAAGAACCAGGCTTTCACATGTTCCAAAACATATAGATGGCCATGATCCATCACATAAACCCATGTTTAATGGCATGGCAGTCTCACGTCCCTCCAATGCCGGCACACCGTGTAAACTGCCAGATTGAAAATATTTCTCTCATCATACAGTTACTAAGTATTCTTGTGTTAGGTAAGAAAGTGAAAACATCAGCTCAACCTTAAACACATTTAGATTAATAGATTTTATGGACAGAAGGAACCATTACAATAATCTAGTCCAGTCTGACCTCCTGCCCAACACAGGCCATAACATTTCCCTCAATAATTCCTACACTGAGCCTAAGAATTCCTGGCTGAACTTGTGTTCTAAAACCAAACTCCTATTTTTTTCCTCTAAGCCCTGATTTTGGCATCAGTTCTCCACCTGTATTGTAAACTCCACTATCATTCCCATTACTCAGGTCTGTCTGTATGTCTCTCTCAGGAACGCCTAATGTGTTTATCAGCATGAAATCTAAGGTCTTTAGCCTTTGGACCAATTTTGATTCCTCTTCCCCCATTATCTTCCAACAAGAAATGGCAAGAAGCTGGACATCAGTTGCTTTTCCAAAATCCATCTGTTTTTCTCTATCCCTCCTGCCAAAATCCTGGACCATTCATCTCCCACTTTAACAAGCACAACCTCCTTTTCCTCTGTGAGCCTGCTTCTCACCTCAAACTCTTCCAGTCCTATGAAACATTCTGCTCTTATACCCATCTTCATATCCCACCACTCCATGTGCCAACCCATCTATGGACCTCTTCACTGGCTTCCCCTCACCTTCCAAGTCAAATATGAATAGCCTGTATTTATCTTCAAGGTTCTGCATAACTCTGCTTCTGCTTAAATTTCTATTCTCATTTCCTCCTATTCTCCACTTCCTGCTTTCCCTCTGCACAAGCCTCTCCCATAAGCACTCCCTTTTGTATCTTTCTCCCATTCTTATCTTGCCACTTTCTTTTATGAAACCTCTTATATTTAGAAAAAATATTTGTTGGCTCCAGTTAACCACTTCTCCTTTAATAATAATTCTTTTGTGAGATCTTTCACAGATGATCCAGCAATATTACAATTTAAATATATTAATTAAAACCTATCACAATATACACAATCTGCTCTTCATGGAAAAATTGTACTCTCCATGAGCAGAATTATTATCTTTCCTCTACTAGTTGGTTATCTTGTTGTCTAATTGATTTAATTTAGATGGTAAGCACCTCAAAACAGGGGCCATGTCTTACACTCTTCTGTAAATGCCATGCACACAAATGGTGCAATACAAAAAGTACACTGAAATCATTGGTTCTCTGTGGCTCATCACAATAGGGAATGTAAGTGAGAACTGAGAACTCAGCTTTGACTGAAGTCACTGAACTGGCAAGCAGGGTTCTGCTTTTAATAAACAGAACAATAACAATGTCTTAACTTTTCACAACACTTGTGGATTAAATTTTTGCCTGCAAGAAACCCAGTGGTCCTCCCTCACTCATCTATATGGCATTCTTTCATGCTGGAAATTCATACACCAATTTTAAGTTCAATGTAAATTAAAATAGACTATTTATAAAATCACACAAAAATAAATTAAATTAAAAATAGAAATGCTATGAGTAGGGGCCTACCAAATTCATGGCCATGAAAAATGCATCACAGACCATGAAATCAGATCTTCCCCATAAAATCTAGCTGTTAGGGAAGGGGAGCAGGGTTGGAGGTGCCCCAGCCGGGGGCTCTTACCATGCAAAAGGCTCCAGCTGCTAGTCCCGGCGTGGCTGGGAAGGAACAGGACTTCCTCTTTCCCTGCACAGCTGCTCTTGGGGTGGGGAGATCAGACTCACCTCCAGGTACCTCCCCCAGCTGCAGCAAGCTCCATGGCTGCTGCCTTCGGAGGCCAGTTCTGAAGGTAGTGCAAAAGGGTAGTAATCCCACGACCCCCAACAACAGTTTTCTAACCCTCCGTGCCCCCCCCCACAACAGTTTTGCAACACCCCAACCCCTGCAACTCCCACTTGGGTCAGGATCCCCACAGTTACACCACCATGAAATGTCAGGTGTAAACATAAAATTGAAACCATGAAATTGACTAATTTTAAAATCCTACGACTGTGAAACTGACCATAATGGACCGTGAATTTGGTAGGGCCCTAGGTATAAGACAAGATGGCTCAGTGGAGTGGTGATGGGCCTTTCACCTTCTGGTTTTCATTTCAAATCAACCCTTGGTTGATAATGACTTAAGAAGTGCATGTATCAGAACAATCCCCCAAACTGGCAACAACAAGGATAGTCCTCTGAGAAGCCAAATAATTATACTTTGTTCCTGCATAGGACTTTCATCCACAGATCTTATGTGCTTTTCAAATAAAGTATTATCACCATTTTACAGATGGGGAAACGGAGTCACAGAGCAAAAATGTGACTTGCCCGAAGTCACACCCCAAGTCAGGGGCAGTACCAGGAACAGAAATAGAGATCTCCTGACTTCTATCCAATGGATTACACTGGGGCAAGTACTGCTCCGCTTCACACACAGAAGCAGATCAGGGATGAGGCACATTAGCAAGGTAGCATTTGAAAAGCTTTCTCCACCACTGTTTCACTCTCCAGGGCTTTCAACCCAGTATCTTTTACCATTAGTAAATTTAAGACCTAAAATAAACAAAGGATGAAAGACACTACCTTGAACTTATGACACTAGTGAGTGTCTGTACAAGTTTTCATGGGACCTATATTTTGAAAACAAGGGGGAGGGGGAATAGATAAGCTAGAGATTCTGCAGAAAAGAGAGAGAGAAATGGGCAAGATTCTGAAATATGGTGTTAGAAACAATAGTTATTCCAAAATATCTAACATTTATTTAAACTAACATAATGTGTTAAATCTTGCTGCCTACATAATAAAATCTAGCAAGCACTGTCAACAGCACACAGTCAGAGAACTTTATAAACCTGAAAAATGTCAATATAATGAGAGCAATTAACGACAGGAAGAGATTTTAAACAATAAAGCTATGTATAAATGAGCAAGCATGGCTCACTGCTACAGTATCAAGCTATTCAATGACCACCCAAGTACAGAGAAATTTAAAAGCAAGTAATGTGCTTCCTACAACAATCTCAAAAAACTCTCTGACCACACACAGGCTGTGTGGCAAGAGAGAAAATATTAAGGAAAATAGTCTAACAATTTAAAGAGCAGTATATAAATGTGAGTGTTTTGAAAAATAACCATTTCCTGACCAATAGCATTCAGGAAGGTTTTATTTGAAAAGTTTCAGGCACAAAGATTGGTAGAATGACAGCTACATGAAGAAAATCCACCTCTCTGTGTTTTAAGAACAATTCACGAATATAAATTAATGTTGATAATTAAAATCATTTACATTCTCAATCCCGATAATCCACCTATACATACATAAAATACTCAACATGTAAGCATTTGCACTAAATGTCATACAAATTAGAACAAAAGTTTCTTGCAATTATTCTGTCATAGCTGGAAATAGGCATTATTTTACAGTATTTTATCAAACGTATTTATTGAAACCAAAGGGAAGTTGGCTTTCCTCAACAAAGTAGCATCTAAAATATTATTTATTATTCACATTACAGTAACACCTAGAGCCCTAATGAGAATGAAGGCCCCTTTTGCTAGGTACTATACAATCAAGAGAAAAATCTATATAGTCCTTACCCTTGACAGTTAATAATTTAGGTTTAAGACAAGGCATAATAGACACAAAGAAGCAGCGAAGGGATGGGAGATAAGGTAACATAACACATGTATTTTTTGAATAATGAGCAGTAGTGACAGCTCACAACCTGCCTAGCCATTGCCAGCTAACAGTGTTCTGTAGACATCACAGCAAAGCTGAGTATTAAGAAAGAATATCAAAGAGTATAAGAATTCTACTTATAAATATCCTCTTCATTGCTTTTCTGCTGCTTTCTTCCACTCTCAACCCTGTGTTTTCTATTATACTGCATCGTTTTCCGTGGAACATCATTCTATTTCACCACATACCCTTGCTCTCCTTCTACTAGATTTTCTATATTGGTCTCCTCAAGCAATCTTTCTATCCTCTATTTTACCTGACTGTTTTCTTTAGTTTTCTCTTCTCTGTGTTGGACAACCATCTCTTCATGGAAAGGACTGGGTATTATCCTTTGTTTCTAAATAATTTTTTTCAGTTAGAGTGCTATGTATGTTTTTTTAATAATATCCATATAGAAAGAACTACGTTAATTGTTAATATTGAGAAGTATGCTGCATATACTTGACATAGATAAACAAAATATAAAGCCATCTGTACATACAGTCACAATTTTTTTAGTATATATTATGTATAATATATACAATTATTTATATCTACATATGCTTTGATGACATTAAATCCACTATGGTGGCTCTCTTATTTAGACATTAAACACTTGTGTAATGTCATAAATGTTCATGGTGCTATGGGACTTGTATAGCATAGTAAAATGATTTTAAAAAATTGAGATTTCTAGTTTATAATATTTCCTCTATTATCCTGAAATGCACCATACTATTTGACAGCATACAGAAAAGAAAGCCATTAACATCAGTATCAAAATTCTACCACTGTCCCTCATACTCCATTTCCTGGGTTATGCTATAGTCCAGAGAGATCAGGCAAAGATGCTCCCTTTCTTTCAAAAGTGCTGTATGTTCACAGGCACTGAAAGAGTTAGTCAAGTTGAGTGAAATGGCCCTTAATTTATTGTAGGGAAAAATGTCATTAACACATAAATCAAACTTTGGAAATTTGACAATCAAGAAAAAAGTTCCCAAATGTTGCAGAAGTAGTTAAAATACTTAATGTATAAGTACAGAACAGTGTATGTACCCCACCCCCAATTTCCCTCATAACAATGTCTGACAGAAAAAGGAATGCTTCAGAATTCATCCCTCTGCTTATAATAGTCTCTAACCCTTTTAAAGTAAAATTTGTTTCGTTGGCTACAGACAGCTGTCTCTCAAGACAAGTCAGCATTAGTTTTCACACAAACCTATTGCCATACACATTACCATACACACAAATTTCCGGATGAAAATTTAAAAAAAAACAAAAAAAAACCCCCAGCCCTTTTTCTGAGCAGATAAATAAGAATCTCATTTTTTAAAAAAATTCTGAAGTAACAATATGAAAATATATTTTTAAAAGTGGTATAGAATTATGTTACGTAGCTCATTATTATTCCTACATTAGATCATTGAAATGTGATACCTGATTAATTATGTATCTAATAAGAAAATTTCTCTTTCTGAATTGGCCAATGAAATTTTTCCTTTTACAAAATCTTCTCAATGTCACATACTTTTTCTATTACATAAAATTGCATGTTCAAGAAATCAACATTAACACAGAAATAATTGAAAAGAATGTTCCATGCCTTAAGGAGACATCTTTATGTTTTGAAGTAAACGTGAGATTTTTGCTTAATGTATTGAAATTCATCACATACGGTATTTGGTCAGAGACACTAATTTCCATCAATGATTGACCAATGTTGTCAACTCTAACATCTAAGGGAGAAAGAAACCTATGATTTACTATTATCCACTTAAAATAAATTCCAGCTTTAAAACATGCAATAGCATCATAAAAATAAACAGAGCAATCTTTATAATCTGAATTTAGAGAAAAGACCACAACACTCAAAAGATCTTACGGGGTGGTTTCCATATATCCTGATGGAGATTATTTTCAGGTTAGTTAAAACTTTATTTAATGCCAAACTTACAAGAACAGGGAAAATGTAAATAGCTAAAACTTAGCAACAGCTTTCAGAATAATGATCTGAGAGTGGAAATTCCAGATAAACCTGTAAATAGCAGCATGCTGATATGTATAAAAAATAATGGTCTCTAACAGCCAATACCAAAATAATGGAAAAATGTAATCAAGCAATGCTAAATACAGCATCCTGAGTTAACAAAACAGATTTTATATACCTTTCACAAGAAAACACATTCAAAATAATGAATTCAGATTTTTTTTAAATTGTCAGTTAAAAAAAGGCTTAAGTATTTTTTTACTTGGTTTATTTTTAAAAGTTCCATGTATAATAAATTTATGTTTCTTAATTATATGTTTTAGTACATTTTATTTTCCTTATACCACAAATGTAAACAAGTATTTAAATATTAATGTTCCGCATACAAACCATTTACCTAAGAACCACATCTCCAAAGAAGGGCATATTTTTCTCTCTCATATATTATAGATATTATTTAACCTCTCTCTGAAATGCTGGCAGCCTTCTATGAAAGATGATTAGACGGATAACTGGAGAACAGGAGTATGGAGAAGAGGGAGTGAAGATTTTCACCAAGAACACCAAGACAAACCTCAAGTATTACAAAAAGTGCCACAGGAACTTTAATACCTACACAGATCAGACAGGGCCTTGGTTTTCACAAAAGATTCCAAAATTCCTTAAGACTTTTGGGAAAAAGCTTGAAACTTAATACTGGAAAGACTGAAGGTCTGAGCTGACCCTGCCAATATAAAAAAAAAGTATTTCAAACCCATTACATCTAGATTTAGAAGGCTTAGATTTTTAACTGATAAAAGTTGGTAAACATCAATTGCACCACACACACACACACACAAACCAAAAAAAAATGTTAATTGATAATAATCAAAGTTTACAGATATGCAAAGTAAGAAAAATGCTGCTTGAGAATTTAAGAGTCAAAATCCACTGCGTTAGACTTTTGAATTAGGCTAGTTACAAATGGACTAGCAAATGAATAGCATACACAGGTATGCTTTGTTTTTTAAAGATTTTTACTTTGCATATTTTGACATAGGATGTTGACAATTCGTGTTTTAACAGTTTATAAAGCATTAAGTTTTTGAATCTCAGCATCCACTGAATAATTGAATAACTGTCTGAACCCACTCAATGTCCCACAACGGTGAAAATGTAAAGTGATAAAAAATGCTTAAAAATCAACAGAGACATTATCAGTCAAATTATAAAAATATAACACTTGAATTCTGCCAACCCTAATTATACCTTATATCATTGTGGACCAAATCCTGCAAGATGCTGAATACCTCCTGTAAACTGATGACAGCCCTCAGTTCCCTCTGCAGTCAAGGTGCTGAACACCTTTAGCTTTCCCTGCATGAGCAGGTCTAAGACATCCTTGTTTAGCTATCAAATAGTTTGGTGGCTTTTCCATAGAAGTATTAAAAGGAAACTATTTCCATC
Source organism: Chelydra serpentina (assembly GCA_037349315.1). NCBI lineage: Eukaryota > Metazoa > Chordata > Testudines > Chelydridae > Chelydra > Chelydra serpentina. The sequence goes on from JBAIAC010000006.1 coordinate 12,382,238, forward strand.
TGTAGAGTTAATAAGGATTATTGCTTTGTTCCTTTCAGAGTTGTTTTCGGTGGTTATTTTTTTCTAGAACCCAAAGTGTGCTAGACACCTCAGAGCACAAGTAGGAAGTCATGGTTTATGTCCTGAAAAGTGCAGAATCCAACTGCAGATATGATGCCACAAAGAGTTAATAGAACTGAAAGGAGGAGTGGTGAGGGTAGAAGGACAAATTACAGAAATATGATTATGGAGTTACTCAAATACTTTCAGGCAGCATAGAGTAGTTAATAATAGCTAATAATATTTTTAGAAGAATAAATAGTCTTTTGGGGTCTTTTTTTTTAAATAGGCATAGCAGTATAAGTGATCCTTACAATGTTTATATATAAATATATATATTCTATTTCATTAATATACATTTATACTACATCCACAAACACTACATTAACCAATAATGCAATTAAATTTTGTATCATAATGTATAGGCACAAGACAGTTGAATTAAGATTACACATGTAACCTTAATTCTGGCATTTCCTAAATTGAATGCTTGACTTTGCAATGTTAAAATTCTTTAGACACAGCTTTTTTAATGTAGTTTTCCACTTTTTTTAAAAATGCCAAAAGGAACCATAAAGACCACATCTCAAGTTACTGCACAGAGTGAGTAACCATTTCTTCTTCAAGTAGTGTCCCTATAGGTGCTTCACTCTAGGTTACTATTGAGCAATTCCCTCTGTGGAGGAGGGGGCTTTGGACTCTAGTCCAAAAAGGAAGAAAGTACAGCAGAGCCAAACATGGTATCTGAAACAGAGTCATGAGTTATTGCATACTGCTCAGCAACCGTAAGCACAGAAGCCCAAGTTGCAGTTTTACATACTTCAAAAATGGGAACGTTTATGAGAAAGGCTGTAGAGGGTGTAAATGGACCTCAGAGTGGGTTTGTATGTCTGAAGGTGCTTGAATATTACAAGATTCACAAGAACTAGTGCAGTTGCATATCTGCTTGAAAGTCTTTGCTTACAGATTGCAGATCCTTTTGTTCTATCTGCGATCAATACAAATAATTTAGGAAACTTTCTGAAGAGTTTAGTCCTACCAAGATAGAAGGTCAAGGATCTCCTGACACCAAGGGTTTGCCTAGGTGAGGTTTAGGGTAGAAGATAGACAGGTTAATGGTTATTTAATATGGAACTTCCCAAATTTTTACCAACATTTTCATCCATGTGATCAGAACGTGACCTTATCCTTGAAAATATTGTGAAAAGGGAGTATGGCATAAGGGCCTCTATTTTCCCAACACAATGCACCGATGTGATGACTCTCAGCAATACTGTTTTCATTGATAAATGAAGGAATGAGCAGGTAGCCATCAATTCCAACAGTTATCTTGTAAGGCACTTCAGACCCAGACTGAGATCTCAAACCGGATTAGACTGCTTGACTGGTGGAAATAGATTTCTAACCACCTGAGAAACCTCATGGTTGCTGGATGTGCAAAAATGGAATAACCTTCTATCGGAGAATGGAAAATGGAGCTCAGCAACAGCCCTGAGTTTTTTAGTGTTAGAGTATTGTCCAGTATATTTGGCAGCAATGAGGTTGTCAGTGGCAGGTGTTTGAGGTTACACCAGCAGACAAATCCTGTCCATTTTTATGAGTACATGTAATGTGTAGACTGTTTTCTCCTGTGTAACAGTACTCTTTTTACTTCCTTTGACCAGATAGTTTCTAATCCTGTCAAACTATGGACAAGCCAGGGTTTGAGACAAAGAACTTGGAGATTGAGTGAAGGATCTTCCTGCCTTCCTGGGAGAAGAGATGAGGAGTGGCTTCGAGAGTGATTGGTGAATAAACAGCTAGCTGTCTCAGGTAAGGAACGCATGTTTGTCTGGACCAAGTAAGAACTATTAGAATGACTCTGGCTTTGTCCTTCCTTATTTTAGGTAGAACTTTGGATATCAGAGGAGTCGGGGAGAATGCGTATAGATTGGTGGCCCAGCCCACTTCTAGAACAGAACTGAGTGCATTTCTTGTTTATCATCATGGCAAATAGGTTTATCTGCCACTCATGGTCTTGAGCGAAGTGCCTGTGGAGTGTGTCTGCAGTCACAGTCTGAACTCCTAGAAGGTAAGCTGCTAGGATGATGATATGATTGTGCACAGAGATTTGTTCATAGTATCAGCAAACAGCTTGGAACCATCAAAAGGGAGGCTTCTACGGTGCAAGACTCTTCTACCCACCTTGTAGTTCATTAAGCTCTGATCACAGGAAAGGTCGAGTGGCTCCAACCCCACTCTGACATTCCAGCAGAATCCTATTCACTAACCCTAAAGAGAGTGGGCAAGATTTCTGATATTGACCAGCAGCCACCACTGCTAAACAGCAGTTGCTGCTAGCAATAAGAGAGGGAGTGCCCAGGGAACTTGACTATTCATTTGTTAATTACCTTTTAACAAGCCTAATTCAAAAGTCTAAATCAGTGGATTTTGACTCTAAAAAGTTCCCAACCAGCATTTTTCTTACTTTGCTTATCTGTAAATTTCTACAAATATTGTATAACAGGGTTCCTGGGGTGCAACCTGAACTGTGGGACCTGTAGTGGGGCAGCTGCCCCACTCCTGAAGAACAGGGGGTTAAAAGCAGCCCTGGAGAGGGCTGAGGCTCTGAAAGGCTAATTGGGGAAGCAGCCACAGCTGTGGCCAGCTCAATCAGGGCTCAGCTGGCCCTTATAAGAGGGCTGTGGGCCAGCAGCTGAAAGAGTCTCTCTCTAGCTTTAGAGAGAGAGGGCCTAGCTGCCTGAGACCAAGCTACCTAAAGTAGAGCAGGGCTGGGGGAAGGCAAGAGGAGCTGGGGAGCTCCAGCCTGGTAAACCCCCAGGCTGCGGGGCTTGTTAAAGGCCCAAGAAGGTACTACTGGAGCAGTGCTGGGGAATAGGGCAAGAGGAGCTGGGGAGCTCCAGCCTGGCAACTCCCCAGACTGCAGGCCTTGTGCAGGGCCTAAAATAGGTACTGGAGTTGCAAAGGTGCAGCCCAGGGTTAGGCAGAGGCAGCTGGTCCAAACACCCCTTGCCAATGATGAGTGGCCATTACAGACTGCAGTCTGCCCCAGTGAGTGGGGTCTAGATGATGACTGGCAGTAGCGACTGAGGCAAGGTGGGATTAGAGGGCTGAGGGTTTCCCCAGTGAGGGGGAACCTAGAGTAAGGGGGTACTGTTGGGGGCAAAACCCTGGGGTAAAGAGGCACCAGGGTCCGGGAGGGACACGGGGCCAGCGGCAAGTGAGACACCAGCCAGCAGAGGGTGCTCCAGAGCTGAAAAAGAGCTAATTCCCAGGACGACGAGCAGGAAGCGCCGCGGCAGTGAGTCTTTGCTTCGCTACATACCACTGAACCCTCTGTCCCACCAATCTAAGGTATCCCTCACACTGTGATGCTGTTGGCAATCTACAAACCTCTGACAGGTATTATATTTACACAGACATTCATAGGCAGGGACACACCCAACTGAGTTACATGAATGCTTCTCCCAGCCACTCATGAACCAGCAAAAGAGAGGCTCTAGCCAATTCTCCCCTGCTCCCCAGCCTTGCACCCCAGAACTGTACTATCTCCCTCTGGTCAGACGCCTGACCAGTGTAAGTTCATTATTCAGTCCACCCCTCCCTCTATGTGGAGAAGACACACACTAGCCTTTGTAAACTGAGCAGAGGTTTCCCAAGCACTTCAACCAAAACACAGTTTTCGGTAAAATATAAAACAGATTTATTAACTAGAGATAGATTTTAAGTGATTATAAGTAGCAAGAGTAGAGATCAAAGTTACTTACCTAAGAAATAAAATTAATTCATAGTCTAAGTTCCATAAATTAAACAGGATTTGAATCGGTGTCTCACCCTGGCAGATGGTATAGTTCAGGGATCGGCAACCTTTGGCACGTGGCCCATCGGGGAAATCCGCTGGCGGGCCGGGATGGTTTGTTTACCTCCTACTGGTTGCGGTGCACCGCTTCCCACAGCCCCCATTGGCCTGGAATGGCGAACCGCAGCCAGTGGGAGATGCAATCGGCAGAACCTGTGTACAGTGCAGGTAAACAAACTGTCCCAGCCCGTCAACGGATTTCCCTGACCTGGACGCGTACCAAAGGTTTCCGATCACTGGTATAGTTCCTCAATATACAGCCAGGAACTCTCCTCCAGCCTGGGACCATCCTCCCCTGGTTCCAAGTCTTTGTCCTCCAAACGTGCTTCCAGGTGTTGAGTTGGGGGAGTGAGGCCAAGTCATGATGTCACTTCCCCTTCTTTACTAGTTTCTTCCTTTTGCTATGACCTGGTCAAACAATCTCAGTTGTCTAGGTGCTCTCTCTGAGAAGTTTCCATTGTATATATTTCCTGGAAGAGTGGATTCTCTTTAATGGGCCACCAGCATGTCTGGCTACTCCATTGTTGTACCTGAAAGGCTAGTTGTGGGTGTTCCCAACCTCACAACAAACTTCAGTAACACACACATAGCAAAACTTCATAACTCCACATACAATAATAGCATATACAATCCAACCGGATATTAATGTTCAACAGATTAAGACTTTGAAAATGATACCTCACAAGGCATATTTTGAACAAATAAATCATAATTATATGGCAGTGGTGAATATGGGGGTTCCAGGGTGCTGCTTTGAGATACCAAATGTCACATATTGATCAATTTTTTTTTGTCGGTTTGTGTGTGTGTGGTGGAAATTGACCTTTGCCAATACTTAGCAATAAAAAGATGACCTCCCACACCATATTCCAAAGCACTGAACCACTAAAGCTTCTCAACAAAACTGTAGTAAGAATTTTATTTTATTTTTAACATGAGCAAAATGTATTTTCCTCTAATCTAGTTCTCTAAAGCAACTGAACTGTTTTAGCTGAAAATTTTCTAGGCAGATATGTGGGTGTTCAGAAAGTTTCTGGCCTAAGAAAAAAACAATTCACATTCAATTGTGTATTTATTTTTCAATATAATCCCCCTTGACATCAATGCACTTGGTCAAGTGCAGCTACATCTTGGCTATGCCCATCTTGTAAAAGTCTTTGTCCTGTATGTCCAGAAATTCCTCAACTGCTGTGTCACCTCATCATCATCGAAACTCTTCCCACAAAGATTTTCCTTCAATTTGGGGAACAGGTAGAACCCTAAAGGAGTCAAATCTGTTGAACAGGCAGATGAGGAATGAGTTGAAAGCTACATTTGGCCACTGTGGTCACTGCAACCTGGGATGATGCACCATCCTGGAGAAGCCAAAAGTTTCAAAATTTCCCTAGAATGCCAAGTCATGCTCTCTTCTAATCAGCAGTCAACATTCTGAGCGCTCATCCTGCTGACACCTTTCTCATGCCCAAATCCTCATTGCAGATGGTATGACCTGACCCTGTAATGATGACCACTATCTCAGCTATATGCCTGACTGTTGATCTACTTGTGACGGGATCCCTGGGATGCAGCCTGGGACTGCAGGACCGCTGTGCCCCCTTAACGCTCTCCAGCCTGGGCTGTCCCTCACAATGCCTTGTTAGTGACAAGAAGTAAGCCCCTCCAGACGCTGTTATAACTCACCACAACCGCATGTGGAGCCCCACACGCAGCTAGATTGCATGAATGCTCCCAGAGCCACTCATGGCACTTTTGTAGCAGGCATTGCAAGGTATTTACGTGCCAGATATGCTAAACATTCGCATGCCCCTTCATTCTTCGGCCACCAATAGAATACCATTTATTTAAATATTTTTGGATGTTTTCTACATCTTCAAATATATTGATTTCAGTTACAACACAATACAAAGTGTACAGTGCTCAATTATTTATTTTTATAACAAATATTTGCACTGTAAAAAATATAGTATTTAACAATTCACCTAATACAAGTACTGTAGAGCAATCTCTATCATGAAAGTTGAACTTAAAAATGAAGAATTATGTACAAAAAAACTGCATTCAGAAATAAAACAATGTATAGTTTTAGAGTCCAATTAGTCCTGTTTCTTGTGTAGCAAGATTCATATGCTCTTCATGCATCAGCTATCGTTCCATGCTGATGATATCAACTTGTTAAAAAAAAAAAGGCATTAATTAAATTTGTGATTGAACTCCTTGGGGGAGAACTGTATGTCTCCTGCTGCTTATACCCGCATTCTTCCACATATTCCATGTTATAGCAGGCCTGGATGATGACCCAGCACATGTTGTTCATTTTAAGAACACTTTCACTGCAAATTTCACAAAACACAAAGAAGGTACCAATGTGAGATTTCTAAAGATAACTACAGCACTCGACCCAAGGTTTACAAATCTGAAGTGCCTTCCAAAATCTGAGAGGGATAAGGTGTGGAGCATGCTTTCAGAAGTCTTAAAAGAACAACACTCTGATGTGGAAACTACAGAACCCGAACCACCAAAAAAGAAAATCAACCTTCTGCTGGTTGCATCTGACTCAAATGATGAAAATGAACATGCGTCAGTCCACATTACTTTGGATGGTTATCGAGCAGAACCAGTCACCAGCATGGACGCATGTCCTCTGGAATGGTAGTTGAAGCATGAAGGGACATATGAATCTTTAGTGCATCTGGCACGTAAATATCTTGTGATGTCGGCTATAACAGTGTTATGGAGACACCTGTTCTTACTTTTGAGGTGACATTGTAAACAAGAAGCATGCAGTATTATCTTCTGAAAATGTAAACAAACTTGTTTGTCTGAGCGATTGGCTGAACAAGAAGTAGGACTGAGTGGACTTGTAGGCTCTGAAGGTTTACATTGTTTTGTTTTTGAGTGCAGTTTACAAAAATTTACATATGTAAAAAAACCTTACATACGTAAGTTACACTTTCATGATAAAGAAATCACACTACAGTACTTATATGACGTGAATTGAAAAATACTATTTTTTTTCATTTTTACAGTGCAAATATTTGGAAAAAAATATATAAAGTGAACACTGTACACTTTGTATTCTGTTTTGTAACTGACATTGATATATTTGAAAATGTAGAAAAATGTCCAAAAATATTTAATAAATTTCAATTGGTATTCTGTTTAACAGTGCGATTAAAACTGTGATTAATCACAATTTTTTTGAATTAATCACATGAGTTAACTGTGATTAATTGACAGCCCTAAAAGAAACACATCAAAATAACAGTACTTTGGTCTGTGAAATCTGTTTGGCCCTAGCATATTATTAAATAGATCAAGCTAGATACTTTCTGAATAAACCTCATACCTGGCAATGGTAATTTCAAACCTAACAGTTTACTTGTGGCAAAGGTTTAGGCAACTGAAAACATGGTCTTATCATGGAAAGTGTCTGACAAACTAAACTACAGATGTTACTATCTGTGCCACCAACAATGACAATCAATATTGCATTAATATAGGTGAAGCAGCTTGTGAGTATTAATTCTATATCTTTATGGTTTTTGGAGTTTGCTCGTGCAATTGATTTTCAAATAAGTAGACCTGAGTTCAAATTCTAACAGAGTTCACAAGTGAAAATGAGTTCAATGGTCCCATTCTATTTCCCATTTCCAAATTTTAATCCACCTCAGATATGAGGAAAGAAATTAACATGGTGTTCTGCTCACAGAAGACCACAGTTGGAAGAATAGGTTGACTAGAAACAGGACTAGAGTGTATTGTCAGGACTATGTCAAGAGGCTGGCCATATCAGTGGTAGCCAGCCAGTGCTTTCAGCCTCTCACCTTCTGATGCACTAAAGTTGGTTATATTTAAAAAAACAATACAAGTCCATTGAATGATGAAGCAGACACAGGTGTATAAGAAACAAAATCACTAGTGAAATTCCTAAGAGTTTACAATAAATAGCTGCTCTTTTCTAAACATAATCACTTAGAAAAGCGCATCATAAATAATTATTTCCCTTATTTGTGAGCAGAGTTGAAAGAAAATTCTATAGCATGCTGTGCTCCAAGGAGACGTCCAAAGGGACTGCACAACTCAGGGGAATGGTAATGGTAATGAATAGGCTTGGCAGAATTCAATTGTTATTGTTTTATAATTTTGACTGATATCTATTTTAAAGCATTTTTTTTCTATTTTTATCTATTTATATTTTCACAGTTGTGGGAAATTATGAGTGGGGCCAGACAATTATTTCATGACAGACATGGATTCAAAAAGTTTAAGCTTTATAAACTGTTAAAAAGAAAACTGCCAACATCCCATGTCAAAATATACGAAGTAAATATCCTTAAAACAAATTATACCTGTTTTTACTATTCATTTGATAATCTATTTGTAACAAGATTAATTCAAAAGTCTAAATCAGTGGATTTTAACTCTAAGAAGTTCTCAAGCCGCATTTTTCTTACTTCACCTATCTGTAAATTTAGACTATTACTGATGGATTTTTTTGTGTCCGTTTGTGGGTATATGGTAGAAACTGACCTTTACCAACACTTGCCAATAAAAAACTAAACTTTCCAAACCTAGTAACGAGACACAATCTTTAACCTCTAAGACACTGGTTCAAATTAAACAAGACAGCAATGATTTTTAAAATGTCACCATCTGACTGCTAAGCACTGTCCTGTGACAAGTAAATTGATAGTCTTTGCCCAACAGGCGTTTATATCTCAAAATCAAGCATTACTAACTGGCACTAAATAGCAATATTGGTGCCAGACATAGGTAACCTAACAGGAACGGAGGATCGGGAATCATGGTAGCGGTGCACTGCTGAGGAAGCTTATGCTTATACCCCCTTCTGAGTACTACAGCTATTTCAAACTCAAAATGCTATGGTTATACAAATAAATAAATACATACATACATACATACAAGTAGACAAATTATTAAAACACAAAAGGCAAAACAAGGAGCATCATCTAAAAGAAAAAACTATTGCACACCCAGACACCTATGAAGAAAAAGCACATCAACTTCCACCTGCTACTGACCAGAAAATTACACCCCATCCTATCAGACAAGGGACTTCGCTATGGTGATCCATGTATCTATCTCCTCTAAGCTTGATTTTGTAACCCATATCTAAGAATGAAACCACACTCTGAGAAAGCTCCAACTGGTACAACACACAGCAACCCATGTGATTAGCAACACATCGTCCTCATGGTCCACTTTTTGTATGGACTCCCTACAGAATGAAGAGTCCACTTCAAAATCTCTGTTCTGATATTCAAAGATCTCCCTGGGATTGGTCCTACCTACCTGCAACATCAACTCTTTCTCTATGAACATGACCTCTCAACAGCTACACTTCAATGAAAGAAGAAAACTGCTAATAAACAGGTGGTAGTCATAAGTGCAGGAGACATGACTTTCACAGGAGCTTTCAAAGAAGCTTCAGGGGTTATTTTTAACCTGATTATACGTGAAAAACCATTAAAATTAATAAATCAGACATCTAATTCAGCAGGAAGTTCTATTGTCATAGTATGCACTACATTGCTTGACAAAAAAATTATTTGCTTTCATTTTCTCAAAAAGTAAAAATGGCCTCCTATGTCCCACAACTGACCAACCTAAATTACTGACTTAATTCGTTCAGAGATCAAAAAAGCCAACCTGTGATAAGACAACACCTTGGGTTACATTTGTTCAAACAAAAAAAAACAAAAAAATCTTAAGGCCTTTGGGCAAAGGTTTTATTTTGTGATTATCACTCCCCTATTTTGTACCTGGCTTGTGATTTACAAAAAAAAAAATAGCTACCTTATGAAAACTCTTATTTTATGTAACTGAATTTTGAAAGAGAATATTGTTTTCTAAGAGTCGTAGAGAAATTTATAGGGAATGTACACAACAAAAATGTTAAGCAGAATGTACTATGTTTTTGTCCCTACTTTACTTACAGTATTTCCTTTTTATCCTTCTAAAATCTCTCTGAGTTTTAATTACTGGTCTAATACAGAATTAAGAGTAGCTAAAGCACAGCTCATGGACATAACATAGCAGCCATGCTATGTTCTGTTCATGCTATGCTGGTATGGTCTGCCATATTTAACTATCGTAGAGGACTACGATATTAGTTAACTACGATATTTAACTATCGTAGAGGACTTTTCAGCCATAGATGTCAAAGCATATTACAAAAGAAAGTAGCATTGTCCCCATTTTACAGCTGGGGAAACTGAGGCATAGAGTGACTTGTCCAAGGTTGCAAAGTAAGTCATTTACAGAACCAAGAATAGAATCCAGATCACATGATTCCCACTCTAGCAGCCAAGCTTCTCATATTCAATGTGCATAAAATGGAGCAATTTTTCTCCCTAACTGCTGCCTGCCAGGATAATCAATAAACACAATTAATAATAATACTCCTCATGCACTTTCCATCCAAGGATCAAGCCATTTTACACATTTATTAAGCCTCACACCACATTTGTGAGATGTTAATCTAATTTTATAAATAGAGTAACTGAGGCTCAGGAAGGTAGAGTGACTTTTTCCACCAAGGAAATTCCTGTAAGTGCCAGGAATAGAACTTCAAATTCCTGATTTTAATCCCATGTTCTAAATATTAGAACATCTTTCCTCCAACACACAGTACATCATCATTCAATTATATGCTGTCTGTCTGAATCCAGTGCAGATTAGCAGTGACTGATCATTACCACTTTTTGGCATTTTAGTGGTCTAACTGAAAAGTGGTTTTAGGTCTTCATTTTTAATTAAACTTAATACATCTGTACTCAAATGTGGGTTTATGTTTTTATTATTTCTGTGTTTACTTTCATGTAAGGGTTTAAAAAAAAAAGAGTGAATTTGGGCTGAGCTTCAAATCTGGATTTAGGACCATTCCCCAAAGTTTGAGGAACTTGAATTCATGATTTTAGAGAAAGGGAGAAGCTGTGAAGTTGAAATCTAGGTCCAAGTTTAGATTCTGGGTCCAATTTTTGAGGATGTTCAGATCTAACGTCTTGCACTAGCCCATTACACAGGCAAACCACAGCAATAATTTCTCATGCAAGTTGTTCCCCTCTGAAATTAGGCTAATTATATTTACCTACCTGGCAGGTGTATTGTGAAGATTAGAAACGTATATTATAGTGGCATCTTTGTTCTATGCACTCAACAAGCATATCAAAAGGCAGTCTCTTCCCCAAAGAGCAACAGTGTGAAAAGACAATGAAAAAAAGGGTGAGGAAAGTTGGTACATTTCCCTTCCTGCCTTTGCCTTTTTGTCTGTATAATTGTAAACTCTTTGCGTTAGGAACTCTCTCTCACAATTGGGCACCAGTTTCACACAGTTACACACTACTGTAACAGCAGCAGCAACAACAAACACATGAAATGGCCGAAGTGATGACAGAACCTGATTTTTTTTTAAAGTTGTGCTTTACACTTAACCCAGGAATTCAACATCTGTTATGTATGAAAAATACTGCATAGACTCCCCAACATTGTAACACTGAATACAGAATGACTTTTCTGACCATTTACAAGAATTTTAAAATTCTTTAAATGATTCATCACTCTCGGTCAGACTATTTATTCTTTTTGAATAATCTCAATGGTGGAATAATGCAAATTCTGAAAGCTTCCCAATATAATGAAACCTTATATATTGGCAACATTTGTAAGGTTTTGTTATTCTTCATAATTTATTCATCATCAGAGGCTGACCAAAAATGTTCTCCTCTACAGAATTCCACAAAGAACTTCCCTCTCCTATTGTTCTCAATGGGAATGAGTCCACAGGTATTCCTAGAAGAAACAACCTCTTTCAAAATGGCCTCCACCTCCAATCGGAGTGATGAGCTACACTCTAGGAAGATAATACTGTTAGGGGTCACTAAGGGCTTTAACTGTGCATTTCCATAGCTTAACGTGCTTGGCTTTCTTTTCAATTTAATCTTAACTCTGGATTTCCTGGGTTTGTAATGCTTGTTTTTGGATTAACGACAGTACTCCTGTATGTTTTTATCCTTAAATTACTGACATACACTGAATGTCAGCTCCAATTTAACCTGTAGTTTATCTGGAAATATATATTTGTCCCCAACTGAGCTCCTACCTAGTTAGTCGTGTAATTTCTTGTAAATATCACAACAGAAGTGCCTCTTGATGGGTCTTGAAATGGGTCTACTTTATATTTAATAGTGAAAATTGCTGTATTTGGGGTATTAAGCATAGACATCTCACCAATGAGGTACAGATACCACTGCTGATTACTTTAAATTTCAAATATTCTCTGGGGCTTCCTAGTACTAACATCCCAGAATACACATTGCTCCTGGGAAGCCTCAGAATATATCAGGTTTAAAGCTCCTCAGACATCCTGCACACCCTGGTATATCAGTATCAGAGAAGTACCATACAGCAGTATCCTGCTACCAAAAATTAAAAAGTGTGTGAAGAAAAGGGGCAGCAAAGACTTAATCATATTTATCAAAAAGCTCGAAAATTCGGTTCAGTTTGGTGGAAGAGCAAAGGATTGGGTCACTTCTTATTTTAACTGTCTTGGAGTACCCATCCACCTGAGCAACACTGCAGCACATCCAATGTTACACTGTATAACAAAGAGATTAACACTTACATCAAGTTTATTCAATAGCCAGTTCTACTAAACAATGGCTCTTTGATTAGAACCATTTTCCAAGGCATGTACTGTGTACATTATTTGCACACTCTATAAATGAATTAACATTTCTAGACAGGGTGGGAAAGAATCACTTTTAAATTAACAATAAAATTGTGTATTACCTTCTGCGGATTATCTTTTTCCAGTAACTTGGAAAAACTTCAAGAGTTTTAACCTTAAGAGGATTTACTATCAATTAAGTCTCATCATACATGCACATCCATAGAAAAACCTGTCTCTCAGAAGCAACAACTTAGTGTTGCAGCAACTTCTCTCTCATTTTTTGTTTTTGTATTTGTTTTTCATTTTAACTGCTTCACATCTAGGTACTAGACACTGCCCAACCACAAACCAGCCAAGTGGTGCAATTATTCATACTATTGGTAATAATCATGTCTGCACAGTTGCTGCATAAACCTGTAATTACATAGACAGGATATCCCCAAGGCTTGGGAAACAGCATTAGCTTTACAATATGAATTTAACAAGCTGAAACTTATATATGATTGAAAAATCTTTTCAAGGAAAGCTTAAACTGTGCCAATTATAACTGGAAAACTAAAATTCTGTTGGAAAATTATTATATAAATTGCCAGCAGTGCACAAAAATAACTTTTTTCAGGGGTGAAGAGCCCAAGGCATCTCAATCTTACTCAACAGGGTGAAAACGGTCTGTGTGTGCACTAAAATTCCAACAATTCAAGTGGACAAACTAAAAAAAGTATTAGAATTTTTACTTTTACTTCAATATACTTGACATATGCAATATAATCTTAAAACTACTGTAACTGTTGATTTCTTGATCAAGTTGTCACAAATTATAGCATGTAAAAAGCAATGTAATTTTTAATATCTTAATTAAAATCAACTGACATGGTCAACAAAATAGAATGTAACTTAGTTAAGTTCAAAGCAACATGTGAGGAGTTATAAAGGGATCTCACAAAACTGGGTGACTGGCCAACAAAATGGCAGATGACATTCAATATTGATAAGTGCAAAGTAATGCACATTGGAAAAAATAATCCTAATAAACTATATGCACAAAATAATAAGGTCTAAATTAACCGTTACCCCACTCATGAAAGATGGAGTCATCATGGACAGTTCCCTGAGAACATCTGCTCAGTGTGCAGCAGCAGTTAAAAAAATAGCTAACAATCTTAGGAACCATTAAGAAAAGGCTAGATAATAAGACAGAAAATATCATAATGCCTCTATATAAATCCATGGTATGCTCACACCTTGAATACGGCATGCAGTCCTGATCACCTCATGTCAAAAAAGATATGTTAGAATTGGAAAAGGTGCAGAGAAGAGCCACAAACATTATTGGGGGATGAAACCCCCTTACGAGTTTCCATACAAGGAGAGGTTAAAAAACTCAGACTATTCAGCTTAGAAAAGAGACAACTAAGAGGGGGTATGATAGATGTCTATAAAGTCATGAATGGTATACAGAAAGTGAATAGATAAGTGTTATTTATCCCTTCACATAACACACGAACCACGGGTCTTCCAATGAAATGAATAGGCAGCATGTTTAAAACAAACATAAGGAAATACTTCATGCAATGTGGTCAACCTGTGAAATTCATTGCCATGTGATATACTTTTTGCCTTCACAATAACTGTGTTCAAAAAAGAATTAGGTAAGTTCATGAAGGATAGGTCCATCAATGGGCATTAGCCAAGATGGTCAGGGACACAATCCCATGCTCTGGGTGTCTCTAAACCTCCAAATGCCAGAAGCTGGAACTGGACAACAGGGGATAGATAATTACATTGTCCTGTTCTGTTCATTCCCTCTGAAACCTCTGGCATTGGCCACCATCAGACACAGGATACTGGGCTACATGGATCATTGGTCTGATCAAGTATGGCCATTCTTATGTTTTTATACATTGAGCACAATTAGCAAGCATCGCCCTGCAGAAAGAAACAAAGGAAAATGCTATCCCATCCTTCAAATTCTGTTTGACCCTGAAAAGACAGTTTTAACATAAACAGTACAATACACCAAATGAATACTCACTCTCACATCAGCATAGATATGCTAGAAAAAGTACAGTTTGAAATGTTTTATGGAAGAAGCATGCTTTAAAAAGAGAGCTAAAAGAAGAAATCAAGGTCATTTGACTCAAAAAGAAATGGAGGAAGTCTCAAGTATAAAGGGAGAACCAGAAAATGGCATGAAGATGAGAACACAAGAACAGCGCAAAAGGGTTGACAGGGAACAAGACAAGGAGCAAGCAGCAGCAGCGGCTACTTAGGGGCTAATAGGCCTAAGACCCACCAATTAAATCTCCTTGTTTCTTTTAAAGTAAAAAAATACTTCTGCTAAACACCATCACTGCCAGTGCAGTTGGGGTGGGGGGATGATGTGGGAAGGAAGGGAACTGTGGACTGGTGTGGCAGACAGTGCAGGCTGGGATGAGATGGCAACATCTAGCCCAGTGAATGTAGATGCATCACAATGGACTGCAGTCCAGGAAGGGAAGAACTGGTAATTTCCAACTCCTAAAAAGAGCTCTCTCTGCTCAAAAAATGAGGCAGGGCTGAGGTCAGAGTTCAATCCCAGACAGTATTCTAACTCTTCTTGGTGAGAAGAAAGATTCACCTCCAAGAGCCTGAGCAGCTTCAGTACACAGCTCTACCTCTAGAACTGCACGAGAAATCTGCATGGGAGACAATGAGGCAGAAGAACTTGCTATCCCCATCCTTCAAATCTGAAGAACAGAGGCAGCAAGTCGGCCTGTTGGGATGAAAGGGCTCTATTGCCTGGCATGGGAGGGGAAGCTCCCGGATGCGCTGCAGCCAGACAGGGGGCTATGCAGTGATTTACTGTACTGGCTGGTTGTGGGGGCAGGCCTGAGGGGCTCTGTTGTCCAGCAGCAAGGGACTCTGCTGTCTGGTGAAGTAGTCTTTTGGCTGGTAGGGAGGGAGAGCTCTGCCAACAGATAAGGGTATTCTGGGTAGTTCTGCTGACCAACAGAGAGACCTTATACCCAGCAAGTGGACAGCAGCCCAATGACGGAGCCTTTTTTCCACCAGAGAGGGTTAACCTCACTCCCCACTTAGTGTGGGCATCAGCTGTCACTGTAAATAGGAAAAAATGAGAGCAGAGACTTAGGCCTATGAATATGCTTTCAGTCAAAATGTTTTCCTCTAATTATGACAGTATTTTTCTTTAGAAAAAAGTTCATTTTTACAGTCATAACTTATTCCAACACTCGAATGATCAATGATCTGACACAATATAACAAATCTTACGTTTCTCGAGTATTTTAATTAGTTAGGTTTATAGGTGGCATTTATGGCCAAGTAACAAACTAGTGTCTTGCCTTATGGGGGAGAGAGAGTCAGAGCAACAAAAGTTTAAATAAAGTGGGAATAAACAGACAATGAAATGAGAGGACAACTCACCTAAGCATATCCATTTAAATCCGAGAGTTTCCTCTTTTTGATTATAGTATAATTAGTAACTTTAGTTTCTAAGCAGAGCTTAAAAATGTACTTGTCACCCAATAGCCGAAAGACTAAACCTACCAGCCAAATCCTCTGTTGCCACACCCCAAAGCAACACTCAACCAACTACTCATTTCCACACCTTAAACATGCTTGGATCGATCCTTGATCAATCAGCCGTGTTATAAGTCCATAAATTGGCATTTAGATATTGTGAACAAAACCAACAAATAAAGCAGACACAGATCTACAAATGTTTTGAGTCAATCTGCTGATATGAAAAAGAATGAGATGTGACATATTTAAAATTCAGAGTTCACTTCAAGATAAAGGGGACAGAAGGAGAGGCAAATCCTTGTTTAAACAAAATCTTCAATAATTAAATATAATAAGAAAAAATTATTAAGAACAAACTAAATGATTTAAGTGTTGCTTAAGAATATTGCCATACATGAAAGCTGGCCTTTAAGCTCCATTCCATTCTCCTTCAAATAATTCTCACCAAAACCTGCAATATCTAACTTTGTCACAAATTCACAAAAGCTAATAAATGCACGATTATGACTGAAGCTTACCATATGTATACCGATTTCTAAGTTCAACGGACTACCATAACAAAGCTAAGGTTACACGACCATATGTAGTACGAGAACTGATTTTAGACTTGTACCATGAGATGTCTTAAAAAAACAACCACCCCATGTTCCTGATCCTTTTCCAGCCTGATATACTAATAGTAACAGCAGTTTTAGTATGTCTGGGTGAAAGGAAAAACAATAGAATCCTCGACCAAAAGCATACTACTTTTTGAAGCCAAAATGACCCCAGAAATATTTACATGCCAATATCCAGAATGCTGGTCCAGCTTGAAAATATTTTAGCATAGCACAGCACTCTTTCAGATCTTGAAGCAAACCATATGGTTTGGGCACTGGTGTCACAGACCCAATTCCTATTCAGGTCTTCCCCTAACAGAGCCTGAAACCTTTGATACTTAGATTTAAACAAAAAGATTGCTAACTTCCTTGGCTAGTCTTGAATTTACAAGGGGACTTCCTCAGTGCAGGGAATCCAGATTAAAAAACTCTCCTGCTGATTTTGACTAATGAGCAGAGGACTACCCAATAACATACAAAAAGGTGCACCAAGAGTCAAATCTCTTGAAACACAGTAGAGTGTTCTACATACAGTATTATACCGCAGACGTAGCACTTATTTTGCACAATATATAAAACACTAAGGCTAAGATTAGTAATAGGAGCAGAGAATGGGGGGGAGGGATAGCTCAGTGGTTTGAGCATTGGCCTGCTAAACCAGGGTTATGAGTTCAATCCTTGAGGGGGCCATTTAGGGATCTGGTGCAAAAATTGGGGATTGGACTAGATGACCTCCTAAGGTCCCTTCCAACCCTGATATTTTATGATTCTATGAATGTATATTAAAAAGGAAATAAGTTAAGGCTAACAAAACTTGCTTATTTACTTTTCAAAAATCAATGTGTAAACCCATGGATGGCTTCTGTCCAGTGTGGGTTTCTACTCACTGGAACATGAGTATAAAAGCTTGGGAGAAGGAACTTTTGTCTCAGCTACAGTTTCTCTTTTTAAAACTAGCCTCCCCTATCCTTTTTTCTGGCAAATTCCTGCCAATTCAGGTGACACCAGTGTTTAAACAAGATATGTTCTCATGTAATGGAACTGGAGGTATTTTTCATTACTTTTGGAAATTAAGCACACACAACCCTCCTTCTCTAACTATACTATGAGTCAATTCACACAAGAAAATTAATAACCCACTTGATCATCACTTAAATTAAAAATGGCAGGTATGCAATATTCCTTTGGACCATTGCAGTATAATTTTTTTCTACTTTAGAATAAAAGAATACAATTAACATTACAGATGATAAAAAACAGAACAGTCATATGATCACTAGTTAATTGTGCAGAGTTTTTGAAAACTAGAATTTATCTCAGGCTTTGGTGTCTTAGCTCCTGTTCTAGGTATAGGAGTAGACAGAAATCCCTAACATGGCCCATCCTAATTTTATTATAATTTCAATAATATTGTAGCACCTCCTCCAGGCAGCATGAAAATATAGTCCACTTCTCAAGAACACCCAGGAGCTAAATGTACTGTTTAAATTTTTTCTCTGCAGACCACTTGAGTAGCAGCAACTGATCTCATGAGACACAACAAAATGCTACTAACAGAGTAAATTGGGTACACAAATGCACTAATAGATATTTAAGTGTTAAATGTTAAAATCCTCGCCTCTCTGTGTCCAGAGGCCCTAGGCCATGTGACCATCCAGATGGGTGTTCCACCCAGTGAGGGAGGCATCCATGATGAGAGTAGTGCGGGGAGTGGGAAGGGTGAACCAGGTGCCGACCATGACTATGGATGGATTGGTCCACCATGGAAAGGAAACCAGGACAAAGTTGGGGATCAAGATCAGATTGTCCAAGCAGTCAGTCAGAGATTTGTAGATCAACCGGAGCCAAAGCTCATGGCAGTGCATATTAAGGTGGGCATGGGGTGTTATGGAGGTGCAGGCTGCTATGTGGCCAAGGAGGAAAAGGCACTGGCGGATAAGCATGCGTGAACTGTGACATAGCTGCGTGATGAGAGAGGTGAGGGTGGTAAAGTGATCCATTGGGAGAAAAGCTTGGCTCACGATAGAGTTCAGGCACGCCCCAATAAAAGTGACCTCTTGGGTAGGGATGAGGACTGACTTTTCCCAATTGATACAGATACCCAGACTGATGAGGAGATTGCAAAGGGTCTGGATAGCATCCAGGAGGCAGTTGTGCAATATCACAACAAGGAGGAGCCAATCATCCATGTAGGGAAACACAGAGTAGCCAAGGCATCACATGTGTGTTGCGACAACGGAAAAAACTTTTGTGAACGGGTGGGGAGCAGTGGTGATATTGAAAGGGAAGACCCGGAACTGATAATGGGAGTGTCCCACTGTAAAACGGAGAAATTTCCAATGAGCTGGGGCGATGTTGATGTAGAAAAAGGAATCTTTCATATCGGGAGACGCGAACCAGGAGCCCCAGGAGAGCGACGGACTAGTGAGGGGGAGCATGAAGATCCAGAATCAGAATTTGTGTATAAGCTTCTTGAGCAATCAGAGGTCAAGAATGGGTACCTTTTTCAGAACAAGGAAATAAGGGGATTAGAACCCTCAGCCCTAGTAACAGCCGGGGATGCGCTCTATGATGCCTTCCAGAGGAGGGCATTAGCTACCTCCCAGAAGAGAACGCAATAGGAGGGACTTCCAAGGCCACCATTGGGTGGACGACATGTGGGGAACCAGAGGAACTCTTATCGAGTACACTGGTGAATGATGTTCAGCACCCAGCCATCAGTGGTGATCTTGCCCTAATTGAGGGTGAACAGGGCAAGACGGACCCCAAAGACAACTGGGGCACCCTGGGTGCGTGTTGGAAGAGGTTCATGAGTCTCAATGAAAGAGTCAAAACAGCTGTTTGAATTGACATTGCAAGGGAGTCGAGGGAGCAGAAATGGTAGCGGCGGAATAATGGAGTTGTTGGATGCATAGACGTCGGTGAGATAGCTCCTGCAGTTATTAACAATAGGTACATGGCGTAGAGTTAGAGGTGAAAGGACGACCTTTGCTGCCTACAGGTCGGGGGCGGGGTGTAGATAGCAAGTGACTGCACAGTGGTGCAGGAATTCTTGAGGGAGCATAGAGATTCATCTGTCTTGTCGCTGAGGATTTTTTGATTGTCAAATTTGATTGATCTGGAAAAAATGGTAAACAATGAGATGGTAAAATTTGCAGATGATACAAAACTACTCAAGATAGCTAAGTCCAAAGCAGACTGCAAAGAGTTACAAAGGGATCTCATCTGTTCTGTTCATTCCCTTTGAAGCACCTGGCTTTGACCACCTTTGGAAGACAGGATACTGGGCTAGATAGACCTTTGGTCGGACCCAATATGGCCGTTCTTATGTAAGGGAAGGTCTTCGAGAGTGGTCTGGGCCTCTTTAGGAAATCAGAAGGATTGGAGTCTGGAGTCTCGGTGGAGTACTACATTGGATGCCAGAGAGCGGAATGCAGTGTCAGTAGCATCGACCACTGTCTGGAGGGTCACCTTGGTTACCAGTGTGCCCTTATCCAGCAGCACCTGGAAATCCTTCTGGTTTTGTCTGCAGGAGAAAGGTCTGAAAGGCAGAGTTTCAAATATATTAGGAAATCATACTTTTCCAAAAGGACCTGGTAATTAGTGATACGGAACTGAAGTCCACCAGATGAATAAACCTTACACCCTAAAAGGGTCTAGCTTCTTTGCTGTCTTGACTGGAGAGCAAGGGGTGGCCTTAAGGTGTTGCTATCGAGCATGTTCGGTTGCCATGTGAACCACGAGGGAGTTGGGAGGAGTAAACAGGAAGTCCATACCTTGATATGGGACGAAGTATCATCACTCAGCGTGCTAGTAAGTGGGGGAAAAGGAGGCCAGCATGTGCCAGATCGACTGTGCCAGTTGTTGGAAGGCCATGTGGATAGGGAAGGCAGCCCATGAAGGCCCAGGTGGTTGGAGAATATCGAGGAGCTGGTTTTGTGGATCCTGGACTTCTTCCACCATGAGATCAAGAACGTCCACCAAGTGCCAAAACAGGTCATAGTACTGTCTATGGTCATCCTTAGGAAAGAGGGAAGGCAGAATTAATGCCTCATCTCGGGATGCCGAGGCTCTGGTGAGACCAGCGGTACTGGCAGCGTTGGCCGCACAATGACATCTTCTTCCAGTTCATTATACGCGGAGGGGGGCGCAGTGCAAGCAGAAGACAGCCTGTAAGATGGCAGCAGCGGCACCCCACGGTACCAGTAGGGATCCCAGGGAGTCCAGTAGGACACGTATATGGCTCACCGGGCCTCTGGGGTAACGGAACCATGGCTTGGTGGAAGGGTCGTAACTGTGTGGATAGGATGGTTGTTGCCTGGGATCCGGACTGCGAGAGCATGCAGGTGAGGAGGAGGGGTCCAGTTCAGAAAACCAGTCAGACTCCAAGGACAGGCCCGGTGGAGCCGTCAGTGCGAGGCAGGTGGAAAAAGTGCATTGCTCCAGGAGGAACAGGAGAGGTTCATCCACCGGAGAGGGAAGCAGCAAGGTGTCTGGGGCACCAGAGCACAGCAGGGAACCAGCATACAGGAGCATGAGCTCAGCCATGGGTGTCAGCAGTATCAGGTGACTTGGCATGCAGGGAATCAGAGGTGTCGACGGTGCTGTTGGTGAATATGGTGGTGGACCGGTGACGGGAGATGGCATCTGCAGCTCGTGGTGGTGTTTCACCATAAGATCCAGCCGGGGTTTCTAGGGAGCTGGAGCAGCAGGACTGGCGTGCAACTTCTCATCCGACCTGGCTTGGGGAGGCAACGCTGTGTTTAGAGGCAGTCCCCATCAGGGAGCTGCCCTTATGCCCATGTCCTTGCTTCTTATGCTCATGGTAAGGCTTTGGCGGATGCAGCCGTACCGAGGGTCCTGGTACTTGGTAGGAAGACGGAGGGGCGCTCACCAGCAGTAATGGGCACCATTCGGGAGGATCCGCCAGTCCCGGATCAAACTATGCACATGGGTACATAGCCTCCTCCATAAGAAACCTGGAGGCAGCTAAATTCTCCAGCTTCCTAAGTTTGAGGCAGAAATGAGTGACAGATGGAGCAGCGGGCGATGATGTGGGCTTCACCAAGGCAGTAGAGACACCGTTTGTGAAAAAGGAGCGCAGGCATGAAGCACAGCTTTTGAAGCCAACTTGCCAAGGAATGGATCCCTGGAAAGGATGTGGTGGGGATCTCCCCACCGGGAGAAGAAGTCCAACTAATATAAACAACTGTAAATACTCAAACAACTATATACACTAACTAGAAACAGGCAAAGCGTTCTCTCAGAAGAACTACAAGCACCCAGGAATAGGGGTTGTGACTCTGGCCATGCAGCGTAAGAGGGAACTGGAGTAGCATCGACCCACATGGCTTTGTATCGCCTCGGACACAGACACACAGATGACGCACATGTGGGTCAACAAACACTACTACAAAACAGTTCTGGCTCCAGCGCATGGCACACGTGTGCACCCACTTCTGGAATTCATGTAGGGACCATCTTTCAAAGAACAACCAATTTTATTACACTTACACACACACACTTTATGAGTGGCTGCAGAGTGCTCCAAATAGCAGCTTTGCAGACTGGCTGTTGCTACAGCCATGGTACAATGGCTTTTTATGGAACTGGGCACTGCCCAATTCCATAAAAACCTAGAAATAGTGGTTTAGTAGACATAAAGCCCTTCTTATTAAGATGGAAATAGCCAAACAGAGAAGGCGTCTTGCAAAACTCTGTCCTAAACTCCAGAAAGTGAAAATTCCTCTCCTGGGAATTTTTAAGATTTGGGCAAAAGGATATAGAAATACCTTATGATTTAAAAAAATTAATCTAAAGAAGAAAACTCAGGGCAGATTTGAGAACACCAACGACTTTAAATAAAACTTCAAATAAGGTGCTGATCCACACCTTTTAAATAGCTAGTAAAATGTTAACTTTAACCATTAAAAAGTAGAAGGAAAAAAACCCCAAGATTTCAAAGTAGATTTTCTGAAGGCCTGAAGGTCAATATTGAGTTTTTATGGGACCACCAGGCTCTGCCTGTGTGTGGGGGGGGAGGGGGGAGAAGAGAAGAGAATCTGTGAAACTAAATGGCCTTAAGACACCTTGTAAATTCTTATTTACAATTGCCAGCTTCTAAAAAGTTGAGATTGTTGATACAGACAGGGAAAAATGCTGGCTTCTGCAATGGAGCCGTATGGAGCTATGATCAAAAGACCTTGAGCATAAATATAAATATTATATACCACCTTCCTTAAATTAGCAACCACTACCACCATAAACTCTCTGAAAGTCTTGGAGCCATAGTTAACCAAAAAGGTTCCAGCTTCGAACTGTAAATTGAGAGAACCAATAATAAAATATGTCACTTCAGAGTATCTGATTGGGGGCAGGCAGCACGCAAAGAAATCCTTGCTTTAAAGGGAAAACTCCACACATTTCACTCTGCCTAGCAGGTTGAAAATGACAAAGGTAAAAAGTATTTCTCACCATGTACAAAATGGGATGTTTGATAATTTTAAAAGGATATTTTAAGTTATAACTGGTATTTTTAGATTAATACCAGTGGTGGTCATCTTACTCAAATGAAAAAAAAAAAAAAAAAGGAAGTGGAACTCAAGGTTTTGATTGAAAGAAAAGGTGACGTAGTGCCAATATTTAAGAAGGGTAAATGGGATTACCCAGATAACTATAGGCCTATCACTCTTCTGGAACAGCTGATACCGGACTCTATTAATAAAGAATTAAAGGAGGGAATTATAATTAATGCCAATCAACATGGATTCATAGAAAATAGGTCCTATCAAACTAACTTGGTATCTTTTTTTTAATGAGAGTACAAGTTTGCTTGACAAAGATAATAGTGTAGATACTTAAGACTTCTTTGTATTTGACTTGGTATTGAATAACATTTTGATTAAAATACCAGAAAGATACACAATTAATATGGCACACATTCAATGGATTAAAAGCTGGCTAATTGATAGGTCTTAAAATAAAATTGTAAACAGGGAATCATCATCAAGTGGGTGTGTTTCTAGTGGGGTCCTGGGGATCGGTTCTTCACCCTACACCATTTCATTAATGGCCTGGAAGAAAACAAAAATAATCATTGATAAAGTTTGAAGATGAAAGGAAAACTGGGGGACTATAAACAACGAAGAGCGCGAGTCACTGATTCAGAGCAATCTGTATCATTTGGTAAACTGAGAGCAAACAAACTATGCATTTTAATATGGCTAAATATAAATGTATATACATCTACAAAGGCTCCTACTCCAGATTCCCATTTATGCATCCCATCAGCTCTTTTGGCCACAGCGTCACATTGGGAGGCCATGTTCCTCTGATTATCCACGCCCACCCCCCAATCTTTTTCAGAGTCACTGCTTCCCAGGATAGACTGTTCATCCTGTAAGTATGGCCTACATTCTTTGTCCCTAGAAGTATATATTTATATTTAGCCATATTAAAATACACATTGTTTGCTTGCACTCAGTTTACTAAGTGATCCAAATTGCTCTCAATTAGTGACCTGTCATCTTCATTATTTACCACTCCCCAAGTTTTTCTGTCATCTGCAAACTTTAATAGTGATGATTTTATGTTTTCCTCCAGGTCACTGATGAAAAATGTTAAATAGAGTAGGGCCAATAGCTAATCTCTGTGAGACTCCACTGGGAAAACACCCTCTAGATCAGAGGTCTCAAACACGTGGCTCTTCCGTGCAGAGGCGTAGGGCACCAAAATAGCTAGGGACGGCTCTGCCCACACCCCTCCCGCACCCCAACTCCCTGCCCTGAGCCCCCCTGCCACACCCTGCCCCCTGACCCCCTGCCGCACCCCTCACCCCTCCTGCACCCCACACCCTAATTCCCTGCCCTGAGCCCCCTGCACACCTCCTGAATTCCCTGCCCTGAGCCCCCTGCCACACCCTGCACCCAAACCCCCTGCCACACCCTTCACCCCTCCTGCACCCCACACCCTAATTCCCTGCCCTGAGCCCCCTGCACACCTCCTGCACTCTCTGCCCTGAGCCGCTTGCCACACCCTGCACCCTGACCCCCTGCCACACCCCACACCCCTCCTGCACCACCGGGGGAAGGGAGGTGGCAGTGTTGGGATGAGGACTTCAGGGAAGGGGTTGGAATGGGGGCAGGGAAGGGGCGGGGCCTCATGGGAGGGGTGGAGTGGGGGTGGGGCCCAGAGTGGGTGTCTGTGATGCGGCCCTCGGGCCAATGCCCTAGTCCTCATGCGGCCCTCGTGGTCATTTGAGTTTGAGACCCCTGCTCTAGATGATGATTCCTCATTTACAATTACATTTTAAGACCTATCAGTTAGCCCACCAATAAACCATTTAATGTATACTGTTAACTTTATATCTTTCTAAGTTTTTTTAATCAAAATGTCCTACAGTACAAGTCACATACCTTACAGAAGTGTAAGTATATTATGTCAACACTATTACCTTTATCAACCAAACGTTTGGTCTCATCAAAAAAAGCTATCAAATTATTTTGACAGAATCTATTTTCCATAAACCATGTTGATTTGCATTAATCACATTACCCTCCTTTAATTCTTTATTAAACAAAGTCCCATATCAGCTGTTCGATTATCTTGCCCAGGATTGAAGTCAGGCTGATAGGCCTATAATTACCTGGGTTATCCCATTTACCCTTTTTAAAAATTGACACATTAGCTTCCTTCTAATCTTCCAGAATTTCCATAGAGACTTATTGAAAATCAACATTAACAGTCCAGCAAGTTCTTCAGCCAGCTCTTTTAAAACTCTTGGATGCAAGCTATCTGGACATAATTATTTTTAAATGTCTAACTTTAGTAGCTTCTGTTTAACATCCTCCTGAGATACTAGTGGAACAGAAAGAGTGTTATCACCACAATATGATGAGACTATATCACCTTGGGGGGGGAGGGATAGCTCAGTAGTTTGAGCATTGGCCTGCTAAACCCAGGGTTGTGAGTTCAATCCTTGAGGGGGTCATTTGGGGATATGGGGCAAAAATTGGGGATTGGTCCTGCTTTGAGCAGGGGGTTGGACTAGATGACCTCCTAAGGTCCCTTCCAACCCTGATATTCTATGATTCTATGATCTGTTTTCCCCCAAATACAGAACAGAAATATTTATTGAATGCTTCTGCCTTTTCAGCATTATTATTGATAATTTCACCATTTCCATCTAGTAATGGACCAATAATATTGTGAGGAATAATTTTGTTCCTAATATATAAAAATCTCCTTCTTCTTATCCTTAAGTACAAAACACTTGCCAAGTCTCTCAGAAACATAGGGTCTGGCATCTGGCTGTCACAGCAGATGGAAAGCGGGCAGGAAGGACATCTGAGAAGGCATATCTTAAGCACCACCTGTGGTGGTTCTACACTGCTGCATCCTACTTTAGCATCCTGTTTATACTGGCCACTCTTCTTATGCAGCAGGAACTCCAAACAGTGTCAGGTTTCTCAGCAGACAAATTTTCCACACCCTCCATTATACCTCACTATTCACCACCGGTCACTAATCTACCCATCAGTCACCAGATGATGACACAACTCCATAGTATAGATGGTTGGTTTTCTCCCAGGCCACCTAGAAAAAACCTGCTCTCCTCTCCACTCAGGGACCTCAAGCAAGTCCACACTTCCAGTGCCACCACAGCTTGAAATAATGTTAACTCGATCACTAGTAGTGTTCTGCTGTCATAGACTGTCATGCCACACATCCAACTTCACAGCCCCCCTTTTTTAAAATATAAAACACTTGCCATTGTCCTGATGGGGGGAGAACCGTGGAACGAAGTAGCTTCAGAGCAGAGAAATGCAGAGATAGAAAAGAATGAATGCCAAGGAGATAACTGTTGCAACTTTTCAATTGCTTACACACGGAAAGTTAAAAGGGAGAAACTATATCATTTTTTCTCCTTGGACAGAAGAATGATGTACTGTACTGTTACACTGCCTCCCAGTGCCATCTGCTCCAGTGCAGACAAGTCACCTACCTAGGTTATCAGTGGCGATCTGCACCAGAACCTCCAAACTAGAAGGAAGAGAACAAGGGATGACCAGCTGATGGAGATACTTTGATGGAGCTAATGGAGCAGACTTTGGCAGGAGGTCAGATTGCCTCTTTGCTCTGTAGAAGCAGATGCTGTAGCGAGGCCAGCAGAACCACGCTGCATCTGAGAGAACACTAGAGAGTAAGGAAAGGATGGTTCTGGATTATGTCACTCATGACCATGTCATGAAGAGGCAGGACCACCAGAAGCAGAAGGAAAAGTACTAGCAGCAGAGGGACCTGTTTGTGTGCATGCTGGGACTGAGACACATCAGGTCCCAAAACAACTTGACTGGCCCTCCCCAGAGCACAGTAGCAGTATAGGTCTAGTCTCCGGCTATGACTGCCCCTCACAATACCACGTCCTGCAGGTTGAGGACATCTAGGTGAAGGGTTAGCTAGTCCATGGATAGAACACATGGTCAGCTGTACCCTATGCACTCCACATACAGGCCTAGAAGAGGGACAACAAGTACTCTGATCATGTGCACTTCCATTATATGTGACATAACACTGCACCTCTTGTGTATTTAACTATCTTGAGGCAGCTAATCTTCCAGTTTCATTCATTGTCATTAAAATATTTTGCTGTTCAATCTCCTAGTGTGAGAGTTCCTTGGGAACTTCAAAACCTAAATATTTTAATACCATAATACTGACAATACATAAACTATTATCTCACATAGGTTCACTGACACAGAGCATGACTGTAATACCCAGATGATCTCATTTTCCCCTTTAAGCCAAGGATGTAGGAACACCGGCATCCCTTACTTCCCTAGTTCTCCTGGTCCCAGACAGTGTATATTCCGGCTGTCTACACTGGGTCTGTAAAGCAGCACAATCACCATCTCAATCCTGCCCAAAGTATTCCCCATTATCATCACACATGTACAGTGCACACCATGCCTCAGTAAAATGAATGGCATTATACATGCTGCAGACCAAACTATTTTGTAGGCAGAAGCATCTGGCCTTCAGTCAGCCACACGCATATTCCACCACCATCCTGTACTTTTTCAGTATGTAATTAAACCTTGACAGCAACTCTCACATCAGAGTAGGGCTTCATGAGATAGGAGAGCAGAGGATATTCTGGGTCTGCCAAAATAACAGTGGGAACAGCTATCCTATTGATATCCATATTGCTGGGCGGGAATAAAGTCTCACTTTATCCAAATTCAAAAAGACTGGATCTCCAGAATAACCTGGAATCATGCACTCTGCCCATGAAACCCACAAAGGTATCTGTGAACCTCCCTTTGTGGTCAGCCAAGGCCTGCAGAACGAGAGGGTAGCATTGTGAACCCGTGAATTCTCAACCACAATCATTGGCAGACAATCATTAATGTAGTGCATCACTATTTTAGTTTATCATCACCAACAACCAAAGGCACTTAGTCCACTTTTTCCCATAGTTCTCTTATCTTTATGGCTAGTCCACAGTTTCCTGGGAAGGCAGGCCCCAGCCTGTGTCCAACTCTCCCCATATTCGGTGCTTTATTTCCCAGCGATATTTGTCTCTTCTCCTGTCCCTTTCGGGAGCTGTTTTTTGCTGCTATTATTATTTTGTTTTCCTTATGCACTCCTAGGTACTGCTTCAGCCCCCCAGTCTTCCAGAGTGCTGCCTCATCCTTCTCTGTCTCTCTTGGAATGATGTGGGTCTGGTTTACGTAGTCCCAGATCCCGCCCACTCCTAGCAGCCCCTGAGACAACTACTTAATAGGAATCAGCAGCTTGTTTTCGGGGTGCGTGGTTTTTTCCTCTCCCCGCCCCCATGTGACAGTAAACTTTGTCACAAATATCCTTTTCAGTTTGCAAAATCATTTGCACTTTGGGGATGGGGCAGATAATGCACATATGTGCAGATGATGATCCTAGCATGGTCCAGGAACCATTTGCTCAAAATCCACTATTCCAGTGACTATTCCAATCTTAACACATGCACATACACACCCAAGTGAACCAAAGCTATAATTGCTTTGCAAACCTCTATCACCACAACACCAAAATTTGACTTCCCAAACTGATTAGTCACTGACCTTTAATTGTCTAGGATTGTCAACTTCCAGACAGCAATAACAATCCACTTCTGGACTGGTATGGGCTGTCTCATCTGCATATCAGGGCACTAAAAGACCAATGCAAGCTCCTCACACAGCTCCAAGGTAGTCTTCCACATGTAAAAGTCCTGGGCCCACTGCTGGTCATCCCAGGTCACTATGTCAATGTACTCCCATCACTCTGTGGTTGTGGTCCTGCTCCAGAACTGCCAGTTAGCAAAGGGCAATTCCTCAGCTGTGGAAACATACATGAGCAATCTTCACTCTTCCATCATATCTGCATCCAGCCCGTATAATCTCATTAACAAACCACATCATTGCTGTCTGAAGGTGAAAATCTACTTCCATAAGGCCCTCCATAACATCTCATGCCCTGCATCTGCCTTCTGCTCCCAAAATAAGAATTCCATTAATGCTAACATTGGGTACAGGGCATCGTTCTGAATCAGAGAAACGCCGTCACACTGTAGTGCAGGTTGTGAACACAAAACCAGAAGTGGCGTACTGTAATGAGTTGCTGGGCAAACACTACTTCTGACCATGTACCCAGAGAAGATGGAAAACATTTCCCACAATACCCCATAAAAGATTTCAAAGAGTAGCTCACACTATAGCAACGCTAAGAACCAAAGAGTATGCCCCCAGAAGGCCCACAGCCTCACTTGGTTCAATACAGTGCCAGCATGGATACATTAGCTTGAGTATGGCTCAAGCTACCCTTTGCAGTGTAGATTCTCTCACTTGAGCTAGCCTACCTTGAACACAGAAACTAAAGTATAGTAACTAGTTAACTCTGCAGTAAAGACATACCTTTAACGTTAGTTACCTCAACAGAGAAGAATATTTACTCATATGAACAAAAAGCAAAGATTTATTGGATACCAACCAGCAAGCAGAAATTAGTTTTTTCTGGAGGAAATTTTGATACCATTTCTGCCTATCAAGGCAGGTGGCCAGACTAACCCAAGATATTAGTGAATGCAACTGTGATCAAAACTGCAAGTTTTGTGGAAAGGTAGGAGATTTTTAACATGGACTTAAAAGTGAAGTTTTCTAAATACTTTATCTTTTTTTTTTATTGCATTCCATAGTAGGGCCCTGGCTTATAACATGTGATGATCACCATGTAATAATATCACTTAGATTAAACTAAGTAAAATGGATCCAGAGAATGTAAACATAGCTCCTTTTATTGTAAACAAAATTTGATCCCAATGATTCAGGGGCTATATCTTTGGGCACCCATCAGAATAATGTATTTTGCCTTTGGAGTTCAGGTAGCACCCTTATACTATAGGCCTCTAATACAGTTTTGCTGTTGAGACCGTTTAAAACAATGGAATACTGAGAATCTCTGCTCGTTAGAATCCAGAGAAAAAGCTAATATTAGGACCTGCCAAACTATCATCTTCCGGCTTTTTCCTAACATATCTTACCACTAAATGGTACAGGCAAATTTACATTTAAAGGCCCACTACCAGTTAGACACAGTTTCTATAAAATAGCAAAAATACGTGCATGCATGCAGCTAGTTTTAATGATAATCAATATGCTCAGAGTCCAGAAGATTAGGTTATCTCTTGACTAGCCTGAGAGAGTAGCCATTTCATTAAAGTATCCATTGCGGGGCTTCTCTGCTCACAGATGTCATAATGTGCATGAGACCTCTCCTTGAGAGAAATCAAATCTTGTGAGTAGAATAGCACTTGGTGTGCAATGAAATCTGGGGCACCTCCTTAGCTGGGTACATTGTGAATGTAAATCCCAGTGTAGCAATAGTACAGATTCAGAGAAGCTATTAAAATTGATGGTCCCTGGAACCGGACTAGTGTGACCAGACAGCAAATGTCAAAATCAGGACAAGGGGGTGGGGAGCTAATAGGAGCCTATATAAGAAAAAGACCTCAAAATCAGGACTGTCCCTATAAAATCGGGACATTTGGTTACCCTAAACCGGACACATCATCCTGCAAACTATGAATACACCATGCGATGGAGGAGAAGAAAGGCATCTGTTGTGAAATGAATAACTGCTAAAGGACACTTAAGATGCGCCATAAGAGAGGGCAGTTGAAAAGGCCATAGCAGAGGAAGTAATCCAGGTCTCACTGAGAGCCATGAGATGAAATGGTCATAGATATGAATGATTTTTTTGCCTTAAGATGGACTGGAAAGGGGGCAGAAAAGGAAGAAATGTGGGGGGAGGGGAGAACAAGTGTGAGGAGAGATAGGTAGAGATGATCGAGGGGGTGCAATTGCCAATCCTGGCTCTCCCCACAGTTCTCTTCACTATCTTCTTTATTTTCCCCTCTTTCCTTCCTCTTCTCCTTCTATTGATATCTTCACCCTTTCCTTCTCCTCTACTGCTCTTGCCAGTTCCGTCTTTCACTTCTTCTGTCCTATAGCCTCTTCCACCCCCCAACCCCATGTACACAAGTCCACATACCGCCTGTCCCCCTCTCGCCACCTCCTCCTCTTTAGTGATACCTACTTCTAACTCTGGCCTTCCCTCCATTGCCACCCTCCGCTCAGCACAGTAGAAAGCATGTGTCAGAGGCAATGATGGGGCATGTCCGCAGCATGTTGAATTCTGGGCTATCTCCAGCTGACGGATATTCCCTTGGGAACTATCGTACACTGGTATTAATTACAGTATACTGGAGAGTGCTCTAACCTTCACTGGCACTGGGCTGGGCCACAGCCAGGCAAAGAATCAGAGAGCAATAAATGAGTCTCTCATGGACCTCCCGCTCTGAAGCCTAAGTGGATCTTTGCCACATACAAGAATCTGGCCCATTTCTTTTCTTTCAGGTTTTAAAAACACTTATATAAGTTACAAACCTATCATGCAATTACCAAAACATTTTAGAATCTATTTTATTTTTCATTATCTACTTTTTTTTGCATTACATGTAGCCTGGACAGCGAAAACAATCTAGTTAGTTTCACTTTTGTTTCTACTCAATTTCATTTTTGTGTTCTGATGACCTACGAAAATGCTGTGATCAATATTTGCTTTGCAAACACTGCAGAGGAATGCATTTTTAAAAATCCTATTAGAATTAAAAAATGCTTCATGGAAACATTTCTACTGACCACAGGCTTCAAAATAACTTGTTTTGACTAAACCAGAGTTTTGGGATAAATGTGACTTAAGGTGTTATGTAAGTGAAAACATCAAGAAAACAATATACAATATATCAGAATGTTTAACTCAGGTCAGGAATACATTTATGGGGGGCTTTGTTTGAGGGCATTTCTATGTTCATTTTCACTAGGGCAGTCGATTAATTGCCGTTAACTCAATTAATTAATTAACTCAAAAAATTAATCGTGATTGATCGCAATTTTAATCTCACTGTTAAGCAAAAGAATACCAATTGAAATTTATTAAATATTTTGGATGTTTTTTCTACATTTTCAAATATAATGATTTCAATTACAACACAGAATGCAAAGTATGCACGTCCCTGCGGCCCGCCGCTTCCCACAGCTCCCATTGTGCCAGGAACAGCAAACCACGGCCACTGGGAGCTGCAGAGGGCCATGCCTGCAGACAGTCAACGTCAACAAAATATCTCACGGCCTGCAATCAGATTACCCTGATGGGCTGCATACGGCCCGCGGGCCACAGGTTGCCCATTACAGCTTTAGAGCCTGGAAGTCCATTCAGTCCTACTTCTTATTCAGCCAATCGCAAAGACAAACAAGTTTGTTCACATTTACAGGACATAATGCTACCCGCTTCTTAGTTACTATGTCACCTGTTTGCATGGCAGGTGTTTGCATGGCATTTTTGTAACTGGGATTGCAAGGTATTTACTAAGGGTAGGTCTACACTTACCGGCTGGATCGGAGGCGTCGGATCGATGTTCTGGGTTCGATTTATCGCGTCTTGTCTAGACGCGATAAATTGAACCAGGAAGTGCTCCCCCATCGACGCTGGTAATCCAGCTCGACGAACGGAGTAGGCGGAGTCGACGGAGGAGCCTGCGCGCCGCGTGTGGACCCCGGGTAAGTACGTTTTCATTCGAACTAAGATAGTTTGACTTCAGCTACGTTATTCATGTAGCTGAAGTTGCGTATCTTAGTTCGAATTGGGGGGTTAGTGTAGACCAGCCCTAAGATACTCATGTTGGTTTAGTTCCACCCTTCTCTAATCTGTTTGCAATTCAAAATTGAAAAACACAAAACTACATATTTGCAGGAGGAACCTTGCCATTGCATGGATTCATTGGAGCAAGCTCATCAATCTGCTTCAGCAAAGAACAAGCATCATTCAACAAATAGCTCTTCACACAATCAGTACTTCCACTGGGACCTCAGGACAGAGTGGAAGGATCAGAGGAGGAAGCTATTGCCATAATCCTGCAGGAAGAAGATGAAAGAATACATTACCATATACTTCACAGCTGGTAGCAGGCCATCCCAATATTTCCCTGAACCTGGCACTGAAGTCTCCAAAGAGTTTAACTGACAGGTCTCAAAAAGTAGTTGTCAATGGGGAATCATCAAATGGGTTTTTTTCTAATGGACTTTAGCAGGATTGGTTCTAGACTTGACTCTTTCCATGTTTTTATCAATTACATGGAATTAAAATTTGTGAACACAAAGACTGGTGGAATGGTAAATGAGTAGAACTGGGCAGTCATACAGAGCAATCTGGATCTCTTGGTAACCTGGGCCCATTCAAAATAAATTTAACACAGACAAATGAGAGGTCATACATCTAGAGATAAAAAATGCAGGCCATACCTACAGAATGGGGGGACAATATCCTAGAAAGCAGTGATCCTGAAAAAGATTTAGGGGAAATAATGGACAAACAACTCAACATGAACTTCCCAGTGCAATGCTGTGGCTAAAAGGGCTAATGGGATCTTTGGAGTCATAACAGGGAAGTAGTGAGTGGCAGCAGGGAGGTGATTTTACCACTGTACATGGCTTTGGTGAGTGACACTACAATACCGTGACCAGTTCTGGTAGTCTCATCTTAAAAAGTGTTGAAAAATTGGAGAGGATGGAGAGAAGGGACCCAGAAATTATTCAAGGGCTGGGAAAAGTAACTACAGTGAGAGACTTAGAGACCTCAATTTGTTTATCTTATCAAAAAGAAAACGGAGATTGATGACCTGATTACGGTGTACAAGGGAGAAAAGATCACTAAAGGGATTTTTAATCTAGTGGAGAAAGGCGTAACAAGTATCGATGGTTGGAACTTCGTGACATAGGTGCTGGAACTAGAGGTGCTGGGGGTGCCTGAAGTGGTTTCCATCATATAAAGGATTTACAGTTTGGTTCACTGGCTCTCAGCACCCACACTATACAAATTGTTTCAGCATCCCTGCTTCATGAGAGACTCCAGGAGTTCAATCTGTTTAGCTTCACCAAGAGAAGGTTAAGGGGCAACTTAATCAGATTCTATAAAGTATTTACATAAGAAACAAAACTTTCATAGTGAGCTATTCAATCTAGCAGGTCTAACAAAAGATTCAAAAGCCAGAAGTGCAAGCTAGACCATTTCAAACTAGAGAGAAGGCACAAACTTTTAAAAGCAAGGGTTAACCACTGGAACAACTTATGAAGGATTGTGGTGGAGTCTCCATCCCTGACAATTTCTAAACAAAATTGGAACAGTGAGAGTGATTAACTACTGGAAAAAACCACTAAGGGAAGTTGTGGATTCTCCATCTCTTGGGATGCTTCAAATCCAGACAGGACTAATAAACGCAGGGAAGACATAGATCTGAGGATTTATTAGAACATGTTTAGGATGGATGGAAAACAAACTAAAATGGAAGAGAGATTATATTACTTGGGGAAACTGGGTTGTAGGAAGGAAATAAGAAGGATTAAATATGTAGAGGGTTCCCTAGGAGAAAATGTGAAGGGCACTGAGAGTTGCTGGGAGTGGCCTCGTAAATAAAGTTACTGACAGGAAAAGAGTAGGTAAAATCTGGCTTGTATGGAGGAGAAAAATCTGAATGAAGAGTCACAGACAATGTAAAGAAGTAGGAAGAGAGCACATAAGCTAAAGAGGAGCTCAGAAGTCCTGCTGAAGAGCCAGGATACTGCTCAGGTTGGTGTCATGGTGCTAGTAGGTCAATATGGTTGATGATGGGTAAGAGAGATGAAAACAGATACCAAAAAATCAGTAATAAAACAAGAGGAAACATTCAGACTTAGCAATCCCTTCATTAATATTCACATAATATATTTGATAACATTAAATATAATTATTACAATAATCTCAAGAAATAGCAATTAAACTGTATCAATGTTCCTTTAATGAGAACAGGTAAGAGCACAAAGTGGTTTCATTGTGCAAGTACATACGAACCACTAGGTAAACAATCTATTTTCAGTGTCTAGCAAAATAAATAGCAAGTTGTGTAAGGAAAGAAAGACAAATTCAGTTTGAAAACATGGCATTAGTAATAAGAGCATGATCCAATGCCCAGTTAATTCAGTGTAAAGTTTCCCCTCTATATTCAGTGAGCACTGGATCAGATCCAAAGCTAAATAAAATAAGGTTAAAAGATAAATATGATTTTTAAGATTGACAGTCTCCCTTTAAATTAAAATCAACAAGTTTCATCATAAAAACACTTACTTTCCTTATTTAAAGTCTAGCATGTTCATGCATATATTTTAAAAAGTATTTTACAAGTTTACATAATTTTCAAATGTAGGTGGCTAAAACTGGAAATCTAAATCTATATTTAGGCACCTTAATAAAAGTGAACCAATTTTCAAGGAGCTGAGCACTCAATTCCTACGGAATTCAGTTCCCACTCAATGGAAGCTGCAAGTGCTCAGTTTCTGAAACTCAGTCCACTTTTACTTAGATGCCTAAATACAGAATTATGTATCCAACCTTGAGCATTCACAATTGAAAAAATGTGGTCTTAGGTTATATTTTATCCATTATTACATGTTAATTATTTTTTTTTACTGCTTTGATACTACAACTGTAGTTATTGAAGGATCTGTTAGATGTTGTGCTATCCTAGGATAATCACTAGATTAAATAATGGAGCAAATTGTTTGTATTCTTTTCCAAAATTTCTTTCACATTTTAATAGTTTTTATAATAAATTGTTCCCCTTTAACTGACATCACAGATTTATCAATTACTTCTTTATTAGAGATGAGAGGAAGATCAATACCACAAACTATTCAGATATGTATGGGAACATTTTCCAACTATACTTCTTGAACCCCAAAAGTTAAATAATTATAAACCAGATCTGTCTTTACACAGAAGTTTCATCATGTAATTATGATGCTGATCATTTAGAACTATCCAAACCGTCTCCAGCATTTTTAAAGAGCTAAGCAAAGTTATTTTTAAAATCAAACATATGTGCTTTTTTCTGTTTATGTCTTCGGAAAGAACATTCTGTATAATGAAAAACATGACCAAATTTTTCACAGTACATCACTATAAAACCCTGTAATTGACTTTTGGGGTTGGTTTACTCTATATCTATTTTTGTCCATGTAGAAAACAGCAATGATGTGGTAAAAATACCAAAATTTAGGTCCCATTGCAGGATAAGGCTCCATCCTGATTAGTGAAGTAGTATCATGTTTTCTCTGGGAAATATGCCCGTTTTGTAAGAGGGAATTCAGTCCACATGAACCTCCTCTTTTTAAAAAATCAATGCTTGTACGCTGCAGAGACTTTGGTGACTGCTCCCAGCTTTAGTTGGAACAAGAATGATTGAACCAAGCTCTTTCACTACATAGAATGTAACTCAGTTCATGCGTTTTATTGTAAATTTAATTGATATATGAATTTCCAGCTATTCACCAATTTTCTTTAAAAATGCAAGCCAGAATTAGCTGATGTTCTTTATTATTTTAGTGTAACCTGAAATGACCCAATGTTTAACATCTAGTATTTCCTTTGTAACTGCCGATGAAATAAAACTTTCTGTAGTCCAATGAAACTTTTGGATGGAGCAGCTACAAGGAAATGTATGATTTCTTGTTTCTAATTCATACTACAAGCTTTTATTCTCTTGATGTATATGAACCTCTACTTCATTAAGAAAAAAAATCACAAAACAATAAACATCCTGGGCTAAATAATACTAGCTCACTCCAAGCACCACAATGAAAGCTAGCTTTGTGGTTTTCTTTTCACTTACTATCAGCCTATCAAGTTTTAAAAGTAACTAGTTATCTACTATGTATCAGATTATTCAAAAGGTGTCTAAGTGCCACTCAGATACCATGATGATTAGTATACAAAAATAAGATGTATAAATAACCACCTAATGCCACAGTACTAACTAAATGTTCCAATCAAGATTGACGCCCAATTGTGCTGCCCCAATGAGTTTACATTCTATTGTAAAATACATAAGTTGAGAGTCAGTTTGAAATTTTGGTAGCACTGGTAGATTAGTTTCAAATGACTGGAGACAATATTGTTACCAGTTCAATTTAAAAAAAAAAAGTCATTTTGAAAGGACAGATAGGGTAACTGAAGATGACACCTATGTTGCAAGCTTGAGGAACAGGGAATATAGTGGTTTGTATCAACAGTCAGAAAGAGAAGGGAAGGAATTTAGGAAGAAAAAATGGTTACTTGTCTTTCATAACAGTTACCTTTACACTATAGGTGTGTGCATAAACAAGTCATTGTCTCTATGAAATTTTAGTTTGTACTGACTTTGCTAGTGCTTTTTATGTAGCCTGTTGTAAAACTAGGCAACTATCTAGATGGAGTTGATGTACCCCCTGGAAGACCTCTACGTAATCCCAGAGGTACACATATCCCTGGTTGAGAACCACTGACTGTAATGAACTCATCCCAAAGAATAATTATGAAAAGTAACCAACCATGTTTCCCCCCCAGAGTGCTTGCATATGTCCATTATGCTGCAGTTGACACGCAAGCTGTCACCCCAGGCAGTAGGGCTCAGAATTGTATTAGAAAAGGAACTGCATGACTGCTTTGCTTCCTCTCTGGTTTGTGTGATAGTGTGAAAGGTCTGGTAAAAGTATGGATCAAGGACGAGGCCGCTGCCATGCAGACACCTATAACTGCACTACGAACACTGCCAAGGCCAAGTGAGCTCTGGTCAAGTGCACTGTAAGCTTGTCAGGAGGCGATACACATTTGGCCACCTAGTGATACAGCTCATCATTCACTTTGAGAGCCTGAGTAGTGACTGGAAGACCTCTCGTACATTCTGCGTATGAGACAAAACACGGGGATGAAACTCGAAAGAGCTTCCTCCTATTCAACTAAAGGGCTAACACTTGAACATATAGGGTGGGGAGTCTCCGCTCATCCCTATGTGAATGCAATTGTAGGAAGAACATTGACAGGTAGATAGATTGATTCAAAGTGAAAAATCAGAAACCACTTTCTAAAGGAACCTGTGGTGTTGTCTCAGCTACACTTTGTCCTTGTAGAAAACTGTGTATGGTGGGTCAGTGACCAGTGCTTTCACTTCACCTACCCTCATGGCAGAGGTAATGGCCACCACGAAGGTCACACCTTCCCTAACAGGTGCAAAAATGAGCATGATGTCAATGGCTCAAAGGCAGGGTCCATAAGTGCAGACGCCACCAAATTCAGGCCCCAGGAATGTGTTTGGTTTCTAATGGGCAAAAACTGTCTACCTAGAAGACCCTTTAGGAATCTTTTCATGATAGTATGAGAGAGAATAGACCTAATCATCTATGTGAGGATGAAAAGCTGAGATGGCCACCAGGAGCACCCTGATGGAGCTTAAGTACTAAACCTCACTCTTTGAGGTTCAAGAGCTAGTCTAATACCGTTTGAATTTTAGTCTGCATCGGGAAGACATTATGGGAGTCTGACAAGATAGAGAAACATTTCCACTTACTCATGTAAGCAGCTCTCATGAAAGGTTTCCTGCTGTTGAGGAGCACATTACAGGCTGTCACTGAGCAGTGCACTTCCTCCACATTCAACCATGAAGGTAATTGTAGCCATGAGATAGAGCACTTGTGGAGTCAGGTGCAACATGTGGATGTGGTTCTGTGTCAGCATGCCTCTGACTACTGGTAGTGGTAGGAATTCTTGAGTGGACTGTCAGTGGAGGTCTGAATACCATGTCTGTTTTGGCCAGGCTGGAGCTATGAGGATCATCCTCCCATGATCTTGCTTGAGCTTGAGGATGACCCTGGGAATAAGGGGTTTTAGAAGATAGTCATACAGGAGTTCCTTGTCCCATGGAAACAGGAAGGCACCTGATATTGATCCCAGCTTGTGACCTGAAACAACAAAAACAGGGACACTTCCTGTTGCGATGGGCTGCAAACAGATCCATGGACAGAAAAGCCCCAGGCCACAATGTTCACACTGAGGGGCCATTTGTGGTCCAGAGTGAATGATCTGCTCAGATAATGTGCCAGGTTGTTTTGGAACCCTGGCAGGTGAGAAGCTTTGAATGTGACCACGTTCTGAATAAAGAAGTTCCACAGCCTTGTGGCAGAGGCTGTCCAATATGGTTCTTCCCTTTTTCATGCAAATGGCTGCTGCGGTGGTGTCAGTAAACACCTAGACAATATCCTTTTGAATGTGCTGGCATGCCTAGAAAATTGCACATAATTTGAGAACATTTATATGCAATGTGGCCTCACTGGCCATCCATAAGGTGTGAGCTCAAATGTCACCCAGATGCACTCCCCACCCCATGGCTGATGCATCTATTACTACAGTCATAGTAGAGAGGGGAGGGGAGACAGGGACCTCTATGCACACGTTGTCTTGAATCATCCACCAGGTCTGGGATGATAGCAACCTCTCTAGAACGTGCATCAGTTAGTCTATCATCTTCATATTCATCATCTAGACCAGAGGTTCTCAAACTGTGATCCGTGGACCACCAGTGGTCCGTGAGCTCCATTCACGTGGTCCACGGACAGATCCCTCTAAGGTGCGCGCCTGGGCAGTTGCACACAAGAGAATGAAGGGCCACCCACCTAATTAATGGAGCCGCACAGGTGTGGTTCCACTAATTAGGTGCCTGGACCCTGGAAAAGATGCACATGTAAGGTGAGGTGGTGGCCTTAGGGGGAATAGGGGATAGGTGGGAGAGGGTAATGGGGTGAGAAGAGGGGGTGAGAGGAATTTGGGACAGGCAGGGTTGTGGCGGCCAGAGAAAGAGGTGACTTTCTCCCCCTGCCGTGGCAGCCCCCGAGCTGGGGTTGGGATGGAGGAGGATCTCTCCCCCGCCACAGCAGCCACAGAGCTGAGGCTGGGAAGGAGGGTCATCTCTCCCCTGCAGCTGCAGCCCTGGAGCTGGGGAGAGGGAGACACTCCCCTCCTTCCCAGCCCAGCGGGAAAGAGAGGGAGAGACTCCCCTACTTCCCAGCCCAGCTCGTTGGCTGCCTTGGCGGGGGAGAGAGGGCAATGGGAGAGAGGGCACATCCATCGCATTAGAAAGGTAAGACTACTGATATTAAAATATAAATTGTGTACTTTTATTTGTAGAACAAAAAAAAATTATTATTAAGGTTTTTTTTAATATAGCGCTTTTATCCAAAGCGCTTTACAATAGTGGGCTAACGGTACAAACAACATTTGGAAAGATCAGTAAGTGGTCTGCTGAGACCCTCAACAATTTTCAAGTGGATTTTGCAGGGAAAGTCCTGCTCAGCTCCCACAGCCTTGGGATGGAGCAGGCCCAATACAGATACAATTTTCAGATAATTTAACTGCCAAACTAGCAAGCCTCTATTGAGTATGTATGAACGACAATTTTCACAGACTTATAACTTGGGCAAATTTGGATAGATTTTCATGGCAAAAGACATATCTCCCTCACACTAGGATGACCCCCTGCCAGATTTCAAGTGCCTGCACCAATGGAGGCACTAAAGTTCCTCAATGAAATGGCTGAGAACATGGGCAAAACAACATATTTTCCCCTAACTTTGTTCTAGGAAACAGCAGATTCATTTTTGCTGACATTTCAAACACCCAACAAACAAAAAGTCAGCCTGAGGCAGAAACACAACATGGAAAATTTTAACCCAAATGGTTGACAAAGTCGTAAGAAACTGAAATCAGGATCTTATCCTGAAGTGCTTGGCAACCTTACTACAGACAGCACTGCCAGTTCTACCTATAATAAGGAATTATATAGAGAAGGTAGGATCAAGAGCTTCCATTCTTCCTATCTCATAAGACAAGAACAATGGGACATTCATTTAAAATTAAAGGCTGAAAATCCAAAACGAATAAAAGGAAATACTTTTTCACACAACACGCACTTAGACCATGGAACTCATTCCACCAGATGTCGTTGAGGCCAAGGAGTTAGCAAGATTGAGGACTGGAGATTTATATGGATAACAAGAATATCCAGAGTTATAATAGTTAATTCTAACAAAAATTTTGAAAGCAGTATAAACCATCATGGTTTGAGGTTTAAAACAATCTCTATTAGGAATTAAGAAGAGACCTTCACAGAGAGCAGGTTATCCCACATTTGTCCACCACAATATCTTTTTTACCTTCCTCTAAAGTTTCTGGTGCTTACCATAGTGAGAGACCTAATATCATAAGTCAGATCCAGTATGGTAATTCCTATGTTCCTATTATACATGGTTAAGAAAGAGACTCATGTTTCACAGCATGAAACCACCATAACAGATGGTGATTAAGATGAGATTTCCCCAATGAGTAGACTGCTACATAACTGTCCTCTATAGAATTTTTTGTGACGTCCTTAGAATCATCTGGTACTGGTCACTATTGGAGACAGAATGCTGGAATACATGGACAACAGAACTGACCCACTATAACAATTACATGATCACATTAACCAGTAACTATGTTTAGATTCATACTAATTATTTAGGTTTCAGTGTAGTAGCCATGTTTGTCTGTGTCAGCAAAAAGAAAATAAGAAAAATACTTGTGGCACCTTAGAGACTAACAAATGTATTTCAGCATAAGATTATTATTATTATTTACTCTCTTCTCCACTTGAACTTTAGCAACACTAAAATATTTTCTCATCATATTTGTGTAAAGTTGATTATTTTTAATTACAAATTGCCAATAATGTTATCTATATCCCTATTTTGTGTCATCTTTCCTGTTTCAATCTATATTTGAGGCCAGTGGCAGGGTTAGTGAGGATACAAGTTCTTCCGTGTATTCATTTTTCTGACAAATTATTTCTATTTTTGCAGCACATCCGAACTAGCTGGAGCAATTAAACAAATAATCAAACTTATAAATGAACTTGGTACATAGAAAATAGAAGCAATAAATCTAAATAAAACTACCAGAAAGCTCTAGGCACTTGCAAAAATGCCTAAAAATATGTACATTAAAACAAATATGTCAAAAAGACAATTTAAAAGGCTCTTACCCTCACCCTAACACTGAACAGTCATCCTTCCATTCAGCTTGGAAAAGAGACAACTACGGAGAGGGGGGAGAATATCACAGAGGTCTATAAAATCATGACTGGTGTGGAGAAAGTAAATAAGGATGTGTTATTTACTACTTCTCATAACACAAGAACTATTTTGTCCCACAACGCAGTGTGAACCTGTGGAACTCCTTGCCAGAGGATGTTGTGAAGGCCAAGGCTATAACAACGTTAAAAAAGAACTAGATAAATTCAAGGAGGATAGGTCTATCAATGGCTATTAGCTGGGGTGTGCAGGGATCGTGACCCTAGCCTCTGTTTGCCAGAAGCTGGGAATGGGCGACAGGGAATGGATCGATTAAAAAAATAATAAAATAAAAAATAGAATGGAGATATGCCAATCTCCTAGAACTGGAACGACCTGAAAGGTCATCAAGTCCAGTCCCTTGCCTTCGCTAGCAGGACCAAGTACTGTCCCCTGACAGATTTTTGCCCCAGATCCCTAAATGACCCCCTCAAGGATTGAACTCACAACCCTGGGTTTAGCAGGCCAATGCTCAAACCACTGAGCTATCCCTCCCCCTATGTTCTGTTCATTCCCTCTGGGGCACGTGGCATTGGCCACTGTCAGAAGACAAGATACTGGGCTAGATGGACCTTTGGTCGTACCCCATATGGCCGGTCTTATGCTGTAACCCTACGCAGCTCTCATGGTATATAACACATCTAGACTATCCCTCAAAATCTCTCTCCAGCCATAAAACTTAAATTCCTTCCTATCCACCACAACTAACTCCATTCTTAGAGAAAAAAAATTGAACAGCTGACCCTGCCAGCATATTCTGAAAGTCACCAAATCTGAGCTATGGAAAACATAGAAGGGGAACGAGTTCCATAGTCGAGGAACCCAAACCGTAAATGCCTGGTGCTACCACTCTCCATTTTAAATCGGGGAAAGGTGGGTGGGAGATGCAGCTCTAGATCTTCACATACTCTCAATTGCCATATCACATCACATGGATAAAGGTGCAGTGGTCTCAGACAATCACGTGACAATGTAAAATTCTACAACTAGACCACAAGAGAGGTACCCCAGAAAACTCTTATTGAGGAATGGGAAGTTAGGCATTTTTATCTCATGCCTCTGGAAATAATCAGTATTCAGAAAAATAGTATTGAGTTTTACGCAGCCATGAAAGAACCACATACAATTTGTGTGGTCCTTCAGTAATCCAAAAAACGATATCAATGCTTTGAATAGGGTTCTGAACCTACTATGGATGTGATTAGATACATTTGCAGCAATCAATCTTTCAAAAGGAAGTTCTGATTTACTATTCTACTGTGTTGAAATGTTTGAAAAAGAAAACACTAAATGTTTGAATATAATCATCATAAATCTGTGACGATACACGGATAAATCAGTCCAGATGTAAATGTGATAACATTTTGTGTTTCTAATCTATAAAGAGATATATTAACTTCGTCCTCAGGCATGTGTTGAAGTGTGGTTGAAATATAAAATGATACTAGTTTAAAGCCCAAAATGTAATAAGAAATCAAAAACTATGTGCTGCAACTTTAATAGTGGAATATACACGTGAAGGTTTCAAACTGTATTGTTTGCCCATCCTATTAACAAATTTTAATTAATAGTTATTCCTTACCATAATATTAAAGGCTGTCCCTTCTGCTGCATCGTTCGCTCCTAAATACATACTTTAATGGCCAGATCTTCATCCCACTGAAGTCAATGGGACTAGGATTTGGTCCCAACAGGTTTTATTATGGCACATGTTTAGGAATTAAAGTTATACAGTAGGAAATGTCTGGAAACATTTTTTTTAAAATTAAATAATCCTGGCCCAAATGCTGCTTATTTTACTCATGGGAGTAGTCCTACAAATGGGATCCTGGTTGTCTTATTCTCATGGGAAGTCATGTTGCTTTCAATGGGGCAAGATTAGAAACGGCTTTCTTATTTAAAAAGTTGTACTAAAATATATTAGAAATAACATTTGGAACAAATAAAAATAAACCTGTGGTAAGCAAAAATCTGTTTACACATTTTTTTAAAAAGTTAGAAGGTACTATTCCACTCTAAAGAAAAGTTTTAATAGTCCCTATAAAACAAAACTGATTCATATGAACAAGCGAAAGAGAGAGAGACTTCTAATTTAATTAGCTAACAAATTTATAAGAAATGTTTATACTTTCATTATAATAAAAGACCTGTCATAACATGATTATTTGTTTTTTATCTTTAAAGCAGCATATAATATTTTAGCGTTTAAAGTAATTCACCTTAAAAATGTGGAGTAATCAAACAATGAATTACAACAGAAACTGTACTTGAGACATGCACCTTATAGATCAAAGTTTTTAAAGAACAGTCTGATGACACACATCTTTTTCATAGAATCATAGAATATCAGAGTTGGAAGGGACCTTAGGAGGTCATCTAGTCCATCCCCCTGCTCAAAGCAGGACCAATCCCCAATTTTTGCCCCAGATCCCTTAATGGCCCCCTCAAGGATTGAACTCACAACCCTGGGTTTAGCAGGCCAAT
Organism: Chelydra serpentina; assembly: GCA_037349315.1. Classification (NCBI taxonomy): domain Eukaryota; kingdom Metazoa; phylum Chordata; order Testudines; family Chelydridae; genus Chelydra; species Chelydra serpentina. The sequence continues at coordinate 12,427,016 of JBAIAC010000006.1, forward strand.
GCTCAAACCACTGAGCTATCCCTCCCCCCATTTTTCTTAATGGTCATTTAAAAAAAATAAGGAAGAAATGTGTTAGCTACCTCTATTCAGTTCAGCCAAAATTAATTTCTATTAGTGCACTATGTAAAGCCCACAAACTCAGTTTTTATTGTGAAATTATTTGTAATGAATTGTTAAAGATTTACAAATAAACATTAGGTTTCATGGTTAAAATACTAAGAAGGCAGGTTTACAAAGCCTTACCATTTCAATTACATTTGAAAATGTCTGACTTTTTTAACCTGCAATTTTTGGAACACATTAAGCTGGTTACAGGAAGAAAGCAAAAACAGTAACATGAATATTTTTTTGTAAAAAAAAAAAAAATCCAACTGAAAACTAAAGTGTAAGGGTTAATTTGGATAACTAAGACAGTTATAAATGAGTCCATATATAGCAATAAATACCGTGTATGTATGCATGCATTTAAACACTAAAGTAGAATTACGGTCTAGTCATACTTCTTAACTACTCCACACATGCTACACATAACTAAAGCACTTTATAACTTGTCCATATTCATCTTTCTTAGTTTTTCCTTGTATTTACTGCAGCAGCATCTTTTAAAGTGCAGTAATATTTTACCCAGCAATAATACAATTTTTAAACAATATGTGGTTCTATAACAGGTGGCACTATAGCTATCTATGGTACTTATTACTCCTTGGGGAATTGTGTCATTGTGTGTGTGCAGAATTCATGTCCCCCGCAGATTTCTTTGTTTCCCTGCAGAAAAATGAACTCTGATGGGGAAGCAAAGGGAAGCTGCAAGAGTGGTCATGCGCCCTTCCCCGTCAGCACAAACAGGTCAGTTTGGGCTCCTGGAGCAGCCAGTAGAGACGGGGGGGGCCTGACAGTCCCTCTCGCTTGCTATTGCAGCATGGTTGGCATGGAGGGACAGGGTGTCAGGGTGTTTTTGAGGAGGTAGGCATGGGGCAAGCTGTCCTCTCAAGCAGAGCAGAATGTAGCAGCCTGCCTGCTTAGTGAATTGTTTCCCATTGTCCTTGTAAATTTCCCCAGGAGTATAAAATAGGTGTAAACGTTTTAACGCTCCTTTACATTGCCAGAGTGGTTTATAGGACAGCATGGCCTTATAAATGCTTATGGTGTTTTAGTGATGAGAACTGAACTAAATTTTTGGACTGAAAAAATTTCCTATCAAAATGTGCTTCATGAACTGTTTGCTACTGACCTAGCTGGGGATGGTCACTAGCCAATATAAATTCTGAGTTTGATTCCCCACCCTTCACTTGCTCATCAATTGCCTATGATGTAGCACTGAGTGTATGGCTGCATATATTTGTTGACTAATAACTAGAAATAAAGGGTCAATTACTATTAGGCAAGGGGGTTTGGATATTTTCTCCAGTGTTCCCCCACTCCCCATCCCGTGTATTGTAGTTTAAATAAATTACCAAAATAATTGAAACCAACATGATTATATTGTGTTATTTTGACAAATAAAATGTGCAGAATTTTAAAATATTGTCCGCAGAATTTTTATTTTTTTGGAACGGAATTTTTCCAGAAGTATACTTATGCAGCTCTCATTACTGTAGTATCTGAACACCTCACAATCTTTTATCTATTTCTCCGCAAAACACCTCTCTAAGGAAGGGAAGTGTAGATAGAGAATTAAGAGACACACCTGGATCGGCGGGTAGCAATCGATCTATTGGGGATCGATTTTTTGCGTCTCGTTTAGACGCGATTAATCGATCCCCGAAAGCGCTCCTCGTCGACTCCGGAAATCCACCTCTGTGAAAGGCGGAAGCGGAGTCGACGTGGGAGCGGCAGCGATCAACTCGCCGCCGTCCTCACGGCCAGGTAAGTCGATCAACGATACGCCGACTTCAGCTACGGTATTCACGTAGCTGAAGTTGCGTATCGTAGATCGACCCCCCCCCCCCCAGGGTAGCCCTGGGCTAAGGGCATGTCTACACTGCAACTGGAAGCAAGACTCTCAGCCCAGGCAGACAGACTCATCCTAGTGGCTCAAGCTACTGCGCAACCAATAGCACTGTGGTTGTTGCTACACTGGCAAAAAGGCTCAGTCCAGCCACCCACATTTAGACCAGGCCAAACCCCGTCAGGTGGCTAGCCCAAGCTTCCGCTGGTACAGAATGACCATCCACATTACTATTATTAAAAATAGCTCAAGACTGCCTGCAGTGTAGATATATCCTTTGTGACTTGACAGAGATCACAGAAGTCTGTAGCAAGGACTTGAACCCGGCTCTCCTAAGTCCTTGGCTAGGCCCAAACCACTGGAGCATCTTTTACACTTATACACACTTACGTGCATACACACACACACACACACACACACACACACACACAGAGTAACTACAGTTCTATATGTTCTTTTGAGATCGGTTATTCTGCAAAACTGTTTTAAAATTTCCATTAAGAAGAGTGCACAGTACTATAAGTCAGTTTCTAACCATTTATATTTCTTTATCTTTTTCACTATGAAAAAAGTTTTCTTTTTAAAGTGATGGCTAAAGCCCAATGTAATAATAAATGGATCTATATGGCACTTGGAAAGTGCAGGCATATAATGATTACCAAGCCTAAACTGTGGACTTGTATGTAGTAAGAATGATTTAAGTCGCAATAATTTAAAATAATTGTTAAAAGTTTCTGTTCTCCAGAAGTCTTTCTATCCAGTGCATACAAAACAGATATACACATCATGAACTGAAGATACAAAAAAAGATTAATCACCTTTCAACAGACCAATACAGTTTTGTCTTCACCCATGAATGGTCTAAAATTAGACTACATAAACAGAAAACTAATGTCATTGGCATATAGCCTTTCTTGCAATGTTTAATTTGACAATCACTGGTAAAAGAAAAGACCCTTCTCTTTGACAAAGAGCTACATGGGAGATGACATCAACTTCTTTTGGCAAATGAGCTCAGCGTGCCAGCTAGCTGACAAATTAGCTGCTAAAAACCACTAACAGTAGCTTACAAAGTCACAGCTGTTATCCTATTTCTAACAACAAAATGTTGATCTCAGTTGAAATGTCTTGTTTTCAAAAGATTTGTAAGTGCTGTTCAAAGCACTGCCTTTTACAGAGGGAAAAGCTACACTGACTGCATCACAAAGAAACAGTCTGACTATACTATGATGGTTCTGTGGGTCCTGTGTAACAAACAGGATTAAGTGAAATGCTTTTATTTTATATTAATCTTTTAGTTTTAAAAAGTCTGTGGGACTAGAGGCTCAGTAGCAACATAGTGCCAGGAACATAGAAGTAGCATAGTCACTAACAATTCCATTGGCTGACTCAAGTAATGACCAGGAGATTAGCTCAGATGCAACGCCTTTGATAGTGGAAGGAAAAATAACAGAAAAATTGGGATTTCTTCTCGGTTTCCAGAGGGAGACCAGTACATATTCTTTCTGGAAAAAAAGGGATTAAATTCTGAAATTTAAGGACTTCCCTTTTGTACACTATTTAACTAAATACTCTGTGGATTTAGTAACAAATATTAACAATTGGTACTTCAACTATATGAGTATTATACATCATCTAAGAGTTTTATAATACAAATATTAGCCAATGCTCACTATAGTACTTTCAAATAGATAAGAACTAATGGCTCCATTAAACACACATGGAGGCTGATTCAATCTGTGTCTAGGCAATTATATGGCTTTCACCACAGTTGTATCATAGCACCTCAGAATCATCAATAGGGAAGATTGAGTGATTTGCCATATGTCATCTGTAGCTGAGTTTGTAACTGAACCCAGATCACAAGTCCCAGTCCAGAGCCCTATCCACTAAACCATCCTTCCTGCTCTTCTCACAGCTGTTTCTTCACAATGAAACTGGATTTACTTCAACTGAGTTACTCCTGAATTACATCAGGGTAGAGTGAAAGGAGAATAAGGCCTAGAGGAATGCACACAAAGGCTCAGTGACTATATGAAAGCCAACAAATCACTGGTCAAATTCTATGTTCCCAATTCCAGGTCCTGTACAGATATAGAATTTCTTACGTTTTAATACTGAACTAGGACTATTTTTATTTTTAAATAATCTCAGTTCTAATGAATATATTTAATATTCCTCATGAATTTCTATCAAGTTTTCTGAAACCAAAGGCATTGTGATATAGTGCATTAGATACAGTCCTAGGTATCACGAGAGCTGGATTCTAATCCTGTTTTTAATACTAATTTACTATGTGACCATTGGCAAGTCACTAAGGGTCTATTTTTCAGAAGTGCTAGGGACCCACAGCTCACACTTTTAAGTGCAATTTAAGTACAGGTGCTTAGCAACTCTGAAAACTAGACCCTATAGCCTCTCAGTTATGTCATCGGTAAAAAAAAAAAAAAGATACCTGCTTATTTTCTAAACAGGGGCTGAAGGTTGTGACTACATATTAGTTAATATTTGAATGTATTAAGCACTCTAAGTACCATTATTGGTTGTCCTATTTAGCTGAATGAAGCAAAGAGCAGCAATGCAGAAAGAAGAAACATTTGCTTCCTTTATCCTACCTCTACTACCTTTCACACTGATCTGAGATGGCTTGAGAGAGGGGAAATGTTTGGCAGAGCATTTTCTGTAGATAAAGGAACAAAGAGGCAGCGAAGGTACACATTGTTGCAATTGGGCATAAGCTTTTGTGGGTAAAAAACCCACTTCTTCAGATGCATGGAGTGAAAAAAAATTACAGATGCAGGCATTATTATACTGACACATGAAGAGAAGGGAGTTACCTCACAAGTGGAGAACCAGTGTTGACGGAGCCAATTCGATCAGGTTGGATGTAGTCTATTCCCAATAACTGATGAGGAGGTGTCAATTCCAGGAGAGGGAAAGTCGCTTTTGTAGTGAGCCAGCCACTCCCAGTCCCTATTCAAGCCCAAATTAATGGTGTTAAATTTGCAGAATTAAAATTCATTTGCAAATTTAACACCATTAATTTGGGCTTGAATAGGGCCCCAGAAGCACCTTCCCTCCCCACAGCACCTAAGATTTAGTTATGGGTATTTTTAGTAAAAGTCATGGGTGGGTCATCAGCCCGTGACTTTTGGGTTATTGCCCATGATCTGTCTATAACTTACTAAAAATACCCGTGACTAAATCATAGCCTTACTCATGATCAGCTAATTGTCCACCACCACCAATCCCAAAACATTTTTTTGAATCACTGCTTCTCAAGATAGAGTTCCCTATCCTGTAAGTATGGCCTATATTCTTTTTTCTGAGATGTATACATTTACATTTAACCATATTAATACACACATTGTTTGCTTACGTCCGGTTTACCAAGCAAGCCAGATCACTCTGTGACCTGTAACTGTACTGTTCATTATTGACACACAAACTTAGGCAGCTGTTATCTGAAAACTTTATCAGTGATGACTATGTTTTTTTCCAGGTAACTAACATTTTTATTCAATGGCACAGGATGAAGAATTAATCACTTGTGGGACCCCCACTACAAATACATCTGTTTGATGATGATTCCCTGTTTACTATTACATTTTGAGATCCAGCAGTTAGCCACCTTTTAGTCCATTTAATGTGTACCAGGTTAACTGTATCTTTCTAGTATTTTAATCAAAATGTTACACAGTACCAAATCAAATACCATACAGAATTCTATTATATCAACATTATAATCTTTGTCAAGCAAACTTGTAATCTCATCAAAAAAAGATCTCAAGTTAGTTTGACAGAATCTATTTTCCATAAGTGCATGCTGATTAGCATTAATTATAATACCTTCCTTTAATTCTTTGAGTTCCGTATCGGCCACTCCATTGTCTTGCCAGGATCAATGTCAGACTAACAGCCCTATAATTACCCAGGTTATCCCATTTACCCTTAATCATCAAATATAACTATGGAATTTCTCATTATTTATAGAAATGTCTACTCCTTTTTTTAAATCCTAGTAAAACCTTAGCCTCATAGCTATCCTGTGGCAATGGGTTCTATAGATCTCAGTCTCATTGAGAGCACAAGGTAGACCTGATCTGGGAACGAATCAGGCTTGTGTAGTAAAGGAGGCTGTTGTTTTTAGGTTCCCTACCTCATTTATTTCACAAGCTGGAAGATGTATAGTAAATGAGGCAGGGGATCCTGGATTCTGATTTGCACAAGTGCGGAACACTCACAACTTCAACTGAACTGAATGGAGATGAGCTTTGAACATATAAAGTGATACATAATGCTAGGTACTCTGAAAAAATAAGGTCCTAAGCATCTCAAATTGGGCACCCAAAATTAGTAAATACTTTTGACCTCAGTATCTCTGTACCTCAGTACCCAATCTTTAAAACGGAGATAATACTACCCCATTACCCCACAGGTAAGTTCTGATGTTCAAATGTTTCTTAATCACTCTTATATTGCAATGAATGTTACAGAAAAGACCAAGAGAAAATTAAAAATTCTGTCTTCATAGCAAAGTTTGACTAGTGTGCTGTAAATAAGGCATGTGGCCACACATTGGACAAATGAAGATTAAACAAAATATTAAACAGCAGTTCATACACTAAGCATCATCCACTCTGTGCACTGAATGAGGCAGAGGTCCTGTGGAAAAAATAATACATGATCATGTAATTAAAAAGCCTATTACAATGCATACACACAAGAGGGCTGATTTAAAGATGCATAGGCAACCTTAATTATTGCATTTCTTAATGCTGAATACTTGACTTCACACCCCTAATATTCTTTTACTGTAGGTTTTTTGTCCATAATACAGATTGAAAGATGCTTCTGGTAACAGTTCATCTTCTATCTACCAACTGTTCAGACTGTTAGTTAATTAACACATATGTATTTAGCAGAAAGTAAGACAGGCCTCTCATGTAACTCTGCTGGTTTGGGTTGCATAGCTCCCTCTCATCTAATTTAGAAAAACCTACTAGTGCAACTTTGTGGGGAAAAAAGCATTTCAAGAAGTATAAAATCAGATGTTTTTCTAGAAAAAAGATGCATCATTCTAAGCATAATTAAGAGAATAACAATGTCATGTATATAGGTGTCCAATTTGATCCAATTACCTGGAAGGAAAAATAGTTTAAATGACTGTAGCTCCTATGTACAGAAGTCAACAGATAACCACATTCTACCCACACCAAAAAACATAGGGATTCAATTTTATGCAGTAACCAATTGGATTTGTTCTCCAGTTAAAAAATAAAAATAAATTATACCAACTCTTAATGGTAAAACAGCAGCTATTTCACTGTAACTTTTGTCTGAAAGACAACCAAATGTTATTTTTAGCTCTTTGATTATGTTTAACTTGTAAAGATGCCACTTATTATTGCAAATATTCCATTTCTCAGAAGACTGATATCATTTTTCCTGAAACTGAAATATAAACAGACTGCTGCAGAGCTATTTCAAACCCACACAAGGCAAACCTGGACCTCACAAAGCAAGAAAATTGCATCTAGTTTTTTCTTAAACAGTAAAAGTTTGCATTAGCCAATCAGAAAAATGATAAATTTCATAGAAAATTCAAGATAAAAATGGCAAAATGGAATTTGACAATGACAAGACTAAAGCCTGTTGCTTTATTAACACCACATAATATACTTTGACCCAGGACAATGAAAAGGCTATAAAGGTTCATTATTGTATTCTTTCTGGAAGTGAAAAGATTTGCTTATAATAGCTGTAATGATATAGGATGTGAAGGATTAGGTTTTTGTTTGCTTATGTTGTTTCAATGAGCATAGTCACTCCCCAAGGTCCCAGCCTTACAATTTATTCCAGGAGGCTGGACGCGTGCTCATGCAGAACCCACTTCCTTCAGCACAGGGGTAGGCACAAAGAGGGTTCTAACTGCACAGAGTAAAAGCTTCAAGGCCCTGATCCTGCAACAGAATCATAGAATCTCAGGGTTGGAAGGGACCTCAGGAGGTCATCTAGTCCAACCCCCTGCTCAAAGCAGGACCAATCCCCAACTAAATCATCCCAGCCAGAGCTTTGTCAAGCCTGACCTTAAAAACCTCTAAGGAAGGAGATTCCACCACCTCCCTAGGTAACCCATTCCAGTGCTTCACCACCCTACTAGTGAAAAAGGTTTTCCTAATATCCAACCTAAACCTCCCCCTCTGCAACATCCGCTAGTGCAGTTCTTTACACCAACAAAGAGTACCTCTGAAGTGGTACCCCATGGCATGTTATTGTCATAGTAGGTACCAGATCCTGTTGTATGATCAGAACTGCCTATATATGAGGAAGAGGACATCATGAAGAATGTATAAATGTTACACATCCACTAGACGGGACTGGCTGTAATTCATCTGTTATTTGTTTAATGTACATCTAAATATCAAATCCATCATTCCCCCAAATTAAAATGTAATGTAATTGTTTATTTTTATGGGTTTTTTAAAATACTAATAAAGAAAAAGTACATTTAATTTCAGTTAGTCTGGTCATAAAACAATAAAAGATAAAACACAAAAAAACTGAACTATTCCATAAAAATATTAGTTTAGATTTTATAAAAAACAGTTTGATATTTTAAGTTAAATATTCAAAAGATATTTCTTTGTTTGGTTCTCTAATTTATTTATTGTTAGCTGAAGTGCTGAACTTGAACCCAAAGTTCTCCTAATGCACAGAATAGGTACAACAGCACCATGCAAGGTCTGTCACTTTCCCACCAAAAAATGCTTCAAACCATGACCTAAAGCAGGGGTAGGCAACCTATGGCACGCGAGCAGATTTTCAGTGGCACTCACACTACCTGGGTCCTGGCCACCGGTCTGGGGGGCTCTGCATTTTAATTTAATTTTAAGTGAAGCTTCTTAAACATTTTAACAACCTTATTTACTTTACATACAATAGTTTAGTTATATATTAAAGACTTATAGAAAGAGACCTTCTAAAAACGTTAAAATGTATTACTGGCACGCGAAACCTTAAACTAGAGTGAATAAATGAAAACTCGGCACACCACTTCTGAAAGGTTGCCGACCCCTGACCTAAAGGAACCCTAGAAGTGGTCAAGAATGTTGTTTATTCTCCATGCCAGTTCAATCTTTGACCACACTGCTGAGACTGGCAACCAAGGTGCCTTTTAGTACCCTCCTACAGGTGAACACTACATCTATGGCTTGAGTTTGGAAACTTTGGTATTGTTGGGATCTTTTTTCTTTTTTTACATAGTCTGGTTAATCAGGCTTTTCCTTATTCCTGTCAAGTTAGTAGATCTGTTTTCATGGTCAGATTGGGTTTCATAATTCTCAGAAGATAATTCTTCCCAGCCATTGAACTAGATTGTTCATGACCTGGTTGGACACTACACCCACCTTCAGTCTACAACCACTGATGCTCCACTTTCACTTCTCATCTCTGTAGGTTATATCCATCTATAATCGACATCCCAGTTATGATAAGTACCCCAACTCAGTTTTCCACTATGCCCATAAGATAGTTTCCTTTATTTCATATAATTTGTGTTGTGCTTGCTTGTCTCTCAGGCTCCTTGCATTTATATGAAAGTTAATGTTCTTCTTATTCTTCATCTTATGTTTCAGAACAGCTCCATCTTTTACACAGATTTCTAATGTACAAAGTAGGGTAGACCTCATGAGTTAAGTGAAAGCTTTGCCTTTGATAAGAACGGCCCTACCAAAGGTGCATCTAGCCCACTATCCTGGCTTCCGACAGTGGCCAGTGCCAGGTGCCCAAGAGGGAATGAACAGAACAGGTAATCATCAAGTGATTCATCCCGTCGCTCATTCCCAGCTTCTGGCAAACAGAGGCCAGGGACACCATCCCTGCCCATCCTGGCTAATACCTAGTTTAAAGCTCTCCAGCTGGTTTTGAACCAAGAGGTCTTTACCCCATCCAACCTACTTTCTGCTTTAGGATTGGTGCCTATTTAACCCTCTAGGATCTTATCACAAAAAGCATCCAAGTGCCCTGTACCCTTTCAGCAAGGCTTATGCATTTCTGGTATCCAGGACCCTTACTATTTCTTTGTTTGCACTTGCTTCAGAGGGATTTTCTTGCAAGATGACTTGAGTCATAAATTCTCTTCCAAGCTTCCTGTTGTGATTTGTGATAAATCTTAATTCATTGGTGTAGTTTGATCTCACATGAATTGTAATCAGTAGGAAATATCCAAAATTCTTTAGGATACCTAGTTCCCTTGTGATACAGGAACTCCGCACTTAAAGTCACCCCAGTTAACATTGTTTCGATGTTAAGTTGCTGATCAATTAGGGAACATACTAATTGAAAATTGTGTAATGCTCCCTTATAAAGTTGTTTGGCAGCAGCCTGCTTTGTCCACTGCTTGCAGGAAGAGCAGCCCATTGGAGCTAGCTGGTGGGGGCTTGGCTCCCCTATCAGCTCCCCGCTCCCCTAAGTTCCCTGTGTGGCAGCCATCCAGCAGGTTATCAACTGCCGGCAGTTCAGCTGTCCCTCCCCCCACTGCATGTGCTGCTCCTGCCCTCTGCCTTGGAGCTGCTCCCAGGAGCCTCCTGCTTGCTGTGCATGGTGGTGGGTGGGGAGGGGGGAAAAGGGTGTCTCCCTCCCCCCTGCTCCCCGCTTACCCCTTCTCCAAATAAAGCAGGGTGGGGACACGAACTGAGAGAGACAGAGAGAGCTTGGGGCAGCAGCTGCTGTCTCAACTTCCTGATCCACTTAAAAAGACAATGTACTTAAGAGTGGGGTCAGCATACTTAAAGGGACAGTGCGCATCTCTCTCACACACACAGTGTGTGCCTCTGTCTGCCATGCTGCCTTTTAGAATGTGAGGCTATATTAACAACATGTTATTCCTTGACAGCTCAGCCAAAAGCTAGTTAATCATTCATCAGTAAGGTATTCCCTGGGAAATATCACACTCTCTAACTTCACCACCTCAACCAAGCTTCACAGTCATTATCGCTGTGTACAGTATTAAATTGTTTGTTTAAAATGCATACACTGTGTGTGTATATATAGTTTTTTTGTCTGGTGAAAAAAATTTCCCTGGAACCTAAACGCCCCCTCCGCCCCCCATTTACATTAATTCTTATGGGGAAATTGGATTCACTTAACATCATTTAGCTTAAAGTCGCATTTTCCAGGAACATAACTACAACGTTAAGTGAGGAGTTACTGTACCATCATCTTTGGTACCCAGAAGGCACCAAAACTATTCTGTTTTATCAGGCCAATCAACCCATGCTCCTCACTACAGTCTCACTGATTACAATTATGTGCTTTCCCTTCTTTGCTGCTGGTTCCATTTAACTCCCTTCTTCTGGATCATTGAATGGGATAGTGTCTCCGTTTGTGTCCCTTACCAGCCCTCTCCACAAATAAAGAATACCTGCTGTTGCTAGCTAGAGTGAAAGGTTCCTGTCATGGTTCCAGGGTAAGCTGTACCTTTGATCCCTCACTCAGCCTCTTCCAAGTGATAGGCCCCCCAGCACTTTCACTTCTCTCAGAGAGGAATCCTGTGATTCATTCCTACCAACTGGGTCTCCAGATTACAGCCCTTCTGTTTACCAACAATATTTCTTCTGCAGGTCCAATTGGGTTGGTTTCCTATTACAGACTTCCCTTCTTGAGCTGTGAACAGATTTAGATAGGCCCAACTTTGCCCAAGGACCCCAGCTCTTCTAAGGGCCAAATCATAGTCTCTTTCTTTGTAGATCCTGCCTCTCCCGCTCAGCTTCAGAGCTGTGGTTCTTAACAGTTTCCAAGATCGTCCTTCATTGATTCCTTAATTTGATTCCTTCTCCTCACCCTCTCCCTCCTTACTCCCATTTATCAACCAGCCCATTGTTCAGACTGTGGACTTAAATATTAAAAGGAATTGATATTTGAAGTGTTTATCAATTATCAGTAATTGAGCTATCGGCAACCATTGTCTGCCTTGCTGTAGATGCATAAAACCATCCAGGACTAAGTTAGCACTTTACAGCCATGTAACTAACCCCATAATAAAAAGAACAAGGCATACCTGTGGCAACTTAGAGACTAACAAATTTATTTGGGCATAAGCTTTCATGGGCTACAACCCATTTCATCAGATGCATGGAGTGGAAAATACAGTAGATAGATAGATAGATAGATAGATAGATAGATAGATAGATAGATAGATATACACACACAGAACATGAGAAGATGGGGGTTGCCATACCTTCTCTAACGAGACAAATCAGACAGAGACAAACACCTACAAGATCTCCATCAAGAGTTCTTAAAACTACAATACCCACCTGCTGAAGTGAAGAAACAGATTGACAGAACCAGAAGAGTACCCAGAAGTCACCTACTACAGTGTGTAATTAGTGTGGTGATTGGCTGAGTTACCTCTACTACAATGGTCTAGGACTCTTGGCATGACAGATACATGCCTTCCTGTCACATGGGTGTAATCTGTAACATTAAAATGGCTGAGAATTTAAAAAATAGATGGTTACAGACCATGAGTTCCAGTGATGACTGAACCTAGTGATATTCTGAACAAAAAGAGCTCTCAGCTATGCTTGTAGCTGTTTCCATTGCTTCACAGTGACTCTCATATTCTATGCTTTAAAGGGATAATCCTAGAATTTTAGTGTGTCTCTCTCTCACACACGGAGATTATTGCCCGCCTTGCACTCTGATTGGATGACCAACACCCAATCAGAATACAAGGATTCATATATAATGAAGGCCTACAAACCACTGTTTTTCCCCACACCCTAAAGGAAGAAAGCTAACGCACGCGCGCGCACACATATATCCAGAAAGTGGAAAAGTACCTGGTGACTATCCCTAATTGCTCAAATCACTTGTTTTTTATTGCATACTATCCTGCCCTCATTTCCATTTTTGTTTTAGTCTTTTGTTTCATGGTGGTAGGTTTTTATTGTAAGCTCCTCAGGGCACTGACTTTGCTGTCTTATTTGTTTGTAAAATCCCCTGGCACAGTGATATGCAAAATTAACTAATAAAAAATAAATAATAAATAATAACGTGTGGCTGAGAACTAACTACACACAGATTATGCCTGTTACCCTGGGAACTGCAGAACTTGAATAAACTGTACAAGTACGTATACACAACTATAAAGCATCCCTGCACTCTGAATAGTTTATGTTATTCTATCTCAGTTATATATTTAAATTTATCTGGGGTATTTTAAAAACATCTGTTCTGAAAGATATAAGTATTCATAGGCTAAACCCCACTTCGGGTTTTAGCCCACGAAAGCTTATGCCCAAATAAATTTGTTAGTCTCTAAGGTGCCACAAAAGTACTACTCATTGTTTTTGCTGATTCAGACTAACACGGCTATCACTCTGAAACCTGATATAAGTATTGTTTACTCATAAATCCTACAGGGTGCAACCCTTGTAGACTGTCAATTAAATGTATATTATCCAGCCAATTGTCTAGGTAGATATTTAGAATATTTAATACTTTATATATGAAAAATACTGTAGAGTAGTTACTGTATAAATCAAGTGGTGATTTTAACTTCTATGTTTAATATCTTAGCAATTTAAAAAAGCATTTAACTTGTATTAGGCTTACTGAACAAATTTCATGTCTCAAATATACATCCTTTCAGACTTATACAAGCACAGAAGCATCTGAAACTGGTATAATTTTAAATCCAGGAGCAACATTTTATCATTGAACTATGCCCCAGAAAACAGTGGCTTAACATGAAAACAGGGACACCAACTCTAAGCAGTATGAATGCTCCGCTATAATGTTTTTAAAAAACTTGTCTCCTAATCTTGATTGAGGTTTGAAAGGAGAAAGCCTGTCGTTTTCCAGTGTAAATGTTGTGCAAAAGCTTTACAAATACAGGTTTAAATCTGCTATTGCCATTACTAAAATAAATGAAAAATCTATAAGCAGCAATGAAACTGGCATGCAAATAAAGGAACTGTCAAGACATATATTGCCTAAAAATAAGCTTACAATAACTATTTTAAAGGCTGTGTGTGGTCTTACCCATATATTTTGGCAAGATGCACTTTCTGCAACCACAGCTAGATTCATCCAAAAGCAGTGGCACTGGAGAGTCTCTGTCTCACCTGTCAAAGTTGAAGAACGTTGTTCAGCAGACCACCATGAGTCCATGGATAGGATCCACAGCACTACAGCAGCTGTTCTTGATAAGTGTTTAACTATAGGGGAAAATACTTAAAAAAAAATCTTCCATAAGAGGATCACCCTTAATACACATGTATTTAAAGACAATGAGAAACAAGGACTCTGTCATTTCTAAAATAAAACTCTCTGACCGTTCATGCCATTTCAGCAAAAATGTTCTAACAGGTATTACTATCCATTTTAAAAAAATGTTGTAATAAATAATGATTAAAATATTACATTTACAGAGTAAGTGTACAATATTGTATTTACCTCATAAATTAGCCAAAGCATATTAAATGTCTATTAGATCATTTTATAAAAATTGTCTGCAGCCAAATAAAACCTCATTAAGTTAGTCTGTCTTCAGACATGAAAAGTAAATAGATAAATAAATGTTTTCTCGTTCTTAATTCTTTTCTTAAGTACTGCATGAACAATGTCTTCCTGTCAAACCACAAATAGGTTAAGTATTTAGCCTCATCTCTTCTTTTGGGAGCGAGAAGGTGTTGGTTGCTTGGGTATGGTAAAACTATTCAAGGTACAAGTAAGACCAACCAAAAAAATATATATAAAAAAAGTTGCCAATCTCATACCATATGAGAATATAGAATGAATATCCCCAAAAGCTAGCAAAAAAAAAAAAAAACGATCAAAGCTATGCATATAAAAATAGCAACTTCAACACCAATTAGCAGCATGCAAGTATTAATTTCCAGAGAGGTGAATATTTTCTAAAAATAGTCACTGTTTTAACTACTGAGATCTCCAATAGTTTGATTAGTGGTAGTACTGTATCCTATAAGCAAAAAAGGCTTTAGACAGATTACTTTCACTTTTCCCTAGATATATTTAGTGTACTAACTAGCATAGTTAGGATATTATTTTTCTTTGGTTTTGTCAGTAGCATGTTTGAAATAAATTTTATTAAGTGGTAGTGTATGTAACATTGCATTGTGGGTAGCAGTTTCCTGCCTTAACCTAGCCACATCCTCAGCTGTTATATGAGACAAGTTTCCCATATTTTCTGCAAGTTAACTTTTTTTTTTTTTTTTTTAAAGAAAACAGACTGGAGGAAATACAAAAAGATTATAATGTTTTTAAGCAGCAACTATTGACTGCTTACTGGACTATATTTAACTAGAATGGCATTCTTACTTTCTGTACAGACTAAGAAATAAATGTATGGAGAATAGAAGAACACCAATGATAATCAGAAAAATAATTGAGCAATAACGTACAAAAGCAGCAGTCAATAACATATATTTGGCTTCTAAGATGCAGAAGCTTGTTCAAGGCCTGGATAGCGGGCAGAGTTTTTCCATTATTGTCATTGAAATGGGCATTATGTGACTTTTTTCTGCATAATTACACATAAGGATTAATAATCCAAATAAACATGAAACAATTATGTTAATTACTAGTAAATTAATCATTGATTAACAGAGAATTACTCTCATCTCAATCTATAGCAAGGATTTCTGGTTTAGGTTTTAACAGATCTTTAACAGTAAGAGTCCAAAGAGAAGAAATCAGACAACCAGTATTTGCTGAAAAGATATAATTTTTCACACAGAACCACAGACAATCAGCTTCATACCATTTATAGTTAAAATAATACTCAGGAGAAAAGGGGTGGTTGACAATGTATATACAAGAAGGTAATCATAAAAAAATTAAGCATTTGTTCAATACCCCAACAGTATTTTAGGAACAATGTCTATGAAAAGAAATATAAGTTGGCATAAAGTAATATTTTTATTTAATACTATTCTTCTGCTAAGTAGAAGACAAGGTCTGTTATAACAGGTTAACATACGTGATACTGAATCTATTTCATGCAACTGGAACAATACTGGAAATTTAAAATCCAAGTATACACTAGTCTATACAATGAAGTTTTTACAAAATGTGTAAATATTGTAATTACACACCTACACAGGACTAAAACACTAAATAAAGTAAAATGCAGCATCACTGAGAAAGCTATAATCAAAATAAGAATGACTTCTCTATGGATTTGTGAAATGTAGATGCCAAGTAGAGTGGCTTAATGCCATCAGAAACAGGAAAATGCAGCACTGTTTGAGATAGACCTAAAAGCAGCAATATCTATGGGTTTGACGCATCTGAAGAAGTAGCATAAAGATATGCCACATTATAGAAGTCTCTCTTATTCTTCTGGGAGACATAAAAGATAAGGAATAATCTATTCCTTTTTAAAAAATAGGTGGGAGATTCTTCTCTCATAGCAAGTTAACCATAACATAAAAACAAACTTTTAAGTACAAATATACTCTCTACAGTGTATCCTATAGTTTATATGCTGTACAACGTACGAGTGACAAAAAACAAAATGTTTGGAAATAAGATAAAGCAAGGTTTACAGGTTTTCCAAAAAAAATTCCTAAAAGATAAAGGATATGGCGGCATTAGTTTTGTGTTGAAATTGATTTTCATTTCAAAATGAGACGTAATTTGTCTTCAAAGAACAAGTCCATAATTTACAGAGCAAATTCTTTAGCCTGATACTTATTTTATAAGTGTAATTATATCAGTGGCTTGAACTAACCCCTGTAGAATTTTTTAAGTTAACTTTGCCTTCTATAGTTCTGTTTTTTAAACAAAAGTCTTAAGTATAAGTTTGCAATCAAGAGACTTCTTTACACAGTGACTTTTCAGAATTAATATATCTTCTTCATCACATTAAAAGTCTAAGCTATTTTTGAAGAAACAAGTTGGTAGGTATTATGTCTGTATATGTTTTTGCTTCAGAAAATCTCTCATAATTAAAAAGATTACTCAAATAACAAGGAAACATTTCTAAGAGTGAGAAAACAAATTTAAATTCTAAATGAATATAGAAAATGTCTAAAACTACCCTTCAATCCCACATTGGTATCAATGTGTTTCTACAGTTTGACGATCTTCACCCTGCCAAATGGAGAATTTATTGTAGTGATCTTAATATTGGTATCAGAAATGAATAAAGTAGCCTGTTGCTGTTCAAAAGAGCATCTAAATCAGGTAAGTACTGAAAGGTAAAGTTAGTGGAATATATTGAAGCTATGCAAGTCGAGGCAAACAAAAAAATTCATCTTGGGTCAGTTTTATTTCAATGTACTGAGTTCAGAGATCCAGTTCTCTGTGGTGAATAATTTTCAGTTATTAAAGAAATGAATTGTAATGAATGTTGGGTCCTCTGTCTTTTAGAATTATAAAGATTGGGCTTAAATATGGGAAAATATAAGAGTTTGCCTCCAACAGTAAAGTTATCTATGCCATAAGGTAACTGAATATACTTACCATAATACAGTATCTGAAACTTTTGCAATGTATAAAAGTATTAGCAGAGTTTATACTTACAATTTGAAATTCCACAAATTATAGGGGCAAAATCCTCCAAATGCTTTTATTACACTAAAAGCTGATTAGACTTCTAATTCACACATGTGCTTTCTTTATATAACAGAATTAGGGCTCTATTTAATCATTTTTATGCCTTTAACTGCTTTCTCAGTCATGGCACTATCATACAATAAAAATATATATTTAGGGATACAAGAAACCCACCTTTAAAGGAACAGGTGGGTTTTTTGTTTGGTTGGGTTGGTTTTGATTGTATTTTTTTTTAAAGTTCTATATATATCAGTTTATTCACTGCCAATAGGTTCTCATTTTAAGGAACAGTCCTAGAAATTTGGCAACCTCTATAGAACAGGGAAAGTGTTGAATTGAAGACAATATAGTTTAAATTCCAATATACATTATGCTGAGATGTTCAGAAACAGGACTGGTTTTATGTTTCTCTGATAAGTATCTGCCAAAGAAAAGTTTTACTGAAATACTCCTTTCCCATCTCCTCTCTCCCCCCCTCCATGGACCCACACAAAATAGGGAGAACCTGATCTCCACCCACTCTTCAACCGATTAGTTTCACACCACTTCTAGTCAATTGCTTATTGCAGAAGCAGGGGAGGAGATAAAGGGGAAAAGGAGTGAGGGAAGCCAACTGCCAGAGACATGCTTATGAGGAGTTTTACAAATAAATGATGAAAATGCTTAGAAAATTTTAGGTCTGTATTTCTTTTCTGCCATTCTTCTGCCTCCCCCAACCAAAAAAAAAAAGGGGGGGGGGGAGATTATAAAATACAGTTCTTATACTATACAATCATGCTAACAAGAAAATGAGTTCTACACAAATACATGTCCAGATGGGGCAAAAATAAGATAGTTTCTTAAAGATGTTTTCAATTTTGTTCTGAATCTGAGTGAGCAAATCAAGACTACTGAACACATTATTCCCTACTACACACAGCATTTTGCAATTTATTTCAAAGCCTCTATTATAAACAAAAAAATACTGCTTTTGTTAACACTCTGTGTCCTGATATAGTAATAGCTTATATTACACAAAGTTAGTCTGTTAAGTATATAAAAATAGATTATACATATGCATATGTTAAGTGTTAACGCCTTTCATATGCATCAAAATTATGTTTCATTTTCAAAGTCCCAACATTAACTGCTGAATAAAACTATTAACAGTATCCCTCAAAAAGTATAAAACAATACTGTTTCTCTGAAACACTAGAATTACAATAAGCAATTGATGTTAACAATCAAAATTCCACAACCAGTACAATCCATACTGTTCGGTAACTTCTATATTAAATCACTGAAGTATTTTTATTCAAAAAGCATAATTTATAATACAGTACCCAAAGTAGTTACAATATACAAATGACAGATTCGGCAAAAAAGCCAAGACTGATATATAATTGCACTTAATTTTCATTATATAAAGCTGCCAGCTAATCTTGAAGGTACAGCAAGACAGACATGATTTAAGATTTGTAAAGGAATCCCCAGACTAACGCTTCTATGACAGCCAATTACAGTACAAAACACAGCCCCAACAAGCAGTCTGCTACCAGACCTTAGGAAAGGTAAAGTTTCTTACAATGAGTTACAGATTCACAAGTATAGGAAGACAAGAAGAAAAAGAAAAACAGAAGGAATCCAGCCACCCAGCAAATATGAAGCAGACCCAAGATTGTGATACAATCCAAAGATGTAAATTATTGTAAATCATCACTGTTGTTCAGAATTTCACACAGCCACTTGCGCCAATTTTGCTTACTTTTCCACAGACATAATAATGAACAAGAGAAAGACCGAAAGGGGGTGAAAAAAAAAAGGGGGGGGGGGGGAGCCTGCACTGAGAGTACAAATAAAGTTCTGCTGTCCATATGCTTTAACTGTACAGGGGTTTGGGCTCTTTCAGCATTTTGTACTCTCTCCAAATCCTCATGAGTCACAAAAATTAAAAAGCTATATCCTTCTGGATGCCAGGAAGGGCCTTGCCACAGGCCTTTTGTCAAAATAAAATTAAAAAAAAAAAAAAAAAAAAAAAGAGGGAGAGAGAAAGAAAAGCCACAGTGGTAGGCAGTCCCACTTTACTTTGAGGACTGTGATGTCACAAACCACATGATTCTGTCTCTCCAGTAACAGTGCTTGCAAAAAAAAAAGGAGTTTTAAAGCTTTTGCTTTTTTGGATTATGTGAATGCTTCATTCGCCTCACAAACAACCACAGAACCACAAGTGCGGTGCAAACTTTCTCCAGGAGGATAGCAAGAAGCCTCTGGTTTTTAAATGGTTAATCTCCACAGGTCACTACCAGCCACTGAGACCAACAAAGTCAGTAAGTGCTCTCTAACCACAGTCTATGCAGTAATAGTAGGTCCTTCAAATATTTGCTCATTCTCTTTTTTGTTTTGTTGCCTTGCTTTTCATGTTATCAGTGCTACACAATTTTTGGACAGAAAAAAACAAATACGGAGTTTATGCACTCCAGGCACACTGTAATACTAAAACTAGGTTTGGGTATGGTTTGTATTTTCAGTTTAAGGCTTCAAGCAGTATTTGCACCAGAAGATACAAGTTGTGTGTGAAAACAGAGAAGGACTATGGCATCAAACAGTCTGTTCAGCTCAGTGACACCATGTCAGCAAAACTTCTTCTGGGGTAAGTATTATGTTTGTTTAATTCTATGAATGATCATTGATTGTCATCAAAACAAAAACCTGCTAAATAGTATTTTTTGTGTTTAAAATTCAATACTTGGGTATAGTAATGAAAAAGAGGTTCCCATAAATAACGTGTGTAGATTTAAGAACTAATTTGTTAACTGACAAGCTAGGCAAAGTGAAGTCGCTATACTATACTCCAGTGTTTGACAGCAGGTGTGCTGTCACCTATGTGAGTCAATGTTTCCAGTTACATACATTTAGCAAAGTAAGATACTGCTCTGAAAAAGGTAAAAAGCTTATTAAAATTAAAGTATTAAATGAATACAATCAACAATATCACAGAAGACCACCAGGTGAAGAACCTGGGAAGAAAATGTGACATTTTATAGAGCTCCAGCATCTTTGCAATAGACAAATGAACTACTGACTTATCACTGCTAGTTCTCTGTATCTGAAAAAAATTAATAAAATGTAAGACTTAGCAACCTCTCCTACATAATTGCCCTACCATTGTCTTAGATGTTTTGTAAACTAAGAAAAATCATTTAGTATATATACACTCAAGTATTCAGTGTTAATCCATAGCCAACCCCAAAATCTGTTCATTTGTTTCCACACTTTTATAGCAAAGCAAGCATTACAATGCATCAGCTCTTTAAAAACAGTTTTTCTAACTACATTTGAGTCATGATTTAGCTGAGATCATTTTTTCATAAAAACTATTCATCTCTGAAAATAAAGCAAAATGTGGATGAAATTCAATTTGATTTGTAGTAGCATTTTTATAGCAGCTCTGTATAATAGTATGTTGCCAAATATCGGCTTGGATATTCAGAACTGTAAATAGGTCTTAAAATGTCTTTATGAAATCGTATAATGAATTATACATGTGTATATTTACATACATGTCCATATAGAGAGTACACATACACTGTAAAGCGATACTGCTAACATCACTTTAATTGTAAACCTTCCTCCCTGACCTGCTTTTAAAATCAATATAAATAAATACATTTTAATCCTATATTAATGACCATTAAATAAAACTGAATGAGACTGAATAATTTGTTCTGATTTCTATAAAATTCAGAATGCAGTTGAGCTTTAGTTGAAAGAATGACAGTAAAATGCCAAACCGTGTTAATATTTGATCAGTGGTCAGATATACGTGCAAGATTTTTTCACTGAAACATTTATTGAGACAGGTCAATAAAACTATCTGAATTATCTGAAAGAACACCACAAGAAAAGCATATGAAAAAACTTACAAGATTTTCTTAATGCTGTCCATCATGCTGAAACTATGTTGGGGCTGTAGCTAAACCTTTACCTCCCCTCCCCCACAACACTTTAAAGAACAAAAAAGATGCTAGAAATGCTTTCAGCACATACACCTAGATTAAGCTTATATTGTAACTAGCTGATGGTTGGAGTTCCCTTTACCCCTCCTACTTCACACGTTTCAACTGGCTAGTAGTTAAGCACATGAATGTACTGTAAGTCTGTGAGTACAATCAGACATGAAGAAAGTTCATACTTAAGGAGAGACGGTTTCATTTATGATATACAAAGGCATTGATACTACTACATAGTGCTACTTCTCAGTACTAGCTGTCTGAAAGTGGTCACGCTGAGGTATACTACACATAGTACTGAGGTAAAACATGGACACAAAAAATAGGCAGTATTTCTACTAAAACTGCTGTCTTAATGAAGCACAGCCAAAGTGAAGCCAGACCACATTATCCCAGTGTTTACAACAGGAAATACAGTTTACATGTATAGGGACTTTCTTTTGCTTTTACTTCCAAAAGAGATTAGGAGAAATTTTGTTGGCTAAAATTATCATAACATGCAGTGGTGACTGCTTAATTCATCTACTTTTGGTCATTCTTTAAGCTACTGAATAGTGTTGCAACATGCTTCCAAATTCTGCATGTTTATGTAAGGTTGGACAAGTAAATGTGCCCTTTGAGACAAACTACAATGAATTTCTAAAGTAAAAAGTTGAATGTCTCTTTAACTTTATATTTAATCTTAGAAAATAAGAATAGAAGATACAAGTTACTCATCCATTGTTTCCAAACTAGCAAAATGGTATGGCTGTGTATCAGAATGCATAATCCAACTATCATCTTCATTATAGTCAGGTCCTGCATTTAGTCTCCTCCCATTCTGTTCTCCAATTTATTCCTATTGGGCCTGTTAAATTTGATGAGGTTTTTCTTAAGAACTGACCTGTGAAATTAATGACTGATGGTAGGGCCACGAAAGTGAGTGCATCACACTTCTGATCTGTTTATCAATAAAGTTTTGCAAATTTTTTATTTTACCTGATGCAGGGGATCTTCTGTAACGTCAAAAGGCATGTGTTCCTACTTAATCTAATAAATTCTGAATTATCCAGAAACTGTGTCCTGGGCTCATACTACTTTTGTACAGCACAGGTTCACTTAGAGCTAAATCCAAGTTTGGACTGTGTTCTGCCTGTGTATACTTACACTCTGTATCTTTTACATTTAAACCTATTAATTTTGAGTTTACCAAGACAGTTATATTTTTGTACCTATGTTTAAACTAAAGCAACAATAAATTGCTCAGAATAAATTCTACACAACAAACAAACATCACATTGTTGAAAAATATCCAGTAGACGTGATTTACACAGGATCTTCCAGATGATGTAGTACTTCTCAAATACATATCATATCAGTTATAAGTAACAGGAACCACATTCTGCACTGATGTATGTTCTGTGCATCCTCTTTGGCTTCAGTGAAGTTACCCAGAGTGTAAATCAGACAACAATTGGGCCAATACTCTAATCTAACTTTTTGTAATTGACCATGGTAGATGAATGTAGCAAGTGAAAATAAAACTTATAAGAAAAAGTTGTACCACTTATATCACTATACTACTCAATAACATGTATACCATTTAAAAAAAAACTTTCAAGAACTGGTTATGAGCTGCTCTAACCACTTTGTAAAAAATTTACTTTTGCATTTATATCAAAGTAGACAATTTAGAAAAGGATCCAAAATATAGAAATTCAGAAATCAGAAAGCTATATATTTCTGTGGACTAAAAGAAGAAAGCAACTAGAAATTCTACGTCTACATTTCATAATAATAAAAATATGAACTCAACCAATTTTAATCATCACTTTTCCTTGTATTAAAATTATAAAGCAAAGTGCTCATAATATAAAGTAGAATATGAAACACTACGAATAGATGACTATTCTCATTCACATTAAGAAGAATGGAATCCCGCCACTACAGCTTGTAAGCATATGAAACACAAGAAAATATACATGACTACACTAAATTTTTTAATGGTTTGTAAGGAACAAAATATATTTATTCATTTAATTACCTCCTTTGAACTAACCACTGATCGTCTGGATTTTTCAATCAGCATTGCTGATGTAAAATTCACTAAGATAGAAATGTTCCAGTTTGTTAACAGAACACTGAATTATCTGATGGTTAAATAAACTAGGGAGGAAAAAAACACCCTAACTCATTAGAGGCACTAAGATTTTATCAAGCATACAGGATTAATCTTTATTGAATAGAACCATTCACAAATCAAACCTTACTCTACTTCAATACTTTCATAGAGCGCTAATCAATTACAAACCTTTTCTAGTGATTCAAAATCCATGTGCTTTTAATTTTATACACTGGTGGTCTAAAATATAGTACTGAGGCCGAGCTAAGTCATTCTGTATTGCAACTTTGCTTTTTTCAATAAATATTCATCTAGAGGTTTTCTTAGAGAGAACTGCTCATATGAAGACTGTGGTAATATTTTTATACTGTACCTCCTTGTTGAAGCAGAAGGTTAGGGGTTACCTAAATACCTCAACTGTATATACAAAAAAAGGAAAAGGTAAGTATTCACATGAAAAATCCAAAGGGACTATATTATTTATTTTTGCATTTCCTATGATTAATGATGCACCAGTGCATACTTGAAAACTCAAGTCAAAATAGGGTAACACCTCAAATTCTTTTACAAACTGTACAAATATCAAACTTCCATGCTGTATTAACTACTCTACCAGAAATATTTAAAGACTTTACCACCCCCACATTAATAGTATAACAATAATACTGCAAGTCCTCCCAAACTGTGTGACTTCTTGATGGTGGTCTGACTAATATTA
This sequence comes from Chelydra serpentina, assembly GCA_037349315.1. Classification (NCBI taxonomy): domain Eukaryota; kingdom Metazoa; phylum Chordata; order Testudines; family Chelydridae; genus Chelydra; species Chelydra serpentina. The sequence continues at coordinate 12,451,363 of JBAIAC010000006.1, forward strand.
ACCTTAAAATGTATTTAATAGTATAAAAATACCATTCCTTATTTTTTATTTATTTTTCTATCTGATTTGCTTTTAGAACAACATCCAGTTTAGTACTTTTTATGGCTAGTATATCTTCAAAACAGTCTAAACCAGTAATGGAGATAAACCTCATTTATGCTTTCAGGTATACATGGAAAAGAAATCAATATGCAAAATATTCTTGCAAAGGGGGCTGAAACTATACACTGCAGCTGGTTCCTACCTTCACGTAAAAGCTACATTATAAACATGTTTAATGACCTGTCATACATTATGTAACACACCCATGTCTAACAGACTTCAGTGGAAGTTAAAGAATACAAGGCAGGGCAGAAGTAGGCCATACTGGTCAGATTACAGCAGTCCGGAGCACCCACAGTTCTCGGCTTCAGCTACCATGAAAGTCAGCAGCAGCTGTGGGTGCCCAGCACCTCTGAAAATCAGGCCATATGTATGTTTTACTCTATGTACATAATAAAATTCAACACTGTGTATGGTAGGTGATGGAGTTGTCGGTTAATAAGAGTTACAATAAACTGCCACATTTAGTATTTCCTGGAGTACAAAATATTTTAATTAAGGGGGGCCTCAAGATAAATAGCAAACTTAGCGAAAAACTGAAGCATTTTAGGTTTAAACCAGAAATACTGAAATAATCAAATTTGCCCATGGTTTAACTGCAGTATAAAAGTATTCAATTGTAATATAGAAAAAAAGATTAATTTAGATTACTCAAGAGGCATAAACACCAAGCAGATTCATATTATGTTGATAAATGTATTTCAATTTCAAAAAATAAATTAAGAAACCTTACACTATCTTCAAAGGGGGTTTCCGTGTAAATTTTGCCAGGCTTAAGAGTTGACCACAAGTTTTTGTCCATGGATAGCAGACATCCACAAAGTGCACCAGACATCCACCCTCTCCTCCATAGGACCCCAACAAGAAACTACTGTTATCAACAAACAAATTGCATTTGGCTTATATTATTTACAATGGCATCAGTTTTTATAGTCTCTCTCTCTCTCTCTCTCGCTTTCAAACTCCTCTTTGCAGGCTTATGGGGAATGGAGTTTGGGGGAAGAAGGGGCGAGGTGTGTCTTTTGCTCTCAGGTGTTTGTTTTTAAGTTAATAAAGTTTAAATCTAAAAGCATGTTTCCTTTCATAAACATGCTCTCCTCTACAAATAAATATAAGACTTACCACTTAATATGTTGAAAAACACACCCTAAAGAGAATATTTTAAAGATGAGCACAGGGACAAAATATCCCTTTAAACTTGAGTTACTGTATCATAAAACAGTTCAACACTTCCAATAAAAAAGTCCATTATTCATGCATCTGTTTCCTGTATTTTTTTTATTCTGCTTGTTAGCATGCAGTGTACTGATCTAGCCTTCCTCATGTAGCTATAAGTTTCCTATTTAATGTATAAACTTGTTTCCGGGAGGGGGGGGGAGAGGAATATTGATTCACTGACTGCTAAAATCATTTTAAATTGGTCCAATTAAATCACTGAGAGACTTATTCAATATTTCTTTAAAATATTCTAATTTACCAAAAATATTTGTTTAATTTTATTATTGTAAAACAACTAGTCTAAGTACGTTGTTCTCTTTTCTTTAAATAAGTAGTACTTTAGAAATTCAGACATTTTCACATAACATTTACTGTATTCTCAGCAGTTTATTTCATGAGTATTTTCTCATCTCTTTTAATAAAACAACCTTTATTATAACAGTGAAGGTTAAAACCATTATTTCCTCTGCTGTCTGGTTTTCAAGAAATGTTACAGTCATTAAAGTCAGGCAGTCCCGGAATTAACAATAAGTTTTAACTTTTAACATGTTATATCCAAAAACCCTGTGGCAAAGAACTTTTGGCAGGAAGTCAATCCAACAGGGTTTGCTACAGTATTTCTGATAGACAGTGATTTTTTTATTCACATACTACATTTCATTGGAATTGTTAGTTTCTGAGAATAAATTATAATTTAATATTAATTTTCTTACGGAAAAAAGTTTAAACTCAGGTACCTAATATATATTTATCTCCCCTGAATTTATCCGAACCATAAGTGTGCCAAACCATTGTTTAACTTATCCCTTTTTGTCAGATATCTTACATCTAAATCCACTTTGTGGTTTAGTAAAAGAGAAAGACAGAGGCTGCCAGTTTCATCATATTTTATTGTTCAGAACAAAAAACCTAACGCAGATCACAACAAAAATCAATGGTAACATTAACAATGTGTATGACCATATATACTCATGCACACACCCACAAGCGCTGTTCTTTCGGAAACTGGAGTTATTGTATAAAATGTTATATTTTACATTTATTACCATTAGTTATTATAGCAGGTGAATTAATATTTTGCCAAATGAATTCAATTAACATGATCACCACACAACAATTTAACAAAAGATAAAGAGGCATTTTATGAGAAACAATATACAGATATATCTGTATTTATATCTATGTACACACACGTATCCATTTATTTCTAAATGCTATACTTTTTTCAAAGTATCTGTATATCATTTAAATAAGGATCAGAAAACAGAGTTAAAAGAAACAGTATTTTAATTTGTCTGTGGTACTAGAAAGGGTAATAATTCTTTTGAATAATGTTAAGGTATCACTAGTATATATGCAAACATGTGCACACATATATACATTTACATTTTTAAACAAAAAGATTACCGTCTAGTACCACACAGACAAATTTAAATAATCTAATTTCTTATTTTAATTCTATACTTTCCCATCTCTACTTCTAAATATCTGTATTTTTCTAAGCAAAATATCTAATAATTTAAGTTAGCATCCAGTAACCTACCACTATAACTATACAGGGGTGGGATGTACTATCACATTCTAGTTTATTAATAGTCTGAATTTCATAACATTGTTTACAAATCTTGGCAATGCACAGCTTATTCTTTTAACACATTAGGACATATTTCAATACAAGTTTTTTGGGGCAGGGATCTTGTTTTTGTATTTGTAAAGTGCAATGTCTACTGATAGCACAATATAAATAATAGTGATAGTACCATAGTAAGTGATGCTTCAAATACTAATTTTTTTTAAAAATTGGCAATACCTCTGGGAAAATGTGTATGTAAGGAAATAAGTCTATTATGATACCTTCACCTTTTATAATACATACTCAACAGAAATTGCATTTCTGGATATCACGGTTGAGTTCACCTTGGCAAACTAAGAGTTAAAAATAAAGAGAGAGCACTTTTTTTAACCAAGGTTGTCTTCTTTACTGTATAGCTGCTGTTTATGACAAAGTGCAATATACTATTTCTACAAGTGATGAAACAAATTCATCACACTGTATTTAGTTTTTAAGAATTCTATTATGAAACATAATGCTCTCTTCAGCCATTAAAATGTGACTTCCCTATATCAGTATTTTTATTAATGTCAGTATCAGCCTTATTGCAGAAAAAGCAAGAGTCAGCTTTGGCGGAGAAGAAAATAGCTGTAGCTGAACGGAAGTTTAGATGTAAACCTGCTCAAAGTTAAGAGCCTTTTCTGAGAAACAACCCACTAAAATTGTTTATTCTGAGAATAGTGAAACATGCTATATCGTGTTGATTGCATATCTATATTTTAATGGTAATTACCCTCTGTAAATACCACATTTTACTTAATTCTTAAATAGAAAACATTAGAAAACAAACAAGTCCCAGTCACTTTAGGCTATCAAGGGATTTGTACAATATAGCATGGGAAGGCTTTATTAATGAGAATTAATGAAGGCTAAAGTTATTAATTGAAGTACAATACCCAAGTACAGAAGCAGCTTTGTAAGGGGAACACTTTAATAAGTTTGCACTATATGTGTGTTCTAATATAATCTGGTCATCTTGCTTCCCATAGGTAATAGTTACCAATATAAATTTACAACTGAATTTATCTTAGTTTTCTGATCAAGAGTATCAAAGTTTAACGCAACTGTTCTTTTAAAACATGAAGTAACTAAGCTATAACAATGAATGGCTTATTTAAAACTGACAGGACCAGAAAACAGTGACTATTTACATAGGCAGTGTACCTTAGTATACACTAGTAAAAATGTTCTCTTTTCCCAAAAGGATTTTATGCATAAAGGGCATTCACTTCACTTCCTTTCAACCACCATCTCATCCAACTTTCTACATTGAAGACTATGTACTGTATTTTTTGTTGTTATTCGGTACCCCTCTCCATCTGCTTATGAGGCATAAATTGAAAATCTACAGAAACATTAAAAAAATTCAAAGACACACACTGATATTTTTACTGAAATTTTATTACAGGAAACCAACAGCATTCAAAGAAAATCCAGTCATGTATAGACAATAAAATAATTTTCACATTCTAGTTAGTATCAAAGATTTTAATTTAGTACCAAACTCGAGCCTGTGTATTTTACTCACTTAACAGACAATTTCAGACTGTAGCAAGAACAAACAGAATTTCAATGCAACTATGTGGCCACATAATGCATATATGCAAGATCTGGAATGATTTTTTAATTTTACAATATATTAGGAAGAAGATTTTAAGTCCATAGTCTGATGTTATTCTATATGCTGATTAACTCAACCAGGCCTTCCCTGTTATGAACTAAAATTTTCATCTATATCTATCTATATATATAGACACACACTTTTTAAAATACAAAAATCTTGTGCGAATCTTAAAAAATTCAGTATTAAACAACTTGTCTAGACACACAGAGAAATCTTTTCTGTACATTTAGTACTATATAATACAATATATCTCTATAAAAATATCATGTAGGTACAATATGCAGGACTGAAAGTAAAATAGCCTTATTTTGCTATGCACTCCGAGGGATAATATTCATTTAGTAAGTAATTTTAAGGCACATGTGCAATGCACATGTATAGAATTTACTTGATGTGACTAACTTACATATACATACACATGAAATGGAATGTTCCAATTCTGATAAAAAATATGCATAGCCAGATCTGGGATAATTCAGTGACCAAATTTTCACTATTGAAAAATATCTTAAAGATTAAAATCCAGTTACTAGTGATGTGCACTTTTTACCCTAACCTGAGAATGATTTTCCCCCTAGTTATTTTTAAGATGCTTCTAAAAATGTAATAGAAACTCATCTCAGACTCTTAAAAAAGAAATGAGTTTGCATCTAAAAATTTCTTAAAGTATGAGAGCAAATTTAAAATATACAAAGAAATCTGAGCACTAATCCCATTGACATGATCCTGAAATCATTTGATATTTATCACATCTATATTAGAAGTGTTAATAAGGTAGCAGCATAACAGATACACACAATAAGACATAGCTCTACTTTGCAATAGTAAAAGAGAGTACCTCTTCGATGTGAAGCCTTTTAAAATGTGATAAATCTACCAAAATACACTGCTGTCAAAATGCAAGATTGCCTACTGAACTGCTCAGATGTATTGAAAAAACAGCATTTAATGGCTGCAGAATTTTATCAGATAGGCATAAAATTAGAAGAATTCAAATTTATTTATAATTGTTGGACACCTTAAGATTCTCATTCGTCTCAAAAATGATTTAAAAGATTTCTCTAGCATTTTGTGCTGCATTTTGTCCTTACATACCTGGTTCTTATCAATTACTGAAGAATCTTCACCCTTCTTGTTGAAAAAGAGTCCTTTAAAACTTAGAGCACACAGTACAATATTTGAGACATATATACATAAAGACTTTGAAAATACTCTTATTATTCAGTAGCTCAGAAAATCTGACTTTTTTTAAGCTGATGATATCTTCTAGAAACACAGAAGTCTGCATACAGTAAGAAGCCTTTAGAGTAAGCCCTTTTTGCTGTACCGTAATGATCTGATCCAGAAATTCAAGGGTACCTTAAACAACGGGCTACCTGTTCTAGCCATGCTTAGGAATGTGGCCAAATCATTTTTATTGATTTAACCTTTATAGGAATGCTACATATCCTCAGAGCAAAACATTTCTAATGCATTTATAATATGATACACCTCTGAGAAGTTATGAAAAAAATTAAGACAGACTAATTCCCTTCCAGTTGTTGTTATTTTTCTTCCAATCTATTGATCAACAAGCATTCACAAGTTAAATGCAAACTGACAAAATAATTTTTCTGGATTGGTGGGATAAAGTAGGAGTTAAAATGCATTTACAAAATTAAGAACATCTAGCCTACCTTTGTTTAAGAAATAAAAACTTGTGAACTGATACAAGTTAGCCAGGATTCTAAATACTCCTTTCATACTAAAATTACACATCAATCATGTTACCTGCAAACATATCAAGTTAAATCTTTCAGAATTTACAGTCCTTATTGAACAAACTAAGCTGCATGCTAGTCATATACAGAGGGCTTACAGAGAGAGGTTTGTATCTCTCTCAAGAATTCCAAAAGTCGCAATTCTGAAATTCCTTCAGCAAAGATTAATTTTACTTACATTTCAAAACAATAACTTCATGATATAATGGTTCATCATAAGTTGATTTGGAACTCAGCTTTGAAGAGGTTATACTTTTGTGTTTATTCTCCTCTTCAATATTACAAACCACACTTCATCATTCCCAGGTATGACTTGTTTTTCAGAAAATAAAGTAAACTACTCTCTCACTTGCTGGAATTTTGTGTTGTTTTAAAAGTTTAACACAATAAAACAAATGTGAAAATAGTACCTAGTACAATTACTGTCTAAGCAAGGTAAACAAAATAGTAACATTGTTCAAATGAATGGAGCAATGTGGCCACTAAAGTGATGCTTGTTTCAAGTAATTACTAACAGAGAGAACTGCAGAACTGCATAGTATATTCTTCCATACTGCAGAGAAGGGTATACTGAAAACATTTTAGAGGGGCACTATAATATACAATAGAGCAGCCCATTTATCTTTTATTTCCACTAAACATTTGTTTTCTCTTTTTCCTGAAGATAACTGACTACCAAGCACTGATATTAAGCAGCTTTTCTTCTAGATATAAACACATATGCAAGATTATAAACAAAATAAAATATTTCAACAAATTTGGATAAATGTCTACAAATGTAGTACAGCATAGTTATTAAGCCTATTTTAAGACAATGAGCTCCGTTAATTGGAGTGACACCTGCATATCAAAAGGAGACTTTTATAATCCTATATGCAATTACTCTACGTGTCTGCATTTTTTTACCTTTTGGAATCAAGCATATAATTTATTTTTTAGAATATATACTATTACACATGTGCCTAAACCAAAATCCATTACCTCAATACCTTCATACTTTCAAAAGACTCAGATCAGGACCTAAACTTTGTGATTTATTGCTATTTCTGTAATTAGCCAAACTAAAACCCCAGATCTCATGTGCACCAATTAACTTTTGAAGAGAGCCCAAATCTGCCATCTTTGGCCATGCTGTTCAGTAAGATTTCAGTGGGATTTCCTGCAGGTACTACTCACTGCAAGTAATTATGGCACAGTCAGGTCCAAAATCTGCATCCCAAGCCCGTATAAAGATAGATTAGCTATCTGGTTCAGTCTTCTAATCATCAATATGGCATTCCCCCCGCCCCCACTTTCAGTGGTAAATTAAGTTGATTTCTGAGTTACCTCACAATATAGAAGATATTAGGATACATCATACAGTAAACCCCCATTGTACTCCCTGAACAGTGCCATGTGTCAAGAGTGATGGTATCACTGAGATCTAGCTGTTATTTTCATGGCCATTTGTGGGACGGTGCAGGGGTGGGGACGGACCCAAAGGCAGAACCGAATCCAAGTATGTAAGTATCTATGCAGTAAGTAGAATTAGTGAAAAAGAGTAAGCTGTGAACTAGTCCCCTTGCAGGAGAAAGCCCTTCGGTTGACATCTTTTCAAGAAACTCCTGGATAATATATTTACTGATGGTTAGGGCTCACTGACTTTGCCAGATTAATAGACAAAGCATCCCAATGTGCCATCCATGGTTTAGAAGAGAAAGTACCATATCCTTTGTGGGACAGTACCTAGCTTGCATCTCAGTGTCTTGATCTAAATTTAGTTTTGTTTTCAGCCCCTTCTCCTCCCAGGCTACCATTATAGTATAGAATACCTGTTGTCACTTTCCATATGTGGTACACTGTAAACTTGGGCGTGCTCTATGCATAAACGTTTTACCAACACAGCTAAGTCAGTTGGGGGTGCAATTTTTTAAACACAGGGCTGGTCTACACTAGCCCCGAAGTTCGAAGTAAGATACGCGACTTCAGCTACGTAAATAACGTAGCTGAAGTCGAAGTATCTTATTTCGAACGTCAAAGTACTCACCCCTGGTCCACACCGCGGCCCACAGGCTCCCCCGTCGACTCTGCCTGCTCCGTTCGTGGAGCAGGATTACCAGCGTCGACGGGGGAGCATTTCCTGGTTCGATTTATCGCATCTAGACAAAACACGATAAATTGAACTCAGAAGATCGATCTGACGCGTCCGACAGAGCTGGTAAGTGTAAACTAGCCCACAGTTACAAAAGTATAATTGCGTTTACACTGATATAAGCTCTTTTATATGACTATAACTGTATCCACTCTAGATTATTTTAACAGAATAACTATGCCAGCAAAACCCTTAGTGTAAACAGAGCCTAATTCCACAGCATTTTCAAGCGATCTTATAGTGACCACTTTGATTTTCAACCCCAAAAGAGATAAGCCTCCATTAGAACTCAGTCAGAGGTTGTCTACTAGTTATTTGCCACTGAAACAGTTGCCTCCATGTTTTCATGCCAGGGAGGATTTCTGTAAATTACCCCAGAAATGAAAGTGTCAATATCCTTGACTATGAAGATTTCACCCTAGAAGAAAACATTTATGGGAGATATGTTGGAAGCTCTTGACACTTCTAACTTAAATTTCACTGACCGAGAACAGAAAGATGAGGACATACAAACCTCTAGAAATGTGTGTTTTACTAGGGCATTTGGAAACGAATTGCCTACAGCACAAGTAACCAAAAAGGAAAGAGTACACACATTTTTCCTTCCTTCGGGGAATCTTGAACCAGCAAATGCACCTTGTATGCTTGAGATGTTACAATAGTAATTGTAATTATCCATATCTTGGGCAAGTGCAATCATGGTTCCAGATGAACTAGGGAAATTAAGGAATTCTCAGACGACCTGCTCCAGCCATATGGGAATGAGTATCTGTGAGCCCTTTATTGGACTTTCAGTTATTTAAAAGAAAAAAAGGAGAACTTTTGTCATTAAGAGGGATTCACAACCACCCCATGAATTATGACTTCTGTTCAGGGCACTGAATCCAATGTAGGAGAAAAGAAAGAGAGCCAAAGGGTTAAAGCATATGACTGAAAGTCAGGAGAGCAGTGTTCTATTCACTGCTCTGCCAATGACTTTGCCCAAGCCACAAACTCTCTCTCTGTTTCCCCAGCAAGTGATAATACTTGTCTATCTCAGAGGATTCTGAGACAATTTACTTATGATTTCAAAACAATGTATTTGCTAGAAATTCCTAATGAAATATTTACTACGATGATACAGTATACCCGTCTCAGCTTTCCAGTTGTGTGTCAATCAGCTCAATTAACTATTATCATCATCATCAACTGCTTGAGAGGGCTAGTGCACTTTGACTCACTGTCATATCCTGGTTGTTTGTGTTCAGAAACTACCACAGTTTAACCACAGCCTGTTAGAAATGAAGGTAGTCAGGTCCAGATTAAGAGTATACAGCTATAGGGTTACATAGGATATAATCTTTACACAGCTGTATATAAGACCTTTGGTGTAACACCAAAAGATCGCACACTTGTTCTTGATATTGGGAGGAAGTATCCGGGGTTGGGGGGAAGGGGTGTTTTTATTGTACATTCTGAATAATCCAGATTGCATTCCCTGGGTAATAGTTCCTCATCACTCTGACATGCTTCCAGCATTTCCTTAGGATCTAAGACTGATTAGTTTAATGATGCTGCCACTAATCTTTTAACTGTGGAAACCATAGGCTCAATGGTTGCTTCCGCCGTACTGGGTTAGATATGGCTACCAGCAAAACAGTCTCCCAGTGTTGCCCCTTTTCCATCTTGGTTCCTCTAAATAAGTGATGTGACACTGGTTTCATTTTTAATGCTTCACTGCATGGAGCAGTATATGCCAACCAATCTTTAGTTTGGCTCTCCTCCAGAAAACACTTCTAGATCCTGTAATAATTGAGTTACCATCCAGTTTCTTCTCTCTTTTGGTGAAGTTTTCAAGAAAATGCAAATCAATCAATTTCAAGTGAACTTGGAACCCACTGTCATCCCATGTTGGCTCCAGCTTTCCTTTGAAGTTGAGGTCACGAATCATCTCCTGCTGGTTTTAAACTAGAGTCAGTTAGCCATTTTGGTCTTGCCATACACAGATGAACACAATTTGTTGGGGAAGAGTCAACACTGTTTTTTTAAAGGGACATCAAGCCTCAGCAATCTATTAGAATTCTTTGAGGGGGGTCAACAAGAGTGGACAAGAGTGATTCAGTGGATATAGCGTACTTGGACTTTTCTGAAAGGCTCTAAAGCTAAGTTGGCAGTCATGGAATAAGAGGGAAGGTCTTATCATGGACAAGTAACTGGTTAAAAGACAGGAGACAAGTGGTGGGAATAAACGGTATGTTTTCACAATAGAGGCAGATAAACAGCGGGGTCGCCCAGAGATCTGTACTGGCACTAGTGCTGTTCAACATATTCATAAATGATCTAAAAAAGGGGTCAACAGAGAGATGGAAAAGTTTGCAGACGATACAAAATTATTAAAGATGTTTAAGTCCAAAGCCGACTGCCAAGAGTTACAAAGGGATCTCACAAAACTTGGTGACTGGCAACAAAAGTGCAGATGAAATTCAATATTGATAAATGCAAAGTAATGCACATTGGAAAACATAATACCAACTATGCATACAAAATGATGGGGTCTAAATTAGCTGTTACCACTCAAGAAAGATCTTGGAGTCATTGTGGATATTTCTCTGACAACATCTGTTCAATGTGCAGCAGCAGTCAAAAAAAGCTAACCATGTTAGGAACCATTAGGAAAGAGATAGTTTGTCTTTTTATCTATCACGCCACTATAAAAAGCCAGGGTAAACCCACACCTTGAATACTGCATGCATTTCTGGTTTCCCCATCTCCAAAAAGGTATATTAGAATTAAAAAAGTTATAGAGAAGGGCAACAAAATGATTAGGGGCATGGAAGAGCTTCAAAAAGAGAGATTAAAAAGACGGACTGTTGAGCTTGAAAAAGAGACAACTAAGAGGGGGATATGATAGAGGTCTATAAAATGATGAATAGTGCGGAGAAAGTGAAAGTGTTATTTATCCCTTCACATAACATAAGAATCAGAGGTCACTCAATGGAACTAACAAGCAGCAACAAAACAAACAAAAGGAAGTACTTTTTCACACGACACACAGTTAACCTGTGGGACTTATTGCCAGAGAATGCAGTGAAGGTTAAAAGTATAACAGGGCTCAAAAAAGAATTAGAGAATTTCTTGGAGGATTTGTCCATCAATGGCTATTAGCCAAAGTGGTGATGGATGCAACCCCATACTCCGGTTTCCCCTAAACCTCTGACTGCCAGATGCTGGGACTGGACAAGAGGGGATGGATCACTCAATTTCGGTTCATTCCCTTTGAAGCATCTAGCATTGGCCAGTGTCGGAAGACAGGACACTGGGCTAGATGGACCATTAGTCTGACCCACTATGGCTATTCTTATGTTGTTGCTGTGACAGGAAATCATAGCATAGCATATCAGGGTTGGAAGGGACCTTAGGAGGTCATCTAGTCCAACCCCCTGCTCAAAGCAGGACCAATCCCCAATTTTTGCCCCAGATCCCCAAATGGCCCCCTCAAGGATTGAACTCACAACCCTGGGTTTAGCAGGCCAATGCTCAAACCACTGAGCTATCCCTCCCCCCCCCACTGAGCTATCCCTCCCCTAATTGCTGCTTGATGTACCCTTCAGTGGTTTCAGTCCGACCTAGAAGATAGAGTCAACTGGTGGTCCTGGCAAGCATAATAGCAGGGCTGTCCCTAGCCATTTGGGTGCCCTATGCAGCCCGCCCGCGGTGGGGGGGCGGGCTGTGTGTGGACCCAGGCCTCCGCCCCCCCAGGGTCTGGCAGGCAGGAGCTGTGGGGGGACCACTTTTGGGGGGCCCAGAGGCCCAGAATGGCCTGGGGGATTAGAGGGGAGCCGGGAGGAGCCTGCTCCACTTCCCCCAAGCAACACGGCTGGGGTTGGGGCGAGGGAAGGGTCTTGGGGGGAGGAGGCTTGGGGGAAGGGATCCCCCTCCCCCCGCACTCACCGGCCCCAGCCTGCTCTACTCCACCAGCTCCCAGTCGCGGGAAGCAGAGCAACGGGCTTGGGAGCTGGTAGAGCGGGCTGGGGCCAGGCTGCTCCACTTCCTGCCACTGTCAGTGAGTGCGGGGTTGCTGGGGGAAGAGGTGGAATGGGGGCGGGCCAGGGCAGAGGGAGTTGTCCAGGGCCCCACATCCCCCTAGGGACGGCCCTGCCCCTTGCAGTGGGCGCAGCCCGCAGGGGGGCCGGCCAAGGGATAGGGCTGGTTGCCGGGGCCGGTGCTGCAGTGTATGCAGCATGCAGCTGCCTAGGGCACCATGAAATCTGGGGCAATTTGGTGCCCCAAATTTCATGGTGCCCTACGCAGGTGCGTATGCTGCCTATGCCTAAGGACGGCCCTGCATAATATTAATACTTTTCACTTCTATAGCACCTTAAATTAGAGGTACTTAGAGCTCTTTGTAACCATTGATAAACTAAGCCTCACAATACCACCAGGTGCATCATCTGGGGTTTAATATGCAGCATCTCTCAAGGCTCTTATTTCCCATTCTGTTTTACGTGCATATTAAAAGATTATTTCTAAACACAGGGTACATATCAGTATGCTGAGGATACACACAATTCAAGGACTTTGCAATTTGTCTCTGCTCTGGAAGAATGCCTAGAGGATATATCCTCAACCCAAACAAAACAAAAAACTGTTCCTAATGGGACAAGAGCAATGTTGTAACCTCCTTCAGGTCTCTTCTTCTTGAGAGGGTATATTTGAAAATAGCAAAATTAAGAAGCTTGAAATCATTTTCTACCCCCACTTCCCCTTTTCCTTATTTTGATGCAGTATTAAATGTTTTTTCCAGTCTACAATTTACATAGACTGCGGGTAAAATTTCCTAAAGCATCTAAGTCACTTAGATGCTTTTGAAAATTTTACCAGGTGGACTTATTCTATCCCAGCTGCAATCTTCAACACTGTGACCACAAGACTTGATTAGAATCTTCTCTTCTCATCAGGGTTTCAACCAGCTGCTTCTCAAAGGTTAGCTGCTTATTTAGAATACAACAGCATGTTTGATCACTATTTTGCATAACCATAATCACATTCAGGTGCCTATAAAGTGAGAAATTGATTTTAAGTTGCCACTGCTGCTTCTAAAGTGCTTAATACTATATATGTCCTGGCTAGATGCAATATCTCCTCATGGGATCTCATATTGATACATCAGTGCCTTTCAGTGATTCCACCATTGCATCAGAGACCAGTAAGAAAATAAGCATTTACACAAATGCCCCTTTCTGTAGTGATCTGGCAGTAGCAAGAGGCTTTAAGGTGGGTGTAAAGGTAATCCATTCACTGTGAGAAGTGTAAAGGGACCTTAGAGAACATGAAAATCAGCCCCTTTGTAAGGTGTTGGCTTGTCCCAGCCCAAGGAGGACACAATACCACACTCAGTCTCTCTTTCCAGGTAATTTATATCTCAAACATAGGCAAAAACCAACCAACAGTTCCTCAGCCCAACCTGGGCTATAGTTCCAATAGGGTTTTTCCCTTTGCCTCTCTGTTACTCTTGTTCCAGGAATTATGGCATGCTCAGTTAACTGAGCACTACCTCCCAGAGCTCTTTCCCAGGAGACCCTTTTCCCCCCAGCAGGTTCCCACTGACTACCCTTTTCAGGGACGCTGGCAGTTTACCCCAGGGAACTTCCTGCTGCTCCTGCTCCCACTACCCAGGCCTCCTGGCTTCTGGCCTGTCTCCCTATTCCCAGGGAGCAGGATTTGAAAAAATCGGGGTCCAAATTCATGGATATGTTCCCGTTGCTTTGCACTCTTCGAGTGATACAAAGCAGTTGAAAATTCAGCTTAACTGGATGGTTAATCCATGTTCACAAGTGCAGCTAGAATATACCAGTGAACCTGACCCCGGGCTTTACATTAGAATTGTTTAGAGATTCTACAACCAGGGCACTGTTAGCTTTTCAAAGGCCCAATACATGTTAAAATTAATTTGGGGGGAGGGATGGGACTTGCAAGAATTTGTGGAGCTTGATAGCTCAAGAGATAAATTATGGCAGAGTTTTTCAGCTCTAAGTCACCAGTTCAAATACAGCCCAAGTCATGACATAATTCTTACTGCTTCAAGGTGGCTAGCCTATCCATAACAGCTTGGTGATACGAATCTAGTTCCTAGTCCACAACTGATAATATTAAGCACTACTATTAGCACTATCAGTCCAAGGCCAAGGACTGAACAGGTGTGAAGACAACTATCTATCCCCCTTTCCAGATGCTCCCAGCAGGAGACAGTTGAGGTATATTAACAGGGTAGTACAGGAAACTGGTACTAATGCTATCCATTCCATGGTTCCTACAAAAACTTAACAGTTAGTAGTTTTGGCACATCAACATCATGCCTACCACGCTAACCTATCTTGTCTCGCTGTTTCCTTGTACTCTCCCATCTGTCTGTAGACATCTCGTCTTATACTTTAATTGTAAGTTCTTTGGGACAGGGACCATTTTCTATTCTGTGTTTGTTCAGCTCCTACTACAATGGGGTCATGGTCCCTGATTGGGGCTCCTAAGTGCTAGAGCAATATCTGTTCCTTATCTGTTCTTTGGAAAAAATACAATACTTGGACTGTGACTATGGTACCAGAATAAGCATACACAACATGTAAAGGATGTTCCAGACTGCAGAAATACTTTTATTACACAAAGTGAGGCACCAACTTTAGGCAAATATACAAAAACAGTTTCAGCAGTCAAAGCAAAAAGTATTTACTGTAAAATATATGAAGACTCAACTTTAGGATTTTAAAATGTATATAAAGAATGACTCATGGCCCATCTTTAGTCCTAGAACCATTTTTCATTGGTCTTGTTTTGTATTTTTTAAGTTAAAATCCACCAATAAATATTTTTCGCAGCTCTGGCTGTAATAAATGGAGTGCTTTCTGAACATTTTAACCCCAAGAGGACTATCTGCACTTCTGATTCACAACAAAGTGGTCCCAGTATCTCAAACTTTTCCTTTATAGTTCCTTCCAGAGGAACTATAAGTCTTTCACCCACCCCACGTACTCAGAAAAGCCATGGATATTTTCCCTTGCATAGTTTTATAAGAGTAGCAAGTATTCTTGATACCTGTCAGTTCACATTTATATAAAAAGACTACCAAAGGAGAAACAAGAGATATATGGCAATGCATTTGCTGTTAGCAGGCATGAGATTTTCTGTAAAATAATTTAAAAAAAAAAAGAACAAGTTTGATAGCACACTCATATCTTAATTTAACTGCAAGTAAGAGACTTATAGAAATCTATAGCCAGCAGAGTTAAGGAAAATAAGGAGGATTTTTAAGAACAAATCAGAATCCTAATAATGGTATTAATCCATTACTGGAATGGAAAGGGTAGAAATTATCAATAATATGCAGAAAAGGCAGAAATGTTTGTCGAATATTTGATGTTCTGTATTTGGGGAAACAAACACAGATGTTATAGCCATATCTTTCCATTTCACTAGTATATCAGGAGAATGTTAAACAGTAGCTACTCAAATTGGACATTTTAAAATCAGCAGGTCTGGATACTTGCATTCAGGAGTTTTAAAAGAGCTGGCTGAGGAGTTTGCTGGATCATTAAGAGATATTTTCAACAAGTTTTGGAACATAGACATTCCAGATGATTAAAAGAAAGCTAATGTGCCAATATTTAAAAAGGGTAAATGGGATGACCAGGTAATTATAGTCCTGTCACTCTGGCATCAATCCCAGGCAAGATGAAGCAGATGAAACAGGATTAGATTACAAAAAAATTAAAGGACAGTAATATAAGTAATTCCAATCAACATGAATATATTGAGAATAAGTCAAACTAACTTGATTTTTTATGATTACACAAATTTGGCTGAAAAAGGTAATACAGTAACTTCTCACTTAACGTTGTAGTTATGTTCCTGAAAAATGCGACTTTAAGTGAAATGATGTTAAACAAATCCAGTTTCCTCATAAAAATGAATGTAAATGAGGGGGTTAGGTTCCAGGGAAATTTTTTTCACCAGACAAAAGACTATACACACACACACACACACACACAGTAAAAGTTTTAAACAAACAATTTAATACTGGTACACAGTGATGATGATTGTGAAACTGGGTTGAGGTGGTAAAGTCAGAGGGTGGGATATTTCCCAGGGAATGCCTTACTGCTAAATGATGAACTAGCATTTGGCTGAGCCCTCAAGGGTTAACTCGTTAATGTAGCCTCACTCTACAAGGCAGCAGGCATGGAGGGAGGGGAGACAGCATAGCAGACAGAGACAGAGTCACACACCGTGTGTGTGAGAGAGAGAGAGAGAGAGAGAGAGAGATGTGCATTTCCCCTTTAAGTAGCTGACCCCAGTCTTAAGTACACTGCCTTGTTAATTAGATCAGCTTGCTGAGAAGCAGCTGCGGCCTGGAAGCTCCCTCCATCCTGAGCCCTGTCGTGTGTCCCCCCCTGCTCTATGGAAATGGGGTAAGCGGGGTGCAGGAGCGGGGGGGGGGGGGAGAGACACCCTGACATTAGCCCCCCACTTCCCCCTCCCCCCGTACAGCAAGCAGGAGTCTCTGGGAGCTGCTCCAAGGCAGAGGGCAGTGGGGGGAGGGACAGCTGAACTGCCGGCAATTGATAGCCTGCTGGTCAGCTGCATCACAGGGAACTTAGGGGAGCAGGGAGCTGATAGGGGGGCTGCCAATCCACCCTGATTTCAAGCCCCCACCAGCTAGCTACAACGGCATGCTCTTCGTGCAAGCAGTGGACAAAGCAGGCAGCTGCCAAACGACGTTAGAAGGGAGCATTGCACAACTTTAAATGAGCATGTTCCCTAACTGATCAGCAACGTAAGAACAAAACAAGGTTAACCAGGATGACTTTAACTGAAGAGTTACTGTAGTGCTGATGTAATATACTTGGTCTTCTGTAAGGTATTTGACTTTATACCACAGGACATTTTTAATTAAAAAAAATAAAAAGATATAAAATTAACATGACACGTTAAATAGATTAAAAGACGACTAACTGAGAAGTCTCAAAATATAACTGTAAATGGGGAATCATAACTGAGCGAATGCATTCCTAGTAGGGACCTGGATGAAAAGATAAAATCATCACTGAAATTTTGCAAACATTGGGGGAGGGGTAAATAATGAAGATATGGATCACTGATACTGAGCAATCTGGATCGCCTGGTAAGCTGGGCACAAGCAATCAATATGGGTTTTGATACAGCTAAATATAAATGTATATATCTAGGAAAAAGAATGTGGACTATACTTACAGGTTGGGGGACTCTATCCTGGGAAGCAGTGACTGAAAAAGATTTGGTGGGGAGGTGGATAATCAGCTGAACACAATCTTCCAGTATGACACTTAGCCAAAAGGCCCAATGCAGGCCTTTGATGCATAAAAGGGGGAATCTCAAGTAGAAGAAGAGAGGTATTTGGCACTGGTGCAACCACTGCTGGAATACTGTGTCCCGTTCTGGTATCCACAATTCAAAAAGAATGTTAATAAATTTGAGAAGGTTCAGAGAAGACCAACAAGAATAATTAAAAGATAAGACATGCCTTATAGTGACAGACTCAAAGAGCTCAATGTATTTAGCTTAAAGAGAAGGTTAATGGGTGACTTGATTAAAATTGGGGCTGTCAAGAGATTTAAAAAAGTAATCACGATTAATTAAAGTTAAACAATAAGAGAATACTATTTATTTAAATATTTTTGGGTGTTTTCTACATTTTTCAAACACTGATTTTAATTACAACACAGAATACAAAGTGTACAGTGTTCACTTTATATTTTTGATTACAAATTTGCACATTTTTCATTTCACCTAACAAATACTGTGATGCAATCGCTTTATCATGAAAGTTGAACTTACAAATGTAGAATTGTGTACAAAAAAGCAGCATTCAAAAATAAAACAATTTAAAACTTAAGAGCCTGCAAGTCCACTCAATCCTACTTGTTTTTCTACCAATCGCTCAGACAAACAGGTTTGGTTACGATTTGCAGGAGATAACGCTGGTCACTTCTTGTGTCACCTAAAAGTGAGAACAGACATTTGCATGGCACTGTTTGACACAGCGTTACAAGATATTTACGTGCCAGATGCAATAAAGATTCGTATGTCCCTTCATGCTTCAACCACCATTCCAGAGAACACGTGCCCATGCTGACGGCAAGTTCTGCTTGATAACAATCCGAAGCAGAGTGGACCAATGGATGTTCATTTTCATCATCTGAGTCAGAGGCCACCAGCAGAAGGTTCATTTTCTTTTTTGGTGGTTCGGGTTCTGCAGTTTCTGCATCGGAGTGTTGCTCTTTTAAGATTTCTGAATGCATGCTCCACACCTCGTTCCTCTGATTTTGGATGGCATTTCAGATTCTTAAACCTTGAGTGGAGTGCTGTCGCTATTTTTAGAAATCTCACATTGGTATCTTCTTTCCATTTTGTCATTCTGCTGTGAAAGTGTTCTTAAAATAAACATGTGCTGGGTCATCATCTGAGCCTGCTATAAAATGGCAGAATGCGGGTAAAACACTAGGAGACATACAATTCTCCCTGAAGGAGTTCAGTCACAAATTTAATTAACGGATTATTTTTTTAACGAGCATCATCAGGTTGGAAGCATGCCCTCTGGAATGGTGGCCAAAGCATGAAGGGGCACAGGAATGTTTAGCATATCTGGCACGTAAATACCTTGCAACACTGGCTATAAAAGTGCTACGCAAACGCCTGTTCTCACTTTCAGGTGACGTAAATAAGAAGCAGGCAGCAGTATCTCCCGTAAATGTAAATAAAATGGTTTGTCTTAGCGACTGGCTGAACAAGAAGTAGGACTGAGTGGACTTGTAGTCTCTAAAGTTTTATATTGTTTTGGTTTTGACCGCAGTTATAAAACAAAAAACAGTCTACATTTGTAAGTTACACTTTCACATAGAAAAATTGCTCTACAGTACTTGTATGAGGTGAACCGAAAAATACTATTTCTTTTATCATTTTTACAGTGCAAATATTTGCAATGCAAAATAATAATATAAAGTGAGCACTGTATACTTTGTATTCTGGGTTGTAATAAAAATCAATATATTTGAAAATGTAGAAAAACATGCAAAAATATTTAATACATTTAAATTGGTATTCTATTATTTAACAGTGCGATTAATCACGATTAATTTTTTTAATCACGATTTAATTTTTTTGAGTTAATCATGTGAGTTAACTGCATTTAATCCACAGCCCTAATTAAAATCTGTATCTAAGAACAAATATTTAATAATGGGGCTCTTCAATGCATCAGAGAAATTTAGAAGATGATCCAATGGCTGGAAGCTGAAGTTAGATAAATTCAGATCGGAAATAAGGTATAAATTGTCAGGGGTCTCTGAACTACGGCCCATGGGCCAGATCCCGCCCGCGGCTTCAATTTGTCTGGCCCCCCAACCAATTGCTGCCGCTGCCTCGGCGGCGTTTCGGCAGCAGCTCAAACACTGCTGCCTCCTTGGCGGTACTTCGGCGGCGGGGCCCCATCAAAATCGGACCCCGCACTCCCTAAAGCCGGCCCGCGAAGCCCCTTCAAAAATCTAATATGGCCCTCGTCTCCTAAAGTTTGGAGACCCCTGGCCTATGTTATAATACAGGAGGCCAGACTGGATGATCGCCCTTCTGGCCTTGGAATCTATGAATCCTACTTACAGCTATATGTATGAGACAAGAATCTGAAATCAAGCATAAATGAACCTAGATTGGCAGCATGTGAAAGCATTATTCGGTTGCAATTGCGTTATGTGGATTGTAGCAAATACTGAGAAATTATGTGCAAGTCTCTGAGGAAAGGAGTAATTAAGTGTTTCAAAATACATGAATATACAAGTCTAAAATCTAACATGCTCTTCAGTATTTTAAATGAAACCCAGAAACAAGAAGAAACTGAAATGTCCACATTTTGTACATAAAATACATATATATGTACTGCACTCCTCTCTACATACGTATTTATATAAGTGTTCATGGTTATACTACTTAAACATTAGGTGTGAGAAAGCTGAATGTGTGTTTAGTGTTTCCTTTATCTAGTGATGTACAAGGCTGAATAAAAGTGTTTAGGTTTACAGCTGATGTCTTGATTTTCTGCTAATGTCCCAAGAATAATTAATAAGCGTAAACTTTACATTTTAAAAGTACTCTTTAAACAGTGTAAGGGGGGGAGGAAATCAAGGGGCACAGGTGCCGACTTCTTCAGGCGCCGGTGGGTGCTTGACCCCCCTCTGCCCCTGGCCCTGCCCCGCTTCCACCCTTGCCCCACCCCCATTCCAACCCCTTCCCCAAAGTCCCCGCCCCAACTCCACCCCCCTCCCCCGCCGGTATTCCATTCCTTCCCCAAATCCTCGCCCCAGCCCCCCCTCTTCCCCTGAGCATGACACCTTCTTGCTCCTCCCCCTCCCTCACGGAGCTTGCTACACCTGTTTGGCGGTAGCAAGTGCTGGGAGGGAGAGAGTAGCGGAATTTTCCTCCAGTGCAGATTGGCAGAGGCCCTGGAGGGTTTTCGCCTTCCTCTGCAGCATGGGGCACAGGTCACTTGCTGGAGGATTCTCTGCATCTTGAAGTCTTTAAACTATGATTTGAGGTCTTCAATAGCTGAGACATAAGTGAGAGGATTATTGCATGAATGGGTGGGTGAGATTCTGTGGCCTGCATTGTGCAGGTCAGACTAGATGATCATAATGGTCCCTTCTGACCTTAAAAGTCTACGAGTCTATGACGCGGCACGCTCAGGGGAAGAGGTGGTGAGGTGAGGGGGGCGGGGAGCTTGGCTGCCAGTGAGTACAGCCCCGGAGCACCCACGGCGCCTATGTCAGGGGGCATACTGCTTCTGAAAGACAATGTGGCAAAGTAGATAAAATTTGTGTCTCCTATTAGAGACTAGGGTATCAGAGGGGTAGCCGTGTTAGTCTGGATCTGTAGATGCGACAAAGGGTCCTGTGGCACCTTATAGACTAACAGAGGTATTGGAGCATAAGCTTTCGTGGGTGAATACCCACTTCTTCGGATGCAAGCAGTGGACGCAGCTTATGCTTCAATACCTCTGTTAGTCTATAAGGTGCCACAGGACCCTTTGTCGCTTCTATTAGAGACTAGGATTCTATTCCCTAAATCTCCCTGAAGTGACTGTGTACCACCTCTCCTAAGGGAGAGGTATGAAAGCGTAGTTAATAAGGTCTGAGAAGAACACACACAGAGACTTGGAACTACATCTCATGGTTTCCTGGCTTGCAGCTGAGTGTGTGTTCCTTTAGACTAAAAAACAGAGAGCTTCCATCACTTAGAGCAGGCCTGCACAACTCGTAAAGCAGCGAGGGCCATATTACTCCAAAGAAAACAGCTGAGGGCCGAAACACACTGGCCCTGCGGAAACACCCCCTCCCCCCAGCGCTGCCCGCCCCGCGGAAACAACCCCTCCTTCCCCAGCGCTGGGGTGTGGAAGCCTGAAGAGGGGGAAAGAAACAGCGTGCATAGGGTGACCAGATCACAGCAGTAAAATAGGACCCGCCCCCTCCCCACTCGGCCCCACCATCACACCCCTCTTCACCCCCCCATGGGTCACTATATTACTGCACACAACAGTCAATCAATGCAGCTGTAGATAAATCTCTGCATTATGCATTTTTGTATAACTTTTATATGACTTTGTATTAAACCTTGGTAATATGTTATTGCGGGCCCCTAAGGTAGTATAATTAAGGTAAAAAAAATGTCTTTTTGCTAGAAGTAGAATAAGATCTTCCCCCCACTTTGTATTCAATTGCCCTGTTGAATGAATGAGGTGTGAATGAGGAAGGCATGGAAGTCAGGCACCTCCAGACAGCTGCAACCCTTGGAGAGGGGATGAGAACCAGACGAAGGGCAATCAAACTTGTCAAGTGGGCAGACTAGAGAAGAGCAGACATACGGACAGCCTCGGGGGTAAGAAGCAAGCACCTTCCTTTGGGAACACCCTCTTTGCAGCATTGGGACAACCCCCAGCCCAGAGACAAGCAGCAAAAAGGACCAACGGGGACAGTCCCAGATTTTGGGCCACACAGTGAGCCTACCTACTCACCCGCCCGCGGGCCGCACAGTGAGCCCACGCGGGCCGCATAAGGCCCCCGGGCCGCATGTTGTGCGGGCCTGACTTAGAGTCTCTCTTTCAGAGATATGTAACATTTTCCTGAGATGTGGAAAGGAGTGACATTTATGGTTTAATTTGTGAGTACTGTACATGATGCAGGTCACCTGGCAGGTTGCTCAATGTGTGTTTGGGTTTCTAGTAGGGCTGCTGATTAATCGCAGTTAATTCATACGATTAACTCAAAAAAATTAATTGCAATTAAACAAATTAATCACAATTAATTGCACTGTTAAACATTAGAATACCAATTGAAATCTATTACATATTTTTGGATGTTTTCCTACATTTTCAAATGCATTGATTTCTATTACAACACAGAATACAAAGTGAACAGTGCTCACTTTATATTATGTTTTATTACAAATATTTGCACTGTAAAAATGATAAACAAAAGAAATAGTATTTTTCAATTCACCTCATACAAGTACGGTAGTGCAATTTCTCTATCCTGAAAATGTAACTTACAAATGTAGGGGTTTTTTTTGTTATATAACTGCACTCAGAAACAAAACAATGTAAAAAACTTTAGAGAGACTACAAGTCCATTCAGTCCTACTTCTTGTTCAGACAATTGTTAAGACAAACAAGCTTGTTTACATTTACGGAAAATAATGCTGCCCGCTTCTTATTTACGTCACCTGAAAGTGAGAACAGGTGTTTGCATGGCACTTTTGTAGCCGGTGGTGCAAGGTATTTATATGCCAGATATACTAAAAACATTCGTATACCCCTTCATGCTTCGGCCACCATTCCAGAGGAAATGCTTCCATGCTGCTGATGCTCGTTAAAAAAATAATCCGTTAATTAAATTTGTGACTGAACGCCTTGGGGGAGAATTATATATCCCCTGCTCTGTTTTACCTGCATTCTGCCATATATTTCATGTTATAGCAGTCTTGGATGATGACCCAGTACATGTTCGTTTTAAGAATACTTTCATTGAAGATTTGACAAAATGCAAAGAAGGTACCAATGTGAAATTTCTAAAAATAGCTACAGCACTCGACTCAAGGTTTAAGAATCTGAAGTGCCGTCCAAAATCTGAGAGGGACGAGGTGTGGCGCATGCATTCAGAAGTCTTGAAAGAGCTACACTCCGATGCAGAAACTATAGAACCCAACCTTCTGCTGGTGGAATCATTCTCAGATGATGAAAATAAACATGCCTCCGTCTGTACTGCTTTGGATCGTTATCGAGCAGAACCCATCATCAGCATGAACACACGTCCTCTGGAATGGTGGTTGAAGCATGAAGGGACACATGAATCTTTAGCACAACTGGCACATAAATATCTTGTGACACTGGCTACAACAGTGCCATGTGAACGCCTGTTCTCACTTTCAGGTGACATTGTGAACAAGAAACGGGCAGCATTATTTAAGTAGGACTGAATGGACTTGTAGGCTCTAAAGTTTCACATTGTTTTATTTTTGAATGCAGTTATTTTTTGTACATAATTCTACATTTGTAAGTTCAACTTTCGTGATAAAGAAATTGCACTACAGTACTTGAATTAGGTGAATTGAAAAATACTGTTTATTTTGTTTTTTTACAGTGCAGGTATTTCTAATCAAAAATAAATATAAAGTGAGCACTGTACACTTTGTATTCTGTGCTTTAACTGAAATCAACACATTTTAAAATGTAGAAAACATCCAAAAATATTTAAATGGTATTCTATTGTTTAACAGCGCGCTTAATTGCACAATTAAGCACGATACATTTTTTTAATGTATCAAGGAATGTACCAAGGAAATAGGGATAAATTCTGTGTTCACTCAGTCAAAATTTCCATTGAAATCAGAGTTCTAGTAACCTAAGGATGCATGTGTGTACAATAAGATATTGGTGTTTTATTAAAGATTTATTGGCATAAGGCTGCCAAAGTTGTTTAAGTACAGAATATTACAGTAATGTGGTACATATGAACTGTTGCTGGTAGTATTACCTATTAATACTTGTCTGTAGTACCATAAATGTGTATATGTGGGGTGCATGTGTAAATGTACACATACACACAGTACATAAACATATGGAATCAAATTCTTCTCTCACTTACATTTTAGTTGGGCTATCTGATGTACTGAAGAAATATTTTGTTCTACAGTGAGATATAAACACATCCATGGGTTGCCAACCACAACCCAGGTGGTTGAGACAAGTCATATAATCTAGAGTTGAGCAAACTGTGTGTAACATGCTGAAAAGTTGTAACAGACAACCAAGGAAATAGGGGTAAATTCTGTGTTCACTCAGTCAAAATTTCCATTGAAATCAGAGTTCTGCCTGAGCAAAGGCTCAATTATCCATCAGTAAAATGTTACTACTTCCCTACTCACAGGGAAGTCATAAGGATAAATACATCACCACTTGTCAGGTATTCAGAAACCATGGTGATTTACAGAGCCAAGATTTTCAAAACCGGGTGCACCTAAAGTTAGCCTCTTAAGTCCATATTTAGGAAATAAATTTTGAAACTTTTGGCCTATATTTTTGGAGTCTTCTGACAATATAGATGATGGGTTTGTTTTATTTTGTGTTGGGTTTATTTGGGACGGGGATTGAAGGAGTGGAGGTGGGATGTTATGTTAAGAACCCACAGATAAGATACAGCCTTTCTGCTCCCAGAGCCAGGAAGATAGCTCAGGAATCCAGATGTTCAACATTCAAAGGCTGTCTCAAAAACAGTTGCATAAACCACTGGAAAAGGGTGCATCGTGTCTCCCTCTACAGGCTGATTCACAAACGATCACAGCCTCTTTCTTTTCCACCACTAGTTACTCCTGTAGCTCATGTGGAAGAGCTCTGTGTGGGGGACCTCAAGGCTGAGTTTGAACACATGATGAGAAAAATATATTAGTTTTACATTACATTAGTGAGAACCCTGGAATAATTAAATGTTGAAATTATTTTATATTGAAAAACATCATTCTTGACATGAATATGCATGTTGTGTTAGTATCTTTAATGTCTGTTTTTAGTGTTTGGATCTGTCACTGAATGGCAGCTGTCACTTTGAAAGGGTGTGGCCTCTTAACTGCAGACTGTACTTAAAAGACACAGTAATGTGTTAGAGATGTTGCCTCTGTAAACTCCAAAAATGTCAGAGGTTGATTGAATACATTTATCTTTCCAGAAAGCAAGCCTCATTCTCAAAGATGTAACATTAGCATTTACTGAGGAACTAGATACATCAAGGACACTGGTCATAAGCTATAGAGCCTTTCACCTGTAGGTCACTAGTTTGAATCAATCCCAGTTAAGCAGGATTTGAAAGCCTGCCCTATTCAATAGAGGTTTGGTGGGCCCATATGTTTCAATTACAGGCTCGCCTACACCACAAACTCACTAACTGGCAGATTCAGCAGAGAGGCTTAGATATGCTTGGGCCATGGACTCTGAACCGCCTCTAACTCCCGGATGAAATCCCCTCTTGTCCTCTTGACCAGAGTAAGAACAAGCTGGCAGGACAGTCTGTGGGGGAAGCCTGCCCTGCAGATAAAGAGAGGAGTTAATTTATGGGGGCTCTCAAGATGACACTTTCCACTACCACTAAATCAATGGGTTTTTTAAATAAAAAAGTGTATGGGCATATGCAAATTAGCTTATTAAACAATTTATATTAAATATCTTATGGAGTTGCACAAAACTTGGCAGCTATGATTGAGGTTTCAAACATGAACAGTAGAGCTATAGTTGTCTGGGATATCATCAGAACCCCGGAAAATGTTACAGTTTAGTTATTTTTATAAAAAATTTATTTTTGGGCATAAATACACCACACAACATTTTGACTCGCACCAAGGAAAAAACTTAGAATTCATAATCATGACATGTATGTCAGAGAGAGATAGTGTGTCAGAAATAACTGAACTATGAAATGGCACACAGATTTCTAATGACACCAATGGTCTCTCTTGCAATGTTATCTGAAACTTGAGATATGTATATAATGTGACAAAGTTCCTCCTCTACCTCGGTAGGTCCTGCGCTTATTGGCGGATTTTGCTTGCCTCAGAGATCTTCCCCTCTAGTAGAATCCACAGTCCAAGTTAACTCCTCCTGTGTCTGATCAGGAGTTGGGAGTTTTGGGGGGAACCCGGGCCCGCCCTCTACTCCGGGTTCCAGCCCAGGGCCCTGTGGACTGTAGCTGTTTAGAGTGCCTCCTGGAACAACTGCACGACAGCTACAACTCCCTGGGCTACTTCCCCATGGACTCCTCCCAACACCTTCTTTATCCTCACCACAGGATCTTCCAGCAGTACGCCCTCTTACTCTCAGCTCCTAGTGCCTCTTGCTCCCAGCTCCTCACACGCAACCTCCTTCCACAGCTCCTGACATGTGCCCCTTCACTGACTAACTGGGAGGCTTTTGACTAGTTTCAGCCAACCCCTGATTGGCTGCAGGTGTCTCAATCAACCTCCCTGCCTTCTGGAAAGTTCTTAATTGGCCCCAGGTGTCTTGATTAACCTGGAGCAACTGCGATAAGGTATCAGGGATCTGTTTAGCCTGGGGCTAACATACTGGTTCCTTACCACTTTCCTATAGCCCTCTGGCCTTGCCCTGTCACAATAAGTATACCCAGCTTTTCTAGTGTTCTCACTTACTGAATCACACATTTGTTTGCAAGGAAAATGTTTTAAGACAATATATAACATGCTCTTCTAATATCCATTACTGATTTTTTTGGGATGCTTATTTTTCACCTTTAAAGTTTTTAACTGAGTATGTGGTGGGAATGGGAGTGTGAAAGTTTCATTTCAAGACAGTTATGGAATGCTTCACTTTTCATTATTGTGACTGTAGGCCTAGAGATGCTTTTAGCTGCACTGCTATTGACCAAAAATGGGAATCATTAAAAGGATTTTACTATTTGAAGAGGGGTCCTTCTATCGTGGAGTCTGGAATAGACAGAAGGCTTCACACTCAGCTAATGGTTTAAAAACAAAAAACAAAAAACAGTAACAACATTTAGAGAAGACAAAATATCTACCCTTTTCAGCGGCACAACCCTAGGGGAAATAAAGGAGCCAGTCAGCTCTCATCTATGATTCCCTCACTTTGTGCCAACAGATTACACAGTGTATTTTAGAAATTCCATGGTCACAGGGTGACATCATCCTGGATGATCGTGCAATATTAATTTTTTCTCCCCAACTTCCCTCCCACATAGCTGATCCAGGAGATGCACAAACACAAGCATAGTGTTAGTGGCTGGCAAGTCACCCACGTTTGTTGCGAGGTAAATTGTCTTTCCCACACACTTCCCCATGTCAACATCTGAGTAAATGTCAATAAATCAAGTTTTGCATTAAGCAAGAGGGGGTACCTTTGTGAGATAGGTGAGTATTATCACCATTTTACAGATGAGGAAACAGACACAAAGGATGAAGTGATTTGTCAGGGGGACAATGTGATCTAATGAATTAGGCATGTTCCTGACACATACGAGATTCTGACATCAACTTTCCCTGTTACTTTAGGCAAGTCACTCAATTGCTCCAAAAACCTAGTTTCCACATGTGTACAATGGGTATAAACTATAGTATTTACTTCTTAAGGGAGTTGTGAAGCCTAATTAATGTTTGTTAAGTGCTTTGTAAGTTTGGAGTATTATCTAGACCAGTGAGTTAATGGCAGGCATGAGTAGAACCTGTGCTCATTCCTCAATGCCACCTAAACTCAACCATTCAAGAGGCATACAACAGGAGGAGGAGAAAGGTGGGCAAGGAATGCTACTTTTAAGAATCCTTGAACGTTAAGATCAGATGACTAGCCGTTTTAACAAGAAATTAAGCATGAATTGGCATCGCATTTAAGAGGAACACTTAAAAATCAATGATGTTTTCAACTGCGTATGTGAAAACAAATGTATTCAAACTCCCCAAAGCAAGTGAAGTATGTATAGGTATAAAATATCAAGTTGAAAAGCTCCTTGCACTTCTGAATTTTGCCCCTTAAAAATGTATTCTATATAAATATAATTTTTAAAAGGGAAAAATATTTTCATCCTTTCATAACTCAATTGGCTAAAGAGATTTGGCACAAATTTTCCACCACAAAAATTTGCTTTTAGTCAGATACCAGCCATGGCAAATTTCAGTTCTAAATGGTCAATATTTCTGAGAGTTGGGAATTCATGAAAACAAAGAGTTAACAGGAAATTGGTCTGCAGCCTTAACTGTGGCATCGCAGTGTATAAGAATGAGGCCAATCAAATATTACCTGTGATAGTTTTAACGTGTAAACTCTGCATAAATTTGAGTCAGATAATGAAAAGTGCATTTTTTATTATGCAATGTTATTTTATGGTAATATACAGAACTGCTATGATGTCTACAGTTTAAAATATAGATTTTCAATAGCTTTGTGGTCTAGCAGAAAAAGAAGTCATAGGTTAGGGGGCCACATAGTCAACCACACTGATACATACCTTCCTTAGGGACTACATGTTTCCTCCTCTCTTAGCTTGGCTAGTGACAAGGAATTTCCATAGAAGAAAATTAAATATTCTTTAGTAATTTTAGATGGAAACTAGTTACTAAGGCCAGTCTAAACTTGACAGTTTTGCCAGTGCAGCTATACCAGTATAACTACACTAGCAAAATCCTCCTAATGTAGATGCAGCTTCTATAAGAAGAAATGTGCATTTGCCAACATAACTTGTCCTAGTACAGTGAGCAAAAAACAAACAAAACCATCAAAAGCACTTTTATGCTGGTGTAAATGTGTCTATAGTAGGGATTGTGCTGGTACAGAAATATTATATATAAGCAGTACACCCCTGACCTTGCTATACTGTCAAAAGGTTTTAGTGTAGACTTGCCCTCAGATTATTGGCCCCTTGGAAAATACCTTAAACAGATTATTTAGCTAATTAGATGAATAGATTAGAGAGAGTTAGTTTTTTGGACAGTTACAAATAAGGACCACATTTTATACAGAGGATTTTATTTTTAATAGCAATACTGAATAAATTATTTGCCATTAAACCTATTACTGTGTTTCATGTGTACCCACATATTTATTATAATGGCCAACAGGCATGTGAAGTTTTATTTAGAATTTTGTAGAACAACTCAGTGCTATATTGTACTTTTTTTAAATTGTCATTGCATGAGACCCCGATGTTTAAGTCATCTTGCTGTCTTTACAAATATTCAGGATCCTAGTAGATATTTTGCAGGCTTGATATGCAAAACAAGACGACAAATGCAGACTGATTCATAGCTAAGTATTACCATAGTTTCATATTTAGCACTCAAGCTTTGTTTCAGTACTAAAAAGTACAGCACTTCAAAATATTTTATCCAAATGACTCTGAATCACAGTCAGAGGAAACAACGGGACATCTGTTAACAATACAAGAATGGCTCAACAGAATGAATGATTATTTAACATACTGTCCCCTCCACAGACACCACATAATCTGTTAAGGGTCTTCAATGTTTTCTCTTATTGGGACTTTTTTCTTTTCTTTTTTAAATAAGTGAGCCAGTGATTCTTCAGAAATACTCATTCAGACTAGAAAACTGAGTAGTTGTGGTTTTGAATCATCCTCCATTTCTAAAGGTTGTACAAATCATGTTACGGGCGGGGAGGGGAGAAGAGAAAAAACAATCTGAACTAAAAATAAATTACAAAGAAACATTATCACTCAGAGAAGGGTACATTAGGTCAGGAGCTACTGCTGCTTAACAGCATAAACTTCTGCTTGAAAACCAAGAAAAAAAGTCACAACCACCACCACTAAATCAGGAGCAAACAAGTTGTTTGTTCAGCATGTTTTGAAAGAAAAAAATATACCTTTAAACACAGAGTATATATTTTGGGTTGTTGGTTTTTAGCTACGAAAGCACATCACTGCTAACGCGTTAAATATAAAATAAGAAATGCTGCCAGTATTACTTTGTAGAATAAACAGACAATGTGTCATTAGACGTGCTAATTCCTGTTCCTTTTTGGGGGCAAACCAAGTGAAGGGGGGAAAGTTTAAATAAATGAAAGCCTTGGTGACATCACGGCAAATGAGATGTTGATTCAAGCAGCAGACCCAGGGTCAAATTCTCAAGTCGGTCTCCAAGAGCCAGCAAAGGTGTGGGAAAACTAAAATTGATGTTTCCTGCTCTTGGGCAGAGTAGGCTTTAGTGAGCTTTCTGACATTCAGCAGCAGCCCAATTGCTAGCTGATTATTAACCACTTTAGTGGCAAGCTAAAGGGAGTAGCATTCAGTCCTCCCAGCTGTATGGTAGTTGTTTGTATTGTGGTAGTGTCCAGACCAGAGCCTCATTGTTTTAGGTGCTGTATAAATATACAGAAGACAGGGTTTCTAAAGAAATTATAATCTAACCTGATACAAGACTTCAGTATGTATAAGGATATGTCTACATTGCAACTGGGGATGTGATTCCCAGCTTAGGCAGATATACACATTCGTTCGGCTCAAGATAGTGTATTAAAAATAGCAATGTAGCTGCAGTGGTATAGTACTCCTGGAGGCATTCTGCGCCAAAATATTAAAAATTTTGCACACAAAAAATAAAAATTATTCCCACAATATTTTTAAAATGTTGCAAATTTCTGTAAATTTTATTGTCAAAAACACACTACATAATCACGCCAGTTTCAATTATATTGGTAATTTATTTCAAGATACCTGTCAACAAGTATGTCTGTAACAATAGAGACACACACAAATTCCCCCAAGAGTAGAGTTAAAGAAACTCCTATGACAACCCAGTTCCTGTTTCTATGCCCTCTTCCTCCCCCTCAGAGCACAGCTGGAAGGTCAGACACCCGTAACCGCTCCCCCACAAAGCCCAGTCACAGTGCCCCCCCCCCCCCCCCCCGTCAGCCAGCAGTATTGCAGCCCATTTCTGTGGGGGCAAGGAAATTCTGCACACACGTTAATTTCTGCAAAATTCTGCATTGCACAGTGGTGCAGAATTCCCCCAGGAATAGTATAGGCAGTGGTTCAGATTAGCTACTCAAGTACATATCTAGCATCTCAGACAGAGTTGGGCTCTGGCAGCTAGCCCGAGTCACCACCTGTACCACCCACAGCCACATTGCTATTTTTAGCACGTGAGCTCAAGTAGAGCTAATGCATATATGACTACCTGAGCCATCTAATGATGGCTGAGTTCTTCTAGGTGTCTCAGCAGCAGGAGGGACTGAGGAGTAAATAGCAACCTTATGGATGGACTCAGGGAGGACGCTACAATCTAAATCACTATACTGAGAGTAAAACAATAGTGATAAAAATGTTTTCCCCTATAAGTGCTCTGTTGTGTGTTACCCGAGTAAAACCTCTGGGAAACACCGTGGAGTACAGCCTCTTCTTCCCTGTGGCTGTTCCTAACAGTTGACTAGAGTGGGTGCAAACACCTCCCTGAACCCTTTAGAGTACCTACCTGGACTGATCCAGTCCTTACACTCAGAGAAATACAAATACTCCAACTCTGCCCTATCTAGGGTTGCCAACTTTCTAACTGCACGAAACCAAACACCCTTGCCCCACCCCTGCCCCGTCCCTTCTCCGAGGCCCCACCCCTGCTCACTCCATCCCCCCTCCTTCCATTGATTGCTTTCCCCCACCCTCACTCACTTTCACTGGGCTTAGGCGGGGGCATTGGGGTGCGGGAAGGGGTGAGGGCTCCAGAAGAGGGTGCAGGCTCCGGGGTGGGGCCAGAAATGAGGGGTTCAAGGTACAGGAAGCGGCTCCTGGCTGGGGGTTGGGGTATGGGAGAGAGTGTGGGGTGCGGCCTCCAGGAGGGAGTTTAGGTGCAGAAGTGGGCTCAGGGCTGGGGAAGGGAGCTGGTGTGGAAGAGGGGCTGTGGGGTGTGGGCTCTGGGAGGGAGTTTGGGTGTGGGAAGGGATTCCGACCTGGGGCAGCAGGTTGGGATGCAGGAGGAGGTTTGGGTGCAGGCTCCGGCCAGGCGGCTCTAACCTTGAATGGCTCCTGGAAGTGGCAGCTTCTGACAGGTCTGGCTCCTAGACAGAGAGGCTCTGCGCACTGCTCACACGCGCCATCCCCGCAGCTCCCATTGACCACGGTTCCCAGCCAATTGGAGTTGTGGAGCTGGCGCTCGGGACGGGGCAGCACGCGGAGCCCCCGTGGCCACCTCTGCACCTAGGAGCCTTACGTGCTGGCCACTTCTGGGAGTCGCGCCGAGCCAGGGAAGGCAAGGAGCCTGCCTTAGCCCTGGGCGCCGCCAACTGGACTTTTAACCGGGCATTCCAGTTGAAAACCGGACACCAGGCAACTCTAGTCCTATCACTACCTACAGGCACAAATGTGATCAAAGAAGGATATTCCTTGTGCTTCTCCCAACCTGCTCACCTACACAAGGGGAAGGCCACAATCTAGCCCTAAATTTCCAAAGTTGTGATCAAATTTAATTGGAAATAATTCCACCGTGTAATGCATCGGGGTACATAAAAGCAACCACTTGTTAATTACAATATTGTCCTAACTGCTCTGTATGAATAATATTCTATAATATCAAGTACTAACTGTATGATCTCTACTGTCAAATCAGACATTACTAAGATGACCAGAATGAGATAACAGTGATGCAAGCAGATACAGCTTAAAGATTTAAGCAATACAAAAGTAGGCAAATCCACCACTCATGGTCACAGCTCTAATTAAATAGGATTTCAGATTCAGTCTGCTAGTCCTATTATTGCAACATATTGCAGTGGGAAAAAGTTGCATATTTTACAGACATATAATTAACTTAATTGTTTGTGGTTTAATCTGTAAAAAGACCTGTTTCAATTAACAATCTGTGCACATTTTCACTTAATCAGAAAATATATTTGCAATATCCAGTATCTTTTGCCTGACAAACTTTTGCACAATACATAAAACAGTTTTTCTAAAAGAGCCTAAATTAAATGCTATTATCAAGACAGAAATTTGTACTGTATATATACATACATACATATATATATATATACATACATACACACACACACACACACACCTATATTTTCTGTAGTTTGTATGTACTTATTTTTAGCATATTTTTCAGAAAAATACTAGACAACGATCCAGATTTTAAAAAGGTATTTAGGTGTCTCAATACCTTTAAAAAGTGGCCCAAACTCTACAAATGCTGATGTACTTGGTTGCAGACTGATCTATAACTGATGAACTTATTCACTCTTTTTTCTGTTCTTCTCAGATTTATTTTGAGAATTACACCCTGTTACTTAAGAACACAATCATTGAACAGAATTATGTGATTGTGTGTATTTTAACCAATCTTAAAATAAATGTTTCTGTACACAAATGGATAGATTTAACCCATTAACTCCAAAATCTATACTGGACTTGAACCATGAGGAGGAACAGTGAACATCAGAAAAGAACGGACATTAGGGGACACATCCCAACCATTTCTTCCTCTTTTCCTCTGTCAATGCCAGATAAATTCAGAAATACAGTTAATTCTTTCATTTTACAAATGCAAGATTCAGAGCTAGTATTTGACAAATCCACTCACCTATGGCAAGAGAGGGGATTAGTTAGCTATCAGTTTCCTGGGAATCCATGTTTGTTTGAAGATCTTTTAAACATACACTTGCTAGTCTTATGCAAGGGGGTGGGGAAGAACCTTCCAAAAGCGAAGGTAATGTTTACTGATGCGATTTTGACCCCGACAGCCTGAAACAACACACTGTTATACCGTGACAAGGCCCACAGTATGCAAACTCAGCAGCCAGGATAGGTACTAAGGATTTCCTTCAAATTTCAGAGGTATCAACCCTTCATAGTTGTGGCTGTTAATTCCATAATCTGTGTTGGTTTTAGTTTTACCCCATAAAACAGGTACGTGTCTGGAACTTCGGGTCTGGGGAATTTCAACCATCCTCCTCCTCCCCACCTAATCTGAGCACTGGAAGCAAACAGGATAGGGAACAGTTCTTATGTCCATTACAATATCCAGCATACAACATTGTGAGTACATCAAACATCATACTAGAACATCTACATATTTTTTAATTAAATATTAATGATTCACCAACAAATTAACAATTTTAGCAAGTATCCAAAAGAGTAAAACATCATATAAAAGTAAATGTAAAACGTAAAAAGACTTGAGAAGAGGATATGGCACAGCAGCATCACAAATACTAAGTATATGGAACCTACCTTTTAGTTTTCCCTCTCCCCTCAATACTTTTTCCCTGGGAGCCATTCCTGTATGTATACAAATTATGCGTCTTTACAACTCTAAAGAATGTTTTTCCCATATTAACCCTCACAGCTCCCAACACAAAATCATTTTTCAGCATATATTCTGAAAGATCTCAAAAGATATATACAAGTGTAATTTCAAAGTGAACTATATAGGAAAATGCCCACTATATAGGAAAATCAGTTTGGTCAGACTCAGCAATTTATTTTTTGTTCTATGTAGAAGTGTTCAGGTATAGCCTCTGTATCTAATTACAATCTTCCACCTCCTTTCCCCATCTCTCCCGGCATGAGCAGAGCATTGAGTCAGACACGGGAGATTTAAAAATAGATCTTCAGAGAGGCAGAAGAAAACTGCCCTGTGTCCAAAGGTACACAAAAAGGAAGGTACATTTTCTGTCCAATAAAGGCTCATGTTCTCACATTTTCTTACTGGGAAAGATCACTGAAGGGTCAAAATGAGATCTCTCAACAATATTAAAAATGGCAGATCTGAAACAACCACAATGAAGTAATTAAATAGTTATAAAATTACCTTGGACTAAAAATTTATTAATTTGTGGACAGTTTTCCCACAATATTGTGCTAGATCCAGCAATAAACATAATGGAAAGCAATAAGATAATTTCTCTCTCTCTCTCTCTCTCTCTCTGCTCCCTGTCCCTCCTCAACAGTATTCTGTCTATTGGATGCCACCCACTGAAGGGGAATTCATATTGCCCTTTGTATGCAGTGTTGTTTCTTAATTCCAGTCTACACCTATAATTTTAATGATTTATAGGGTAAATTAGCCACTAAAAAAACAAAGTGTAAATCAGCATCAAATCTGTTTGTCAGTTGCCTCAACTGTCCCTTTTTGCTTTTAAAAACATCGTGCATGAAAGCAAGATTTCAGCTCAATTAGTTAAACTGGTTATTTTTGTACAATGCAGTCTCAGCAAAATCTTGGACTCAAGTATGGTAAACAAGTATAGAATGGAATAGAGAAATTCTTTACAACCCCAAATTACAGTTTGGTTAACCAGCACACTTTAGGCCAGATCATAACTGCTGTTTCCTTCCAATATTATCCCAAATGACCTCTCCAAAGTCAGAGATGATTTTACTGATGGGCTTCAAAACAAAAAATAAGCAAATCTCATGAAAATGACTGAAATTTTAGGAACATAACTATAAGAGCACAAACAGAATTATTAATATTCAGCAAATTGAAGTGCTGCCGTTTCTTATTTGTTATATATAAGAATTAGCTAAATCCTGCACCACTCTTTAATCCATCCTTCTGTCGGTCTGCCTATCCAGCAGAATTTCTCAGTTCCTGCAGTTGTTCACTTGTTTCAGTGGAAGGGAGGCCTTAACAAGCCCTGGACTTTGCATTCCCCAAAGCCAATACTCTCAAAACAGTCTTTTTATTAGCTGAAGAACTGAGCCCATGCATGGACGTGTGAGTGAAAAACAAGGCCCTAAATCCATGCATAAAACTTGCCTAGCTTGATTCACACGTTCACACCGGACCCTCTTAATGGATCTTGGTATAACAGGGAAATACACTAACAACCACTGGAACGGACTCTCAAGGCTGCCAAGTCACAACAAAGAACTAAATTCAATATCAACAACATGGACCATATCATGGAAAAGACAAACCCCATAGCAGTGCTGATAACAGAGCCACCAAAACCAGTTTGTGTGTTCTAAATAACAAGGATTACAAATGTTTCACAGAAACCGAATACCTGGAAAAGAGACTGAATGTAGCAGTGTCCCAGAGAGACATTAATAATATGCAATTACAGATCAGCAAAAGAAAATATAAACACACTTTTTAAATGGTGTTGTCTGTGTCCTACAAATTTAAATTTTTACCATTAAAATTATTTTTTCAGGCAGAACAGAATGTATACTGGATATTTTTGCAATTAAAATGAGATATAAATGATTCAGAGATTGAATAATTATATTAGCCAGCTTTAAGTGGGCATCAAAACAGCCCATTAATTGTTAAATTAACACACAAAATCAACCCAGCCTGGTACTGTACAATTGTCCATGTTGCAGAATCTGCACATTCAATGTATATTGCTTACATTTCTTAAATACTGTGAGCTCCAGATTGCTTGAACTTCCTAACTTTGATTCCAATATTACTACTCTAATATTGCCAATTAAGCTGAAAAAACAAGAGAAAACAATTTTTTTTATATAAAAAACACACAAGGCCTGATTTTCAAAAGGTGCTGAGTACCCACAGTGTCTACTGATTTTAATGGGAGTAGCAAGTGCTCAGCAGTGATGAAAATCAGATTCCAAAGATGGTAAAAGTGGGATTTTCACAAGCATTCAGCACTGACCTAACTTTGTTCCCACTGAAGTCAATGGGAGTTGAAAACTCCTAAATTACTAATTTAGGGCTCAATCCTTCAAGATGCTGAGTATCCCCAGAAAAGAGATGAGTGCCCACAATTCCTAGTTAACTCTTTGAGAGTTGTGGGCACTCAGGACCTCGCTGTTTTAAAACAGAGATTCTGTTCCACTGGCAGTTATGTCATAATAAAGCTAAATATTAACAACAAGAAAAATAGATTTTACCTAACTGAATTATGTGAAGGAAAAAACTAAACTTGACATTTTAATTTAAATCGCAAACTACAAAAAAAATCTCACTAAAAAAAAAATAGATCAGAATGCTTTAAACTTTTCACCACACTCTTAAAATAGCAGAATACACTAAATAGGAATTTAAAAAGACAGCAAGAGTTAAACCACTAAAAAGTCACTGCAAGCAGCAGGTGGTCGCAAAAAAAGTATTTAACAGAAAACAGAGAAATTTTCTAATACCATTCAAGAGTAAAAAAAAAAAAAAAAGCTATTGGTCGACAATGAGCCTTCATTGCTATTTACCTTAAAACCCAACTTACATTTCTTCTTCATTTTATTTGGAGTCATGGATTTGATAATACAATACTCACTCCCATGTTTTTTGCATACTTTGGCATTCAAAACTGTTCTAACAGTTGATAGTATTTCCTCTTTTAGGATTCTATTACCCCCTTTTGAATTACTCAACCAGCAAAGGCTACTGAAACTAAAGAAACTCATTTTGGAAGACCCATCAGTGTACTTTTTGACAGAACAAGCAACTTCTTTGGCTAGCAATCTCTACATATGTAAATATATTACATGAGGACATTTTTAAAATCTGAAAACAGGCGACAGATCCAAATAATTTAGAAATATTAAATTTTAGAACCTGAATAGAATTAAGTCTCTGTCATGTCCAGCTCTTTAATTACTTTTGATTTACAGTACCTCCTTTATAGTTTTGTAATAACAATAAAATGCAATACCTTACATCTGGAACTCCAGTCTTTTTACAATAATACAAACAATGATTTTATTTATAGTATACAATCTCTATTATTCTCAAGTAAAACAGTTCATAAATAACAGTTCTATATGTCTAGTCATTCAGTAAATAGTTATCTATTGACCAAAGTTTTTATCCTGCATAAACTACTGGGCACACTAAAGCGGGACTGATCATGATAGGTGCTTGAATGATGAAGCCACAAAAAGGCTTGAGATTATTTGCAGTTTATTCAATATAAAACCCTCGAAATCTGCAATATGGGCATTATTCTTTGAGATGTTTCTAGTTCACATTTCCTGCAGTATTTTGATGCAGAAGTTTAAAAGTCAGAAACCATATATATTTTTATAAAGAACTTTTTTCAATCAATTCATTTGATTCAGCAAATGACCAATTACTAAACATTCAACTCGACCAGGCCTACAGGTTGAAATTCGCGTAGCTGAAGTCGGCGTATTGTAGGTCGATTTACCTGGCCATGAGGACAGCGACGAGTCGACCGCTGAGGGTAGGGACAGGATACAGAGGGACCTAGACAAATTAGAGGATTGGGCCAAAAGAAATATGATGAGGTTCAACAAGGACAAGTGCAGAGTCCTGCACTTAGGACAGAAGACTCCCATGCACTGCTACAGACTAGGGACCGAATGGTTGGGCAGCAGTTCTGCAGAAAAGGACCTAGGGGTTACAGTGGACGAAAAGCTGAATATGAGTCAACAGTGTGCCCTTGTTGCCAAGAAGGCTAACGGCATTTTGGGCTGTATAAGTAGGGGCATTTCCAGCAGATCGAGGGACGTGATTATTCCCCTCTATTCGGCACTGCTGAGGCCTCATTTGGAGTACTGTGTCCAGTTTTGGGCCCCACACTACAAGCAGGATGTGGATAAATTGGAAAGAGTCCAACGGAGGGCAACAAAAATGATTAGGGGGCTGGAGCACATGACTTATGAGGAGAGGCTGAGGGAACTGGGATTGTTTAGCCTGCAGAAGAGAAGAGTGAGGGAGGATTTGATAGCTGCTTTCAACTACCTAAAAGGGGGTTCCAAAGAGGATGGATCTAGACTGTTCTCAGTGGTAGAAGATGACAGAACAAGGAGTAATGGTCTCAAGTTGCAGAGGGGGAGGTTTAGGTTGGATATTAGGAAAAACTTTTTCACTAGTAGGGTGGTGAAGCACTGGAATGGGTTACCTAGGGAGGTGGTGGAATCTCCTTCCTTAGAGGTTTTTAAGGTCAGGCTTGACAAAGCCCTGGCTGGGATGATCTAGTTGGGGTTGGTCCTGCTTTCAGCAGGGGGCTGGACTAGATGACCTCCCGAGGTCCCTTCCAACCCTGAGATACTATGATTCTATGACTCCACTTCTGCCTCTCGTGGCGGTGGAGTTCCGGAGTCGACGGGGAGCACATTCAGGGATTGATTTATCGCATCTAGACGAGACGCGATAAATCGATCTCCAATAGATCGATCACTACCCGCCGATCCGGCGGGTAGTGAAAACGAACCATCAGTTTTAGACTTTAAGGCAACGAGAGACCATAGATCAGGGGTGGCCAACCTGAGCGTGAGAAGGAGCCAGAATTTACCAATGTACATTGCCAAAGAGCCACAGTAATACTTCAGCAGCCCCTCTTCAGTTCCCCCTCCCCGCTGCTCCCAGCACCTCCCACCCACCGGCAGTACCACCCATCAGTGCCTCGCCCTCCCTCCCCGCACTCCTGATCAGCTGTTTCATGGCATGCAGGAGGCTCTGGGGAGGAGGGGAGAGGAGCGAGGGCACGGCAGGCTGAGGGGAGGAGTTGGGAAGAAGGAGTGGGGGCAGGGCCTGTGGCAGAGCCAAGGGTTAAGCAGTGAGCACCTCCCAGCACATTGGAAAGTTGGCGCCTGAAGCTCCAGCCCCAGAGTTGGTGCCAATACAAGGAGCCGCATATTAACTTCTGAAGAGCCGCATGTGGCTCCGGAGCCACAGGTTGGCCACCCCTGCCAAGGATCATCTTGTCTGACCTCCACCAACACCAACCAGCACCCACACACTAAACCCAACAACTGAAATTAAACCAAAGTATATTACAGTACTACAGGACACTAGTCTATTGTATGCTACAGGGAGAGAATAAGAGAGGTCAAAGTGCACCAGTGCCCATGGCTCCTGCAATGGCAGCGAAATGAGTTAGTGAGATATGTCCAGATAATCCTAGCAAGTGACCTGCACTCTCACACTGGAGAGGAAGGTGAAAAAACCCCAAGGTCACTGTCAAACTGACCTGGGGGAAAATTCCTTCCTGACCCCACATATGGCAAGTCAGCTAGACCCTGAGCATGTGAGCAAGAACAAGACAGCAAAGCACCTGAGAGAGAGAAAGCTCAGTGTCACCTCAGAGCACTGGCCCAGCCAGTCCAGTATCCCACCTCCACCTCTGATGCTTCAGAGGAAGACAAACAAAATACACACACAATCCAAAAGCCTTATATCATAAAATCTCTAAAACAAGTTTGAGGTTTCTACCTTTAACTACTTCTAAATTATTTCAGCACATTTTTCTAAGCAGAACATGCAAGAAAAAAGGGGTTTTCGTGCTTAGATAACTCAAAAATAGCGGAAACAATTTTGCTCAAATGAAAGTTGGGGGAAAAAAAAAGTTTGAGCCATTAAGAATCATTAAGAAATGATTTCTTCCCAAAAGACATTTGCCAGAGTTATAAGCAACTGAAAGAGTTGGTTAGACAGGAAATTTAAAGTAAATCTTACCTATTGCATGTGTTGCCTATCCATGCTGTTTTATACAGCAGTCAACCTTAGACATTTCTGTAGTCCCATTGCCATAGTAGTTTATCATGCACACACAAATATAGACTGAAAATACCACAGATACTCTTAATCTGTTTTAGATTAATATAATTAGACACACACACACACACACACACACACACGACAGAGAAAAAGTGTTTGTTTTTAAAACATGGTATAGGACTTTGCTCCAAGGTTAGGAATTCCAGATTTAAGTTTTTCATTCCTTATTTATCAAATCTCTATTCTACCATACCCTGAATGTGAACATCCTGACTACTGGCTGTTCATTCCAATCAGTCAACATTCTCCATCACTCCTAGTAGGCAGTGGTTTCATTATAACTTTTGCCTTATTCACAATTAATCCGAGAACTCTACAGATTGAAACAGTGACTGTGTTCAGCAAAACTCATTTTCTTTTTTTAACCTTTTCCTAACTAAATTCTCATACACCACAAAGTGTGTTGGGAGGTGGGAATGGGGAAGGGAGAGACAGACGGACCTGACACCCTATAAACTAATCTATTTCTCCTGAAGACTTTGAAGGAAAGAGAAAAGTGTTATTTCTATTTTTAAATACTGGAGAAGTGCTCAGATACTTCAGAAATAGGAGCCTGTATAAATACCTCTAGAACACAGCTATCTGTTCTATGAGTCTCACTTGTAATTAAATATGGGTTCATAATTAATCCCATTTCAGACTAAGAGTTCCCACAGAAAATTTTCTGGAAGTGAGGAACAAGTAGAAGCTAAACAACCAAATGATTTCAATATGTTCTTCAAAAGCAGAAGAAATGTAAACATTTAAACAGTAAATCCCACCGGTCCAATCTTAAACTAAGGGCTTATCTACACAACACAGTTTTGTTGGCAAAAGGAAGCTTTTGTCGACAAAACAGTAGAGGTGTACACACTATAATGCTCCTCCTGCCAACAAAACTCTCCTGTTTTGCCCACAAAGTAAAACAACCAATGAGAGGTATAGAGCTTTTTGCAGCAAAGTTACATCGACAAAGCATCAGTGCAGACACAGCATTCATTATGTCGCTGTAACTGGCCTCCAGGAGGTATCCCACAATGCCCACCGTGATCACTCTGCTCACCATTTTGAACTCTGCTGCCTTGCATCCAGCTATGCAGGCATTTTCCCTGCCCCTTTCAAAGCCCCAGGAAGTTTTGAAATTGCTCAGTGTGGAGAGCTCACATAGCTACTGCTCAGCTGAGTATGCCAGCTCCTGGAGGCAAATGCACTCTTGCCTGGACTACAGGGGAGAGGGTAGATCTCCTTGGTCTGTGGGAGAACTCTGAGGGAATCACAGAATCAAAACATTAACGCGGAATCCTGCTCTTCCTGGCACTAGGACCACAGCAGCAGGGGAATGAGGGTAGAAACTCTCGATGTGCTGTACAGAGCCAGGGAGGGAGGTGGGGGTTAATGTCAGGGTGTCCCCCTCCCCCTACCAGTGTCCACTGAGCTGGGATAGGGGGAAGACAGGGGAACACGAACTGTCTGTACACCAGCTTCTGCCTCAGGATTGATGGCTTACGGGTGCTGTCTGAACTTAACGAGACAACACACTCTCTCTCCCCCACCCACCCACCCACCACACACACCTCCCCCTCCCCACCACACACACACACACACACTTCTGTGGGCGTCTTGTCTTAGTATTCAGCAATATCAGTTTGGTCATATTACCGAGTGCTACTTTAAAAAGTGATTTAAAATGTGTTACTTTTCGGGCACAGACAGTAATCATTACAACGTTCATTGCACAGTGTAAACAAACTACGCCAACACGCACATTATTGTAGCTCAGTGTTAAAATGCTCCTTCAAGGCATCCCCCAGTGGCTACCCTTATAGCCTTGTGTTCATAATGCACAGCACAATATTGAACAGCCGTGAAAGATCCATGCTTTCTAACAAAGATGGCTAGGTTGCTGGTTACGAGGGAAGTTGAAAAGTGGCTGGCAATCTAGTAGGATGCCCATAGAACGATGGGATTGAGAAACCTTCATCATGTGACGCTGTAACTGCCCCGATGAGGCATTGCAAACCCTTCCCAAAGCACCCTGCGGCCAGTTGCACAGTGAGATTGGCACCCATAGAGAACTGCTCTGTGTTGATCTAAGAGAAGCTATTGTGAATGCGCTCCACTAACACAAAGAGCATAGTGTGGACATGCAACAGTGGTTTAATTACAGTGGGCTGTACATTGATGTAACTTGCGTCGACAAAATTCTGTAGTGTAGACAAGGCCGAAGTTAGAGATGAATATAGGCTTTTATGGAAAGAATCACGGGAGTAGTTCAAATAAGAATCATTTCTTATACTACACTTTCACACTTAGAGGAAGAATAGTTTCTACGGGGTAATAGTTCTAAATTAAGTATCAAGTCAATGAATATTATTTTGTCAGCAACTATGGAAAGTAAAATAAATAAAAAAATCGTAGATAAAATATCAAAATGTTATGTTCTCTAATATGATTATATTAATCCAATTCCAATTTGAAACAAGGTTTACCATTAATAGGAGTATGAAGCCATTCTTAGATTATATTAGTTTCAGATTGTTATATTTCTTGAATTTAAATTAATACGTTGAAAATAAGGAAACCTGTAATGTACTGATTTAGAGACAACACATCACAGAAACTATGAAATAGCTAATGTAAGGACTAATATACATCCGACTGCGCGCATCATAAAGAGTTTCTGATATCATAGACCACAGGAGTATAACCCAAACTATTTGTTCATGTCACCAGAAACCTAAAATGAAGTTACCACCTTAATTCATGTATATTTTAAAACTGTACTTAATGGACAAAGAAAATATTCTAAGTGCTCACTCTCCGTGCAAAAGTCAAAATCTGGTCACATTTGTAATCGTTTTCACTGTGATTAACAGAATCATTAAAAAAGAAATGGAAAAAGCCATATTAGATCATCCAGGCCATCGCCTTATCTACAAGAGATTGTTATCTACAGCTGATTTCCTAGTGTTTAGTTAGAATGCTATAAACTTCCTAGGGGCCCCAGTAGCTGTTTGAAGTTGCCAGAATACTG
This sequence comes from Chelydra serpentina, assembly GCA_037349315.1. Taxonomy (NCBI): domain Eukaryota; kingdom Metazoa; phylum Chordata; order Testudines; family Chelydridae; genus Chelydra; species Chelydra serpentina. The sequence continues at coordinate 12,495,385 of JBAIAC010000006.1, forward strand.
CAGTGCCACTGAAACCTTCTAGATGTATTTAATGTGGTCTCCTCATCTCAAAAAAAATATATTGGCATTAGAAAAGGTTCAGAGAAGGGCAACTAAAATGATTAGGGGTTTGGAACAGGTCCCATATGAGGAGAGATTAAAGAGGCTAGGACTTTCCAGCTTGGAAAAGAGGAGACTAAGGGGGGATATGATAGAGGTATATAAAATCCATGAGTGGTGTGGAGAAAGTGAATAAGGAAAAGTTATGTACTTGTTCCCATAATAGAAGAACTTGGGTCCACCAAATGAAATTAATGGGCAGCGGGTTTAAAACAAATAAAAGGAAGTTCTTCTTCACACAGTGCACAGTTAACCTGTGGAACGCCTTGCCTGAGGAGATTGTGAAGGCTAGAACTATAACAGGGTTTAAAAGAGAACTAGATAAATTCATGGAGGTTAAGTCCATTAATGGCCATTAGCCAGGATGGGTAAGGAATGGTGTCCCTAGCCTCTGTTTGTCAGAGGGTGGAGATGGATGGCAGGAGAGAGATCACTTGATCCTTACCTGTTAGGTTCACTCCCTCTGGGGCACCTGGCATTGGCCACCGTCGGTAGACAGGATACTGAGCTGGATGGACCTTTGGTCTGACCCAGTATGGCCATTCTTATGTTCTAAAACTGTTTCTTGCAAGTTGTCTTCTCCTTTTCCTCAATAATTTCTATTACATATTTTTAGGAAAGTTTTAATCTCATTGTGCACTTTGCAGTCTTACTACATAATTTAACATCAGAAACATACTGCATTAGAAGTAATATTTAAGGCCTTGGTCCTGCAAGTGACTCCACACAGATGGATCTCTGTACCTGCTCAGAGTCCCTCTGACTTCAAAGCAGCTCTTCATGAATACAAGTTCCCTCCACATGGTGCTCTTTGCAGAATAGGAGCTGAAACCAGAGGCAAGCCAGAAGTGCATCAAGTGCTCATGTAGTTCCTCCGAAATAAAGATAACTGACAAGCAAGGAGGAGCAGGAGTTGTGGTTTAATCCAAAACTTCATTCAGAACTTTCCCAACAGGACAATGAGAAGTCAAACAATACAAAACAAGAAAAACAGCTTTAAATCAAACAGTTTTTGCCCAAAACATATATTGAGGGCAGTTCAGTGTTACTCAACAGCTATTGGAAGCAGCTAGTTTTCAAAGTGAACCCATATGCAGATGTCACTAGTAGAGTTGGTCAAAAAAATTCATTTTAAATGAAAAACTACCTTTTTCTTTTCAAGAGAATTTTCCATGAGGAGTATCCATTTTCAACTACATTTTTGGGGTTTTGTTATAAAAATAAAGGTGTTTTGGATTTTGGCAATCAAAAATAAAAAAATTGGTTTTCAGCCATACATATTTGGTTTTCACATTTGTGTCAAAAAAAATAAAATTTTGGGAAAAATATTAAAGAAAAAAAAATTTTTTTTGGTCAGAAATTTTCATCAAAACAAAACATGCCCCAGCCAGCTCTAGTCAACCCCATATTACTATTGCCTATCAACATGTAGTGGTGCATACCGTGCAGCATGCACCACACACACACACGGCGTTTTATACAGCTTAATTCAACAAAACTATCAACCAAATGTCCATCCAACAGACATTTGACATCAATGGGATTATTCACATGTCCTCTTAAGCATGTGAACAAATAAGGCCTTGTAGGATTAGCTCATTAATTTGTACATCATTAATATTACAGTAAATAAATAGCAATTTTCAATATATAATTTCGCCACTGGAAAACATTTATAGACAAGTTTTGAAACGTTAATTTGTTGGTAGTTAACTAATCTGGACCCCAATCCAACATTCCTAACGCACCAAAACTCCCACTGGAGAGCTGTGTGTGTTCACACAAGGAATGGAGGATCAGATTTTTCAGTTTTGTGGTCTAAGATCACAATTAATTTCAATGATTATACCCAAATTGTTGAAAATTATTAATCTTTTTGGTAGATTTGGGCTTGCTTACTAACAAAATTTAATTAATCAAGACTAGGGGTCTGCAACCTTTCAGAAGTGGTGTGCCGAGTCTTCATTTATTCACTCTAATTTAAGGTTTTGCGTGCCAGTAATACATTTTAACATTTTAGAAGGTCTCTTTCTATAAGTCTTTAATATATAACTAAACTATTGTTGTATATAAAGTAAATAAGGTTTTTAAAATGTTTAAGAAGCTTCATTTAAAATTAAATTAAAATGCAGAGCCCACCGGACCAGTAGCCAGGACCTGGGCAGTGTGAGTGCCACTGAAAATCAGCTCGCGTGCCACCTTTGGCACGCGTGCCATAGGTTGCCTACCCCTGATTCACGACCTTTCCCTGAAAAAAAAAAGAAATCTCTAATGTCCTATAGTTGTTCAATATTTAAAATAATATTACAGGTTCCAGAAAGTCATACTACATGCAACTTATTTTACGACATAGAGGACAGACCAATTACATGTGTAAATTGCAATTTTATCTGCTAGGTGAAAATATCCATAATGGCTGTCTCTCTCCTGGGCTAAAGCTATAGTTTAAATTAAACAGACCTCGGGGCTCTAACAGTTAGTTTGGAAACAGGATGTAGATCACCCAAATAAAATGATATAAGACAAACATAAGCACAGATCACTGGATCTGCTGAAACTTATACTATTTTTAACACCTACTACTATACTAAAAGCTCTAAAGTCACATACCAGATATAAATAAAGGAAATTTGGGTCAAAGCAAGATCTATGTAGCATTAAGTTCTTTTAAATGTTTACAAGATCAAAATCTACATACATCAATATCAAGTTACAGTACAATATTTTTTACTCACTGCACTACTTTTATTTACCTCCATATGCCTCCAACAGCTAAATATCAGTGTAGTTTAGTGTTACCACTAACTACACCTGAAAAACCATTTGCATAGCTATAACAATTCACATATTGAACAAAATTACAATTTCTCCTCATGTAAGCAAATGTTTTAAGCTGTACTAAATGTCAACAGATTAATTAAGCTCTCTCGTGCTCTATGGTATGATTCATATCCAGAGAAGCAGTACTTCTATGTCCCAATTTGTGTGTGTGTATTCTTTGAGAGTTAAAGTCAAACCCCCAGGAAGGGATGAGATAGTCCCTCCTTGGCTAGAAAGGAAACTAACTCCTCAGTGATCTCTGTTGGGTAATCCATAGGGTGTGGTGATCCTGCAAGTTAATATACGTTACTCTGGGCTTGTCTACACATCAAACTACTGACTGGCAAGCTAGGGTGTAAATCTACAGTGCACCAGCTTTCTACGCAGTAACTTCCCATCTGGACACTGTTACAACTACCTTATCGGTTGGGGTTTTTTGTTTTTGATTTTTAAAAAAAAATTAAGTGCCATTTTTAAAACGTTCCTCATTTTGCACATTGCATTCCTCCCTCGTCCCACAGTTCCCAAGATCTTAAGAAGCCCGTGTGATTACGTTATAAATTCCTTAATGGGAGAATCTGTAACTTCATAAATTATGTAATTTATGAAAAATGTCAAATTTTGTCAGAGCCCAGAAAGGTTCTTTTAAAGTGGTAACTTCATCATAATCTACAGGCCAAGAGAAACAGCTGTAATTTTTCTGTCTATGGTCCATCCCTGGCAAAACTTTAGCAGAAAAAAAATATTTTAAATATGAAAACAATAAAATTAAATTTTAATAAACTGAGTATATTGGAAGGGTTCCTTTGATTCCTACCATGTCAGTGAAACTGTTTATGAAAATTATTATCTCAGAACACAGACGACTTGTTTGTATAATTTCTAAAGTAGCAACTGTTTCAGAGCTTGTTCTGAAGAAAAACGTCTGTTTCTTCCACTTACATGGCCAACAATAACTTCTACATTGACAGAAATCGTGTGTATGCTGGCGGCCAGGGGAATTTCAAAAGCACTTAATCAGGAAGTGACCAATTAAATAAAATATAGGCTCCTCAGACACGGACCTAAAGAAGCTGCACAGACTTCGTTGGCTCCCTAGACTCATGGCCTGCCCTTGATTCTGGAGCGCAAAAGATGATCAGTTATGTTTGTTCTTTGTGTGGGGAGAAAACATGCACTCTCAGTGCAGATAACAGTTATTTTAGGTTTAAGAAAAACAAAAATATATATAAAGTCTCCATGAAAGAGAGAACACACTGAGTCACCAACGTTCTACATCACTAAAGATACACAAAACAGCAGATGCCTCATAATTGAGCTAGCTGGCAGTCAGGATTCCTCTAGCTCAAAAGGTGCAGCACGTGGAAAATAGAACATCTCATTTCAATGATATACTAAATACATCACAGTCTACCTACCTACAAGATTCTAATACTTCCATCCTCATTGCATCTAACTGAAAACAGAATTAAGACCTTCCCAGTGGCTCTTAACCTTTCCAGACTACTATAACCCTTTCAGGAGTCTCATTTGTCTTGCGTACCCCCAAGTTTCACCTCACTTAAAAACTACTTGCTTACAAAATCAGACATAAAAATCTGCCCACTATTACTGAAAAACTGCTTACTTCCTCATTTTTACCATATCATTATAAAATAAATCAACTGGAATATAAATATTGTACTTACACTTATTTATAGAGCAGTATAAACAAGTCATTGTATGAAATTTTAGTTTGTACTGACTTCGCTAGTGCTTTTTATGTAGCCTGTTGTAAAACTAGGCAACTATCTAGATGAGTTGATGTACCCCCTGGAAAACCTGTGTGTACCCGCAGGGGTACATGTACATCTGATTGAAAACCACTATTCTGAAGAGCAGACTAACTCCTCCCATCAAAATTGCCAAATATGGAAAACAGACTTGAGGGAATGGCATATTACTAAGAATTGCTGGGGAGTCCTGTCACGCCTTTATCTGGGAACATGCTCTTCTCCAGTAAAATGCAAACACAGCTAAATGGTCAGTCAAGCTATCATTTAAAGTTAGACATGTCCCAAAATAAGTTTTTTAAACGCTAATAGAGCCCGTTAATGAATAGAAGAAACAGGAGCAATGTGAAAAATAAGAGCAGGAGATTGGTGGTTTTCTTCTAATATGGTGCATTGCTAATAAGATCTGATAAATTTCTGTAACATTAAGAAGCCAAGTGTAATGTTTACCCAGAGGAGCAACATTCAGCTTTGGAGACTTTCAGATACACAACATATTCTACAGAGGACATTACAGAAATGATGCAAGTTAGAGTTTCAACAGTTTTGTATGAAGCTGATCCTCAGTACCTACTGTATAGTAGAGAAGGACAAGATACAGAAGGTCTAAGTTACCAAGATCGAGAGAAAGAGAGAGAGAGAGAGACACAGACACACACAGACATTGTAAACAGATAGAAGGTGAACTTTTCAGCTATTATTCTTTTTGACTGAAATCAGACATACAAAATCTGTAGATGTATATGAAACCACGTAGTAAAAAGAAGTTTTCAAGTCCCCTCTACTTCAGAGTTTAAGGATCCTGCCAACATAAAAATCAATAGTCCAAAATGTATTCCCTAATAAATCCAACCTACTTTGCCTCATCTTATTTTCTACTGAAGTGTTAAACTATTTTCCAGAGCTGAGACTTTAATTTCAGCAATTTTAACTAGTGAAGACAGGCAAAAATGACCAATATTATCTTTTAATGGAACAGGTTTACTTATTGGCAATCCGGCGCTAGCTTTCTAAGAACTGAAAATCTAGCAGAGAAATCAGTGGGAGAAAAAAATCCTTCTAAATACTCCAATAAGATTTCATACAATACGGCTCCCCTTTAAGTACAGCTGAACTCAGCAACGCATACATATACACCCTAATTTCCACCACCACCACTACCCCCCACACACGATAAGATATATTCATAATAGTATATAAAAGAATTGCACATAATTTGGAGTTGGGCTACCAGCCCAGTTCTCGATCTGCAGATTTAAGGGAGATATACTCCAGACTTGGGCTGAAATTTTCTTTAAACTGCCTGTTGAATCAGGAATAATGATCCACAGAGAAAGAAGAGCTCATTAGCTGGAGTTCTCCCCCTCTCTACAGATCAATGTGTCCTGGACCCATATAAAAGGAAAAAAATGGCAGTGCTGGCAGGTCAAGCTCTCTGATGGATAGGTTGTCTTCTACCAAATCAAGATTTGCAGCCTGGCCCAGTGTAATAGGCCACTGATCAAGTAGAACAGAGCCTTAGGTAAGGAAATCTTCTTGATTATGCAGTGTCTTAAAGATTGAGTGAATGGCTATTTAAATGTCTTGTGAGATTTTAGAAGTTCTGAGCTACAAACCCTTCCAATATCACAGCTTACAACTCTGATTAATCAGGTTTCTAAGATTCCAGTGGCATTTTAGAATAATAAATCATTTCTCTCTTTAACAATTTTGCTCACCACCAAGACTAAAATGTAATCAGTTCCAACTGGTCCACACATGTTAATTCCATAATAAATAGCATTATCTCACCAGTTAACATATCTTTTTGTATGAACACCAAAAGCTATGGTAAAACTATAACGAAAGGTTACTTTTAAAATAACTTTATGTCAATAGTATCTTATCTTATTTGATAACAAATTAAGAAATGTGGGTCTCAACTTATTTTCATATACAATACATAAAATATATCCATTATTTATCAGGATTTTTCAATCTGTTTATAGCGTAACAAAAGTGGGTAATATTTTATTTACCTAGAGTGTCTTAAAAATATAAACAATGGGATAGCCATCATACGTATCTGTTCTTCTGCTACCCTATTTTCTTAGAGAATAACAAAACACACATTCAAAATGCAAACAGTCCAAGATATTTGGATAGCTTACTTACATCATACTTTGCAGTTCAGGAGTAAAGCTTGTTGATTTCCCTGTCCCTCTTCCACTGCTTGAAGAGGCAACATTTGACATCGGGCTAGCTGCAATATTGCTCATCTGAGTAAACAAAAAGAAACAATAGAGCTTGCAAATGCATTTAATTTAATAAACAGAGGATCTTGGAAATGGCAGCACTATAAACCACTTCACAAAGTATATGTGGTTTAAAATATCCAGCCTACCATACTATGTTTCATGTTGAAGTTAATAATGTCTTTCATTCAGCACTACAAGAAAACTATTTTCTCCTCTATTACAGGACAAATTGAGAAAACCACACTGTTCATTTTAGTAAATAGATATACAAGAAGAATCAATAATAATTGCAATAGTTTCACCTTAGTAACTGCTACTTATGCTTGCTCTGCATTATGGATTCAGAAGGAAAAAAAGCAATTCAGGCAAGACCTGAATGAAAACACAATACATATGAAAGCCTTTTTAATGTAGAATAGAAGCCTATTTGAGTTGTCACCTGTATTATCAATAAAATATAAACTGTGGTCAGCAACCACTGCAACTAGCCATCATTGAAAGTGTGTGTTGGGTACATATTTGTGTTCACACTTCACCACTGGCTTTTTTTTTTTTTTTTAATAATCTCAGGGAGCCATTCAAAAAGCATCTATGCAAGCTTATCTCAATATCTACTGAAGAGCTCACATTATTATGGGCTATATATGTGGATTTCATAGGTCCAGTCTTCCAACAGAAGCACATAACCTTCGGCTCATGCAGCAACCAAATCCCATAGGGACCTTATTCATATAGGGTTTGTCTACATAGGGAGAGAAGGTGAATCAAATATAGCTGTGAAGTTAATGTCCATAACAAGTTAAAGTGCATTAAACCTAGCTTTCATTCAGAAGGAAAGTGACCTTAGTTCACTGTGTAGCTTAATCCTCATTGGAGTGACTAAGGTCCTTACAGTACTGAAACCAAATACTGTATCCTAAAAAATAAGCCAGTAAGAAATGTGAATTATCTCAGTGAGATATTCAACTTTAAATCTGATTTACCCACTTCGCACTATTTTCAGCTTTATGTATGGTCCACTATCTGTAAAAAGCAGGAATACAAAATGAACAAAAAAATTTTAAAATGTTTGATGCTTTTCCTGAGAGAATTCCTGTAAAATTAAAACAGTTTATTCCAAGTTGAAACCTGGACACAGTTCTACTCTAACCAGATCACATATACTAATTTAGCTCATGTATTTTTCCTCTCTAATAAAATGCAAGTCAAAATATCTTTAAATCATGTCATCTATAATCTTCATTTACTGAAAACTAACCAAAGAACTATCAGACAATGTGTAACATGGATATTTCATGAAGACCACCAAATAATAAAATTAACTTAATAAACTGAGTCAATATAATTAAAAATAAACACACAAGTTCATGTTTTAGAAGCAATATAAAGAGTCAAACCGTATCCAAGTATCTCTCTATATGCAAAAATAGTCAGATACTTTTGCGTGTCTTGTTTTTAACCGCTAAACAACATTTAGCAACACAAATATTCCAGGCACCATGAATGTCTTCTGATAAACAGAAGACACTCACAGTATACTTTTTCTCCCGTCTGGTTTGCTCAGAGCTGGTAAATCTTCACTTATCCAAGATCTACTCATTTCTTATGTTGTTGTTAGTAGTAGTTGTGATAATAAAATACAGATGTTAATATCATTTGTTTTCAGTCAGTCATTTCCCAGTTATAATTTTACCTTTAACCTATGCTTTTGAAAAAAAGAAGCGTAACAATACAAAGTGTATACCACGCCTTCTTTCCAACATTAACGCTACATGTGGTTCATTACAATATATTTTCATTTTCGGGGTTTTTTTTAAAAGAAAGATAGTAAGTCTTTTGAATATGTAAGATATTTTCCATGGTAATGTTATAATTATGGTTACTTTAAAAAGATTAAGGATACATAGCACAGAGATGCATCAAAGAGATAGAGAAACTTGTAATATACACCTGTATCTAAAACACTAGAGTAAACTGTTTCATATTAATGCTTTCACATATAGTTTAAGAGACTTCCACTTATTTTCCAGAACATTGTAATTTAGGTTCTCACACTACAAACACAAGCACATGTGTAACTTTACTCACATATTTAGTTGCACTGAAGTCTGACTTTAGTCATATGAGTAAGCATACACACGATTTTAAGTGTTGTCAGGACCAGGGCCTTGGTCAGCAGTTACCATTAGTTTCAAACCTAAACAGTAAAATTAGTGAGTTTAAAAAAAAAGCAATAAACTTGTCTGTAAGTGTACAGGAAGATTATGTGTTACTTCTAGCACAGTGCTTCTAAACACTGGCGGAGCAACTGGATTACGTACCAAAGACCCACAGACTTGGAAATTTAAATCAAAAGTATATTTAGTCTTACTTTTGTTTTACACATTTTGCTTATTACTCTTTAGTTTATCATTTATACAATGTCTAATTTTTAATAACTCAAAATATGTATATCCACTCTTATGGTAATGTCAAAATTCTTAAATCAAAAGGTCATAGAGAAGCAGAAATACAATTCAGTAAAGCTGTTCAAGGCATTAACACTAGTTTTTGTCTAGAATGTTCTTGCCCTTAAAAATTTTAAAGGAAATATGATTAAAGTTAATGATTAATAAGATAAGGCCCCAATCCTGAAAACACACGTGCTTAATTTTAAGCACAGTCTCGTTAACTTCATTGGAATCACTTGTGTGAGTAAAGTTATACATGCATGTAAGTATCTGCAGGACTGGGATTTTACAGGACTGGGATTGTAGCATTATTTGGGCTTGTAAAAAAAAATTAAATGCATGGCATGCAGTCTAATTTCCCTCCCACTCACTAAGTAAGGGCCAATCAGGCAGCCCTTGTTCACATTAATAATTGTTACCGACATGGGTATCCCTTACCAGCATTGCCAACTCTCATGATATTTAGTGCTTTACTTAAAGCTCCCCACCCTGGACACAAGTGATTATGTGATAATCTCACCTTTTATTTAAGAAAAAAATTCTAGCCCTTATGGGCTGCAGAGAAAAGCTTGAAAGTGAGACTAACTAAAGCTCAGAAACTAAAAAGCAAACAAAGACTCAAATAAAACTTACATCTCATGAGTTTTGAGCTAATGATTTTTGAACATTTGAGTCTGGCAATACTGCCTTGCATACAAGTAATCCTACTGACTTTAACAGAACTCTTCCAAAAATAATTGTGCACATAGGCCACAATCCTACAAAGGGTTCCACCCAGAAGTGTAACTTTCAGGGTGTCATTTATGCCCGTGTGTTTTATGTCAGCACAGTTACTTGCTAAGGCTCCAGTCCTGCAAACACTTACACATGACCAATCCCATAAAATCCAATGGAACTACCTACCTGCATAAATCTATGCAGGATCAGGGATGAGGAGCATACCAGCTCTACCCGTTCATTAAGCCACTGTCTTCCTACTAAAACCAAGATATTTAACTTTCAAATCAAGCAGGTGTACAGCATTTTCTTGACATGATGAACCAACAGCTCATCATGCCCTGTCATAGCCTTTAAAATAATTACTCCCCAGCCCACATTTTGTTTGATGGTTTAGATAATTAACTTCTTTACACATCAAAGTCTCATCATCCGCATGTTCTATTTCCTTTCTTCCGGACATTAAAAACAAAGTCAAAAGCAGAAGCACTCTCAAATCAATTTTCTCCAATAAATACAGCTAACATGGAATTGAAAACCTACTGTAATCTTCAACGGGTCAATGTACTACAGTTGTTTTAGCTTTGAATTGAAATACAGCTGTTTGCCATATTACACAAAGTGAATTCAGATGTTTAGATCGGGTCACAGATTATTTCAACATGTCATAGTTTAATCATGAACTCTAGCAAGGAGAATATAACATTTGATTAACTATTTAAAACTAGTAATTATAAGGCCCTATCTAAATCTATATCATACTTGCAAATTATTTTCCTCTTAAAAAAAATCTAGCAATTTTATAATTAAAAAAGAAAGACAATTTACATAAATTAAATTATCAATGAAAACACACATACAACAAAAAATACCTATCCTGGTTGCTCAACACCTCTGACATAAATTACATATACAGTCACATAAGAAACAAGTAACTCCATCACACCCCCAAGACAATCTTGCGTGGAAAAATGCTAAGCCTCCTCTGGCTGAGTTCAGGCCAGCGACCCTCACTAAGGTATGTTGGGAACCTACTGTTCCATAACCTGTCCACTGAGTCTATGTCCTTCCTGTGTAATTCCCACATGATATGACACACCTGTGATTGACTAATATTTAAGGTAGAGCGCACAGTCCATCTATTTACTCAAGCTTTTGGTAAGGGCACATAAGGGATGGTATTTTGCACTTCCTCATAAGCTTGTATAAATAAATGAACTATGTATGGTGCCCTGAATATCAACAAATCTGGGCTATTTCAGATAAAGGGTGGAAAGGGACTATGTTTCAAAGTCAGGGGGTCCTCACAGAGAACATGATCAGCATCTTCTTGTCTTTTACAGAGAGGTACTCAAATGCCTCCATCAACCACTGTTCTTGCAGCATCGCATGAGGGTTTCTTAAGAGACAAAGGATAGGTTACAGAACAAAAGGCCCCCAAATCCTCCATTAACTTAATTAAAAGTTACTGACTTAAACAGCACCAGAGAAGACTTAACATTCATCAACTCCAGGACTCACTCTGCAACCACAGAAATGGAGAGTGAAGTCTGAATTCATTCAGCTTTATCTAAAAAGTCTCTTCGAAATGGGAGAAAAAAATGTGCCACTGGACTAAGCAGAAGATACAGCTGTATTTTCTAACACAGATGTCTTCAACTTGGTTGTTTTGTCCTAGGGGCCAGACTCTTCTCCCATTTACACTAGACTTACACCTACAAAACTCCTCTGAAGTCAGTGTCATTAACTAGGATTTAAAATAAATCATATAAGCAATAGGAGAACCAGGTTATGTACTTCTAATAAAAGTAAAGAGCAAATCATATAAAACTTTACAAGGTTCCAAGAAAATCAGAAGTGAATTACATGTTTCCATTCAGCAGGAGATAAGGTATGTGTATATGGTACCTTTCTTACTTTAGGTGCAAAAATAAATTACTGTTACAATAAATTCTTTCTGCAGACTTGCATCTAATTTTTGTATTGCATCAGGCCCTCATTTCACTTCTTCCATAACTACATTTTGCATATGATCTGAAGAATGCAAAATGGGATACATTTTTACTTACATAAAACTCATACAAAACAGGAAGGAAGGAAACCACTGAATACTAAGATGCTTTGAGCAAATACTGTATTAAAATTAGTGTTTTTGTTTTAAATATTCTAGTATTTACTGCAACTTATACTTAAGCCAAAATCAGAAATGTCACTATCAAGTATTGTATTTGTGCAAATCATAGAATATCAGGGTTGGAAGGGACCTCAGGTGGTCATCTAGTCCAACCCACTGCTCAAAGCAGGACCAATCCCCAACTAAGTCATCCCAGCCAGGGTTTTGTCAAGCCTGACCTTAAAAACCTCTAAGGAAGGAGATTCCACCACCCCGTTAGGTAACCCATTCCAGTGCTTCACCACCCTCCTAGTGAAAAAGTTTTTCCTAATATCCAACCTAAACCTCCCCCACTGCAACTTGAGACCATTACTCCTTGTTCTGTCATCTGCTACCACTGAGAACAGTTTAGATTAGTGGTTCTCAAAGCCGGTCCACCACTTGTTCAGGAAAAGCCCCTGGCAGATCGGGCCAGTTTATTTACTTACCGTGTCCGCAGGTTCGGCCGATTGCGGTTCCCATTGGCCGCGATTCGCCATCTCAGGCCAATGGGGGCTGCGTGAAGTGGCGGCCAGCACAACCCTTGGCCCGCGCCGCTTCCTGGCAGACTGGCTTTGAGAACCGCTGGTCCAGATCCACCCTCTTTGGAACCCCCTTTCAGGTAGTTGAAAGCAGCTATCAAATCCCCCCTCGTTCTTCTCTTCTGCAGACTAAATCATCCTAGTTCCTTCAGCCTCTCCTCATAAGTCATGTGTTCCAGCCCCCTAATCATTTTGGTTGCCCTCCGCTGGACTCTCTCCAATTTCTCCAGATTCTTCTTGTAGTGCGGGACCCAAAACTGGACACAGTACTCCAGATGGGGCCTCACCAATGCCAAATAGAGGGGAATGATCACGTCCCTCCATCTGGTGGCAATGTTCCTACTTATACAGCCCAAAATGCCACTAGCCTTCTTGGCAACAAGGGCACACTGTTGACTCATATCCAGCTTCTCGTCCACTTGTAACCCCTAGATACTTTTCTACAGAACTACTGCCTAGCCACTCGATCCCTAGTCTGTAGTAGTGCATGGGATTCTTCCATCCTAGTGCAGGACTCTGCACTTGTCCTTGTTGAACCTCATCATATTTCTTTTGGCCCAGTCCTCCAATTTGTCTAGATTCCTCTGTATCCAATCCCTACCTTCCAGAGTATCTACCTCTCCCCACAGCTTAGCGTCATCTGCAAACTTGCTGAGGGTGCAATCCACGCCATCCTCCAGATTGTTAATGAAGAGACTGAACAAAACCGGCCCCAGCACCGACCCTTGGGGCACTCCACTTGATACCGGCTGCCAACTAGACATGGAGCCATTGATCACTACCCGTTCAGCCCAACCATCTAGCCAGTTTTCTATCCACCTCACAGTCCATTCATCCAGCCCATACTTCTTTAACTTGCTGGCAAGAATACTGTGGGAGACTGTATCAAAAGCTTTGCTGAAGTCCAGGAATAACACGTCCACTGCTTTCCCCTCATCCATACAGCCAGTTATCTCATCACAGAAGGCAATTAGGTTAGTCAGGCATGACTTGCCCTTAGTGAATCCATGCTGACTGTTCCTGATCACCTTCCTCTCCTCAATGCTCAGCACTGCGCAAGATGTAGTACAAGAAACAGTCCCTGCTCCTTCGGCATTTAAGAAGTAAGGGTTTTAAATACCATGTGTATTCAGGTCTTTGGTTTTATCTTATCATGCAACAGAAATGTTAAGTCATCTTCACAATGGAGTGCTGGTGTGTTACTAGAGCTTTAGGGTGTTATGAAAACACAAATAATAAAACAAAATAAAAATAAACACGAGAAAGTACATTTCTGAAATTAGTCAGTCTAGCTTCTAAAAAAGTATTAAAGAACAGACAATGAAAAGAATTGTATATTGGATTATGTACAGTGTTACACTGACCCTCTATTTCAGTGGTTCTGGTAAACCTATTTACCATGTGGGCCGCATATAAAGCTGTGTGTGTTAGTTATATGGGACACATCCACACAAAATTTAGTTGTTGGCCTTCACGTTATATAACTGAATGGGACACTTTCATTTGACTGTTTCTTTTCAATTCCGACCTGTACTTCATCAACTTCTGTCCTCTCCTCTTTACTACAATTATCCCTTTAATAAATCATCCCTTAAGGGATGTCTATCTAAATCGCATATTCCACTGTACCGGTTGGCTTTTCCCCAGCCTTTACTCTAAGAACTCCTCTTCTATGATCTTTACAATTTTACAAGCCAGCAATATGGTTCCTTTTTGGTGTAGGTGGAGCCCATCCTTCCGGTACAGGAACCTCATTTCCAAAAAGTTTCCCCAATTCAAAATAAACTTAAATCTCTGCTATGAACACCACAGTCTCATCCACTTATTGAGACTCTGCAGTTCTACCTGTCTGTCTGGCCCTGCAAGCGGAACAGGGAACATTTCAGAGAATGCTACCATGGAGATCCTGGACTTCAATTTCTTACTTACCAGCCTACATTTGGCCTCCAACACCTCTCATACCTTTCCCTATATCACTGGTACCTAGACGTACCATGACCACCAGCTCCTCCACAGCACTGCACATAAGTCTGTCTAAATGTCCTGAGAGATCTACAAACTTCACACCCGGCAGGCAATTCACCATGTAGTTCTCCTGGCCATCACAACCCCAACTATACATATTTCTAATAATCATATCCTCCATTACTATTACCTGTCTTCCTAATAACAGGGGATCCCCACCCCAGAGAGGTATCCTCAGCGCGAGAGGATAACATGACATCTTTTGGAAGGAGGGTCCCAACCATGGGATTGTTTCCCTCTACTCCCGCTTGATGCTCTCCTTCCCCGAAATATTCATCCTCCTCAACACAGAGGCTGTCAGACAGGGAGAGGGGCTCAACACAGAGCAGGGGTGGAAATACTCCATTATATCCCAAAAAACCTCATCTATGTACTGGTCTCCCTTAGCTTTTCCAGTTCAGCCGCTCTGGTCTCAAGAGCCCGTACTCTGTCTCCGATGGCCATGAACTGCTTTCACTGAATGCACACATACACCACCTGCCCACAAGGCAGGTAATCATACATGCTACATTCACTGCAATAAAATGGATAGCCCTCACTCTGCTGCTGGACTTCTGCCTGCATTATTTTTTACTGTAGCTGGGGGCTTTTTGGTTGTTTGTTCTTTATCGGGAAGGAACTTGGAGAGGAGGCGGGAGGGTCGGCAGGTGGACAGGATTTATGGCCTAACTTTAGAGAATGTTTATTAGGTTTATCTATCTGGCTCTCATGCTCCCTCTCAAAACTTCCTTGCAAAACTCCTCTTTGCTAGCTCCTTTGGTCTCTTACAAACTGGCTTTTTAAACCCCTGTTCTCCATGAGTTAGCCCTCACCCCCCTTGTCAAGGAATCCGAAAGGAATTAGGAATCAAAGGATGGCAGGCTAGAGAGGAGGAAGCTCTCAGCTTTACCTAGCACACCGCTGGGCTCAGCATACAGCCCCGCAAACAGATCCACACTATAAACTTCAATTAATCAGGCACGCTGCAAGCAAGCAAGCGCACAAGACAGACAGACAACAAACTCACCCCAAGGGTAACAGTCACTCCTCCTTCACCTGAAGAACTCCCTTACAAAACTCCTGTTTGCTAGCTAGATATGAGGAACATCGATTCTATAACAGTTATCTTCCTTCTTTCCACTTGATGAGATAAAGCATGACAACCCCATCATCTGTTCTCAATAATGCACATTGAATCTAGAATTCCTGTCTGAAAACCAGGAGAGCATAACAAACTGTTTTCAACTCTACAACATCAACTATGTACAGACACTGGACAAAATTCTGTCCTCAGATGAGGTTCTCAAACTTCAATGAGAGCAATGCATGAGCATGCAAGAATAAAATGAAGCCCACTAGCTTTTTGTTCACAACGCCTCTCCTTCATCTCAGAAGAGATAAGCAGTCTCAAAGGTTCAATCTATACCTGACAGGAATGCCTCTTTGCACATATTAATTTGTTTTCCTTAAAAAAGCATATCTAAAAATCTACAAATAAGCAAAGCTTTCCTTCTTAAATTTTGAACAGTTGTACTAAACAAAATAATTCTGCTTGACTTGACCAAACTTATACAGTAAACCGGTGATCCTGTTAGAAACCATATAATACTAGAGACTTGTCAACACTTGAAACGCTACATCTGCACCCCTGTAGCGCTTCAGCGTAGACACTACCTACACTGAAGGGAGGGGTTGCTATCGGTAATCCACCTCCCCGAGAGATGGTAGTTAGGGCAACAGAAGAATTCTTTAGCCAATTTAACTCCTGTTGTAGGCAGCGCTAGATTGACAGAACTACGCCACTCAGGAGAGTGGATTTTTCACATCCCTAATTGACAGTCGACCTATCATTTTAGTGTAGACCAAGTCTGGATCGCCAACGTTTTACTCAAAATGCAACATCTATAACCTTCCTCACATATTCCTTTTTGGTAGCTACAATTTGTCCAAACATAAATGTAATGAGAGCTCTTTAAAAACCACTTTTGGCATAAATTTTGGAAATATTTTGGGTTCAGCCACTGAAAGACAGACGGATGATTAATTTGATTGATTTACCGGAGACACAGACCTCCAGCTGAAAAATCATGCTATGGATGAAGGATTCAGTAGTGTGAGGAATTGATAAAGTTGCAGGCATTTCTTACTTTAAATTCAATTGGAAACTCTATAGTGAGAGGTCTTTCTTTCCCTGGAGGTACTCGTGCTCAGAGGAGGCAGAAACTAATCTCAGACTCTCATCTCTCTTCACAAATGCACTATGCTTTTTGCAGAAAAACCTGCCATACCAAGCTGCCATGCTTCCCATTGATGATTTTAACAAACTAAAGTAAAGGCTAAACATTTGGTAAAGAACCCAAGTCACACAATTGAAGGCTGCAAAATTCCTGTAATTTGCTGCTTCTAACAGAGGTCTAAAGCCTCAGTTTTGGATTGGCAAATATAAAAATAAAATTGATGAAAAAAATCCTTGTAATGGTAGTGCAGGAGGGTTATGGCATAGAAAAAGTAAATCAACTAACCAACTTCTCTGAATTAAAAATACTCAGTATTTGCGTAACAGATTCTGTCAAAGTTTTTCAAAACTTTGATTATCCTAGTTTCCTTATAAGTCTATCTTAATTACTTTATGGATGAACATACACAACCGCAGAGCCATTTTTTCCACTCAGATAACTACAGGTAGTCTCCAGTTAAGTAAGTGATGGCTGTGAATGCCAGTCTCAGGGTAGAAATCGGCCCCAAATCTTCTGGCACTCATACCTATGACTCTGGCAGATAAAGATTGATCAAATCTAGGCTCGCGTAACTGGCATGTTATTTTACCTTTCTGACTACTAAAAGTGCACTCTTTCTGCCTAGATCTACATAGGAGGGCTTTAGCTCAAAGCACAGTCTAGTACTCAGACCAAATACCACCACTGGATTGTAGGGCACCACCAAACTTTATCTTTGTATAGTATGAGAATAAACATCATTTCATAGCATCCTAGCATGAAACATATTATGGGGGGATTTAGGCAAGGTTCACTTTTATTTAATATTTTACATAATATAGACATTCTGGTAGACTTTTAAAAATTATGTTTTACTCTGTTATTTGCAGTATGATTCTGGAAACCTGAACATACAACTTCTTCTACCACCAATTTACAGATACTCCATTTAGGAAGCACTAACATTTTGTTTTGATTTAAGCCCAAGCTAACAACTAGGTTTTGTTTGCTTCTCTGGACATATTTTATTTCAACTTTTTTTTTCTGATGAGGTGACTAGAATGAACACAATATTCAAGTGGGAGAATCTCACAGAATTATATGATGGCATAATATTTTTATGTTAATTTCTATGCCATTCTTCATGCATCCTAACATTTGTTTTTGACTGTCATTTTTCACTGCACAGGTGTTTTTACTTAAGTGTCCAAAACTACACCTTGATCTTTTTGCTGGTGCTTTAAATTAATTTAGAGTCCAGCAATGAGAATACATACTTCGTTATTTTTAGTAATTTGTTACCTTCATTTGTCAACAATGAATTTCATCAGCCATCAGGCTCCCCATTCATTTAACTCTGTTACATCCCTCTAGAATTCCTCAGAATTCTCTACTTTTGACTAAATTAATTTTGTGTTATCTGAAAATTCTGCGACCTCATTGTTCACCCTTACACCTTTAGCTTTCCATGGTTCTAAGCTTTAAAAATAAAATAGTCAATTTCTTTCTTTTGGTCCTCAACTCCTTTCCAAACACAGCTGCTAAGATCAACTTCCTGGCTCACACACTGACCACACCACTCCTCTTTGTGTACCTCCCGTGGTTCCCATTTATCCATCACATGAATCATAAGCTTGTCTTTGCCTCTAAGCCCCCTCATAATTTAGCCCCAACCTGACTATCCACTCCCACCTTTGCTTTGCAAATAATGTCAATCTCATTTGCCCACAAAATGCCCACAAAATTCCACAACCATTACTTTAATACAAATAGGTAAGATCTCATGGGAATAAAATCTAATGGAAAAAGAAATTCAGGAGAGCTGGCTGTTTCTCAAAGAGACAATATTAAAAGCGCAACAGCAAACTATCCCTATGCAAAAGAAAAATAGAAAGAATAGTAAGAGGCCCATATTGCTCAATCACGAGCTCTTTAATTACCTAAAAATCAAAAAGGAATCCTACAAAAAGTGGAAACATGGACAAATTGCCAAGGATGAGTACAAATTAAAAGCACAAACATACAGGGACAAAATCAGAAAGGCAAAGGCACAAAATTAGTCATACCTAGCAAGGGACATAAGAGGCAACAAGAGATTCTATAAAACCATTAAGAGAAAGAGAAAGATGAACGAAAGTGTAGGTCCTCTGCTTTGTGGAGGAGGATAGCTAAGAATAGAATAGAAAGTTCTATTAGAATAGAAAGAATAGAAAGTTAAGGTGTTTAATGCCCATTTTGCTTCAGTCTCTGGTTAATTAATATTAACAACAAGGAGGAAGCAATGCAAGTCAAATTAAGGTAAAAATGGGTTAAAGAATTGTGGACAGTGCAAAATATGCTAATTAAAATCAAAACTGCAATGAAAGCCTAATATTGTGGGAACCACAATTTCCGCAATATCGCAAATTACGTAGGGCCTTACCTATTTAATATTTTCATTAATGACATGGAAATGGAATGGAGAGTGAGCTCATAAAATTTGTGAATGATGCCAAGATGGAAGGGTTTGCAAGTGCTTTGGTCGACAGGATTAGAATTCAAAATAACCTTGACAAAATTGTAGAACTGGTCTGAGATCAACAACATGAAATTCAATAAAGACAAGTACAAAGTTCTACACTTAGGAAGGAAAAAAAATCAAATACATAACTATACAAAGTGGAGAATAACTGGCTAGGCAATAATACTGCTGAAAAGGAGGTGGGGGTTACAGTGGATCACAATCTGAAGGAGTCTCCGTGGGGTATATTAACAGAGGTGTTGTAGGGGAGGTAATTATCCCTCTACTCAGCATTGCAAGGCCTAAGTTGGAGTATTCTGTACAGTTCTGGGCACTACAGTGGACAAATTCGAGATAGTTGAAACGAGAGCAAAAAAAGTTATAAATAGTTTAGAAAACTTGATCTAAGATGAAAGGTTTAAAAAACCTGGACACGTTTAATTTTGAGAAAAGACTGAGGGGGAACCTATAAAAGACTTCAAATACGCTTAGGGCGCATATAAAGAGCATTGTGATCAATTGCTCTTCATGTCCACCAAAGGGAATAAGAAGTCCCTTGATTGGCAGCAAAGGAGATTTCCGTTAGTTAGAAAGTTTTTCCTGATATCTATCAGAATAGCTAAGTTCTAGAACAGGCTTCCAAGGGAGGTTGTGGAATCCCCATCATTTGAGGTTATTTATAACCGCTTAGACAAACCCCTCTTAGAGATGGTCTAGGAGGTATACTTGGTGCTGCCTCAATGCCGGGGGCTGGACTAGATCTCTCAAGGTCCCCTCTGGGCCTACATTTTTATGATTTCATAATAATTAAGAAGAGTAATTAAAAAGTTACATTTAGTCATATTTTATTGGTAGTTAATATATCCCCTTTTAGGGATCCCACCATAACACATGAAGCCTGTGAGCCACCAGGTCTTTGCAGCAGCATATCCGAACACATAATATTTGTTCTGTTTCGACATCTGTCTCAGTGTATGACAATGGGAGCAAACATCCTTTTGTTCACTTTTAAACATTTAGCGTGAGACTTTCAAGAGCTTTCTGAGTTGGGCTAACAGCTTCCACTCAAGTCAGGAAGAGTTTTACTATCAACTTCATAGCAGCAGCATAAAGCAAACACTTATCCACCTTTTTCTCAAATATTTTCACCCAACCATTGATTAACTTCTTGTTTATTACCTCCCTTTTTCATTTTCCTGTTGAAAGTTTTAAGGTGTTGTTTTGATTACAAATATTTTGCTGCCTTTGAGAACATTTTAATTGTATTTTTAAGTACCCCAAGCATGCAAAATCGCTTGGGAAGGGAGGGAGCTAGAAGATTACTTGAAAATAACATTATTCTGTATGGAAACTCATCACGATTTTTAGCATTACTGCTGTTTTTTTTATGAAATACAAAATGTAAATTGGTCTAGCAAAATATAGTTCCCCCACAAAGTCATCAATTTAAGTTTCAGTACTTTGGACACACAGATTTCTGACTAGTTACCAAGTATCTCATAACCCAGGGGTTCTCAACCTTTTTCTTTCTGAGGCACCCCCAACATGTTATAAAAATTCTGTGGCCCATCTGTGCCACAACTGTTTTTCTGCACATCCAGTAGATTAAAAGACAAAGCTGGTGTTAGGGGGTAATATGCAGGGCAACTGCCCGGGGCCCCAAGCCACAGGGAGCCCCACAAAACTAAGTTGCTTGGGCTTCAGCCCCGCATGGCAGGGCTTGGGCTTTCTGCCCTGGTCCCCAGCGAGTCTAACACCAGCCTTGCTTTCTGGTTTATTTTGGAGGACCCCCTAAAACCTGCTTGTGGTCCCCCAGGGAGCCCGGACCGCTGGTTGAGAAACTCGTCATAACCAACTAAATAATGCGCAGAACAGAAAAAGCACATGGCTAACTGGCTTCCCCATTTTCTTTGTACACTTCATGATAGCAACAAAACAGTCCACACAATTTCTGTGGGATTATCACACTTCTTGGGTTTGGCCTGCTGCCTTACCACACCCCTTGAGGC
Source organism: Chelydra serpentina (assembly GCA_037349315.1). Lineage (NCBI taxonomy): Eukaryota > Metazoa > Chordata > Testudines > Chelydridae > Chelydra > Chelydra serpentina. The sequence continues at coordinate 12,516,903 of JBAIAC010000006.1, forward strand.
ATGCTATCATCACTCAGAAATCCAGAATCTAGCATGTCTTATTTCTTAAGGGTATCATGTAGGGATGGTATATGAACAACCAAGAAAGGTGTTCAACATTGCCTAAAATGATTATGCAAATGTAATTCCTTACACACATAGTTTATTAAATGATAGTTTATTTATACTGACAAGTTACTAATTGACTAATCACGTTTCAAACAGTCACATTGTGTGTTATTCAAAATTAAGTCCATCAGAGCAATGTAGTTGGTTGTGACACTGTTTGGCTCAGCAAATAAGCCTGTATATTGAAGAGCTAGGTGAATTCTATTAAACCTTGAGCACTATTGTCAATCCCATTGTTCCAAAAACATGAGTTAGACCCCCAAAATAAAAAAATGTGAGGGGTTATTTTTATTCGCCTTCTAGTTTTCAAGCTTTTGGAGCACATTCTGGTCATCTATTCAAGCTTCAGAAGTTACTTCTTTTTTTTTAATGAAAGAAGAGATTCTCATGTATTCACATGACTCCAGGAGCTGGGGTTTTAAGAAAACTACCAAATATCTCAGGAGTTCCCAAAACTACTTATGACATCATCCTCACTACTAATGCAGCAACAACAAACAAGATGAAAAGTCGTCATAAGAGAGAGGTTACCAATTTACAAACATGAGGTCTGAGCAAAGCCCACTGAAGTCAATGGGAATCTTTCCATTGGCTTCAATGGGCTTTGGGATCTGGCCCATGGTAAAGAATAAACTTAAAACAGTAAAGGAAGGGGAAGGGAGATAGGTGTAGTTTCCAAAAATGTCTTCTGTGGGGAGAAAGCATAAAAGGAGAAAACTCATAGCAGGTAGAAGAACATAGGAGTTTAGCTGAATATTTCAAAAGGAAGGCATTCTCTAAATACCTCATCAACAGAATTTGTTTCTAATTTCCATTTGGTTCAAATTATAACCCTTCAAGTAAACTCAGTTCTACAAAAATCTTCTGAAGTACCTCACAACACACCTTTAATGTTGCTACAGGACATCCTGGTTTACACTGGGAATTTACATTGGTATAGCTACATCGCTCAAGGATGTGAAAAATCCACATCCCTGAGAGAGGTAACTATACCGACTTTACCCCATCATAGACAGCACTACATCAACAGAAAAATTCTTCTATGGACCTAACTACCCTCTCCAGGGGAGATGGATTACCTATGCCGATGGGAGACCTGCTCCTGTTGGCATAGGTAGTGTCTACACTTAAACAATGCAGCTGCCCGGTGTAGCATTTTAAGTGTAGACATACCCTGAATCTAAGTAAATTGCCCAAAACATCGTTTTCTCCTGGAATGCATATCTAATAAATACTTTGCATGTATACAGTTCTTTTCATTCACGGGTCACAAAGTGTTTCAGTAATTTATTAGTGTAAGTTCTAGAGCTGAAGTTGCTGACCAATATATAAAGCATATTTGAATATATTTAGTAAATGATAATGAAAACCACTGCACATTTATAAGAGTTCAACAGGAAAAAAATGCATTCTCTTGGACTTGAGAATGCATTAAATGCACAGAACCTGGGAACAGGTAGTTTTTTATTCACTGCAAAATCTGGGCCTTTCACCTATAAAACACTACACACACTTGTACTGCTATCTAAATAAAATCCATGACTCTCCCCCCCCCCCCCTCCTCCAAAATGTGGGAGAGAGAAACCACCCAACTCTCAGAACTACAAAGATACATCACAAAACAACACTGAACAGTACCTGGCACACTTTTGGTGTAACTGGACGTCAGCAACTTGTTCTATATAAATTATAAAAACATTTTCAAAGTTGTTTACAAACATGAATATAAATAAATAGGGCATAGTGAAACATTTAGTAAGCTATAGTGTAAACCCCAGGGAAATTGATAAGAGGATGGAAACAGGATGCAGATCACCAGGCTGAGGAGTTACTTGTACCCATACTCCCCAAAGTGGTCACCTGTTCTGGGTGCCTCAGTTATTAGGGTGCTTTGAACCTGAATTTCAGACTTGTTGAGCATCTACAGCTGCCACCGAGGTCAAGTGGAGTTGTGGGTGTTCAGCACCTCTGAAATTCAGGCCCGGGGTGTCAGATTAGGCACCCCAAACACCCAGGCACCTGCACCAAGAGGCCAATTCTGGGGGCGGGGGGAGAGGAAATGATCTTGGTTTTAGCGTCTGGTACCAGGGAACAGATAACGTCACAAGGAAAGGAGCTGCAGAGGCTTTCCCCAGGCCTGGGCTGCAACTGGCACAGCGCTGGGAGGCGTATGACCATGATAACAGAGGCCAAGGTACATTAGCAGACATTCCTGCAACAGGGTGCAAGCCTCGGAAACACACATAACCCTCCCCTTCTCTCCCCCCTTCCCCCCCAAAAAGATGACTAGGCAGCCAGGCAATACATCCCTTGGGTCAGTACCTCCACGGCCCCATGAACGCCCTGCTAAGTTAGCCAGGCAATAGCAACACGCTGCTCGCTCGCCCTTGCTGGTGACTCACTCAAAGGCTCAGACACCCGGGGCTGGATGCAGAGGTGTGCAAGGAAGCAAGGCGCAGCCTGGCCTGCTGGGGGCCACTTAACCCCAGTGGGCTGGTGTCCAGAGACAGGGGGGCGGTTGGACAGGGGGAGAGGGGAGCTGCGCCGTCCTCGTCCCCCTACCACCACACACGGAGGGAGGCACCGAGGCCTCTCAGCAGCCGCCCGGCTCTAGGGGACTAACCGAGCAGGGGGAAAATGGCGCCGCCCGCCGGGGGCGGGGCCGGTTCCGCCACACTTTGGCTGCGGCGCACCCGCGCCTCCATCTTCTGTGTGGCGTCTCGCGCCCCTTCTCCCTGGGCGGCCGGCGGCGGTTGGAGCCCCGCGTGAGGGGGAGGGGGCGGAGCGGCGGGCGGGCAGCCCGCGCCGTGCCCAGCCCTGGCTCGGCCGCCGCTGCTGCTGCTGCTGCTGGTGGTTCCCTCAGAAAGGGGTTTTCCCCTGCGCGGCGGCGTGGGTGCCACATGGCTCCATCTCAAAGTGATGCTTCATCTCTGAGGGCTTGATGCAAGATTCTGTCTTCTGGGCAAGTTTAAATGCCCCCCAAAGTGGGTCTTCTGATGAGTCTCGCAGGAAAACTGCTCCACAGCTTAACAGCTGTCCCCGTCAGGTCTGGTTTATACATGGATTTTGTACCAGTATAACTATTTTGGTTGGAGGTGTGATACACCAGTGAAATATAAAATCCCTAGTTTGGATACTGTTATTCTGGCATAAAGATGACATACCGATACACCTTATTACCCTTCCGGGATGGGAATAAGCTATAAAATCATAGAGTGTCAGGGTTGGAAGGGACCTTAGGAGGTCATCTAGTCCAACCCCCTGCTCAAAGCAGGATCAAGCCCCAATTTTTGCCCCAGATCCCTAAATGGCCCCCTCAAGGATTGAACTCACAACCCTGGGTTTAGCAGGCCAATGCACAAACCACTGAGCCATCCCTCCCCCCATAGTGGTATAAGCCCACTTATACTGCTATAAACACAGCCATACTACGAAACTGTACTATTTTATACTAGTACAGTTGAAGCGGTACAACTTCTGTGTAGCCACGGCCTAAATTTTCCCTCCAATTTCAACCCGTGACTCCTAATTATGCCCTCTTATTAAACCCTAAACAACCCCTAAACTCTGTCCTTGACATCTAGCCTGTTTCAAATACTTGCATATTGCTTCATGACCATTGCCTCTCCCAGGTGTCAATTAGCAAGATATACATATTTAGCTCCTTTAACCTTTCCTCATAATTCCATCCCTCTGTCCTCTGCACCTCCAAATACTTTGTGTTGCTTTTCTGTGAATTCCCTCCAGCGTCTCAACAACTTTCTAGTACTGGGAACAGGTTCCTAAAAGAGAAGCTGATTTTGTTACAGATTACTAGAATCAGAGTTACTTGGAAGCTGCCTACTTACTGTCCCAAATAATATGTGATTTGTGACGCTGCTACTGACACGGCTAAGTGGCTACGTGCACGGGGTTATTCCTGTCACTCCACAATCCTCTGCAGAGTCTGTAAAATAGAATTAACAAAGGTAACCAGAAAATATAAGGAAGTAATTATGTTTGTGATGGGGGGGGGGCAGGGGGAATGTGTAAAAAAGGCATTAAATGTTTTTTAAAGGCTTGTTTGGGATTGTGACTTCACAAGATTGTTAATCAAACAGTCTCTATAGATATAGATATACTTTTTCTTTTGTCATCACCTATTTAACTTAAACTCTTGTACAGTTGGCAATCATGTAAAAATTTTACCAGGAACAATTCTCCTCAGAAACCAGTCGGGTGGCTGCACAACTGTATGTGCATTATAGTAGATTTTAGGTTATTATTTTCTTTGAAGGGGGCGGGGCTAGCATTCAGCAAATTAATCCTTAAAGGGCCCTCTGAATCCTGACTTATTTGAAATTAATCTTGAAGAAATGTTTCATCATTTTTCCATAGCTCCCTCATGCTCCCCCCACCCATCCTCTTCCCTTCTGCCACCAATGGCATGCCCCAAAGGCATCCTCTCTTCCTGCTCCTGCCTATCAATACCCTATCTGCCCCTTCTGTTTGCCTCCTTCCTATGTCTTTCCCTCCTTCTGTCCCATTTCTACCTCTTTCTCATACATCTTGGGGAGACTGGAAGATATTAACACTCACAGCTAGCCAACTGAGTGATCTCAACATCTCTTCCTTCCTGCTGGTGCCTACAATTGCAGAGGAAGAGTTGAGAGCAGCCCAAGCACTGACAGTAACACAGTAGCAAAAGGCCAGCATTGCTGGTGGTGGTGGTTTTTAGAGCAACAGAGTTAAAGCAGAGAAGCTGAGAGACTGACTAGGACTGTTTCCTCCCATGATAGATTTACAAATACCTAAACAGCCCCTGCCAAATCAGGACTATTGGCATTTTTATCAAGTATTGTCCTGAAAAAGAAAAAAAAATCTGTCAAGTTTAAAAAGATTTAGCAGTCTTCCCCAATCCTTGCCTTCCACTGGAAGCTTTTACTTCAGTTCTGTAGTCCTCAGTTGAGTCCTATGAGAAATACACAGGGAAGGCCCGGATTAATATTCCTGATAATTCTAATATATAAATCAAGCAAAATATACTGGAATGAATAAGCACGCCCAATGAGAACTACGTGTTTCCAGAAGCCTGAGCAGTCTCAGTGTCACTTGAGTGCTTGTGCAGTTAAAAGTACTATGCTTGCTGTTGGATAAGTCTCTTGAGTTCTTACTAAACTTCATAGGGACTTAAATAATTTCAGGCTTTCTTTATGCATCACGAAGAACCAAAAAAGGGCACAAACATCGTTTCCCTTGGCAGGTCACCTTTAAGATACATAAGTCATTATGAAATGTCTCGTTGCTTTCACAAACTGGAGTCTGCTGAAACCATAATACACACAAAGTTTTACTTTTGAATAAGCCTGATTATCTCTGTCATTTGTTTTCACTTTTATTACTCTGCAGAACATAAAAAGTAAGAAAAAGATTTTATTTTCCCCCTACATAGCATATAATTTACATCAGACATCCCAGAAGGTCAGTACCACTGGGGTGTCATTTAAGCACAATGAATATAAAGTAATGAAGTTCTTGCCAGAGTGGATGGACATAACTTCTTAGAGAAAGAGAGAGTTTCCAAAGCATGTGGGGAAAACACAACGGGAGACCGAGTGAATTCATCACACCACAAAAATGTCTCCATCCTGTCGACAAAGTCATTAAAGGAAAATGAACCATTGTTGCTCTAGACATTTGCATTCCTTTGGCACAGTAATTTCAGTACAGAAGCATTGGTGCAAGGAGATTTTGCACACATTGGAAAAAAATATATAGTGTCCAGAATATATAATAAAAGAAATCCTCCATGTTCCAAAGAGGAGCCGGAGTCTCTACAGAAGCCGCAACTAATAAGAAATCATCTGCAGTAGGACAGAGCGGTCTCTTTTCCTCCTGCCAACAAGTCAAACCAAATGGCAACATGGACAATTATTTTTGAATGACCCACAAATGATGTCCTCCTTTAATTATACCAATGTTTCTACCTTTTACTGAACCATGATGGTCCTCATTTTAAAGATGCCTTATTGAGGGGTTCTTCCCCCACCCCTCCGTTTTTGTAACTTACTTTGTTTGCTTTCACTAATGCTTTACAGTCTCCGTAGAAACAATCTGGGAGGAATGTGGGGATTAGAGAGGTTTGCTGTATTCAATTTTATTTAATTTTCTGGCAAAGGGTGTCCAAATTATAGAAAAATGTCACATGTGTTTGCAGTCAATTGTAGCATATATCAGTTTCAGGTGCTAGGTTTTACTTTTAAATACAGATTTTTCTCATCATAGGAACACTACTTTAAAGTAAGAATGGCCAACATGCAGTGTATAACATCAAAGGTAATTCTAGAAAGCTGCAGCAGAATTGTTCATGTATGTGTCCCTTTATACATCAGCAGTTCCACTGTCCCTCTAAATTGACAGACTGGTGGAAAGAGAAACATGCAAACAAAGCCATCATCTTGATTATCAAAGCCTCACAGGAATGTGTTACAGTGGAAGCCACTTCTGTTTCACCAGTTGCTTTGAAAAGAATAAGAGACAAATCATTAAACCATTTTTAAACACCTTCACTAAGAGAAAGTTACCTTTAAAAGATATATTAGAGCAGAGAATTTACATAAACTGAACAGAGTGCAAGGGTAACAGCAGTGTGAGGGGGATGACACATGCCAGCAAACACCAATTCACACCTGCTAACTACTAAAATAAGTTTGCAGACAACAGCAAGCACGTTGCTTATCCATCATTTACAGTCACTGAAGTGCAGTGAGCTAAATCCACTCCCTGGCAATTGTCCCATTTAACTGGGCGTGCTGTTTATTAGGGTGCTGATTAAAGTGTACTCTATAATATAATAGGTATGTAGTTGCCAACTCCTATTTGCTTCTGGTTCATATGGATAAAATCACGAGAGCAGACCAGAACGATGTGAAAATAATGGTGTATTTTGTGCCAAAAGGATGGAAACTAAAGATCTGGAGCAATTTGGAGGAAACTAAAGATTTGGAAACACAGCATTAGGTAGCACAACATGTTGTTATGACAGATCAGTTGTGTTGTGTGATCCAGATATGGCCTAGAGCCTCAATTTGTAATTATTATGTTACATGCATACACCCTCCCTTCTATCAGCCCACAGGCCAAACACATACACATAAGCAACATACTACTGCAGTGGAAACAAATAGCAAAAGCTACAGTTGCAGTTGTAGTCCAGACTGACTTCGTTGATCTCAAGGAATCCCCGAGAGGCAAGGGCATGCAAAGACCTATTGTTTATGCACTGCCACCTGCTCCTTTCCCCTACCTAGCTCCCTTTCACTCCTCAGCTCAGACCAGCTGATTGCATAAGATGCACTGTCATCGTCTCCACAGACAGTTTAATGTGGGGAATTTAGAGGGGTGCTGGAACAATTTTTATAGTGGGGGTGCTGATGAAGGAAACCATGTATTTGGCATTTGTTATTACTACTTTAAGCCAGGGGGTGCGGTAGCACCCCTAATTCCAGCATCACCGGGAACTTGTGTACATTCCTGTATACTTAATCTGAAGTAAGGACTCATCTACAACTTGGAGTTAGCCACAATTCAGTTAACAGTGGCCAACAACCAATATCGCTGCACCAGTGCAGACAAATATCATCATTTGCCCCAACTGAGTATACAGCGTTCCAAGAAAATGTAGCTTTCCTTGTTTGCACTGGTGCAGTTGTACCAACAGCTGACTCCCAAGTACAGACAAAGCCTAACTTACTCTGATTTGCCCCAAAGATTTACAAATCTGCTCAACCTCCTGATTCTAGCTGCTTCCTGAACTGGTCGCACCAAGGTGCAGCAATTTCCTGATTTGGAATGCCAAGAAGACACTCTAGATCAGGGGTGGCCAACCTCTGGCTCCAGAGCCACATGCGGCTCTTCAGAAGTTAGTATGCGGCTCCTTGTATAGACACCGACTCCCACAGGCGCCGACTTCCTGTAGCGCCGGTGGGAGCTCACGCCCAGCGTCGGGGGCGGGGCCCCGCCCCCGACGCCGGGCCCCGACGCCGACGCAACGTCGCCCAGCGTCGGGGGCGGGGCCCCGCAACGTCTCCTGGTGCTAAGGTAAGATGGCGGCGGGCCCCGGGGTTGGCGGGGAGCTGGCGGTGGGTGCGGAGCACCCACCAATTTTTCCCCGTGGGTGCTCCAGCCCCGGAGCACCCACGAAGTCGGCGCCTATGCCGACTCCAGGGTTGGAGCTACAGGCGCCAACTTTCCAATGTGCCGGGGAGTGCTCACTGCTCAATCCCTAGCTCTGCCACAGGCCCTGCCCCCACTCCACCCCTCCCACCCCTGAGCCTGCCATGCCCTCGCTCCTCCCTCCTCCCCCTCAGAGCCTCCTGCACGCCACGAAACAGCTAATCGGGAGGTGCGGGGAGTGAGGGGGAGGCGCTGATCAGTGGGGCTGCCAGTGAGTGGGAGGCGTTGGGAGCGGGTGGGAGGAGCTGATCAGGGGCTGCTGACGTATTACTGTGGCTCTTTGGCAAAGTACATTGGTAAATTCTGGCTCCTTCTCAGGCTCAAGTTGGCCACCCCTGCTCAAGATTGTATCTGTAGGGATAGAACTACTCTAGAGAGATCTCTATGATTAAAAAGCCCCAATCAGGAGGGCTCAAACATTGAAGAATAAAGCCTGGTGCATAGTCCCCCTATTTGCCCATACATTTGGAGCTATGACTAAAGCAAACGTGGAATGCTGTAGCTAAACTGTGAGCAGTAATCAGGCAGCACCACCCAGGACTCCCTAGCCAGGGAGGAGCAAACATAGCCAGCCAGAGTTCCTTCCAAACACAGCATGGAGCAGCCCAAGCTAGGAGCCCAGCTAGGAGATGTGCCAAAGTCAGCCAGAAGCATAGCAATTACTATAATAATTTAAATTCGGGTCATCAGGACATTTACTGTCTTTTATGCAAGTGAAGTAAAATATATTAATCAAATATACAAATTAGAACATAATGTAGATTAAACAAAACTTTCAAATTTCAGAATCTTCAGTCTTAAAAAATAGGGATTTGGGGACAGACTTTGCCCCAGAGAACAGCTGGACTCTGAGCCCTTGTCACTCCCAACTCATGCATCTGGCTTGCTATAGACCCTGGCCCTGGGCCTGTGATGGGTAGGGAGAATAAGCCAAAGGACTCAGCTCCCCTCTGCTCACAGAAGCAGAGTCACATAAAGCCCTATTACTTCTTTCTGGCCTGTATTTAGTATAATGAGAATTTCCAGAATTAAGCACATTCAAAACAGTAATTTTTGGAAATACAGGAACAGTGCCGAGAAGTTGCATCAAATTACTCCTGGGCTTCAGAGTAAATAACATCAGCCACAAGTTGCTAAGGATTTAATTTCCTCAGCGTCCTGAAACAAATTAATGTTACTTGACCATGCAGAGCAGACAGAACGCTGAGTCTACAGTCTCATCTTCCCAAAACATTTATTTCTTTAATTCAGATGGTGTTCTGTGTCCATTACATTTCAGATAAAAATGCGTTGATTATCTTTGATGGTGACTCAGAGAAGCAATTCTTTTTCTTGATAAATGTTTGAATATTTAGGGCCAAATTCCACCATTAAATATAAGAATACAGCTCTCCTTGACTTCACGAAGAGTTGTGCATGTGTATCTAAGGGCATAATTTGTCCCTTGTGTTTTAGATTTCAGCACTTAGCTTCCAGTGTTAAGTAACCTATGGACTATAATGCACAGAGTACTATTACATATTTCTGCCTTTCTTTTGGCAATAAATCACTGCCTTTAACAAAGCTCCTGAGAATATTCTTCTCTCTTTTCTAAACAGTCCTTCTTTTGTTTACAAGATGCTCCTCACGTACAGAGCTTTGATCATTTATGTGACTGGGAAACAGAACAGGATACATTTTATTTCTGTGCTACTCCTCCCCCATTTCCATTCTGCCAGTTTCAATTCAGCACCATGGTACAATGGTAACAGGCACTTTAGAAACGCTGTTGAACAGATTAGATGAACAGATTAGATTAGATAAAGTATAATTTTAAAATTGTGAACAGGTCAAAGTGTTGATTTAAATCTATCAAAACCTGCTTTGTTTCGGATTGACTACATGAGATGCCCCATCTCCTTTCTCATGAACCAGTGTAATAGCTGAGCTCAGTTGAGGCATTTTTACTGACAGTCTCCATGGACTTGAGGCAAGGCATAGGCAGTCGAGAACTCTAGATTCTGGAATATTTTCTCCTCTGTTCTTCCATCTGCTCTATATTATCAAGGAATTTATGCCATATTTGTCATAGATTAGCTGAGCGCCTATGGTTCCTCAGAGACCAATTCTTTTGGTCTTCAGGGCATGATGTAAGGCTCACCTATTTGCTCAAGCATTTGGGGCTGAGGAAGTGAAGAATGAGTACAAGAAGTTTATGGAGCTATGTTGTGTAAGTGCTGTGGTCCACATAGTGGGTTGTCCTGTCTCTGACAGAGGCAGGTATAAGATGCTACAGAGGAAGATAGAAAAAAATCCCATAGAGAATAATCCTGCAATAAACTGCCGCACTGGATATTTCTTCCTAATCTTCATAAATTGGTGGTTGATTTATGCTGTGAAGCATAAAGGTTTATATATCCTTTAAAAATATTTTAGTCTTATTTGATGTAACTGTGGATATTCTCATCATCTTAAATATTGACTTTCAGGGCATGCTGCAGTTTAGTAGAGATTTGGAAGTATGCGGTGGAAAGATTTGGAGGGATTGTTCATGAGGCTAGCTGCTTGTTCTAGATATTTCCTTATTTATTTCTGGTGGTAATTTGTGTCAAAACTATCTAGACTGCTAAACAGATGGCTGGTATATGTTTAGATTTCTACAGATGGAACTTTCAGTGGGAGTTGGGGCTCCTAACTCCCTTAGCTTTCTTTAAAAATCCCAGCCTAAATAAATATGTAAGTAAAATATAAATGTCTAATCTGTTTTTAAATCTTACTCAGCTCCTGGCCTCAAGGATATTTGATGTCAATGAGTCCCACGGGTTGATTATGTGTTATATATAAAAGAAAAAATCATCTTGTATCAGTTTTTAAAGTGTTGCCTTTCAATTCTATTGACTGTCCCCTTGTTCTTGTGTTATCTTAGCTTTGCCACAATAGCAACACCAAATGCAAAAAGGAAAACTCTCATCATGACCCACTTCTTCCATGATGCTTTCAAGAAACTGGCCAGCTAATAATGAACAGGCTGAGGGGTATTAGGATCTGGTTGATGTGAATTTAATAAAAACAAATCCCAATATATATACAAAAATGTATATGATATGTATCAAAACTGTACATACTGAGATTGTATCCTTCTATCCCACACTGTGTATATTGCTTGCCTTAAATCATAAGCTCCTTGGGGCCGGGACTGTCTTCCGTGTGTATATGTGTGTGTGTGTACATTGCCTAGCACACTGTGGCCTGTGTGTGTGCGCGCGAACTCCGCATAACACATTGTGGCCACTACTAGAATCCAAACAATAAATAATATCCAAGAACCAGGTGTGGGGGAAGAGGCAGGACATAGAAAGAGCAGGAGCGAGAAACAGAAAGAAAAGGAAGAAACACTAGTGGGAAGATGAAGGGGAAAATATCTGATGGGCTGTTGGAACAGTGGACTAAAACCATGCTAGACTTTGAAATAGCCACTTAGTATTCTTTGGTTCTCAGTGGAAGGAGCTCAAGAGACTACAGTTATGAGTGCAAGTACAAAAACCTAGATGAATAGTGTGCTAATCAAGGAATCATGGATAAGATAAATAGGTCAATGGAAGAGATCAGTGGTCTAATCTGATATGGCAAATCATCTGATCCTTCAGCATTTTCACACTGAGAATTCCCAGGGCTTTCAGTAGGAGTTAACACATGAAAGTGCTCCAGGATTAAATAAAAATTATGAATATTACCTTTATATGCTAAATAGTAAATTACATTGATGATCATCTAGTCTGATCTCCGGTATAACATAGGCCATAAAATTTGACCCAGTAATCCCTGCATCAAGCCTGATAATATTTGGTTGAACCAGGGCAGTGTTTTTTTCACCTTTTTTCATTTGTGGACCCCTAAAAAATGTCAAATGGAGGTGTGAACCTCTTTGGAAATAGTAGTTGAAAACCACTGTTCTATGGTAACGACAACCTTTCACTGACCCCTTAGACATAGTCTGAGGACCCCTGGGGTCTGTGAACCACAATTTGAAAACCACTGAACTAGGGGATATCATTTAGAAAGACATTAGAAAGTCTTGATTTGAAGATTCAAGTGTTGAAGAGTCTACTACTTAACTTGTGTTCCTGCCTACCATATTTATGTATATACTAGATCATAATGTATTAAACCCCACTAATAATTGTTAAGCAGCTAATATACTCTGAGTATACAAAAGCATGGAAATTCACAGTTAATGCTGACATTGCAGACTTAACACTGTTGCAGTTTCACTCAGTTGTACCTTTACTAGTGCTGATATTTTGGAATAGCAAGGCTGTTTCTATCCTGGGAAAATTAGCTGTTTTTCACAACTGATGTTAAAACCTGTCCTCTCTCCACACTTGTTCAAGTGGTGTTGAAAATAGTTGTGATGCTGGTGTGAACAAGGTCTGCTGTCTTGAACACCCATTGTAACAAACTGTTCTGTACATCTTGAGCCAAATCCCACTTGCGTTATTTCAGGCAAGTGGTCCCAAAGGCTCTCATCAAGTATGATTTACTACAGCAAGGGATAACTCAGTTGACATGGTCCACACTAGCAGGGCAACCATTTTCAACAATACTTGTGGTGGGCCTTGGGTGGGAAACTGTTTTTAACACCACTTTATCAAAAATGGCTCATTTTCCAAGAGCAGACAAAGCCCGAGTGACATTAAATAGTATATGTGCTGAAATACAATAGGGTGAGGTAAGGATAGAGGATCATCACCCAACATTCTAGCCTTAACTCTGAATTTTCTTGTTTTACATTCAAAACCCCTGACTCTCAAGTAGATTTTTCTGGTTAACCGCATTGGTAGTTTCATGTATTATAATGACAATATGAAGAAAACGAACATCAGAACATCCGTACTGAATCAGATCAATGGCCCATCTAACCCAGTATCCTGTCTTCCGACAGTGGCTGGAACCAGACGCTTCAGTGGGAGTGAACAGAACAGGGCAATTTATCAAGTGATCCATCCCCTGTTGTCCATTCCCAGATTCTAGCAGTCAGAGGTTTAGGTAAATCACGCTTGGCAGCCGACAAAGCCTCCACATTGAGTTGTAACACGCATAGAGCTGGACCAACGACATAGAAGTCACCGGGCTGCACGTTTGGGTTGTTGGTAATGACATTGCCAGGATTCATTGAGATGGTGCTCGTGGAATTCGGCTCACTGGTTGCATCATTAGCTTCCCTGACTGCTGTCAGGTACTGGTGGGTGGCGCAACGAGGACGCTTATCCATTGCCCCCAGACCTACGTGACAGCTGCCCATTTGCCATCATGTTGCCCATTATGGTCTCATCTGATCGCTGGGGCCTTCATGACAGCCCTTTGTGCAGCTCTGGTGCAACACAGACGATGATGCACATTGTGAATGAATGCCTGCTGACTAGGTTCAGCCTAGAAGAACTGCATCACTCCACTGAAGATGCCATCGCTTGGCTAGATGACTATGCACATGCTAAATAAGAGGTTTAGGGACACCCAGAGTATGGGTTTGCATCCCTGACCATCTTGCTAAAAGCCATTGATTGACCTATCCTCCTTGAACTTCTCTTATTCTTTTTTGAACCCAGTTATACTTTTGGCCTTTACAGCATCCCCTGGCAATGAGTTCCACAGGTTGACTGTGCATCATGCAAAGAAGTACTTCCTTATGTTAGTTTTAAACTGCCTACATGTATTATATGAGAAAGACTTCATAGATGGGAAGGGCGTGATTCTCCTCTCACACTACAGTACATTAGGAGTAACGTCACTGAAGTCAACAGAATTATCCTGGTGTAAAATAGGAGGAAGTCAGAAGAACTCCTAAGCTTAATAGTTCTGAAAAGTCTGTCATGGAAATACCTATTGAAATAACTAATATGAGAAATATTTAATCACTTGATTTCAATGACTGTTTTGAGCAATTACATCTCATTGCATCCTTATAATAAAATGTAGGCAGGAGAATGCCTAATGAGCAGAACACAAGTCTGGGTGGTAGAATCTGACCAACTACGAGAACAGAAAATCGTCCCCAGATCTAACTAACTCACTGTGACCATGAGCGAGCAATTTAACTTCTGTATCTATCAGTTTCCCCATATGTAATTGGTGTTGATAATATTTACCTACCTGACAAGGGTGTTTTGAGACTTAATTAATTTTCATTATGAGATCTATCTATTTATCTATCTCAGATATATAAAAGGCCTTAATCACTGTAGCATTAAGCTATGTCTAGCACTCAGGTTTTTATATGAAGACAACATATTACTGAAAAGAATTAGTATTGCATCTGTCTGGTTAGCCATTGAACATCTTTTTTCCCTTTCTGAATCAGTATGGATGTGTCATAAACCATCAACAAGCTCATGATAAATAGATGTCACAAATGGCTTTGGTTTTTCAGATCTGTTAACTATCTATCTAGCAGGATTTTATACTACCATCCATTGTTGCAGTATCTAAATGCCTTCCACATAAAATCAATAGCAATAGTAAAATTAGTGGACTTCAACTAGTGGACTTCAACTAGTGACCAAACAAGCATGACTCAAAGAGCATATGGATTTCTTACCAGGAAGGGAGTTTGTTTACTTCCTGCAGCTCACAAATTTCCTTAGCAAAAATATAGGTGGTGATATGCATGTGGTATTTAGCAAGTAGAGTTTTTTATTGTCATTTCCTTCAATTGTCAAAAAGAGTTGGAACACAATTTTCTCACAATTATAATGACCCAAGAATTACAGCTTTTTAAATCAGAGCAAATATGTACAGCAGCAAAACCACACAAACACTCTACAACAATCTAGATACAGAAATGCGGAAATATGAGTATATATGCAGAATAACCACAAGTGGTAAATGCTTAAAGGCTTGACTGTCACTCTTACACTGAGTGGTATGCTAGTCTGTCAAAATTCCTATCTAAACCAATGGGACTACTCACAGAGTAAGGTACTGCACCATATAAATAAGGGTGGTAGAATCTGACCATTACTGATTAAACGCTATAGTGTAATGGACCTTATCTATACTGGTATATATTCTGATACTTTTTTAAAATGTGAATTATTTATTCAGTGGATTATATTAGCTCTTTGGGAAAGGATACCTTGGCCTGAATTTTCTAAACAAACCTTTCAAATTGCACCTGCAGTTCTTTGCGTGACAAATTTTTGCACATGCAGAAATTCAGATTTGTTTGGGAAATGGAAGTTGCAAAACTACTGCTGGTTGTAGGGCACAAAAACATAGATACAAAACACTGTGCACCAAACATGTAGACATGAATAATTTGGGTACAATTTTAGAATGAACTGATGCTGCTTTGAAATATAGATTCTTAGAGACCAACTGTTCAACACTTAGATTGGTGAGCATTTATTCACACAAATAGACTCATTGAAATCAACCAATCTGCTCACATAAATAAGTGCTCATCAGCATGAATAAGGGTTGCCATTAGTATTTGTTAGGATGTATCCTGTATCCTTTACTCAACCAAAGCTCCCAATAGGGCAAATCATGCCAACACCAAGCTGCTGAGGGAGGGGAATAGGGTTTGAGGGTACTCCAGGGACAGAGCAGGGGCAAGGTTGCTGGATATCCTCCATCACAAGGCGAAGCATAATAGCAATGGGGTCCTATAAGACCATGGTCCTATAAGAGCAGCTGAAAGTGGCTCTACTTCTGCTTCACAACCTAGGAGTCATCTTTCACTGCTCCCTTGCTCCTCAAAAATATCCCCACTGTGTAGCTCTTTTACTCACGCTGCTCTATAGTAGAACCAATAGTTGGCCTATTGACTACAATGTGGGTTATGCCAAAGTAAGGACAGAAGGATTTGGCCCATGGTCTTTTTAAAAACATATATTTAGATAATGTATTAAGTCCAAATGCATATGATAGCCCTTAATGTGTTTTTATTCATATTATTTTATGTACACCCCCTACTATTATTAACTGTTATTTCACATCAGTCCCATAGAAATAGAATCTCCTTTGCCTCTTTTTTTCAAGTGTTAATGACTTTGGGGGTTTAAGTACTTGAGTTTCATTAAAGGGCCTGATCTACATCTGAAGCAGACAGCTTGCAAATTGTCTTTTTGAAAAATACATCTATTACTGAGTTATGAAAGTGCTAAATGAGTAAAGTGTCCCAAATTAGTAAAACTATTTTTTCTTCTAGTTCTGTAACTTAAAAGCAGCTCACTTAAAAAAAATCTGTATAAAATTTGACTTCTGGACTGAGACATCGTATACCAGATTTCAGTCTGAAAGGAATTTTTATGGCTGAGTTATAAACTTCTGAAAGCAAGGTTGAAAACTGAACTGCTGACAGTCATTCTGATAATATTTTTCAAACTATTAGGGATTAGGATGAGACCATCATGCAGGGATAAATTATCCCACATCTGCCTGCTGAGGGGTTTCTTGTACCTTATTCTGAAGCATCTGGTGCTGACCACTGTTGGAGACAGGATATTGGATTAGACGGACCATAGGTCTGATATAGCCTAACAATTCCTATGGAATCTTTGGATAATTTAGTTGCCAGTCACTAAGTCTCTACTGGTATGTGCAAAAATGATTTTCAGAAGCTTGTAATTAAACCAAGCTTGAGTAGATTTTCACAGGGATCTCAAAAGGCACTTCACTGACTGCAGAGTGAACCCCAGCAAAATTTCAAATTCCTTCTCCAAAATATGGGTGTGTTAGAGCTCCTCACCATGATGCTCAGGAGAATTTTTTGACGATTGCAAAACAATGTGTTGTTTCCTAACATCATTCTCGGAAATGGATGAACTGTTCTTGCGGAAACTCCAAAAAATTCTGCCCGAGGCACACCCCCAGCATGGAAAATTTCAGCCCAAATGAACTTTAAAATTTAGCAAAGTTATAGGCAACTGAAAACAGGTCTTATAGTGGAGAAAGTTAGGCAGTCTTAACTATAGGTGTAGCTGCCAGCTTCATTTATAATATTTTCTTTATTTTTTGCTCTTTATTACAAGGGCCATTCACATGGGAACAGAATCTCTTATGCTGTTGTCACTGGTCTTTTGGCTTCTTTCTGTGTTGACGTTGCTAAGCTCTTGACATCATCTCCACAGTGATCAGCAAAGCACTTAAGCACATGCTTAATTTTGAGCACACAGGTGCTTTTCTATGCTCAGACCAGTCTTCAGCATTTTGGAGGATCAAGACACGCTGTAAGATTACAGTCTAGTTTCTCAGGTTTGGCCTGGCTGTGCTCACTGCATCATTTGGGAGAAATTTGAGTGGGGGGATCAGAGGTAGTATAACCTTTGCAGTTCCCTAAACCTGGAGCCAGCAATGAGCTCGTTTAGTATATACCTTGTGTGCACTTTACCCCACACTTTCATTACCATGAGCTTTATTTTCATATTTCATCCCTGCAATGTACCACCCAATAAGAATCAGTGTTGCCAAGTCTTGCAATTTTATCACAAGTCTCACATTATTTGGTTTTTCCTAAAGCCCCAGCTAAGAATCTCAGTTTTAATTTTTCTCCCCTAAAAGTATATTTCCAGTCCTCCTGGTAGTGGAGAAAAGTTTTAAAATAGTAATCCTAAAGTTTTAAAACAGTAAAATGCTCCAAAATAATAGGACAAAAAAAAAAGAATCCAAAGTTTATTATTTCGAAATCTCATGATTTGTAGGAAATCTCATAATTTTGGGGATGTTTGACTCATGTTTTTTTCAATGCTTATGCTTGCGATACTGAAAACAACCCCCCCATCCCCTGAGTCTACTTAACTTTAGTCTCACAGTATCTCCTGTGTGAGCTTTATGGAGCTTGTATCTGACTGGGGTGTACTTCATTAGACTCTTAAAAACCAGCATGCACAATTTAGGAACTCTGCAAGATTCCCAATGTATACACATAAACCCCTTTTAATTACTAACAATTACACCTCCAACTCTCCCCACAATTAGTCTGAGGCACTAGTCCTCACTGTGGTCAAACTGTGAAGTTTCTATCTCAATCTGTCTTTTTTTTTTAAATACATGATGAACAAAAAAAAGTTAGGAAAATGTGAACCCTAATTTTGTTTAACCCTCATAGCTCTAAAATAATTTGTCCAATTTGTCTGAAGGTTTCCAGAAAAGTTCTACCTTAGCAATAAAATCAGGATGTAGAATTTCAGATGGATATATTTATTCACAGAGAACTTGTGAGAAGGATCAATGGGGGGAGAGATAGCAAAATTGTCCTTGTTATGGAAAGCCAGTTTTATCCTTAGCTCTCCATAATTGTATTTGGGGGGAAGTGGGAGTTGTTTGTTTTGGACCAAGCAAAGCAACAGTATGATTTACCTGACACAGAGTGACCAAAATAAAAAAAATTGTAATCAAAATCCAGAGCTCAGACTTTGTCCTCCAGACAG
Organism: Chelydra serpentina; assembly: GCA_037349315.1. Taxonomy (NCBI): domain Eukaryota; kingdom Metazoa; phylum Chordata; order Testudines; family Chelydridae; genus Chelydra; species Chelydra serpentina. The sequence goes on from JBAIAC010000006.1 coordinate 12,535,634, forward strand.
AAAACACAGTCCATACTTATTCTTTGATATATTATTATAAGTTAATAGTTAGGGCCACAGTCCTCCACTAGAATCTACTAATGTGGCTTTTTAACCTTTTATCCTCATTGAAAAAAAGGGAACTCCAGGAGGGCACCTAGTGGATCCTGAAGCAGGACTGAGACCTAGGTTTGCAAAAACCCTTTTCTGGACAAGCAGAAAACAAACTGTGGAGAGGGGAGGTGGGAATCCAGTCTTTAACAATTATCTACATTTTTTTCAATGTATGTGCTGTTGAGAAGCCAACATCTATTCTGTTCAAACTTTCAGAGAGCAACTGAGCCTAATAAAGCCAGTAGGAGTAAGATCACAATATTTTTCATTATTGATGCAGCTGGTTTATTATTATCAACAAAAAAAACTTATTAATAATACTTTGCACTAACATAGCCCCTTTCATCTTTGGATTTCAAATGACTTTATGACAACCATTACAATAATGATTTAAGTCTCACAATTGGGTGTTGTGAGACTTAAATAACTCAGTCACTTGGGTGGTGAGGTAACTATTGTCATCGCCATTCTACGCATGGGTAAACTGAAGCACAGAGGTGTTACGTGACTTGCCAGTTGCTAAGGTCACACAGTGAGTAAATGGCAATCCCTGAAGAGAACCCAAGAATCCCAACTAACAGTCGTCTCTTCCTATCAATAGAAAATAATGTGTGAAACAATGTTATAGATGTCAATCAATTATTGTTTTATGTTGTCATTTTCTATTCTGTCTTTCAGACTTGACTGTCTACAGTACTGCCAAAAACTGTAAACACTATACAAACAGTGTACGGTACTGAGATATATAATGCTTACAGCACATTTCAGGATAGCATAGAATTTTCTTGTATTTCAGTCATAAATCAATGGATCAGGGATATGATAGCTAAAATAAAGAGACTGAAGGAGTCAATGTACTCTTGCAATACTGTGTTTGTACTTCTGAAATCTGTGCTCATTAGCACAGTAAACAATGAATCAACCAAATCTATCAAACAGAAGTCTGTAAATTCTGAGGCACTCTACTTGACATACTTTTAAGTGCAAAGAATAGCTGGACAAGTAGTCAATTTGTAACCAAAATGAAACAAAGTGTTGCCATGAGACATTGGGCCTCATCATGCTCCCACTGAAGTCTATAGAAGTTTGGGCATTAACATCAGTGGGATCAGGACTACCCTAATTTCACACCACATTTCAGCCTGATGTGTATTTTCATGAGTGAGTTAGAAACTCCTGGAAGGTGGAATTTGGAAAGAAAATACTGGCAAGTCCTTAACTATAGTAGTAATTGCTGACATTGCTATAATGACTCTCAAAATATCTGATACAATAATAAACCTGTTAAACACATTAATTTATTCTATTTTCCATCAAGGCTATGCACTCCTATAGAGAAGGTTATAAGAGGCTCAATATGTATCATGATTACAGCACATTCCAGTCAAGCAAACTAGCATCAAAACAAATATTTTTATGAAACATCATTCAGTACAGAAACATTCAACATTTATCAATTATTTTCTACCTTGATCAGATAATGTTTAGACCAGGAGATTATTGATGGGTCCAGAGATTACTGGGTCCAAATTTTACCAATTTTAAATTAAATAGATACTAAGCCACTTAAAATATGTTGTTTTCTAGCAAAATGCTTCCATATAGTACAGATGTATTTGCAACACTGTTAAAAGTAAAAAAGCTACAAGACCATCAAAGTTGCTTTTGCAGCAATCACAGATGCACTCATTAAAATCTTATTTTATGAAGTGGGCCTGGAGGTTTTTTTAATACATAATTTTAAAAAAACACCTTTTTTTCTCTAAACTCCTATGGCTCTCTAACCTCTTAAAATGTGATCCACTTTTCAACCTATGTTAAAATTACGAGCGCTTCTGAAGTGAAAGCGGAAGAAAGCTGGAGGGTAAGGTTGCCCCAAGTGCAAGGGTTCTCAAACTGGGGGTTGTGACCTCAGGGGGTTGCGAGGTTATTATGTGGGGGTCGTGCATTTATAATAGTGTTAAATATTTAAAAATGTGTTTTTAATGAGGGGGGGGGGGGGAATCACACTCAAAGACTTGCTGTGTGAAAGGGGTCACCAATACAAAAGTTTGAGAACCACTGCCCAAATGTCTTTCAGCCAAATCCAAGGCAAAGTTTCATATAATTCAGAACATAGCATAAAGGACATATAAAAAGAATCCCAGACAGCCTTTATGCTGGTCCATAAACATTATGGGTAGTTTTATTAAGGTGTTCATAACCATTTCAATACAATTCTAGTGCTCTGAGTTGTGATCTGTTCCAGGCTTTAGCAAGTTCCCAGTTAAATGTGTAAAAGTTAAGCAGAAAGACATTTTTGCAAGGAGATTAAAAATCAGCTGTGCCAGGTACCTGAAACTTTGTTAGGGTGGTGAGTGGAAAAATTATAAATAACTATAGACTATTTTAAGTGACCTTGCACTGGTTACTTCCTATAACCTCTTTTGATTTATCCTAATTAACTTTTTAAATTTTAGTATGGAGGGAGGCAACTGCAAAAATACTGATGTGACTAATTAAAAGAGGAAATGTATCTTCTTATTTAAAAAAATACTGAAATAACTACTGTCAAATTAATTCTGTACTTGGAAACATAAGGTTCCTGTTAACTTTTTATCTTCTGCCCAACACCTGTACCCTCTACCTAATGGAAAATGTTATCCCCCATCTAAAGGGAAGGTGTTAAAAAGCACAATAATAAACATAGTATCAAAAATAACTATTTAAAAATGTTTTACTATACTGCAACTCTATTTAAGGAGAGCTCTGAAAACTTTTAAAGTACTCAGCTTCTTGCAGATTGTGTTAAATTCCCCATTTCGGGGAACTGTGCTCACTTCTCCTCTTGGACAGGATCTTGCCCATTTTGTTGGTAAGTATGGGAGCACTTCGCCATCATACTTATATTTCTAGGTAGGAACAGTAAACTCCCCACCACCACCACTGCGTATTTGACAAGTATACAGAGAAAAAAACCTGAGATCGCTGCCAGGTGATCGGGGGTTACTATCAAACATATTAACCATGGAAAAAAAGAGGTAGAATGAAAATAATAAACAAATACATGTCATCCGCTGCATTTCCTTCAAGGACGTGTGCTATTGCAGACAAGAGCATAGAGTTGCAAACCATAGTTAGCGGTATACAGAGCGAGAGCTCTCCCATGTGACCGAAAAAAAGATCATTTTGAACATTTTCATTTCAAGTCAGTAAATAAATCAAGACCAAAGCTCCGGAAGTGTCACCTTCTTTTTAATGTATGTCAGATAACAGGCGATGGCGGCTGTAGTGGGGAATAACTCAAGGCTGTGTTAATTGTCAGGGAGGATCACTTTATGTACGCGCTATGTGTATTGCTGGCTGGTTTCGAAAGTTGCCACGGACCCTATTGTGAAAACAAGCCGGCAGCAGGAATAAAGCGCAGAGAGGAGAGTGTTTGCTACGTTGTGGTCTGGGTCCCTAAGACCTCAGTCGAGGCACACGTGCTTTCGGATCATTTACCTGGGCACACGCAGGGGGGGTTTTCATGGGAAAGGGGGGGAAGCGTCGGGGGAAGGCCAAAGACTTGTTTTATGGTGCTGAAAATGCTCCCAGAATTGCGTGCGGAAAAGCTGCATAAAGGCACCATAAGCGGAGCCCCCCCTCCCATCACCCCAAACCACACCGACACTTCGCGCAACTACCACCCCCACCCACAGCGCTTACTTTGTACGAGAAGGTGGAAGTGGCACGTCGAAGTAAATTAGAGGGAGAGTTTTGATAGGTTGTTATCTGCTCTGGGAGGCGTTCACACTTTTTGACGATTGGGTATGTAAATTGTTTTTAATAAGAGCTGCCTTTTTTTTAAGGGCGAAAACAAACCAGACTCTCTTTTTACCTTAATAGTCTGAGGGTTTTTTTTTTTATTTTTTTGTAGCTTTCATTTATTCAAGGAAATGTTTTAGGCTTTAGACTGACAGGGTCTTAGCAAAAAACCCTTTGGCACCAAATTATTAAGTATTATTATTTGGCAAACAAGATAGTCCAGGCTTTTTTCAAAACAAACAAAAACGTGTTAATGGAAAAACCCGGAGAGAAGTACAGATCGGAGACAGTCTTGTCATTCCCTCTAGTCCTGTCCCCGTGGGAGAAGATCGCCTGAAAGCAAAGCTCCTTCTTCTGTGGGGGATGCACATTGTTTTATTTATTTTGAAGGCTGCAGAAGTATGAGGACGGGGTTGAGACACCACGTGCTGCTGACTCTCATCAGCATAACGATCGCCTTAGCCAGAGAGTCCTGTATATATAAACCACAAAAACCTAATCATTAGAAATCCCAGCCTCCAAAAAACCACATTTAGGACCAAAAAAAAAAGAGGAGGCATTTTTTTCCGGCTCCTTCATCTTCCCCGACCTCAACTTTTGGGACCCAAAAGAAGTTTTTTAAAACCAGTTTTTCAGAAAAAAAAATTAATTACCTTTTTTTTTTTGCTGTTGTTAATCAAGGGAAGAAAAAATAAAGAGTTTTGTTAGTCTATTCGACTCAACGGACTTGGACCCCGCCGCCACTGAATTAAAAGGGACCGGAGTGCACCAAAGCTCCCTTTTGCAACAAGTTACTTGAGCGTATTTTAGAAAACAGCCTGACAATTGTTTCTGTCTATTCTCCCCTCTTATTTTTCCGGGAGTCAGAAGTCTGAACTTTTTTTAAAAGCCCTGCTCCTCCTTAGGCAGCCTCCTAATGTTTCTCTTTTAATTATTAGTAGTTTGACTACGGTTTGTTTTTGTTTTTCTGGCTAAAAACCCAAGAACTTTCTTGTTTGTGCCGAAGTAGCTTTGGGGGAAGGGAAACTGCTTTGCAGAGACACTTTTCAAAACTCCCCCCCCCCCAGCCCCTTCTCCCTCCTCAAGCAAAAACTAATAATTGGAAAAGCTGAGAAGTCACTTGGCATCTAAACTTTCTCCGATCAAGAGTTTTGTGTGGAGGGGGGAGACTTCCTTGGAGGAAAACGGGACATTCCCCTTAGCAAGCCCACTCAGTACTGTAGTTGAAACCTACCCTCCTCTTCTCGCGGCTGCTTCTCCTGCAAACAGCAGCAACCCAGGAAGCTGAAATCAGCAGCTGCTTTACCTCTCCCAGGCAACCTTTAAAAATCCAAAAGGAGAAGAGGAAAGACAAAAGGAAAGACAGACAAGAAGGAAATCCCGAGCACTTGAGGGAAGACGCGGTGGCTGGAAGGAGGGAAGGGAAAAGAGCAAGAGAGACTGAACAAGAAGGAAGGAAGCAGGAGAAGCTCTTTTTTGCAGCACCCGGGACCATGCAGTTTCCAGCTGGGCTTTGCTAAGAGGGGGGCAGCCCTAGGATCCCACAGCCAGACCCGGTGTCCCCCCATTCCTCCAGGCTGCAGACTCGCCCTCAAATCAGCCACATCACCCCCCCCCTTTTTTTTTGTTTAGCTGTGATTTCCCCCCTCCTGTATTTCACCCGCTCCTGCTCTTTCCTCCCCTGTCCTCTCCCCTCCACTTCTCCATTCACCCCTTTTTCAACCCCCCCACTACACGCCTCCTCCAGTGACCCCCCCACCGCCCTCTCAGCTCGCTAACGTGTGGCTGTTGTGATGCGTATTCCCGTAGATCCCAGCACCAGCCGGAGGTTCAGCCCCCCCTCCAGCAGCCTGCAGCCCGGCAAGATGAGCGACGTGAGCCCGGTAGTGGCAGCCCAGCAGCAGCAGCAGGAGGCGGCGGCGGCGGCGGCCGTGCCCAGGCTGCGCCCCCACGATAACCGCACCATGGTGGAGATCATCGCCGATCACCCCGCCGAGCTGGTCCGGACCGACAGCCCGAACTTCCTGTGCTCCGTGCTGCCCTCGCACTGGCGCTGCAACAAGACCCTCCCGGTGGCATTCAAGGTAAGACACCCGCCCCCCCCCCCCGCCGCTCCGCTCGGTGTGCCCTGCAGCCTCCCCGGCTCGCTACCGGGGCCAGGCGAGCCTCCTGCTCCCCCACCCCCGCGTCCCGTGGACAGTTCTACACCCCCCTCCCCGCAGCAAGGGCGGGGTGTCCTCTCTCTGCCCCCCGTAGCACCCATGCGCCCCCCTCAGCCACTGTGCCCCCCTCAGAAGCAGCCAGGGCAGGGATCCTGTCATTGCCCTGGTCACGGCATAGACCCCCCGACCCACCTCCCTTCTCACAGCCCCCCCTTGCTCGCAGTACACCCCTAGCCACAAGGGAAAGGAACCCTTTATTCTCATTGAACAACCACACCCGCCCTCACCGCAAGGCAGGGCAGCCACTCACTATCCACCCCCGATAACGACCGGGCACCCCCAACCACAGGGGCAATGCACGGGCTGACGCCTCCCATTAGCAAGCGTAGAGTCTCCACCAGCGTAGGCATCATCTAACTACCCTCCATTCACACCCACATCTCCTAACCACCAACAACGCCCCCCGCAACAGCCGTACGCTCCTTAGCACCCACTGAACCCGCTTCTCCATTGACATCCCAGACACCCCAAAACTACCAGGGCAAGGCAGCTAACGCCTCACTCCATCATAAACTGCCAACCAGAAGAACAACGCACCTTCTAACTCCGTGCACCCCCTAACCCACATGAGCAGTGCAACCCCTAATTAACAGGGCAGGGGACTGGATGCAGAATTGTTCAAGTAGGTGGGGGGATTTACCTATCCCCAAAGCAATGCATAGGGCCATAAGAAAGGGAGAGGAGAAAGGGTGGCTTTTAGCTTCCTCCAAATGTTCCCTCTCCTCTGTTTCAGCACCAGAGGTCTGCCCCCTTCCTTTCACAATCTCTAAAGGCATTTTAATTGATGTATTAACGGGCATGAAGCAGGGTTTGATGGTGTGGTGTGTGCGTGCCCTACTGTTGATTTAAGAAGGACACCAGGAGAAGGACCCACGTTCCTGAGGGAACTTTTTTACCCCTTTTCACTTGGGTGTGTCTCTCTAGGTGTCAGGTTGAACTTACTTTTTGCGAAGCGTCAAGCTATTTGTATTTCATTGTGTGAGGAGGTAGGGGGAGGTGTTGCTGCCTCCCGGAGTTACACTGTTTTACAGCTGCTTCTGGAGACCAGATCCTCCTAAGCTAGGGGTAGAAAAATTATCCAGATTTTAAAACTGGGGCTAAGAGTGGGGAGAGGGGACAGAGCTCTTGCCCTCCCAATGGGAGATGGTACCCCTTCACTTCTCCTGCTGGACAAGTTAGGAAGTAGCTGTCCAGAAGACGCTCATTTTGGCAGGGGACAGTGCATAAATTAGCAGAAACACCATACGCTATTTAGATAATAAATGCCACCCCGATCTAAATCGGGAATGTTGTTTTTCATTTTCAGTCGACTTCCGCACACTCTGCTCATGTTAAGAAAGGATTATTTGGTGGTTGGGGTTGATTGTGTGCTTGCTTTTAAGCAAGCTTTTACCCTCCCACCAAACTTTCCGCTGCAGCTTTCTTTCAATTCCTTCAGTGGTGAAATGAGTAGTAACTCGGCTGTCCAAAAGCACCTGTGCCTGTCCATCAGCACCTGAGTCAGTCCAAAACACAGCACCGGAATGAGCAGATCTAAACTTTGCAAATTTGGATTTTACTGCCTGTGTAAAATCGAAACCCCTCCAACCTCCTGCTATTGCAGCATCCATGGCAAAATATAGTTACCCTGCCTGAAAATCATTGAAAAGCAGAAGAGTTTGAAATCAGTATTTTCTAGAACAAAGTATAACTATCTAAGAGTGTTGTTGTTCCTGACCGATAGAGATGTAATCATTGCTAAGGGATATATTTGTAAGTGAAAAATCAATAGCATCAGTAGGAAACTGACCTTAAAATAAGTGTATGAAAAGCTGAATGGCCTGCTTTAATATCAGACAGAGAAACAGACTACATTTATCTGAAGCTCACATATATGACAGGGAAAGGTTGTGTAAGAACCCGGTCTGCCTTAGAGTTAAATGATTAGTAGTCTTTGTGGGCCCCACTTGTTAGAGATTGCAGAGAACACGCTAAACAGAACCATGAGAAACATCTTCTATTTCTGTAATTTTGCCAAGCATTAAAGGGCCATGGCAAATATGAGGTTTAGATCACTTCTCTTTAGCAAGTCTTATTCAGAGGGCACTGGTGGTTGGGAAGGAGGAGGAGATTTCAGGTAACTTTGACTGTAATTTTGATCATTGTTAGATTAGATTAGTATTAAAATTATAGTTCACAGAAGTAAACATTACACATTGCAGTTATATCTGTCTCTGGCTTCTTTTTGAAATGTCAGGCATCATCTTCTTGTGCTGTTTCTTATTTACTTACCTTTAAAGGATACTATCACATCTGCTGGATTAAAAAATTTAGGAGAAAAATATGAACCAAATATGACACAAGATATGGTTACAAAAAAGCATATTTAAACCCGGTTAAAAGGACAGATGTCTTTAGAGCATTTCCCAATCCCTCCCTGTCTCTATATATTTATCGACACACTAGCTAAATTGGATGAATTATTCAGTATGCACAATATTCAAATACTACAGTAATAAAGGCCATCCAGGTACCTATTGATAGACCCGCATAGATTTATCCAGTTTATTGAGGTGTCAGGGATATTAAATGGACTACGAGCAGTTCTTTGACCATTTACACCACCGTTCAGCTATAAAGCATGTGTACATTTACATACATCTGTATTTTTACACAGAGAATATATGTGTATGCATTATGTATACATTCTGTATATATTACCTTTATTTACTACTGAAAAACTGTACTGTAAATCCTAATTACATTTATTTAACAATTATCTTGAACACATATTTTATCAGTTTTCTTTTCACTATAGAATTTAAATGATGTGTAACTCTGCACAATTTCAAGATGAAATAATCCAAATGCATATATAACAAAAAAAAATTCACTATAACTTAATGTAACACAGTAGCAGTTAGCTTTAACCAAATATATATATGTATATACAGATCTGGGATGTCCTGTAACTAGCTCACATACAGCATGCTTTTTAAAAATTGGCAACTGAAGATTTATTGGCAATAAATAATATGTTGATGATAATATTTTGAATGGTATGTTAAGTATATCATAATTCTGTTATAGGATTCTCTAGTTATAAAGTACTCTGGACATACCACTGTTTTAATTTAAAAAAAACAGATATAAATCAATTGTAGGAAAGGAAGTATGTTATAAACAGTGCTAGTTTTGATTATAATTTTTTAAAATCATGGTGGCTCGTAAGACACTTGAATTGGAGTATTAATATTTACATGAGCTGTGAAGGGAGTTCTTGTTTAATGTACTGAGTAATAAGACTAAGTTAGTGCAAACTATTTTTATAGTGAAGAATGTTAACAATGCACTTATTAACATAGTTTTGTAACTGCTTAACAATGTTCAGGTGGCTAAGATATAAAGGAAATTGGGACAATGGACCGGGCCAAATCATGTTCATGTTATTCACAAGTAGTTCCATAATAGTCAATGGGACTACTTACTTGAGTAGAGATAATAGGATTTGTCCCTCAGTTGACAATTCTTTCGGGAGCATCTTACTGAGATGCACAAAGACACAGTTATTACACCAGGCTTGTATGTTCTTTGTTGTCCTGCAAGATGCTGATAGTAGCAAAAAGCATTAGTTGACATAAGATAATAACAATCAAGAAAAAAATCAATGTACAGTATTCAAGCTACATCCAGTAGCACCAGTAGTTAAGGGTCTGTCAGCGTTTTCACTCTAACCCCCAGTTTCCAGAGTTTATAACTCAGCTGTTTTAAATAGCTTCAAGCTGAACTTGGTGTATAAATTGTCAGTCCAGATGTATTTTTTAAACAAAAAGTAGTCTAAATCAGTTATTCTGTTTTAAGTTATAGACCATTAAAATATTTTTAATAGCTTCAGATGCTCTTTTGGCAAACTCTAGGCAAGAAAAGACATTATTTGTAATATAGGAGGTTTTACATTCTGGGAGCCCTTTATGAGAATAATGCCGTTTAGTATTTTTGCAAGCAAAGGTATTGAAATGATAGAGATAGTAGTGTTTGAAAACAGCTAATAGCATGTACACAAGCTCTTTCTGGAAACAATCTTTTTACTATGTAAAGAGTCTTACTACATAATATTATTATGTAGTATTTTTGCTTCACATTTATAACGTCAGTCTTCAGTGTACATACCTTGGCCATTTCAAATCCCATGGGCCTGAAACTGGGCAAACAGGTTGCCAGACCAGACATGAATTGTTATTCGAAAAAATACATGCATTGATAAAGTCATTTTCAAATTCTAAGATTTGTGTTTTGTGGCTCCATGTGCCTTTTTGCTGAGACCTAGCTAAAAAAAACCCCAAATGCTTAATTTTTAGTCATCAGAATTTATAGGTATTTTAGTATGGCTTGGTGCCTTTTGGAAAATAAATATTTTTAAATGGCTGAGATATTAATCTTTGAAAAATAGCTAAACAGCCCACAGAGTAGTTACTCTTAGTTATTTATGTTTAATGATTGGTACTACTGCCTTTTTTTGCAATGCATTATAATCCTTGATTTTCTGTCTAAGATATTTTAAATCATTTAGGTTGATACACGGTATAAAAACTGCCAGCTCAAGTTCACTTCTTTACACAAAAAGTCTTTCAATACATAAAGTTATTTTTAATTTAAAAAGTGGATAAATAATGTTTCTATTTTTCTAACTTTCCAACGTCTTTGTAAAGCTATGGGCCAGAACAGTGACATTACATATGTGCCATAGACTATTAATATTTAATTACAAAAAATGTAAAATGGCAGTTGTAAATGTATTATTCTTACTCAACAGCAGAGAAATATTTTGTGCAGTATGATTTAACTTTGTTTTATTAGACAAAGTTTCATGTTTGCACCCAGAGCTCGGCGTCTTTTCTTAGTAAGAATAATATTCAGTGACATTACATAACAGTGTGTCAAAGGATGCTGTATATTAAGAAAAATGTCGGTGCATATTAGGTGTGAGCAGCGCGCCAGCACTGTGACCCAAGAAGTCTCATACACAAATTGTACTGCTATTTAAAATGACAAATTTAACTTAAATAGACAACAACATTTAAAGAAAAAACAACCCATTTACGGATCAGAATGAAACCCACTGGAAATGAAGACATTGCGGGTTCAACATAGAAGGGCCTTCGAAGAGTATTTTATCTTACTCATGTTCACTCCATTGTGTCCAGATAGCAATGTATATTATTCATTATTACAAGGGTTCATGACAGATTGTGATCAATCTTACCCAATATTTGATCTGCTGCATACATAGACACAAGGAGGTGAGTTGAGGACAGAGTAATTTCACTCCGTCTTCTTGAGGCCCCTTGACAGACTTGCACTTCCTTCTCTGCTCTAAGTTTCTTTTGCTTTTCTGGATGTAACGTGTTGGAGTTTTTTGTTTTTTAAGACATTTAAAAATATGTTGTAACTCATATTGGACATATATATGGATAACAAGAATATCCAGAGTTGTAATAGTAACAACTCAAAACTTAATTTTTTTTTAGAAGTGATATAAAACCTCATGCTGCAGGGTTTAAACCAAACTCTGACTAGTAGAGGATAGGTGGGCAGATTATCCCACATCTGCCTATTGTGGGGTTTCTAGCACCTTGCTCTGAAGTATCTGGTTCTGGCAGCTGTCAGAGACAATGTATTGGGCTAGATGGACCATGGGCCTTATTCAATATGTTAATTCCTATGTTCTATTTAGTCAGTGACATTAAAATCACTTTACAGTAATTTTTGGGGTGAAATCCTGCTTCACCGAAGTTAGTGGCAACACTCCCTGTCTGTGTTAGGTGGTCTTTGGAAAATTATACAAGCATCAGTTTAATCCATCATATGCAGTGCATCAGCGTTGCTACATGCTTGCTTATATTCAGATCACCAGAGCAATAATTTTTAGTAATGGAATCTATCAATTAATATGTATTTCAAATTTGGTATACATTTGACACTATTTTCGTTGCTGTTCAGCACACAGGATTATATCATGCTGTGCATATTTATTCAGAGCTGTTAATTATTTCTACTTAATTGATGGTATGATTTGACCTGAACTTATTAGTTTCAGACATGATCATATTTGGGAAAGACATTTAAAGTTGAATTAATTACAAAATATCATAGCGTATATTTCAGGGGGAAAAAGAGTTGATCATAACCTGATTTTGTAGTATGAATAATACAAAAAGTAATATCTGACCATCAAATGGTAGTAACTGTAAAGGGACAGGGTTCAGTAGAATCATAAGCTACAATGTCTCAGGCCAAGTATTTTTATAAAAAGTTTTAAAACTCTCGTGTGCAAAATTTGTGACTCAATTTGTTACACATTTATATTTGGGTTAGTAATGTTACAGTAAAGGGCATAGGAAAATTAGTTGCTTGGTATTGTTGTGGAGAATCATTGCATCCAATCTGAAGTAATGTTGAAATAAACTTTCATAGTGAATCTGTGTTCATGTTCTAATGTAAATATAAAAATTCTACTTTATATCCTAAAGTATTTTCAAAACAGAATATAAGAATTTGTTCTCACCTCTGGCTGCACTGAAATGCAATATCTGTTTAATAGCCCACTCCAGCAGTACACACTCTGTAGGATAAGAAGTGAGAATATTATATATATTTGAAATACAAAGCCAAATTATGTTGGTATAATGTTGTCACCCAAGTTAGAATTAGAACAACACACCAGAGTAAACCACACCCTACTCTTGAGACAAGTGCTACGAGATCTTTAACAGCTACAAGTGGATAGGCTCTTGGTTTTATGTTGTAACTGAAAGATGTCAGTTCCAGCAGCACAAGGCCCCATAACAGAATGCTGGAGAACTCTTCCAGGTGTGCCATTTATTGAAGCCCCAGCACTACTGCCCGCTTGAGTGAGATGTTATTTGGAGGTCTCCCCTCCAATTCTTTAGGCCTGACCCAGTTTCCCTGGTGAAATCTGACATGATCAGGTGCTCAGATACTACAGTGGTGGGAATCGCTCTAAGAGTTTAAATAGAACAGAATTGCAGAGCGAAATGGCTGCTGATAATAATATCCAACTTTCCATTTCAAATGCATTCTCATGTATGATTTATGGATATGAGCCATATTTCATGTTTTCCCATTGCACACTGGCTGCAAAGAACAAAGTTGGCTTTGAGGATTTATTAAACCATATACTCCCCATAAAGGTACTGAACGTTTCTGAAGAGGCAAAACAAAGAAGGACCCTCTATTAGACTATGAGAAAGTGAGACGTTATGAGAGGTTTCTCTGTTTGATGTAATGCTTTATTCTTTACTCCGCTGGCTCATGACTATTGACCATAGTTGACAGCAATAACCACCGCAGAGCTTAATACTGAAGGTGCAGATGTGTAAACTGCAACAAAGACAAACATTTTCAAACCTAATTTCAAGAATTATTGCTGTCTCCCGCATTGTCACAGGTGGTGGCGTTAGGAGAAGTACCTGATGGGACCGTGGTCACCGTCATGGCTGGAAATGATGAAAACTATTCTGCAGAGCTGAGGAACGCCTCTGCTGTGATGAAGAACCAAGTGGCCAGATTTAATGACCTAAGATTTGTGGGCAGGAGTGGAAGAGGTATGCTGTTACATTTTATATTTGTATAATGAATAACAAATGCAGTCGAGAAGTCAAACTGATTCCACAATGAAATACTGATTAGTCTGTAAATAAATCTCCATCAGCCTTTCATTTACAGGGATAAATGCTGGTTTTGTTCGCAACTTCAGCATTTGTCCAAACCGAGTTTGCTGTCTTTGCGCCTTGTCAGGTTTTTCTGACTCCTGACATTTTTTGCTTGTTTTTATGACATCTGAATTTTGAAGAAAAAAAATATTTACCGACCTGGTTCTATATGTTACTCATATTGGGAGGGGAGAGTGAAGTGACGAATTTCACATTCTGAGTTGCATGAAGTCACACAACAGATTTCAGGCCATGGTAATGAGAGAAGAAAAATGCATGTGCTTCTGTAGCAGTAAAGCTGCCTCTTAACTGATAGCAGGAAGAGCTATCGTTTTGTTCTTTGCATCTCACATGCTATCGGTAGGGCCCTACCAATTTCACAGTCCATTTTGGTCAATTTCATTGTCATAGGATTTTAAAAATCATAAATGTAATGATTTCAGCTATTTAAATCTGAAATATCAGGTGTTGTAATTGTAGGGGTCCTGACCCAAAAAGGAGTTGTGTGTATGGGGGGCTCGCAAGATTATTGTGGGGGGCGGGGGTTGCGGTACTGCTGCTGGCGGTGGTGCTGCCTTCAGAGCTGGGCATCTGGAGAGTGGCAGCTGCTGGCTGGGAATCCAGTTCTGAAGGCAGAACCGCCGTCAGCAGCAGCTCAGAAGTAGGGATGGCATGGTATGGTATTGCCACCCTTACTTCTGCACTGCTGTCTGCAGAGCTGGGCCCTCAGTCAGCAGCCATCGCTCTCTAGCCACCCAGCTCTGAAGGCAGCACACAAGTAAGGGTGCCAATTCCACGGCCCCTCTAAAATAGCCTTGCAACTCCCCTTTGGGTCAGGACTCCCAATTTGAGAAACGCTAATCTCCGCCATGAAATCTGTATAGTATAGGGTTAAAGCACACAAAAGAGCAGATTTCAAAGGGGGAGACTAGATTTCACAGTCCGTGACGCATTTTTCATGGCCGTGAATTTGGTAGGGCCCTAGCTATAGGCCAGGGATCAGCAACCTTTGGCACGTGGCCTGTCAGGGAAATCCAGTGGCGGGCCGGTTTGTTTACCTGCAGCGTCCATGGGTTTGGCCAATATAAGCCCGTTCCAGGCCAATGGGGGCTGTGGGAAGCGGCATGGGCTGAGGGATGTGCTGGCCACCACTTCCCACAGCCCCATATACTTCCCGCAGCCCATACACTTTATGGGCCTAATCCCATAGGGCCTTCCATTGACTTCAGCATGATTTGGATCAAACTCCACATGTGCTGCAACATGTAATTTTATGTTCCCTGTCCGTAGCTTGCTTAACTTTATAAACCTTGGTTGTAGGCTTTTGGTCTGAATGAAATTTAACCTTTAATACACATTGCTTACATCAGAATGGCAGAGAATATAACTTTCTAGTTTCCTAAAGATTTAGAGCCCTGAAGTTGTCTCTTTGCTGCTTAAGAGCTTCCTCTAATCTGAAATCTATACTCCAGTCATAAGAAGCTTTTATAAGCAAGGCAAGATTGAAAAGAATTTCCTTTTAAAATTCTTGCAGCTGCTTTAAAATTTGAGTTAACGACTGAAAGGATGCCTTGAAGGAAACTGACTTGTCAGTTTTTACTGAAGTAATCCTCAGAGGAGTTTGCTATATCAGGCCACTGATTCAGCCTAAATATTTTTGTTTATTTAATGTAATATTTAGTTTTTAAAAAGTCATCCAGGAAAAAAAAAAGGTCACACTCTGTTGCAAAATTAACAAAAATGCTAATTTTATAATAATACACTATGTGGAGGAGTTGCTATCCAGCTTTGACAGAGTGATTGTTTATCAGAGAAAGTCAAACCTCTGACAACTGCCTCTATAGTTCAAATCAGATGGCACATTGTTACAATTATAAGTGTTTGATAAAAATGATTCAGTAAGGACTGTTTCCAGTGAGTAGATTTTATTTTAGGAATGTGGCCAATAATGTGTACTTTTTAGCTTTTAAGTTTTTTAAAATTATGTATAATAAAGGACCACTCTACTGCAAAGGTATTATGATATAAAAATGGAGTTCATTACCCTCTAGGATAAGGTGTTCTTCTTCTCTTCCATTTATCTTACTGTCTTTTTTTAAAAAAAAGTTACTGTCTGCTTTTGTCTTTCCATTGATGGATTAAATTTGAAGGTTCTCTGGCTGCACTACCAGTGCAGCCTTACAATAAAAGTACAGTAGTTATATCCCATAACAAGTGTTGAAAAAGAACTGACATATGATGTACTACCTGTGCACTCTGAATCTCATTTGAAACCTATGAAATATACTTTTTTATTAAAACATAGGAAATGAAGTAGAGTATCTAAAGGATCAGGCACTATATATATATACATCCATATTTAAATTTTTATTTTATATATATATATATATATATATATATATATTTTAAAGTGTATATATATATATATATACTTTTCAAATTTTAGTTTCATTTATCTTTTGTGTTCTTCAGTCTTTGGTTAAGAAGTTTTCTCTGATCAATCTGGGTAAAATCTATGGAAAAGTGATAGTGTACTTTACAAACTCTCAACATATTTATTTAAGAAACTTCAAAGAAAAACAAAGGGTGTGCACTGTTTTACTATATTGGCTTTCTGAGTTTTGGCTAGTTTCCCAAATAGCAATTTTTATATTTAAAAAAAAAGAAAGAAAAAAGACAGACTTAACTGCTTGCAGACTTTTCACGCATGGAAGATGAAGAAAGCTTCTTTTGATGAAGTGTAATTATGTCCAAACAGAGCTGACCCCCTCCCCCTATATTTCTTATGATCTTAACGGAAGAAAGTAGGGATTTTCCTTTGAAGCAGCCGGGACTTGGTGGAAGATCTGAAATGCCACATTCTGCTGCCAGAGGCAGGATGGAGAAATTGGTCCAGACTTGTCTTCCAGACTTAGATAGAACAGAGAGAGAGAGTTATCATTAATGATAGATTTTTATAACACCACTTAAAATAGCAGGAAAGCAAACAGTAGTAGCAAACAGACGTGAGAAAGCTACACATAGAGCAGACAAGAATATTGGTGGGTGCATGAAGTTGGATAGGAAAAATAAAATGGTAAAGGAGTCATTTTTCAGAGGCAAGAAACTAATCCACACCTGTTTCTGACTTTATATTTACATCTTTCAAAATAGCTCCCTCTTTGATCTTTGTATCTCTAAATTTAATCATCAAGTCTGAATCATCAACCTACCTCTTTACCTTCTCTCCGTTTCCCTTATTTCCCACGACCCAATGGGGATGCTCTGATGTTTGCACATTTTATTATTATCCAACAAAAGACTTTACCGCAACTTCACCAGTTTGTTTATTTATTTTCTGTCCCATGGCAACACAAACACTTTTTTGGATGGGGAAATACAAGTACTCTAACACTGGGCCCTAAATGTGTATGCAGAAGTCCCATTAGTCTCAAAGGGAGTTGCTTATGCAAGGTTGTAGGGCACTAACTTATCCTTAGGGGCCTGATCCAAAGTCCAGTGGAGTCAATGGAATGACTCCCATCTTTAATAGGTTTTGGATCAGGCCCTTCATTTTTTGGTGTCTTGATATTTTGAATTAATCACATTAGCATCTGGATGAAAAAAATATGCAACACATCCACAGGTTGCCAAGTCTGCTTCCAAGCTAATTTCTCTTGTTAGCTTTAGGCTCCAACATATGTCAGTCTTGCCCATTACTATGTCAGTTGCACTCACATGTGTTAATGACAAAGAATGCACAGTTTGGGGACACATTCAAGCAAGAGTGCCAAATTTCTTACCCTATGAGGCTCATTAAAGAGTGCTATAATTATTCATTAGCTACCAGAAATAAATAGTTTACATTTTTAAGGGCACAGAGAAAGCTATTAAAAAAAGGTATATGGAAAGATTTTGCAGCTGATAAAAGATATCCAGAAAAACAATTAAATCTAACCGTGGAAAGCGTAAGTGTCCACACAAATACATAATCCTATGAAATGTACTTTGGGCCCAATCCTCTTGAAAAGGTGCCGAATGCCTTCAATCCACTTAGACTTCACTGGAAGTAGAGGGTGCTCAGCACCTTCAGGATTGGGCCGTTGTACTACAAAAAGCAGTGAATTGGTTACTTAGAGGGCTGAGACTTCCTGAATGCCGATACGTTATTGCATCTGGTTAGCTAAGAATATCAAGTAGGGAAAAGAAAACTCTCCCCCTTTCAAATTAGACGTGCTCAACTGCTCGTAGTTAGGCTTTGGCAGGATGATAATTTAGACATGCGCACAGGCCTTGGCAGAAGGCAAAATATAGCCCTTTATATGAAGTGTGTATTTTTTGGCCATTGTATTATGCAGAGATATTTTTGGGTTAGAAAATCTTGCAGTACTTGTCTAGTTGTAGAATGAATTTTCAAACTGTCACAAGCAGTGTGCTTTATCGTGTTGTTTTTTAAAATCTAAACAGGCTTTTACGGCCATTTGACATAGTAATAAAACCATAATATGGTAGGACCAAATTCTGTCTGTAGATGCACTTGGAAACTCCCATAGATATCAGCAGTAGCCACCCCTATACAAAGGGGTGAAATGTCACCGGTGAATTTTTGTGTAAACGATAGGTTAAATTCCTGCTATTACTCTATAGTTACTCTTCTCTGCAATGTCAGTTTTGAGAGACCTGCAGAAGGGTCTCTCTCTACCTTTTTCTAGAGCAGCGAGGATGAGGGCAGCCAACTTCTTTCACATGCTCCTGTTGCTGCCTGCTACCAGAATGTAACCTTTTTGGTTTTCCATGCCCCCTGCCAGAGCCTGGAACTCCCAGACTTCACTCTCAGTTCTGTCTGTTGGAGAAATGGGCGCAACTGGAGCACAGTTCCACCTGGAAAGTTATTTTACTCTACATGACAGTTCTATTCTCTTGAAACATTCTCTGTCGCTTGCTCTTAGAAAAATATGGCCAAGACCATCTGAAGTCGTACGCTTGATAGTAAATGATGTGTGTCTCAGGCAGGTTTTGAAAGTGTATGACTTGGCTTGAAAAGAAAGACCAATTACTAAATTTGACAGCCAAAGACCTGTTCTGTATTAGGCTTTATATATAACCTGTTCTGTATTAGGCCTTGAGTTGATTGCATTAAGTTTTGCGCTCTTACATATTGTTTAAGATTTGTGTTTTGATTGAATGCCTTCAGAGTTCAATGAGAGGGGAAAAAAAGTCACTGCCCTCCCACCACCCCCAAAAAAAGGGTTTTAAGATTCTGGTAAAGTAGCAGCTTAAATGAGCAATAAGGCCTGAGATTGCTGACTGTTTTATTGAGTCACTGTTGTACGCCCACCTTTTCCTGTCTTGAAAGAGTTTTCAGTTTTGACTATCTGACGTGACTAACAAACCGTTGCATATCTGACTGATTACAACTGTCAGTGAGTCTGCAGAACAGAGGCCAGTGTCTTGGGAGAATGTATGCTGAGATCCAGTCTTTTGGTTTATTTATTTAGTTCTTATTGAGCCAAAGGCTGCAGATTGTCATGTACAATGTCTATATGAAATGTAACACTGAAAAGTTGAAATGCAGATTTGTGATAGAAAATATTTTATACATACAAAAACAAGTTCTCACTGTCAGTGGATAGATATTTAAAGATTTAATAGATGGAGTATATGTAAGGAAAAATGTCTGCTCCAGTGACGAAGATAGCACCTATGAGGAATATATATTTTTTCCTCATATTATTGTAGTGAAGTCAAACAAACAGAATGATAAAACAATGTGAAGTAAATAACATTAGGAACAAATTCTGCTCTCTGTCACCCCACAGTAAAACTTAAATGACTCTATTTAAGTTAACTGAGTTGCTTTGGATTTACAGTGATGTAAATGAGAGCAGAATCTGGCTTATCCCCAGTAGTGAGTTACTCTTGTTCTATCATTGTGTCTCAATCTAATATTAAATAAGAAATCTTAAATTGTCAACACTTGGCTGGTATTACTGATATTAGAGTATAACTGAAGGGGAAGAAAACTCCTATGATTAGTTTGTGTTTTTAATTTTCAGGATTGTGGAAATGACTGGGAAGAATTTTAAATGCCTTTTATTCTTTACTGACCATACATATGGCTGTTTTCATGTTATAGTCATTCCTCATTTGTTATTTTTGTTCTCTCTTTAGGGAAGAGTTTTACCTTAACAATAACTGTCCTTACAAACCCCCCGCAAGTCGCTACATACCACAGAGCTATAAAGGTTACAGTGGATGGACCAAGAGAGCCAAGGAGTAAGTACTGTGTTCCCTCTTTATGCTCTAATATCTGCTGATGGGAGTCTGTAGAAGTAAAATGTTAATTTTGTTTAATAGAGTCGTATAGATGGAATACATTTCTTTGTGAAACATAGATCCCCGTTCAGGAAGATACTTAAGCACATGCTTAACTCTAAAGTATGTGAGTAGTTCCATTGAACTCAGTGGGACGACTCATGGTTGAAATTAAGCATGTGCTTAAATTCTTCTGAATTAGGGCGATATTGAGCCTGATTTCATGGACATTAAGGCCCCTTTACACCACTCTGGCATTACAAGAGAACTTTAGAAACAGGGGGCCTGATTCTTATTTACCCTAAGGGCCCTTTATACTGCCAGAATGGTGTAAAGGGGGCCTTGGTGGAAATGAGAATCAGGCCCACTCTTTCCATGTATCATTTGATTTTGGGACAGTGGACCCAATCCAGCAAGGTACTGAGTGCCCTCAGATTCCATTGACTTCAAACTGAGGACACGCAGAAGTTAGCAGACTCTCAGTGCCATGCAGGATCAGTCCCAGTGGATGGAGCGTGGGGAGGAATGCAAAGTAGTGCCTCCGTCTTTGCTCAGGATTTCTTTTGCCATCATACACTTAATGTGTCTGGCCCAGTGACCGCTGGTTAATCATGTCACACCTGAAATTGGATTTTCCTAGCACAACGTCCATTTTCAACCGTGTACTTGCCACAGATCCTGGGAGCTAAGGAGCGAAATAAGTAACCATAAAAGTCCTAGCACGTTGACAGCGGTGTCTTTGTGTATTTCCCAAGCACAGAGACTGTGTTTAATTAAAAAAAAAAACAGACTTTCACTCACCCGTGTACCTTTTATAACATGCACACGCCTTAATTATCAAAAATCTATTTGAAATAATTGCTGGCTTTCTTGTTATGACAGTTGTGTTTGGTCATGTTCTGGTAATTGTTATAGCTAGCTCCTACTAATAGATACAGTCAGACCTGGTTAATCCATCTCGGTTTATCTGGCTGGCTGGCAGATTTAACTGGTAATCAATCTTGCATCATGCAGGTACCAATGAGGAGCTAGTCCTAGATTTTTCTTAATGTAGCTAGAAACAGTGTTTCCAAATTGATTGGGATTAACCAGGTCTAGCTGTATTTAAATTATATGTAGATTACGGATTATTTGATTAATAACAACATTAAAAATATTGCCTAATGGAAGCATCTCAATTCATTGTTTTGTCTTTGATCAGCAAATTCAGACTAGACCTTTGAGGAGCTTATAGGGAGTTTTACTTATAATACTGCAAAGGTACTGGTAGGTAGAGTTGTACACAAGTGAAGTGGCTCCCAGGCCGATACAGCTGAATTTGCAGGTCCTTCCCCTAAGATTGGGAGAAGAGGTTTAAAATGTCTTTTGCCTTACATAAAACCTACCCCAGCTGCATAATTTCCCCCTGATCAGCACAGTGAGAACAGTCAAGCAACTCTGCTCTTACGGATGCATTTCATTCCATAGATACCTCTGGTGCTGCCTGCTCTTGTTGAAGGTTTTCTGCTTTCAGGTTTCATCGCAGAGAGAGTTTTGTCTTGTCAACTCTCTTTTGGTAAATTTTCTGTTCTTGCTAAAGATGCTTGTTCACCTGTGACTGCTGGCTCTGTCTAACCTGCTTGGAGACTTCGGGCTAAATGTGTCCCTGGTGTAATGCCAAAGGAGTTAGTTACATCAGGAATGAATTTGGGTAATCCTATTTAGGGCTGCTTCCATGTGTTGATGCATCCATGAAATTGGATATCTCCAAGCAGAGGAGACAGTGTGGGTTTAGAGGTGGAGGGAGAAGAGTGTATAGAGAGTAGCATCTGAATAGACAGGGATGGCACAGACTGTGGAAGAAATAATCTAATTAGACTGGGACTGCACCATCACAATAAGCAATTAAAAAAACCTCCGGCTATGTTAATATATCTTAGAAATCCTGTTAAGACCAACTTGAATTTTTTTACTCTAGTCTCTTTGGGGCAGATCTTCAGATGTGATGTGCATCTACTATTCTTAAGTGTGGATGCTCGATAACTCTGAAATTCAGTTCCTGTAGTTTTGATGGAGTCCACTTGTATTAGTTTCCAGTCAGTCAGATGTGGCCAAGATGGGCCAATTTAAGTTTCTAATGTTGTTTGGCTGGTTTGTGATGCTCATCTTCAGAGTTGGTTGGTTTGTGCAAGCTCTGTTCTTTTGGACTGATGTATAACATATGTGATCGTAATAGCTAGAGACTCACTAGTTGTTTTGAATGGGAGTCGCTGATGTGAATTTTAGGGAGAGAGCGGCTCTGGAAAATGGACTCTTCTGTAGAAGTGAAGTGTTTTTTTTCTTCTGAGAATCCCTGCACTAATTTCCGCTCTTTAGTAATTGCATTAATCAATGTAATAAATTAGTACATTTGGCACCTGCCTTGCACAAGGAAAGCTAGGCGGTTGGGGGCAATAATGACTTCTATTCAACAAGTGGTTCTGATAGCAGATGTATTTTTCTTAATGAGTTATGTATCAGCAAACAATGCTTCTCTTTGCCAGGACCTGCATTGCACTCAAATGTCTGAAGCATGTTATCCTATTTTCTCTCTCTCTGGCGGCTAAACCAGGGCTGTCACATCACAAACAACTTCTTTTCTTAATATACACATCTGGCGTTGGCAGTTGGACCAACTTCATAAGAGCACATGATCATCATTCATTACAAGATTAAAAAGTACCCCATGGCATCATTGATGTTTTTTAACTTTGATCTTTTGCAGTTGTGATTCATCTCAGTTATAAAACTTCCCTTTAAAGGAACACAACTGATGACTTATTAGAACCTTCATCCTAAGTAGCGTAAACATAAAATTATGCACATCTTTACAGAATGTCATTTACTTGGGTTGCCAGCTTATCATCTTAAGACATGACTTCATGCTTTAGATCCTGAATTTGTAAGGCGTGTTTATAGGCAAGGCACTTTGACCTTCTGTTGGCAAGTTGATTCGAGAGAACAAACACTGTATGTTTTCCAGCAGCAGTAGGAGCAGCAGCAATACCATGACAGATATTGCAATCATTTAGAGCCTGACCTGAAGAGGTGCTGAACACTCATGGCACCCGGTGACTTCAGTTGGCGCTTTGGAGGCTCAGCAGTTTGGAAAGTTACGCTCTTAATATTAGCTCTGTTTAGTTGTATTAAACATCTGCTTGTAGAAGTTTTCTGTTTTCACCTCGCTCTGCTTTGTTATTATTTTAAAATATTTTAAGACAATGGCATCAAGTTGCCTTGTTAGATTGAGTCTAGAAAATGAACTGGTAAAAGCTGCCCATTTTTACATGGGGGAAAGGTGAACCTCTTCCTGTGTCTCTTCGGAGGAAAGAGGTGTTTTTTGACTAGTTAACTCAAAGTTAGCCAGAATGCAGTTCAGGGAATTCTACACTGCTGCTCAATCGTTGTGTTGGATTAGGACAAAGCATGGTATGCAGGGTAATAGAATCTGGAGAGTGGATGGGGTAGGGATCTTGGGGACAAATATGTGCCTTCTCAAATACCTGACATATCCTGTTATGTAACCGCCCCTGTCTTTAGTGTACCAGCCTTATAAAATGTAGTCTCCAAACTGATAGACTGCATTTTGTGATCCACTCCAATGGAAGTGAAATCGTGAGCTTTCAGCCAGGGACGGTGTTAGAGTTGCTGGGGCCCAAGGCAAAAGCTAAGGAGCAGGCCCCCCACCCCATCTCTCTTACCTGCTCACACATTGGATTTCTGCAACCTTTCTGAAGCTGAAGCCCAGACCCTGCTATGGGAGGCTGAAACCAAAGCCTGAGCCCTGCCACGTGGGGCCCCCTGTGGCGTGGAGCGGGGCAATCACCCTGCTTGCTACCCCCTAATGTCAGCCCTGCTTTCAGCGTATATTAATTGGTAGGAGAAAAATTCTGCTTTCATTACACTTACTTGCAGAATATTTATCTGCAGCCGAAGCCTGTGAGGTACACACGTGATGAAAGGTATGAGCAAACATTGTCTTTTTGTCTGTGTGCTCTACAAAAACTAGCAAGAGGAGCTGGTCAGTCTGGGTATTAACTGTTTGGCCGACTGGCTTATGAAATGCAGAGCAGTGATTGAGATTTTTGAGATTCTTAGACTTAGAACCATAACAGCTTTTAGGAAGTTCTCTCTCCTTTCTTCCAAGGAGTGGGGGTGGAGGGGTAAGTCTGGGGTTGGTGGAATGTGCTTTAGAGTAGAACAGCTTGAAATCTCTTTCGAATTTATTTATTTATTTATTTATTTATTTATTTTTGACTGACTGTCAGGAGCTGGGCTGGTGGCCAAGCAGGAAATGACACATCGAGAGGCATTTGTGTTGTGCAACATTTTGTGGAACTGATGCAAGGCTACATTGCCTGTTTACGCATTCCTTCACTAACAGACTGCATGGCAGTAATTTTATTCAGCGATACATGGCATGCTACGGCAAGGAGCTGGATCCTTCACATCTCTTTATGCAGAATTATCACAGCAGTTAAAACATGCAGTGTGTCCCCTATTTAGAATATTCCCTGGCTTGCTTTCAAAGACTGCTACAACAACCCCTTCTTAACCCAATATGTACTGATTTGAATATGTTTTTCCACTGAGGTTAGTTTGTGTAGTGCCAGGAGATGTGTAGTTTTCAGAACAAGAGCACATTTTACAAATGCACAGATTCTACTTTATACTTGTATTTTATATTACACATTGTTTTAAAAATGTTTTAAGCAATATGCATTCTGGAAGCTGAACACAGGTTAAATATGAATTTGGTAATATGTTGGTGTAGTCAGGAAATGTTCATTTTAACTGAACACTGAGATCCTTGAGATATTAAAAAGGGTGCTGGATTCTCATCCAAGTGGAGGTTAGAAAAACGGGGTCTGATTCCGATCGCTTTCACTCTGTTGAAATCAGTCAGGTTACACTGGATTTCTGTCACTGTAAATGAGAACAAAATAAGGACCAGCAGGGGTATGGTTTGAAAGTTGCTGTTACTGCCATTGATAGGTCTTCATGTCTGTGTTATGAGCAGTTCCATTCTACAAGATGTGAGCTGGAAGGTGATCCTATGGCCATAGCAATGTTCAGCGCTGCTCTGCTATGCTGTTCAAGTTCGTACACCACGACTATCTGCCATATAACATAATCCACTTAGGGCCTGATCCTCAAAGTGCAAAGCATCCACACCTCTCATTCATTGCTCTGGGATTTGCAGGTGCTCAGAACCTCCCCTGGTCAGGCCCAGGGTTTCTTAAGCCAGGGGTTCTCCACCTTTTTCTTTCTGAGCTTCTCTCTCCCCTCCCCTCCCCACATACTATAAAAACTCCATGGCCCACCTGTTCCACAACAACTGTTTTCTACATATAAAAGCCAAGGCTGGCGTTAAGGGGTAGCAAGTGGCAATTGCCCAGGGCCCCACACCACAGGGCGCCCCACGAAGCTAAGTTGCTCAGGCTTCTGCTTCAGCCCCAGGTGGTGGACTCAGGACCCCAGGCTTCAGCCCTGCACAGCAGGGCTTAGGCTTTCTTCCCTGGGCAGGGCCGGCTCTAACGTTTTTGCCGCCCCAAGCAAAAAAACAAAACAACAACCCCAAGTGCCGCCCCGCTGAAACAAAAAAACAACCCCCCCCCACAGTGTTGCGCCGCAACAATCCCCCTTCTCCCCGCCCCCCCCCCCCCGCCTCTCCCTGCCGGAGTGCCGCAGGGCGGGCGGCGAGCTCGGCCGCGGCCCCGTTCTCCCGGTTGGCCGGAGCACCAGGAGGAGGGCGGCAAGCCCGGCTGCGGCCCCGCTCTCCCGGCCGGCCAGAGTGCCGCGGGGCGGGTCGCGAACCTGGCCACGGCCCGCTCTCCCGGCCGGCCGGAGCGCCAGGAGCAGGGCGGCAAGCCCGGCTGCGGCCCCGCTCTCCCGGCCAGCCGGAGTGCTGCGGGGCGGGCAGCATGGCCGCCCGCCCCAACAACCCTGCAGCATGTTTTTAAAAAAAACAAACAAACAACACACCTGAGCACCGCCCCCCGAAGGTGCTGCCGCAAGCACGTGCTTGGCAGGCTGGTGCCTGGAGCCGGCCCTGGCCCCCAGCAAGTCTAACACTAGTTCTGCTTGGCGGACCCCCTGAAACCTAATCGCAGCCACCCAGGGGGCCCCGGACTCTGGTTGAGAGCCACTCTCTTAAGCAACATGGCCTCAATCTTCTACCCTCTGAAAGGGATGGCAAAACTCCCCCTGACTTCAGTGGACTGCAAGGCCAAGCCTCGTTTCTCTAAGATACATTTATGATGTAAATTGGAGACATGTTTCACTCAGCACACACTGCATCTGGTTTACCTTCTGCAAGCATGCACTTTCCATGAAACCTAATATAGTTTAATATTTCTCCATTCCCCAATTAATATGTATTTTTCCCATTTGGTTTCAGAGGCCTTGGGAAGACTCTTAGTTTAGTTTAAATACCTTGTTCTAAAGTATATATTGAGGTATGGCATTATAATAGACATTGAAGGGTTAACTTTGTTTCTGATATGGGTGTGTAACTCATAAGAAGCAAGGCTGCTTGCAGCCATCATGAAACATTCACCACAACTCCTTTAAGTCGCCATTTGAGTTCATTGTGTGTATTTTCATTAGTACACAATGCACGGGCTTTTTTTTTAAAGTGTCATGTTTCTGGTGCTGGTGAAAGGTTCTGGACTGACAGGCCTGAAGACTTAAGCCCCCTATTTGTCCATAGAACAGGGATAGCAGAAGCAGCAGCTGCACA
This sequence comes from Chelydra serpentina, assembly GCA_037349315.1. Taxonomy (NCBI): domain Eukaryota; kingdom Metazoa; phylum Chordata; order Testudines; family Chelydridae; genus Chelydra; species Chelydra serpentina. The sequence goes on from JBAIAC010000006.1 coordinate 12,562,501, forward strand.
AGCTTGACCAGTGTCGCCCATGTGCTTCCCTCTACCCTGGAAGATATTTTTACGGATGAAAGGGTAGCTCAGTTTTCATGACCATTCAGTTCCTATCCTTACTATTGGGGCTGCTAGTGAGGATGTTCATTATTGACAGCTGTCATTAATGAGATGGACACTAGTTTACCAGGAACTGGACTGAGACCACCAACTTCATTTCATGGAGGTCACCTACCAGTTTTCAAGTGATCATACCTTTTGATCCTGGGCCAGATAAGCTGAGGAAAAAAGACTAAGCCATGCAGTTCATCCATAACCTCAATTTTATACAGTGCAGTTGTTTTGAAATCTGCATGATCCACATGGTTCTCATCAACCTGCTCTTCAGGAGCACACGGCTGCCCAGAGATGTCTGGGAGGGGTGTTGGCTGACCATGTACTTAACTACAGAGGGAAAACCCTGCAGAAGACTATATAAAAAAAGCAAATGGATGAGTCTGAACAGAAAACTTCCCTAAAACATAATCAATAGAGAGAGAGAGAGACCTGGCTGGAATGTTTCAATTGAAAACGGACTATTTTCTTGGTTCTGTATAGATAATGCTGCTTAAAACACTATCTCATTTGGTGTATAAGATGATACCACAGTATCCTCCAATGTTGCAATTATTTTATTTGTATTACAAAAGCCCTAGAATAGAATATCAGGGTTGGAAGGGACCTCAGGAGGTCATCTAATCCAACCCCCTGCTCAAAACAGGACCAATCCCCCACTAAATCATCCCAGCCAGGGCTTTGTCAAGCCTGACCTTAAAAACCTCTAAAGAAGGAGATTCCATCACCTCCCTAGGTAACCCATTCCAGTTCTTCACCACCCTACTAGTGAAAAAGTTTCAATAGGCCCCTGCTGAAATCAGGGCTCCATTGTGCTCGATGCTGTACACATTCATAGTAGGAGGTGGTCCAGCCCCAAACAGCTTACAACATACATTGAATAGATGGGGGGAGAAAAGGATGCAACTAAACAATTCTAGGCAATAGCCGAAGTGAGGGCATTCGATATCTTCACATGGCGCAACGTGTGTGGGACGGGCAGCCGAATACACAAGCAGCCGAAACTATGGAAAGATGATAATACACTGTGAGATTGTTATAGACAATATGGCTTGAAGAGCAAGTGGAGAGGGGAGGGTTCAGTACTGTGCCAATGTCGCCACTTTCTTTTCCAACCATAATATAAAAATGAGGGCATTTCTGTTTTCCATCCCAACTCAGCTGCTTATGTGCATGTGAGACCCCCAAATATGTATGGCTGAGTGGGATTTTCCCTTATGTTAGCAGTGTGGATATTTGTTCAAGGAAGGAAGAACAAAATCTAGCAATAAAAAGGGCTCACATATCTTTTGCTTAAAAAAAAGCTGTTTGTGCCTACAGCAGCTGCAAGATCAGAAAAGAGTATCATTCTTCATTGTATTGATGCAAGCTGCATATTGTAGGCTTACTTTAGGGTCTACCGCTAGCACCTAGCTTTTGGAAATGCTTGCAAGGTTTGTGTTGCTGTCCTGCATCAGCATATTTTACCTGTTTCTTCCTTAGTCAAACTTTTATACTGCCCACTCGCCTTGCCTCTGGCATGTAACTTGTTTCACAGCGCCACGTACACCTTTCTCACTGAACATCACCAACTCAAGTGGTTTTGCTGCCTCCAGGGCCCCCGTCACACAGTGCCAGATTCTGCCAACTTTACTCTCATTGAGACACCTTACTTTTCGCATTGCCCCATTCATTTCATTGGGACTCTTCAGTATGAGTAAGGCTGTCAGAATCACAACCACAGTAAACCAGTACTAATCAGTTTGCTACTTTTTTTTAATCTTGGTGCCCTATCCAATTCCTTGTGTCCCCAATGTAGTGAAAATGATCCTGAATACCACCACCAGTGAGAGTTCAAAGGCTAGTAACATTGCTTTTCTGAGCTTGACAGGACAATAACTAAATAGGGGGGAGGGATAGCTCAGTGGTTTGAGCATTGGCCTGCTAAACCCAGGGTTGTGAGTTCAATCCCTAAGGGGGCCATTTAGGGATCTGGGGCAAAAATTGGGAATTGGTCCTGCTTTGAGCAGGGGGTTGGACTAGATGACCTACTAAGGTCCCTTCCAACCCTGATATTCTATGATTCTATGAATAACCATCTAAATAAAATAGTATGGTAGTATTTAAGAAAGGATTAGATAAACCACATAGTGACATTTGTAACTTAAGGTGCTAAAATACAGGGATAACCCAGACCCATGCGGCCGGAGATCACTTGACTAATCTTAGGGTCAGTAAGAAATTATTTCTCTATGAACAACATTGTATAGCCAATGGAGATTTCCTGGGAAGCACCGTGCATAGGATAGGCCATTGCCAGAGGTAGTGTGAAGTGTACAATACCAAACTTGATGGGCAAACTGTCTGCTCCAATATGGTATAATTTATGGCCTAAATTTTCAAAGGCAGGCTGATTTTTCTGAAAGTGCAGACTCTCTAAAATCAAGCCCCTTTAGTAAATCTTAAATTGGGCAAAAAGAAAAAAACGTACTCAAAATAGTCTCTTTTGAAAATTCAGTTCTATATTTTTAAATGACACAAAAGTAACTAAAAAACGGAGCGCTAGAGATAAAATACACCCCCCTCTTGCTAGGATGTACAATTAATGAGGTGCGTAGAGGGAAAGGGAAGTGCTTCTCATGGCAAAGACTGTATCAACTTTTTTCTTTGTGGAGCACCCAGTAATAGTGAGGACCAGATCTTGATTGGGGCTTGGAGGCAATAGCATCTTACAAATAAATAAGAAGCTTAGATAAATGAAAAAGTATAATTTAAGCATTTGAAATCTAAAAGTTTATCATTGCTTCAGTGTTGAAATTCCTAGGATATTGAGCAAACCCTCCCTTATCAATTAAAATAATTTTCATTCCTTGGTGTAAAAGTTGACTATATGGAATGTACTTTCTGCTTTCACACTCACTGCTTTAGACAGACTCTCATATGTCTGCTCTGTGGATTATGTTCAGGAGACTGCTTGCTTTTGGACTTTTGTGTGTGTGTTATCAAACACTTGTTCATAAAACCAGCACCATAATGAAATTGGCACCTTTGCAAGCGGATGTGTTGGACACACAGGAGGGCTGAAAGACAGACCCATGAACATAAAGTTATGCTATGTTTCAACTCCTGAGCTTGGCGATCAAAACAAGAGTCATTTTAAAAGACAAGGATAACATTTTCAAAAGCACCACAATGAAAATGAGACTTAAGCTCCCAAATCACGTATTGAAAATGTTACCTTTAATGGCTATGCACTGAGGTTTTTCATCGCACCAGATTAAGAATATAATTTCTTCCAAATAGCTCACACTCATTAAATCGTGTGTTCTATCATTCCATGAGTACTTGGTTGAAATAGTTAGTCTCTCCTTTTGGAAGGTTGTGACATCTAAAAGACAGATATTGCTGAGTAAGTGGACAGATTTCTTAGCTTTAATGTACACTTTAAATATATATTACACACAAAAAGCTATGTTAAAAGAACATTATTCAGGTTGCAAAGTCAAGCACTCAAAAGTGAGGAAATGCCATAATTAAGGTTGCCTATGCAGCTTCAATATTGCCCGCCTGTGTATATGCATTATGATACAGTCTTTAATTACATGATCACATGCTATTTTTTCCATAGGACCCCGCCCTCATTAATGAATGAATGATGCTCACTTAATGAGCAGCTATTCAATATTTTGTTTTATCTTCATAGAACAAAGTATGGCCCCGTGCCTTATTTACTGCATACTATTTAAACCCTACTCTGGAGACAGAATTATTTCTTTCCCTCTGGGCTTTCTCTGGCACTCATCACTATAACATCTGAGTGCTTCACAAATATTAATAAATTAATTTTCACAAAACCCTTCTGAGATGAGAGGATATTATTATCCTCATTTTACAGATGGGGAACTGAGTCACTGAGACTAAGATAAAAATATTCATAATTTTGGGTGCCCAATTTGAGATGTCTAGGACCTGATTTTTGAGAGTACTTAACAGTATATAGCACTTTACATGTTCAAAGCACAGCTGCCATTGACTTTAGCTGCAGCTGTGATTGCACAGCACTTCTGCAAATCAGAGTCCAGGGTCTCAAGTTACGTTCGCAGAAAATGAGGAACCGTTAGTGGCCACCTGTGAAACGTTTGGTTTAAGCAGCTTGACTAACATCCCACAGAAACTTTGTGCCAGAAGTAGAAGTGGAATCCAATTATCCAGAGCAACGTTCAACTGCCTTAACAATGAGACCTCATCCTGCAATCCCCTGCCACCTTCGCTGTACACCTTCCAGCTTCGGCAGCAAATAAAGCAGAGGTCTTACAGACAACAGTCTCCTTTACAATACAACCCTGATTCGACACAATCTCGAAACCAGATCCATCCTGTGCATTGAATGAGGCAGAGGTCCGTTAGAAACATAGTATGTTGATCATGTCACTAAAGTTTGTATCATAATGCATAGCACACACAGGGCAAATTTCAGTTATACAGGTAATCTTAATTATGGTATTTCCTAACTTTTGAGCTCTTGACTTTGCCACTTTAATATTATTTTAACATAGTTTGTGTTTGTGTGCAATTGCCTAGGGTTTTTAAAAAAGCAAACTGAAAAATCAGAAATTCCATCCTGTGGCATCATATTTACATCCATATAGGCCATCAGCAGGGTCGGAGCCTTTAGCTCCATCACATCAGACCTCTGCCCCTTGAGCTAATGGAGTGACTGAAAGGAGTAGTAGGTTGTCATCCTTTCTATGGTCCAGCACTAGAGGGAGAAGAGACACCCTCTAGTTATTTGCTGGTTAGCGGAGAAATGGAGAGATTCAGGAATCCTAGCTCTGGAGGAGAGTGTGCTCCAGTGGAAACAGACTTCTGCCAGTTTGTCCTTCCCCCCAAGTGTGACCAACTGCTACTACGTCCCCTCCAACTTGTCTTTGTCTCAATCTTGTCTTTTCCCCATCCCTGGCATCTCATCCCAGTCTCCTTGCCCAGCTCCCAGTACGAGTCCCGCCTTCTGTCCCATGATCCTTCTCCTAATCTACTCCCCCTGCAGGTTCAGCTCTTGCCTTCTCTTTATTCAAGTCAGGCAGCTTCCTCCTCCAAGTGATCTGGGCCCAGCAGGAGGGTGGGCGGGTGGTGGTGGCAGAGGAGTGTCATTAAGAGCACAGGAGAGACAGTCATCTTGCTCTCAATTCAGGGGTCTGGAGCGCGAACCAGCCCAGCCTCCAGCAGCCCAGAGCGGGAATTGCAGGGAGAGATCTGCTCAGCCCAGACTACAGCATGCTCAGTGAGGATGGAATCTTCAGAGATTTTAGCTGCTAATATCTAAGGAGTCTCCATTGAGTAGGCGCAAACGGCAATTTTTCAGCGGCTTGTAACTTGGCCAAATTTGTGTGGATTTACATGGGGACGGCAAAAGCAACATACCTGATACTAAGGTCACCACCAGCCAAATTTCAAATCCCTGCTCCAGAGCATGGGGATGCTAGAGAGGTTCAACAAAATCACCAGGATTTTTAACATGGGCAAAACATGTTTCCTCTAGCCTTGTTCTCAGAAATGGTGGAACCATTTTGGCTGAAATTAAAGTAAACTAATAAATAAATAATGCAGCCTAAGGCAGACACCCAGCATGGAAAATTTGAGCCCAAATGGTTGAGGATTGGCAAAGTTATAAGCATCTGAAAACAAGGTTTTCTAATGCAAAGTGTCTAGCAATCTTAATGATAGGCAGTACTACCACTGTTGCCGGTAATATGTTTTACTTACCTTGTCATTGATTTGCACTTAAAATACTTCATTGACCTCGGTGGGAATTCTGCATAGGAAATCGTTTCAGGAGCAGGCTTGCTCCCTGGGTAGTCTGTTGGATTTCCTCCTTTGACTTCATTGGGGACGGGAGGAGGCTTCTGCTTTGTAACTGCATGGTATGCTGAGAAACCCTTCCTCCCCATGCACCCACAGAGGAGGGTAGCTGTACACAAGGGTGGGCAGAGGACATGGCTGCAACCTTCATAAGAGATGAAACAAGGGCCACTGCAGACATTGCAATTTAGACAGGCATAATGCCTCCAGGCACCACCATTTAGCAGGGCTCCACCCTCCCTCCCTCCCTCAGCCTCTTCAGAGGTGTAATTTGGTGTGCGTGTGCTTCAGTTGCATTGGCACGATCCACACAGACATTGCAGGCCATAATATATGCAGGGCGTGAGCCAAGAAAGATTTGTGCAACAGACCATAACAGTTCCAAAGCTCCCATTATGCGGAGTGTGGGGTCAGTCATTCACACTCCTAGCAGACCTGGATACATGGTTCGCCGCTGCGGCTCTGAAAAGGGCCAGTGTGCACAGTGGTGTCAGGTTGTGTGCGCTTCTGAACAGGGATTGAAAATAAAATGCTTAGGTTTAGAAACAACAAACGCAGACACTGAAAATAACATCTGTGCTGAGTAACATTCAGCATTGGGTATGAACTGACAGATGTGGGGCAGCTCAGTCTCAGATGACACTGAGCCAGCATCCTGGATCCAAAGAGCCACACCCCAAACTCTGGGGTGGGCAAACTCTGGATTCAAGTTTGGTGTCTTAGGGACCCACAATTCTCTCCCTGCTTCAGTGGGGGCAGTAATTCACTGCTGGCCTAAGCCAAGCAGCAAATTACTGCCCCTTCTACAGCTCAGCACTAATGGCTGGTGGCCAGGCTCCATCTATTCCCTGCCCATCTACTTGGGGGAGGAGGGGTGTAAACTTGCACACAGCACCCATTACCTAACCATGCATGCTCAGACCCCTGGTCCAGGTAGACCATATGCACATGCACGTGTGTGTGTGTGTCATATTAGTTAGAGGGGGAGATGAGGAATCCTCCACAGGAGCTGGTTTAAACCAGTTCATGGTGCAATACTGCAGAGCGCAAGCTTATAATTCACAAAAGTACTGGTCATTTTATAAATCAGGTCTTTTCTACGTTTAACAAACCATTTGAAAGGGAGAACCAGGCTAGAGCTGGTCAAAAGGCACCTATGGAGACGATTTTATTCTCCTCACTCCTACAGTTTTAAAAGAAGCCCATCTCCATTCCTCTTCTTTCCCCTCATTGTGTTACTATTCTTGGGAGCCAGGGAGTTTGAGAGGTTAAAAAAGTGTTGTCATGAGAGTGATTATAATAGGGATTAATGTAGCTGGGAGCCAAGGTTCAGTAACCTCTCTGTGCCTCTGAGCTAGTGTTATGTCAGACACAGTAGCTTTACCAAGAGAGTTTAGAGTATGTATTTTTATTGTCTTTCATTGCCAAAAAAAAGGCTGACCCAGAGAAGCGTCACTGTATAAGCAGTGGAAGGCAATGTATTCTGAAATCATTTCTATTCTCTCTAATATGTCACTTACTGGTACTATTTTTTTTTCTGTTTACATTTTAAAATTAGTTCATTGTGTCCTGAACCATTATCCCAAAATCCAAATTGAAAAACTTCCAAACTATAGGATTAGTTAAAAAAAATGCAAACCACTTGCAAAATTTAAACTCCCTGTGCAGAATAATTTAAAATTATTAGAGGGCTTCATATTTTGATAAGAACTCGAATTGGGGAGTGATTAGATTTTAGTGCACGTATGCAGTGTGGAATAATTTTACAGTTACTGTTTTTCTCTTTAAATGGGATACTGTCAAGTGAAATTTGGTAAAAAATTTAGGTTTTGATAAAAGACAAGCTTTGACATTAAAACCCATCAGGTCAAAATAAGATGATTTTTCCTATATAAATTTCATTAAAAGAAAAGCCAGACCCTTCAAGTGTAGCCCAGAAAATGTTTGAGATTTCCCATATGGACTGAAAAAGAGTTTTATACTGGAACTCAGCACAGTTTTTTGGACTGTGTTTCTGAGACTGCTCCTGTTTTGGAATTCTACTCATGCCTTGTTTGAATGACATTTTTCCCTTTATATAGCAAAAAGCAAAGTTAGCGCCATTGGAACATTATAGCAGAGCTATCTGGTTAAGTGTTTCTTCTTAAAGGGAACAAAACACTTCAAGTTTTGTTGTTGTTTAGTTGTGTTTTTTTAACTAATTCACATTTCAGGAATTTAAGTTGAAGGGAGTCCTATCCAAAAGTCCATGGCACTAATCTGGGACTTGAATGTGGGTCTCCCAAGTCTGTACTCTGCCACGGGCTTCCTGTATGACCTTGGACAAGTCACTTATAGTGAGATTTCCAAAAGCGCCTAAGCAGGTTAGATGCCTAAGTGCAGAGTTGTGCCTTGGGTAGGGCGAATCGGGGTGACCGCCCAGGCCCCACACTTTCGGGGCCCCCAGGAGCCCGTGTGATTGGCCGATGTGGTCGGTTCGGAAGAGATTAATGCATCACTTCCACCCTGGGCCCCCCGCTGCGGGCCCTGTGCTTTGGGGGGGCCCTGCGGGCCAGTGCAAATGGCCAGGCCTAAGTTCTTCAGTAAATCCCACTGTTAGTCTCTCTGTACCTCAGTTCCCCACCTGTAAAATGGGGATAATAGCACTCCCCACCTCACAGGAGTGTTGTGAGAGAAGATTATGAGGTACTTAGATACTACAGTGATTATGTACTATAGCAGGGGTAGGCAACCCATGGCACGTGTGCCAGAGGCAGCACACGAACTGATTTTCAGTGGCACTCACACTGCTCAGGTCCTGGCCACCGGTCCGGGAGGCTCTGCATTTTAACTTAATTTTAAATGAAGCTTCTTAAACATGTTAAAAACCTTATTTACTTCATATACAATAATAGTTTAGATATACATTATAGACTTATAGAAAGAGACCTTCTAAAAATGTTAAAATGTATTACTGGCACGCGAAACCTTAAATTAGAGTGAATAAATGAAAACCCGGCACACCACTTCTGAAAGGTTGCCGATCCCTGTACTATAGCCTTCTAAGTACTGAAGACTAACAATGGTGGAAGTGAAAATGCCTGGAGAAGTTAAAATGGGTGGAGCACTAGGACAGCCTGGGTGTTTAAAGAATATGAGAGACCAGCACCCACCTTCACCCTTCAGGAGGGAAGAAATGAGCTCCTTTTTTCTTGCCCCTCAGTTCTGAGTTCCCTCAGAAGAGAGAGGCCACAGCTGGGTCCTACTGCCAGCTTTCACAATCATGTTATTTGCTTAGGGCCCAAATCACACTCTCAACTCTCACTGAAGTCTGGATAGGAGATACAGGCAACTTGAAGGAGGTGAATATCTTATCAGATTGGGCCTTGCTTAGCAAACAGGCAACAAGGACTCTACTAACTTCAGTCCAACTTTCAAGAAAACTGAAAGCTGCCAAGTCTGTTAAGCCACATTTTAAAATATAGTTTGCTCTATCTATTGTGGGCAGCAGTGGGAAAGGTTGCTTTAAAAAATGGCAAAATAGACAAAAGGATTGGGGGAAGCGGAATTAACATATACGGCTTGATTTTCTTCCCACACCAATTTTATACTAGTGTATCTCCTCTGAGTTCACAGGATTTACTCCTGATATACTGTGTAAGCATGTGCAGAATCAGGCGCATATATTTATGCATCTGAAATTGATTCTGAATTGTCTAACATTTGGGCGGGGGGGAAGGGAGGAGAAATGGCCTCATCGGCCACCTTTGGTTCAGAAAGCTTTTAGTTTGAGGAGAGAAAGCTGTATAATCAGCTCATTTGTAGGTCAGCACATCGTTTGAATGTGCAACAAAGCAAGACGCGTGTCTTGCCTCTGTGTGAGAGAAAAAGAGAGGGCATCCTTAAACAAACATTCACAACCCTCCATTTTAGCTGGAATAGGAAAACCAGCTTGACAAGAATAAGGTTATGTAGCCAAGTGACTTTCAGTGGAGGTTGGTGGGATTTTAAACAAATCTCCTTATGCAAGCATGAAAACAAGCTATTTAGCGCTCATTAATGTCTAGGGTTAAACTGTTGAATAATTTGTCATGGTTAGGCTCTTTTGGTTTCAATGGTGTTTTTCTAGTGACTAATGAAATGACAACTACACATAGTCCTTGGTATGCCACTGTTCACAATAGGGTTTAAAACTGTGTATTTGTTATTGATGTCATTAAAGTGATGGATTTGAGCTTGGTTTCTGAGGCAGACGACGGGGTGGTTAAGACTAATTTCTAGCAATGGTTTTGGAGGTTGAAACCAAAGTGTGTATAAAAGGAAATGTTTCTCCTTTTAAGCAAATAGTTTGAACCCAGATGAATGAAATTTAAGCAAGTGGGCATCAACTGCAAGCTAATTTTGTCTGGAAATCATCACCAATTAAAATATTTTTATGCACTCGAGTGTAGTATTGTCTTTCGGTGCTTATGTTAGAAAGGAACAAAACTGCTTGTTTAACCCGAGATTTGAGACGACTGGCTAGAATGTATGACTGAAGTCATAACCATCTGGAACTTCATTAAGGATATGGTCCTTGGCAAGTATAGCTTTTCAGAGGCTAGACAGCTTCTGTATCTGAACTGAAGGAGAGGGAAGCCAGAGCAAGTTCCTTTTACCAATCAGGATTTACAATTCATTTGAAAAAAAACCCACAACACTCTAACCAAAAATTAAAAATCAATGTTTTTCAACAAATATAGCAATGAAACAGAAAGATATGGGCCCCGTGAGGAAGCATTTATATTGCAGGCCCAATCCTATATACTCTTTACACATGCAAAACTTCCACTGAAGTCAGTGCAAGATTTAGAGGTGTAAGGAATTCCGGATCAGGCCTAAAGTCCATACACTTTAGTACATAATAAAAATGTGGCCCTAGGAGTTCCTTTAACTAGCCTCCTTTTTGTGCTCTTGCAGAATAGGTTCCTAGACAGACAGTTACCTAGTTTGTGCACACATCTTTTGCACCTGAAAATAAAGGAAGGGCTTCAAAAAATGCTCCCCCCAAGGGTTGGAAGAAACCAAAAACAAATAAATGTAGAATTAAGGGGATACTCTCCACGTCGAAGTGATTATAGCTTTTCTGGATTCTCTCTTTAGTATTAAAATAAAATTAAGAATTAGTATTTGAGTGAGGTAGGGATTCTTTCCCGTGTGATTTTGCTGTTTTCCATTAGGAGGGGATTGATTTGTTGTTTTTATGTTGCAAAGAAAGTTGAAATGTTGACAGTGTCAACAGCACTGTACTTACCTGCTACCAACCACACCTTCATTTCTTTAATGGAAAGCACTTTAAAAATCTAGCTTTTATTTATCTGCCTTTGTTTAGTTTTTGCATTTTGATCCCATTAGACAATAGAACTCAGCCCATCACATGGTTGGTTTTTTAGCCATTCTCATGTTCTGATTCTTGTACGGTAGCACGATTCTGTTATTTGGGTTCAAAACATTGCAAGCAAATGTCTTAATCTTCAAACACAAATAAAGCGATTTGCATTTTAACTTACAGAAATCATTAAAACATTGGTATGTATGTGTGGCATTCACCCCTGTGCAGAGAGCCAGCACAAGACCTAGTCACCGTTTAAATTGGCGATTGGTTTTGGGGATTAGGTCCTGCTTTGAGCAGGGGGTTGGACTAGATGACCTCCTGAGGTCCCTTCCGACCCTGATATTCTATGATTCTATGAAATTCCACATGGACTACATGCCTGCACTGGGAAGTCAGAACTCCCTTCACACGGGCTACTTGGAATTTGAGTCCAGATACACAGGAGTGAGTGGGCAGGAAATGGGTGGAGCTACTCACTAGCTTTCAGAGCTGAGCCAGTCTCTGGCAAGGGGGAGGGGGAAAAGTGTGATCAGTACTACTTCTCAGGAGGAGGAGGGAATTGTGGCTCCTTGGTTCCTTCACTGGGATATTTTTTGGAGTGGCATCAATGGTTTATATGTCCTTGTGACAGTCTAGTTCAAAGTGGTTTTCTGTGGATCTTCCATAATATTGTTGGATTCCTTTGTGTACATGGGAGTTCCTCATTCTGCAGACTGACACAGTGAATGCCATGTGTGCACTGACCCTACACAAACCCAACGGGGAGCTAAGCATCCGGACACTGCAGTAAGTTGTGTGCACTACCCAGTGCTGTGAAATTCGCTTTAAAGGGGATAGTGTCAGGCTGTCTAACAGGATCCACTGTAATTCCCATTGGAGAGGCAGAAGGTCTCAGGAGGGAGAGGGCTTCTGGCACAAGTGCCTTTGACCTCCTGCAGATCTCTGTGGAACTAGGGAGGTCTATGAGTTCTCAGCACCAATCCCACCCCCAGTCCATTCCAGGGGGTGTAAACCCTCCCAATCAAGTTAACATTCAGGAGGGTACAATATAGCCCGGAGAGCCTTGTTGTGGCATTTTGCTTGGTTACCTTGCACACTGACCAGCCTTCCAAAGCTCTTGATGAAGCATAGTTAGTGCAAAAGGAGTAGTAACCAGGCTTCAAAGTTAAATGTCAGGGTGAGAGGGTTTTGTTTTTTTTATTGGAACAGTAAGAAAGCACCAAAAAAGTCAGTTCCCATTAATGACTGAGCGCCTGGGAAAGATTTTTTTTTTAAAGAAGCTTTTAAAAATTTATAGCCATGTAAAGAGTCTGTTAAACAAAGAAGGTTTCAGCCTGAGTGAGCTTTTTACAGCTGAATTATAAAGCTCTGAAAACGAGACTGATAATGGAAACGATGACAGAATGTTAGCCAGATCAGGGCAAGCAGCTCTCCTGCAATAAGACCTGGTGGGTTAGTCCAACCCCACCCCTCCCCAAAATGAAAAAGAAAAACCAAACAAAAACCTGAAGAGTTTGATATTCAGAACAGGGGGAAAAACAAACAAACGACCCTTTTTTTCACGTGGAATTCTGCAGCCTGTCGTTAGTGACAAACAGAGATGTTTTTGACAGTATATCTTTCCTTTAATTTGTACACTGCAAGCCAGTAGGAATTGCTCGTGGGTCATGAAGTGTTTGTGCGTTGACATGTTCAAGAGTATAGGATGCCAAACTAAAGGTTAAAGCAGCATCTTGAAACGAGGTTTCACGATTAGCTAGCTAAGGTATTGATATAGCTCCCGTCACTGCAGTATCTGAGCTCCTCACAATCTTCCGTGTATGGCACAGTGGGTATGTCTATATAGCCTGCAGAGTCTGAGCTCCAGCCCAAGCCTCAGATTCCAAGTGTTGCCTAAACAGCTATTTTCACAGTGCTAGCACAAGGCCCAGTCTGTTGACCCAGGCTGGGAAGCTTGCTGCAGCAGGGTGTATAGACCTACCCCGAGGGGCTATGTGACTTGCCTACAGTAACACAGAAAGGCTATGGCCAAGCAGGAATTTGAAGCCAGGATTCCCAAGTCCCAGGCTAGCACCTATCCACTGGACTATCCTTCCTCACTGCTTACTTCTGCTCGCGTAATTACTTCAAAATTATCAGTTTTTAGTCATCTATAATTAATAACTTGCTTCTCTGTTTCTTCACAGTCTCTCAAATGTCTTTGAAAAGCCTGTGCCGTATGCTCACATACCGTAATTTCTGGGTCTTGTCAACGTGTTCTTACTTCCCAAATTTTCTTAGAGTTTAGGGCATTCTGCACCAAGTGGGCTGCTTGATGAGCTCTTTTGAATATGAATACCCAGAATGCCTTTCCAGTTCACACTAGTGCAAGTTTCATAGCTTGGGTAACAAAATGCAAGGTTGAATGTGGTTTTGGAAGCATTGTGTCCTCTTCTGTTGGTTCTAAGTTAATTGCAATCAGGTCATATCAGCCTGGAGATATGACAGAGTCACACTTCCATAGGTAAATGGAAGCAGTACATGGATGGCTAACTTTCTAATGCTGAGCAGCCACAGAGTGGAGGAGCAACATAAATAGGCTAAGCAAGAGACTGGAAACAAGGGACTTTTCCCTGTGTTTTAATCTTGTTATTGTCTCAACTACACCCCAAAAGATGTAATGTAAAACCTTGCTCCCTTAATATACCCATCTGTAAAGTGGGGGACAGTACTTACTTATGCACTTTACAGCAGTGTGGGGCAGATTATACGTATTACTCTATTCATAAAGTGTTATTTAAGTTTTAATTGTTATACGTGGGATCATAGAAAGTGAGTGAACAGAGGGAGGAACTAGGATGACAAAGATGAGTGTTCAGGGAATGATGGGAATCAGAAAGGGGAGCAAGGGATGGGATAATAGAGAATGGTGTGAATAGGAAAATGGAAAGGAAATTCTTTTCAGAGACAGAGGAGACATAAGAAGGGGAAAACCAGAAGAATTGATAAGGATAGGAGAAGTCAAACATGGAAGAAGAGGGAGAAAAACAAATAACATTCACACACCTAACTTTCTTATTTGTGCTGCTTGATTTTATTTCTTTACCTGGTAGCTGTCTTACTGAAAGCCATAAGGGTCAATATTTTTGGGTAATTATATTAATATTACTGTCTAGTTCAGATTCAGTAGTTAAATATATGGAGGAACAGAGAACACATAGCCTACAGTTGGTTAGAATACACACAGTGACCAGTGACCAATGCAGAAGGGACAAGAAGCATGTCTAGCAACCCAATAGCCTTCAGCTTATTTGTTGAAGTGACCCTTGGAAAACTTTTTTCGGTGTTAGCAGCTATGTGTGGATCCCAGCAGAAAGCAACTGCGCTCCATCTCTAGAGAAATGGAGGTTGATGGCACCCCAAAAGCATTGTCACATGAATTTGTAAAGTTTGATGATTCCCATTAATCATTCAGTTAACAGTCTTCTTCCCAAGCACGACATTGAAGAGTAAGGCCAATCATGCACACAGCAGTGTGATCGTGGTAAACATAAGTCAGAGTTGACCAGGTCTGGAAAAATTGTTTTATAGGCTAGCTCCAAAGTGCTAAGGCCCACCCTGACTGGGACTCCCCATAGTCAGTACGCTGAAGCAATGCCACAGGGGAGAGCTATGGAGCTGCTGCTCTGCCAGAAGTGTTGCCTTTCAGGGGTGATGTAAAACTGAGGCCCATACTGTTTATGGCCAAAGGTCGCCTATCATTTTTCACAAGGATAGTAATGTTGGCCCCAGAGTGCTGGCCAATTGCAACATTGGCACACCCAACCTGTCCACCTCCATTTCCCCTGCAGTTTCAGATAGCTACTGCATTCTTCATAACATCTTGTCCTAAATTCCTGTGTGCCTCGGCCTCAAAGCCCCTGTCATTCACTTAGTGGGTAAAACAAGTCCTATTCATCATTTGTGAAGCACTTGGGGGTTCTTCTGGATGAGAGGCAGTAGGTAGATAGAAATTCTCTCCATGTGCTGCCCATCCTCCATGATTCATTTCAACCAACAGAAATTACAGAATGTAAATGAAATGAGGATCATATTGTAACCAATGGGATGCATTATGCAAATGAATGGAGGAGGAGGGAAAGGTTCAAGAGATGAGTCACACCTACATCAGGGGTCAAAATGCCACCAACCCAATAACAGCTTGCTCATAGGGCAACAGCACAGGAAGGAGAAAGGAATGATACAATTCATGAATTTCTCTTGGGTACCAACAAGTTTTTAATTTGCACCACGTTTCATTTCCTTCAAAATAAACTTGGGTTAGCAATGCTTATAAATAGCATGCATTTAAAAAATGCCACGCATCTAGCATGACTTTAGTTTCATTGCTATACGTCTCGCAAATAAGAGCCAGTTAAACAGGCTAGGAAATATTTACAGAGATGCATAGGAAATCAGGCACTTAAACCTTGTTTGTAGTAACAAGAGTTACATATTCAGTCTGTCGTGTAAAGCGCAGTCTGTTCTGGGGGAGTGTCTCAGAAAATGGTGTTGGGAGTTTCCATGCATATTGTGTCTCAGTGATTTTCTCCTTTTACAAGTAAAAAAATATGTATATTTTTTAATAATTACCAATCAGGAAACCTCAGCCTGGAATCTGAAAGCTGGGTTCTTTGCTTCTCATGCAGTCGCCTGTAATAAAGACTATTCAGACAAACTTCTGCCCACAGTTACACCCATGAAACCCAGTTATCTCCAGTGAGTTTGTACATAACTGAGGACAACGTTTGGACCTGAGTAGCAGCTGCACTGCTTCAGCCATCTGAACAGGACTAAGAATTAGTGGAAGTTTAGTTTTGTCACTGCAGTTAGCAGAGAGGACTGTGTATACATGCAGGAAGGGAGCAGATCTATTGAGCAAGAAGGTGCCATTTTGACAATATGTTGTCAGCTTATAACTGCTCTGATTTTTTGTCTTGCATTTCAGTCACTTAATAAAAAGACACTATGGTTGCCACTTTGGCCTTTCGGTTCAACCGTCAAGAAGTTAAATCAATTTATAGAGTGAATCAGTGTTCATATGCAATTTCCTTGTCTCCCAGACCTCACCCCCTTCTTATTCAAAACCTCAAAACCACTATGGGTAATTTCCCCAAGACCCACTTTAGACATTTGTGGCATTCAGCATCAAAAGTAAGTGCAAGCCGGCCAAAACCAGATATTCTTACCCTTTTGAGCATTTTCCTCCTGTTTCAGGGAATAAAGTAAGACAAGCCACTGCCCTCTTCCCCACAAAGCGAAATATTAACTGGAAATAGAAAGATTGGCACTGGTCCTGATTCCATTGAAATAAATGGGAGCTTTGCCAGTGACTTCAAAAGGTAACAAAGTAGTCATGCATGTTTGTATTTGTAACATCCCCTTAACCTACACCATCATCTCGCTACACCTCACTTCTTAGGAAACTTTCTCACAAGCACCAGAATGAGAGATCTTTATCAGACAGGCAAAATACATACATGCTCCTTACCACAGCTATCACCACTAGAAGTGTTGGTTCAACATGTAGGTTTTGTTAAAAAAGGGGAGGGGGACAGAAGGTTATTAAACCCCTATGAAGAAATATATTTTCAGAGCTTTTTAAGAATGTCATAGAAACAGGGAGTATTTGGAGGTTTAAACATTCCTGTGCAGCAGTGAAAGCCCAAAACAACAACATTTTGCTAGTGCGTGAGAACCAGAAAGTGCAACTGGCAATAAATGGTATTGACAGCCTAGTTGTACTGGAAGGGCAATGTAAACAAACACATCAGTGATCAAAAGTAAATTAGCTCTCTACAGTTTATTTCAGTTTTATAATTAGTTGTATTACAATAGCTCCTAGAAGCCAGAGTTGAGATTGGGGTCCCATTGTGCTAAGCACTGTACAAACACTAATTAGAGAATCCTAAAGAGGTTACAGTCTAAATAGACAAGCATGGGAGAAGAAACAGAGAGAGCGGGGAAGTCACTTGCCCAGTGTCAGGCAGAACCAAAAGTAGAACCCAAGTTTTCTAACTCCCAGTCCAGTGTCCCAACCACTAGACTAGCCTGCCTCAAAAACCTAGGCTATTATTAGTAGCAGAGCTAAGGAATTTAAGGGATGGATTTTATTGTTTGCATTGCTGTTATCTATCTGTAGCATAGTTTTGAAATTGCCACTAGAAAAATATTAGAAGCACTATTCCTCTAGGTTTCTTTGCTCCTCAGGCCACACACAGGGCACAGTTTACCATCATGGTACTCAGATGCACAGCTGTGGAACATATTCATTCAGTAGCATTAGTTGGTGCCTTGGCAAAATTCTCAAGCTGTCATGAAGACAGCCCTGGAGCACCCTTCTGGTCTGTCATGTGGTTGTGCTGTTGCTGCAAGTACAGATCTGGTTTCTGATCTGACCTCAGGCTCCAGGACAGTGTTTTTATTTAATTTACCTTTTTGATCTGCAGAAATTTGTGTTTTAATTTGAATTCAACAAAGCCCTGTGAAAATCCTCGGAACCTTTGACAGCCTTCCCCCTCCACTGCTTAAAGGGGGGTAACTTTTACAATAACATAGGTAAATTGGCACAATACATAAATATTTGTATGCTTTCTTATTTAATTAGAGGTGCCAGGCTGAAATGTAGTGTGTTTGCTAATTTCATAAACTAGCTACCTTAACTAAATCAGACACAGTGGTGCAAAAACCAAAAAAAAAGTGCCAGATGGCATTTTATTCCAAAAGGGATATTGTCATGCTTAAAGGGTGGTCTTTCTTTAAAGTATTCTTTAATCATTGTGTTTCTTGGTTTAAATTCTTGTTTGTACAGTATTCCTGTTGTTTAGGTTCAGAGATGGAGAGATTCTTTTTTTCATTTGATTGTTTCAAGGTCAGAAGTTGAATGTTGCCTGGATTTTTCCCCTTTTGTGGGTGGAGTGATCCAGAGTTTCACCCTCAAAATGTGAATCCAGTTTAGAGAGAGCAGCAGCAACTCAAGGGCAAAATTCCTACCAGCGCAGTTCTGCACAAGGTGGTAGGCACTGCATAAGTCTCAGTGTTGTGCTCATTACTGGACGCGGTAGGGCCCTCATTCAGCAACGGACTTAAGCACATGTTTAAAGTTAAGATTGTACTTAAGTCCCATTCATTCCAGCACAAGTGTGCTTAAATGCTTTGCTTAATTGGGGCCTAAGTGGGGTAAAGTGACTTTGCATGAATCATCGGCAGTCGGATACATTTCTCCCTCTATAAATAGAAATCCTGTTAACCCTAGCCGTTTCCAATTCTGAAGGCCTCAATCTTAGATTTTGCTGTCTACTAGCTGAGAGAGTTAATGCAGCAATTGAAGGCAGGCCTTATGCAATGCGACAGGTGCTAATCTTCCAGGAAATTCATCCTACATCTCACCCACTAAGGGAATTTTATATAAAATGGCTTAATGTCTCCTTAAACGTGTCAGCGAGCATGCGAGGACCACACAGATTTGGTTCCACTGAAAGTAATAGAGTGAAATTGTCTGCATAATTATTTTAGTTGGATGGAGAATCTGCAGTTCTCCCTTGCTTCAGGAAATAAACCTCTGTTAAAACCATATGGCACTATTCTCCGAAGAGATGCGATTACAGAGGCACTTCCCTTTCAGATATCAAGGCAAAATTAGAGAAAGTAGTTGTGTTTGTGCATAATAAATACAACTGTTTCTCTTGGTGAGCAAATATGAAAGTGTCCTTTTGGCTTTTGCGTGTGAGTGTGTGTGTATATATACTTGCTTAATTTATGCATTGCAATAAATGATACAGCAATTGCAAAATGTCTGAGACCCAGAAGGCATGTATTGTTATGTATACATAGCAAAAATATATAGTAAAAAAGTCTGTCAGGTTGAATTAGGCCCCGAGTTTAGGTTCTGTAAAAGCATTTTAAAAACCCATGATCAAGAGAGAGAATCGTCACCTTCCCCCGCCTCCCCCCCGCGCTTTTTTTAAAGTTCCTAGTAAAAGGGAAGGGTATTTAAATGTTCAAGGAGAAGTAAAAATAGTAGGTAAAAACTTTACACATCATACAAGTGACCCCGAGATTACTGTAACTTTAAGAGAATAAAGATGTGACCGCAGTTTGTATATAGTCAATTTCACTGTTTCTTATAAATAGCTCAGCCCCAGTTTTGCACCTGGATCCAGGCAGGCAGACAGACCTCTGGTCCTGCTCAAACACACTGAGTCCTGCACAAAGCTTCTTCTGGAATCAGAGCCTGAGGGAGCAATCCCACAAACCCTTCCCCATATAACTGTATGCATGCGAGTAGCCCCATTGATACCAACGGGACTACTCACATAAGTAAAGTTACCCCAGTGCATAAGTATTTGCAGAATCAGGCCCTTAGCTAGTCAGTTTCCCATGTTGTTAATGTGAGAAATGTCCAAAATGAGATAGGAAAGTGTGAAAACCACAAAACTTGATAGAACAGATGTAACTGCTCTAACCATTATTTGAATATGACTTGACTGCCTCTTTAAGTTCAGTGGGCCCAGTTCTCCACTCACATCAGTTTTACACAAGTACATTTCCATTGAATTCAGTGGAGATTTACACCAGAATATGTGAGACGATAATCAGACTTGTGCACCAGAAAGTAAAATTGCCTCAAACAAAAGCAAAAGTAATGAAAACTGTTTTCATTGTCAAAGCTGAGTGAAGTGCAGAAAGTAAACAATCTGCATAAAGGGTGAAAAACAAATGTCCTATTAATATTTATTCAGTTCTAATAACCTAAGGTGTTGGCAATGACAGACATGGAAAATATTATTTTTATTAAAACAACAAGGAGTCTGGTGGCAACTTAAAGACTAACAGATTTATTTGGGTATAAGCTTTCGTGGATAAAAAACCCACTTCCTTTTGTTTTTGTGGCTACAGACTAACACGGCTACCCCCGATACTTGATTATTTTTATTATAATTCAGTTTTTAAACTAGTCTCCCTTTAGTCTTATCTACCTTGGTTTTTAAACCAGTGAGATTTGTACACATAGCTACAACTATTTAAAAAACCAACAACACAGAGTGATTTAGCTATATCTACTGTAGGAACATAAAATAATTACACCCACACTCTGTACACAGGAGCAGATTCAATTGCGGCTTATTTGCATAGTGTTTTCCCTTGAGTTGGACCCTGATAGAGACCTCACTAATGAGCACATTGTAAAAATCTGCATAGACTCACATGATCATCCCGCAAGTCACACCAGTTTTAAATATAGAGAACCCAATTTTACCCTCCAGTACACAAGTGCAACTCCTGTTACATAGGACTTCAGAGTGCAGAGCTGGCCCCACAGTTTCGTTGTTCATGAACTCTTCTTAGAAACTTACCTTACCTTAAAAATTTCACACATCTCCAATGCTGCATCTCAGATATATTTCATGGTACTGATCTCCCCCCCGCCAAACCCTTTAGGTCTTGACTTGCTGCATAGCTGTAGGTAAATGCATTGGTATATGTACGCTATCACAGACGACAGTGCATGGTTTTTATGGAGCAGGTAGACCCAGCCTAGAAGAAGAGCACTGGTCACATGGAGTCTGAGTTTAGGCCTGAGCTCAGTCCCAAACTCTAATCCAGTCCATTAGGTGAGCAGGGGCTGGGAGCCTTCACAGGCCCTTAATGAAGGAAGAAGCATCTTGTCTGGCTTTCTGGCAACCCGTTCTGGTCACTGCAAGGAGCAGTCATGATGGGCCCAGCCTTCCTCCTTCAGAAGATCACCAGATGATAGAGTGAAAAGAAAAGGGACGGATGCAAAAGGAGCTCAGATGACCCTCTGATTGTGAAGAAGCTAGAGAGAGCAAGTAGTTTCCTTTCTTTTCATTGGGCAGTGCTGAGAGTACTCCAGCTACTAGCAGAAGCAGGCTATCATTGGAGAAGATCACCCTGTCATTTTAAAATTTTACTCCTTTCTTCCTTTTAGAAGTTCTCTGAAGCTGGAAAATATGTTCTGTGGCCTTTTTTTCTCCTTTTCCATTTGGATTTATTTTATTAAACCGGTTAGCTCAGCAATGTTTCAAGGTTATGCACCACCAAAACATCTCCACTCTTCAACATCATCAATGGTGTTACCAGAGCTCTCTGGTTAATGTTTTTTAGGGTGACAGCAAGTGTGAAAAATCAGGACAGGGGGTGGGGGATAATAGGAGCCTATATAAGAAAAAGACCCCAAAATCGGGACTGTCCCTATAAAATCAGGACATCTGGACACCCTAATGTTTCTAAGGTCTTTCCAAATGTTAAACACATACACATACATTGTATATATACATACATACTCACATGCACCCACATACATTGTGTATATATATATATACATACACAGATACACACACACAGAGGAGCGGGTATATTTGTGTGCATATACATCTTTGAACACCATTAATTTCACAGCTGCACTTTTGAAAAGCTTGTGATTTTTATACGTGGACATTTACAGCTTCTGTTTCTTTGATTTTTGATTTTTTCTTTGATTTTTTTTTCTCCAAAGGATCTCACCTACAATGTAATGTGCAAGTGGTTTTCTTTTTAACAGGGAATCATGGCACTAGCCACAGCATGGTCAAAGCAAAGTGTGCGAGTTAGAGTCTATCATAAAAAAAAGGGAAGGGGCTTTGTGAAGGATTGCATAGTTAAATGAATTGGTAACAAGACAGAGACTTTCATTTCTAGGTTGCTGGATCCATTCCAGCCCAGGTTGGTAGTGACCAAAAGTTAATACCATCATAGTTTATGCTAATTTATGTAAAATGAGTTGGTTGTCTCAGTCCAGGTCTTATACTGCAAGTGTCTAATTTCACAACACTGCCATTGTAACAGGCACCCTTGTTAACAAGCTGAGATTGGAATAGGCATAGAGACAACTATTCCCTCCCACCTTAAAGTTGGTCCCACAAGTCAAGGCTAGGGCATAATGAAGAACCTTGTACCCAGGTTTCAGAGTGGTAGTCATGTTACTCTGTATCATCAAAAAGAAAGAGGAGTACTTGTGGCACCTTAGAGACTAACAAATGTATTTGGGCATAAGCTTTCGTGGGATAAAACCCACTTCATCAGATGCATGGAGTGGAAAATACAGTAGGAAGATATATATATATATACAGAGAACATGAAAAGATGGGGGTTGCCATACCAACTCTAACGAGACAAATCAATTAAGGTGCACTATTATCAGCAGGAGGAAAACAACTTTTGTAGTGATAATCAGGATGGCCCATTTCAAACAGTTGACAAGAAGGTGTGAGTAACAGTAGGGGTAAAGATGTAGAAGCACTCTACACCAACATTCCACACAAAGATGGACTACAAGCCATCAGGAACAGTATCCCCGATAATGTCACGGCAAACCTGGTGGCTGAACTTTGTGACTTTGTCCTCACCCACAACTATTTCACATTTGGGGACAATGCATACCTTCAAGTCAGCGGCACTGCTATGGGTACCTGCATGGCCCCACAGTATGCCAACATTTGTATGGCTGACTTAGAACAATGCTTCCTCAGCTCTCGTCCCCTAAAGCCCCTACTCTATTTGTGCTACATTGATGATGTCTTCATCATCTGGACCCATGGAAAAGAAGCCCTTGAGGAATTCCACCAGGATTTCAACAATTTCCATCCCACTATAAACCTCAGCCTGGACCAGTCCACACAAGAGATCCACTTCCTGGACACTACAGTGCTAATACGTGTTGGTCACATAAACACCACCCTATACCGGAAACCTACTGACCGCTATACTTACCTACATGCCTCCAGCTTCCATCCAGACCACATCACATGATCCATTGTCTACAGCCAAGCTCTAAGATACAACCGCATTTGCTCCAATCCCTCAGACAGAGACAAACACCTACAAGATCTCTATCAAGTATTCTTAAAACTACAATACCCACCTGCTGAAGTGAAAAAACAGATTGACAGAGCCAGAAGTCACCTACTACAGGACAGGCCCAACAAAGAAAGTAACAGAATGCCACTAGCCGTCACCTTCAGCCCCCAACTAAAACCTCTCCAGAGCATCATCAAGGATCTACAACCTATCCTGAGGGACGATCCCTCACTCTCACCTTGGGAGACCTTGGGAGACAGACCAGTCCTCGATTATAGACAGCCCCCCAACCTGAAGCAAATACTCACCAGCAACCACACACCACACAACAAAAACACTAACCCAGGAACCTATCCTTGCAACAAAGCCCATTGACAACTCTGTCCACATATCTAGTCAAGGGACACCATCATAGGACCTAATCACATCAGCCACACCACCAAGGGCTCATTCACCTGCACATCTACCAATGTGATATATGCCATCATGTGCCAGCAATGCCCCTCTGCCATGTACATTGGTCAAACCGGACAGTCTCTACACAAAAGAATAAATGGACACAAATCAGACGTCAAGTATTATAACATTCAAAAACCAGTTGGAGAACACTTCAACCTCCCTGGACACTCAATTACAGACCTAAAAGTCGTAATTCTTCAACAAAAAAACTTCAAAAACAGACTCCAACGAGAAACTGCAGAACTGGAATTAATTTGCAAACTGGACACCATTACATTAGGCTTGAATTAAGACTGGGAGAGGATGGGTCATTAGACAAACTAAAACTATTTCCTCATGCTAATTTTTTCCTCCTATTGTTACTCACACCTTCTTGTCCACTGAAATGGGCCATCCTGATTATCACTATACATTTTTTTTTCTCCTGCTGATAATAGCCCACCTTAATTGATTTGTCTTGTTAGAGTTGGTATGGCAACCCCCATCTTGTCATGTTCTCTGTGTATATATATACTGTATTTTCCACTCCATGCATCTGATTAAGGGGGTTCTAGCCCCAAAAAAAGCTTATGCCCAAATAAATGTGTTAGTCTCTAAGGTGCCACAAGGACTTTCTTGTGCCCAAGCTGTATCTGCAGAGAAACTGTGACTCTAGGACTGTCAGACAGTCCACAAGCACAAAAGTCACCAGAGAGTCATTGTGAATATTCTGGTAGTACTTGGCATGTGTTAGGCACTTTCCATATAAAGAGATAGCCCTTGCTTGCAGGAGCTTGTAGTCTAATGCCCTGAAACAGGGTTACACATAGGCAGAGCCCATTGCAAGATTGGCGTCTAAGAAGACTAACAATGTATAAAGGGTGGAGGAGAAGGATAACTCATGCAGGCAAAATAGATCCAATTTATACAGTGCATACTTAAAAAAAGTAATTGAACTGGCCTCCAAGGCCCCGGTATGTTGACATTATTAGTTGGCTGATTTCTTGTAGGTGTCGTGGGAAAAGGTACTTTAATATTTATTATATTATCATCATCACTATCTAAGCTAGAAAACGCCAAGCAGAACTGTCGTGTTGCTGTATTACAAGGACCTTCTTTGCGGAAGAGGGAGAAAGGGAAATTCTATGAAGAATCTCCCCCTGCAGTAGCCCAGATGCTGTTCAAAAGCCTTCACCGTGTGTTTATCATTTCAGTTAGCAATGCTGTAAATGACATCACACACTGCTTGCGTTGGACTCACTCCAGCTTCCCTCCCCCCCAGACTGGTCCTCTTCCTACTCCCCTTCCCCCTGCATACATTCTTTGGGATTTGCTGCCTACTGGTAGCCAAGCATACAGAGATGCGGGGTGGGGGGGGATTTATTCAGTATGAATCTGTTTTCCTATTGTTTTTAAGTTCATGGGAGGCTCCCTGTTACTAAACAAATTTTACAACTGAAGGCAAAGGGGGTCAGACTCCTGCTAGAGCCTTTCTAAAGAAGATATTCCATTGTGGCCAAACATAGCTCATTAATTGCCTAGCTATCCCTCTGCCTTCCCTCCTAAATTGCTGCTTGATATTGACATCAGACCTAACCTTTCAATCTAATGAGCAGGTTAAATATTTTAACATTGGCTTAGGCCCTGATTTAGCAAGGACCCACTCCATTATTACCTGTTCAACAAAGCCCTTAAGCATGCGTTTAACTTTAGTTATATACTTATTTCTCATTAAGTCATATGCTTTAAACGCTTTGCTGAACTGGGGCCGTAATGTAATCCCATTATTAATATAGCTGACCTGCGGCAGGTGAGGTCAGCCCTACAGGCTTGGGGCCAGATTCTGCCCCCAGATACATATGTATAAACCTGGAATCACTCTACTGAAGTCAATGGATTTACATTCATGTAGCTCAGCGCAGAATCTGGCCCTCTCTCTTTTCCTTCTAAGACCGACAAAGAGTGAATGATCCCTTCTGAGATCCTTCTGAGTGATGTGTTCTCAGGAGCAGCGTCCCTTCTTTATTACATGCAAATAACAATGCTGTCCTGTTGTACTCTCCCAGAATTTTAAAGCCTTTCACTGCATTGGCGAGATTTCCCTCCACTTTCCCTGCAGACTGGGGTTGTGAGTTCAATCCTTGAAGGGGCCATTTAGGGATCTCGGGCAAAACTCTGCCAGGGGACAGTACTTGGTCCTGCTAGTGAAGGCAGGGGACTGGACTCAATGATCTTTCAAGGTCCTTCCAGTTCTATGAGATAGGCATATCTCCATATATATATATTTTTAAAGACTGTGATTAGCACCCCCAAAAAAATCTGTATTCATGGTCTTGTATTTTTAACATTCTTTCCCTTCTGGGGGCATTGGAGTTTTACAATTTGCTACATTGTTTTCAAATACAATCTTGTGCCTTAACTCAGTGAATCTCAACCTTTCCAGACTACTGTACCCTTTTCAGGAGTCTGATTTGTCTTGCGTACCCCCGAGTTTCACCTTGCTTAAAAACTACTTGCTTACAAAATCAGACGTAAAAATACAAAAGTGTCACAGTACACTATTACTGACAAAATTGCTTATTTTCTGTGTTTTACCATATAATTATAAAATAAATCAATTGAAATATAAATATTGTACTTACATTTCAGTGTGTAATACATAGAGCAGCATAAACAAGTCATTGTCTGTATGAAATTTTATTTTGTACTGGCTTTGCTACTGCTTTTTATGTAGCCTGTTGTAAAATGAGGCAAATATCTAGATGAGTTGAGGTACCCTCTGGAAGACCTCTATGTACCCCCAGGAGTACACGTATCCCTGGTTCAGAATCACTGCCTTAACTAAGCTGGTGGTTTGTGGCAGCAGAAATGATCCATTATCTCTCGTTCTCCAGGTTGGCATGGATAAGGGGTGCACAGGTTCCATCTCTAGATGGTAGTAATAGCTGCTCAACACATAGAATCACCTCCTGTCAGGGCAGCTGCACCTGTATTTTCCCTCCGTCATCCAAAAAGGGCACCAACTCTCAGGCGTCCAGTTCCCCAGCTGTTGCCTGTCTTGGGTGGAGACCCACGTCTCTCTCCCCACTCCCTTCTGCGCAGTTCCCTGTCTTCACTGTGTTATTCCTGGCAGAAGCAAGCTGCCCAAGCATACCTGCTTGCCTTCTCTTCAGAGATGGATAACCATGATTGTCAACAGTTGTAAGTTACCACACAGTTCTTTCTGTGCAAGCCTATTTTACTCTACAGAGAAAAGCTATAAAAATAATAAAAGAACCTACATTGATACTAATAAGCCTATCAGAGATCACTTCAACCCTAACATGGGCTGTGGCTGGAGCTGTCTTTCCAAACCCGCCCCAAGGAGTTTCTTGTGTGATCACAAGCTCCTCACGGCCTCACCTCAGAACAAACACCTAGTCATATGGGGCCTCTGTAGGCCCTGTCCTTCCAACTCTACCCTAAGGGTACGTCTATACTTACCCGTCGCGTCGGAGGAGTCCAATCGATCTTCTGGGTTCGATTTATCGCGTCTAGACGCGATAAATCGAACCAGGAAGTGCTCCCCCGTCGACGCCGGTAATCCTGCTCTGCAAACGGAGCAGGCGGAGTCGATGGGGGAGCCTGCGCGCCGCGTGTGGACCACAGGTAAGTTCGAACTAAGAGACTTCGACTTCAGCTACGTTAACAAAGTATCTGAAGTTGCGTATCTTAGTTCGACAGGGGGGGTTAGTGTAGACCTAGCCTAAGAGTTGGAAGGACTGGAATGGGTTACCTAGGGAGGTGGTGGAATCTCCTTCCTTAGAGGTTTTTAAGGTCAGGCTTGACAAAGCCCTGGCTGGGATGATCTAGTTGGGGTTGGTCCTGCTTTGAGCAGGGGGTTGGACTAGATGACCTCCCGAGGTCCCTTCCAACCCTGAGATTCTATGATTCTATGATTCTAAGGATTGGAGCTCCTGCCCATTTGATCAAGAAGAGGGCCCCGAGCCAGTTTAAAACTAGGCTGTTTATCCAAAAATCCTTTTTTTGTCTATTGGTCCCAATGGCTGATAACGGAGGAAATACGTAAGCATCCCCGTCCTCCTAGAGCAAGTACATATAATGCCCACAACAGCACATAAACAACTGCATTTTTAATACAGTGGGACCTCACGGTATTAAACCTAATTCAATAAGGTTTAACTTAATTCAGTAAAGTTTATCATAATTCCATAAGGTTTGTCCAGGATGTTGCCAGTCTGTCACGAGAATAATAAAAACAACAAAACAACCACTATTATTTAATAATATTAATAATCCTTTGCACTTTCAGAGTATGCTTCATCCAGAGATCTTGGAGCTCGTAAAGGCTGAGTCTGATTTAGTACTGTGTTAGTCTAGTTTTACCCCAATGTAACTTCATTGAAACCTACTGGAGTTTAGTCACACTCAGACCTGCTAAAACCAACGTAGTAGCACACTGGTGAATCAGGCTCACTAATTCATTTAGCCTAGTAATGCCCCCGGGAGTCAAGGAGGCAGATAAATATTTTTATAGATGGAGAAAACTGGCTTTCTCAAGTTTTAGTTACTTAAGTCCCTATTTAGGCACCCAAGAAGCAGCCTGGTTTTAGCTATTGACTTCAGTGGAAGCTGCAGCTGCTCATCACCACTGAGAACACCAGGCCCAAAGCTAGTTTAAGAGCCTAACTTGAGGCACTTAAATTTCAAAATGTTGCCCAAGCGACTTACTCAAGATTATACAGCGAGTCAGTGGGAAACCCCAGAACTCTCAACCCCTCTGTCTCCACCCCTTTCAACTCCATGCTCTAACCACCAGACAGTGCTTTCTCCCTTAAGGTCTTGACACAAGAAGTCAGTCCACCCCATCTGCCACCTGGCACAAGACTGTCACTAGTGAGATCACCAGAAAGGGGACAGAGCATAACAAAGAGAAGGGATCAAAATGGTGGCTGACCACAATGAGGATTGGGGGGAATCTTCAGGACACCATCTCAACTAGCATCAGTTAGTGCATCAGTTATGCATCACTTAAGGCTAGGCATCTGTAAGACTTAAGTGTTGCATAGGCTTGTGCTGGCACTCTGCCCAGAGGTGAATTTCACCCGGTGAACTGAATGGATTCTGTCACATGTCTGCTGCCCCATTAAACCCATATATTACCAGCAGCATAAGACTTTCATCATATTCCGGCCTCTTAACCAGGCTTTAGATTGTAAAAGCAAGAGCAGAGAAGAAGGGTGTTAAGCATAATTTTTACTGGGGAAACCACCAATTCTTTATACCTTTCGAAAGGAAGAAAGAGAGACATCCATCAAACTGTCATTGCAGATTAGATGCCACAAACCTAAGCCTATGGAGCAGCCAGGAATCTGTAAACCTTTTAAAGGCTACGCCTGTTTTTGATTTTTTTTTAAACCTTTATAGATTTTCGTGGAAAATATTAATGGGCTAAGGGATGTTTCATGTTTCTCTAAGGTCTGACAGACTCTACACAAACTGGATAGAAGTCCAGTCTTATGGTTCAGGTTAATTAGTTTCTGTGTTATGACCAAGAACAAATAATACTGTCTGTCTGTCTGTCTTATTAAGGCAAGTTTGAAAAGCTGCATTTGATTTAAAAAAAAAAAAGACTGCTGCATCCTGGCTTCTGTCTACATTTAGCCTGATTTGAGATGCCCTTTATATAACAATAATTTGATACTACTCACAATACTTGGCACCCCGAGCGCTAGAGTGGAATGTAACAAGAACACTTTAGCAGGTCTGAGTGTGAGTAAACTCCAGTAGTGTTGGAATGAAAGGGTAGGGCATTCAGTGTATGTCTCTCCCTCGCTTGGCATTCACAGACAATAAGAACTCAAGGATTAACATGCTAGACTCCGTTTATTACACATGGGTGGATAAAGCAATTACCTGTCTATCAAGGCTGTAGTAAATTGTGCAATAGCATTAACTATGGGTGGATATGTGGATAAATGCTATTCTGCCACAGAGGGTGCTGATACACAAGATAATCCTTCAAGTCTAACTTGTAAAGACTGTTTTCCTTTGGAGTTTATATCATGTTTCCGTTGCAAGCATAGACTGAAACGGTGTCTTTTTTATTTTCAATTGCATTTTCAGCTCCCTTTAGCCATCTGAATTTTATCAGAGAGGTTATTTTAGAAACATCCCTTCTGTAATTAAGTTTAAACAATCTGCTTAAAACCTGTTGCACAGATAGAAACACAATAGTCTTTTCATGCAGTAAAACAGTCCCACACACGAATCCCTCCCTTATTGCTGGACTGTTGTATCGTCCATGCCTGAACTCCCATTCTAACCACAGCATTCAGCCAGTAATATGCCCTTGGTTTTGGAGAGGGAAAAAAACAAAACGAAAGTGCACCCTATTGATGTCTAGAGAGCAGAGGATTGCAAGACAGCACACAATTGGAGAGGTCTTAGACTAGATTAAAACTAAGTACCTTAAATCTGTTTTAATGATTGTGTTTACATCTCCCCCTCTTCGGTCCTTTAAAGTAATCAGGTTTCGCAAGCGTTAAGAAAACCACCCCCCTCCCCCGCCTGTTGGAGAGAAGCCAGTTCAAAGCAAGAGATTTTTTTCACTCTCCCCTCACCCTCCTTCTTTTTCTAGGATCTTTACTGCTCTTCAGTGTGCAAGACCAGGCTAAGGACCTACTGTATAGAGTAGTTTTACCTTTTTATTTTTTAAAAAAATGTTTCTTCCCATTCTTTATAGAGATTGTTTGATAACAATGAGGATGATAAAGTCAGGATGAGGAGCTCTTGCTCTTTTGAAAAGCAGCTCCCTTTAAAAAAATTTCCCTTTGCTCAAAAAAAAAAAAGCAGCAATAAATAGACCCAAACCAAACAAAAACAAAACATAAAATAAATAACAGGAAAAAGAGTTCAGCAGATACTAGCATGCAGAGGGAATGAAGCCAGGGACTGGGAACTGCGTGAAAGTCTCTGTTTCTATGATTGTCTTTAGAATCCTTGAAACAAACTTGCCAAACATGGCTAGCTTGGTTGATGGCACATACACTGGTGCATTATGTTCTTTAATGAGGTTTAAAGGTGAACGAGAGTTGCGTTGAGATGCAGGGGGCTCCAACACGCTCTCTGTCTTCCCCGTGTGTTTGTGACGGGAGGGTTATTTAAAAAAAATATCCATTGCGTTGCGTGAATTTAAAAGCCTGGAGGAAATGGTGAATCACATGGCTGAGCTGGGGAAGATCTCCCAACGGGAGATGGGAACTCCTTTAATGCACAGTTCTGAGCTGCAGAACAGAGGAGAATGGGTTTGGGGTGGAAGGGTAGATGCCAAAGCACTGAGCACCTGTAGCGCAGCAGAAAGTCTGAAGTGAAGCGTGGATCTCTCTGGGTGGGGCAGGAGGGAAGGAGGAGACACTTCCTTATGCCACACTGCAGTGTGATTTTGAGCAGAGCACAGGGGAGACGGGAAAGTGGGGGATTCCTGAACTGTGGCAGCCTCAGGCTGGGCTGAGGAGCAGGGCAGAAGGGCAGAGTAAAGGTGATCCCGGGGAAGCAGTTCCAGTCAGGGCCACGAGGGAAACCCTTCCTTCACTTCTGCGCTTGCTCTTTTCTTGGGGCTCCTTTTCTCTTTCATAGCTCCAGGTGTTCTAGAAGTGAAACACTCGCAAGGCAAATGTAGTGGCAGCACTGAGCTCCCGCACACAGGACCCATAGGGCCTAGTAGAGGGAATAACAGCTCCCCCGCCGTGACCACCACCACTGCCCCACTGATCTCAATGGGCACAGGGTTGGGGCTGTTGAAACACTGCCCCCGCTGGAGCTGGTGAGGTACAGCAGCCAATTTTCACATCCATAGATAATATTCTGGGGGAGGGAGGGTTATATCTCAACTGCTGTGATTTGCTGAAAAACCTGACCGCCTAAAGTGTCCTCCCGGCTGTGCGTGTGTGTGTAGGTGTGTTTGCTTTTCGTAGGCCATGACTTTGTTAAAAAGAAATCGAAATCTTAGCACTTTATATTTTCAAATATTTTACAAGCCCTGGTCTTGATTCACTCCCATGGGCACAGAGGGATGCAGTTTGCCCCACGGTGGAATTACTCCTCAATCTGCAGGAAACTTTAAACTTCAGATGGGGCTTCGCGGGAGTCCCATCTAGGCAGGCTAGCTGTTGAGCTACACTGAAGCTTGCTCTTGCTCCCCAGTGGGAAAATTCCTACTGAACTGGGAGATGCACTGAGGGCCAGATCTTGCACCATTTAAGTGCCAAGGCTCAAATCCCATCCTTGGCTGACCCTATCCACTTTGGGCCTGATCTAAAGCCCAGTGAAATCAATGAAAAGACTGACTTCCATGGGATCTGGATCAGCCCTTTGTTGGCAGTGCTTTGAACCTATCCAAGATCATTGTATCACTGGGGTGAGGGAATTGGAAAGAGGTGGTCAGCTGGGATTCCACTAGTGGACTGAATTGGGCCCTAAGAATAAGAAATCAGGTCAGCTGAGCCTGTTTGCTGTGTTTGTTTTCATGTAATTTATTTATTTATTGGTCAGTTTCAGGTGTATTTTTGACCTGCTCTGTGTAAAAACCTCTCTGCTTTAAAAACAGAAACCTTTGGGGGTCTTGATTTTTGTCCATATGCGTGTGTAACCCTCATTAATGCTAATGGGAGTCCTGTGTGCATGGTTGGGAGTAAACTGTAATGTAAACTGGTGCCGTTAGCTATTTAAAAAACAAACATCTTTTCCCCTCCCCTGAGTGAATTAAAGCCAGTATTGCGCCTATGTAGCGCCTTGTTTTACGAATTATAAAAACTTTTCCTATGTAGAACCTATGGCCTAATTATGTAATTATGTCTCTTGGGTAGATATTTTTCTTCTCATAATTATGTCTTTACCCAAGAGACTGGAAGGGCTCCAAGCTTTCCGCTTTCATGGGTAGAAATTGTTTGGCTCTCTTTTTCATTCTTGTTGATGAATTTTGAGTTGTATGCAGCATGTATGGCTTAGCGAGAGGCACTGCATAGGGAAAGCAACAAGGAGCACAATGGTTTGTCACAAACAAATATTTACAGGAATATGGATTTAGTAAACGGGAGCTTTTTTGGCTCAGTTGAGGGACCTTGCTTGCGAAGAGCTAACGTGATCCTTCTGGACAGAGGTTGATTTATGTCACTCTTGTGTTACCTCTAGAGCCCAGGTAGACAGTTGCTTTGGAGCTGTATCTTGCTAACATGATGTATTGTCTGAACATTATAAGAAAGATAAATATCCCTGCCTGAATCAACGACGTCATTCACTGCCACCACTACAAGCTATCTAGAAGTTCTTGGGCCCAATTTTGAGCTGTTTCACCAGGGTAAATGCAGAGTAGTTCCTTTGACTTCAGATTTACGCCAGTATAATTGAGATCAGAATCAGGCCCATAGAGACATGTCAGGCTGGAAGTTCACATGTGCAAATCCTATTGATATTAATGGGATCAAGTGCAGTAAGATGTCCAGCGACAATGGGGCTTGAAAGAAACTTTTCCTTTTTCAAGTTTCAACTTTAACTTTTCCTTTTTCTACCGTTAGTGGGGAGAGGGAATAATCAGAGATTCCACCCTTAGGCCCTAAACCTGCTACCATTGAAGTCAATGGAAAAAAACATCAATGGGCTACAATCTAATTCTTTATGCTGCCCCCTTCCTGGAGCTCCCATGTGTGTTACTCAAGGCTGCCACCTCCTTTTGGTTCACATCTCTCCTTTAAACACACATCTTCTGCCAATCACAGTCTGATGTCACAAACTTGGAAATGTACAGAAAGCCTGAACACCCCTTTGGCCACAAAGAGTAATCTGGACGTGTTGCGTTGTCTACCCTTTCAGACTGTAAGTGGCCTGGGACAATGACCATCACTTCCTCTGTGTTTATACAGTGCTGAGCCCTCTGTTGGCATATAACAACAAATAACAGCTGTGCCTAGATATTGAGGCAAATATTGCATGTCAGAGCCTCCATTCTAATTGGGATCACCAACAAAATCTATGCACAACAGATGGGTGTGTAGGATCTTAATTTCAGCTTTGTTTATTAATTTCCTATGCTAGGCTTTCATTACAAAGATATTTGACTCCCCCATCATTTGCTGTTTCTGTTGTGAAAAAAGCATATCAAAGTGAAAGAGGTGCAACTGGGTGAAGATTGAAAATACCCAGCCTGCTCAGGGATAATAAAAACATCTGTCGACAATCTGGTAACCAGAGCTTCCTGGTACCATAAAAAATTAGTGGGTGGTTTGCTTGGTGCTAAAAAGAGAGTTCTACATTGTCACTGCATATGGCTAGACCAAGTATAATCTGATTAATTTTCAGCCCCACACCCAAAAGCTACAGAATAAAAAAAAAAGGTAAAAATCTTGGGGCATCAGATTTACATTAGGGTTCTCCAGGTTGACCTCTGAAATGTTCATTTGAAGTGGCCAGAGGGTGTCAACTAAACTGACAGTAAGAGCCCAGTGATCAGAGAAAATGTCACCTGCCAGCAGACATGGACAGCATTTCTGTGATCCAGGAAACTAGGAAGCAATCAGATCCATCTAGAGTCAAAGCTATAACTTTTTTTATGCCCTGGATGGAATGGGTAATGTATGATAGCTATGTTGCACTGCTACAGACTAGGGACCGAATGGCTGGGCAGCAGTTCTGCAGAAAAGGACCTAGGGGTTACAGTGGACGAAAAGCTGAATATGAGTCAACAGTGTGCCCTTGTTGCCAAGAAGGCTAATGGCATTTTGGGCTGTATAAGTAGGGGCATTTCCAGCAGATCGAGGGACGTGATTATTCCCCTCTATTCGGCACTGGTGAGGCCTCATTTGGAGTACTGTGTCCAGTTTTGGGCCCCACACTACAAAAAGGATGTGGATAAATTGGAAAGAGTCCAACGGAGGGCAACCAAAATGATTCGGGGGCTGGAGCACATGACTTATGAGGAGAGGCTGAGGGAACTGGGATTGTTTAGCCTGCAGAAGAGAAGAGTGAGGGGGGATTTGATAGCTGCTTTCAACTACCTAAAAGGGGGTTCCAAAGAGGATGGCTCTAGACTGTTCTCAGTGGTAGAAGATGACAGAACAAGGAGTAATGGTCTCAAGTTGCAGAGGGGGAGGTTTAGGTTGGATATTAGGAAAAACTTTTTCACTAGTAGGGTGGTGAAGCACTGGAATGGGTTACCTAGGGAGGTGGTGGAATCTCCTTCCTTAGAGGTTTTTAAGGTCAGGCTTGACAAAGCCCTGGCTGGGATGATCTAGTTGGGGTTGGTCCTGCTTTGAGCAGGGGGTTGGACTAGATGACCTCCTGAGGTCCCTTCCAACCCTGAGATTCTATGATTCTATGATTCTATGATAGCCCGTATGTGCCATCTTTAACATGTTCCTGACTGAAGCTTTCCTACTTCGATTGGCAAGTTTGAGTAGCATGTGAAATTATGGCATACATGTCTAGCCAGGGTTTTGGTTTGTTTTATGACATTGATTGTGTCAAATCTATTTTCACACTCTGAATTGGTGCTGCAACTCCTGCAGCAGGTTAACCACAGTGCAGTCTGCTTCCAGAAGCTTTGATATACAGGTTTAGTTAAAAAAAGAGATAGGGTAGGATTGATAGACTAGGATATTGCTCATTGTAATGATGTGGTAGATTCACAAAAGTAGGCGCCTAAGGCTGGGTTAGGCTCCTATGTCCCAGTTTAAGCTCCACTGCGATTCACAAAACTCCCTCTGAATCCTGTAAGTGCCTGAATGCACTTGGTTTCTTAGTTTTTTCAATAAGAAGGTGGCTAGGAGCCCGTGTTTCCACCTCTGGGCATGTGCGCTGCTGCCTCACTATAAACATCTATCTCCCACCTCAATCCCAGCGCAACATACAACCCGAGGGAAGACAGGTGTTTGGCCACCTAATTTGTTTGTGGGGCCCCATTCGGTAGGTGTGCTCAGAAGCTGCCCACCAGATCAGGCCCTGCACTTGACTTCACACAAAGCAGCTGAGAGAGGGAAAGGAGGAGGAGCTCCCTCATAACTTTTAACTCAGTGGTTAGGGTACTCACCTGGCATGTGGGATACCCGCCCAGTTCAAGTCCCCCCTCTGTGTGATGAAAAGAGATTTGGATAAAGATCTGCCACATTGTAGGTGAGTGCCCAAATCACTAGTCTATGGGATATTCTGATGTGGGGCTCCCTCAGACTCTCCTGTTGAAGTTATTCCACTGTGGATAAATACTTAGAGTCATTGGAGCCGGGAGAGCGGACCCTGGGTCTCCCACATGCTCTGTGCACAAGGCTATTGAGTGATTCTCATAGTTGTGCTCTCTCTCTCTCTCTTTCTCTTGCACATGCACTCTCTCTGGCCCAAATTACTTAGTATTTGGCTGCAGTGGAACAGCTTAAACAGGAGAGACTGAGGGATTCCCTCCCCCCCCATCAGAATATCCCACAGACCCCTGGCACTCTCCTGAGCTGTGGCAGACCCCTGTTCAAATCCTTTCTCCTCGTGGTGGTGGTGGTGGGGAGGCAGAATCGAACTTGGAGTCTCCTACGTGAGTACTCTAACCCCTAGGCTAAACATTATGAGGGAGTTCCTCCTCCCCCCTGCTGCCCCTCTCCCCCAGTTTCTTGCAAAAATTGCCTTTGGCTCCTAACTCCAAAGAGGGTTCGCAGCTGAGAATGGCTAGCAGAGACAGGTGCTTCCCTGCAGCTTGGATGTAGGCACCTATCCCTGAGAGAGAGGAGGGGCGTGGGACACAGCCCTCTCGTTGGTATCTCCCATCGGCTAGCTTAAGCAGCTCCCAGCCTAGCTTGCTGGCGTTTGTGAATCAGGCTCAGGTGCCTGTTTCTCCCCATTCATTGAATAGGTGCCTAACTCAGGCTTTGTGAATCACAGTGTATTCCTGTGATTGTTACAGTGCCTAAGTACCTTTATAAATCTAGCCTTATGTGGGTAGAAGAAGCTGTCGGGTCTTGAGGATAAGAATTCCTGGATGCTACTCCAGGCTCTGACTCTGTGTTCTTGGACTCTGAGAACAGATACACTGGAGTACTTTGTTTAACTTCTTCCTATGTAACCCTTCTGCCAGTTGGAGGTGGCAGCAACCAGGGCCAGGTTCAATATCTAGGGGTTCCTTTTCAATAATATAACACAAAACCGTCTCAAACCCCCACCCAGTAACCTGGCACAATTACATACCATGCCCTGGGCGCCACTAAGAGGCAATACTTCCCTTCTCGCAAGCACAGAGTCTGAGTGTAGAAAAGAAACTTTTAATAGAAGCAGGGAAGTAACCTGGCATTAATTTGGGAAAACGCCACAAGCAGGATTCATAAAACCATGAGCAAAAGCCCCACCTCAGAATACTTTGAGCAGTGTCCTTTTCCCTCGGGTTCTTAAGTCCAGCAACCGACAGTTCCTTTAACATGCTCCTCCCTTCTTCCTCCACCACACCCCACTCACAGTTGTTGTCCTTGGTCAGTGCAGACCCAGAGTTCAGAGGTGCATCTGCAGAGTTCACCTCCCACCCTGGCAGGGGGCACAAGAAAGCACCTTGCTCGCTCCACTGTCCAGGCACTCATTCACTGCTCCTCGACCCTGGCCACTCACTATGGTGTCTTCAGGTCCTACCACTTAACCCAGCTCTCAGTGATTTCAGCTATTAGTGCGGGAGCCTCACTACTAATACACACTGGGCAGTCTCTTGTATCAGAGACACTATCCCAAAGCAGGTCTAATGCTTAGACCTGGTTATCAGTGCTTTCAGCTCTGTCCTCCCCCTTTCTCAATTCACTGGGCTTTGGCACCCATGTCCCCTGCCTAGCGAGTGCAGTTTAGTTGAGGGTGAGTTCCTCAATGAGGGTATGCCAAGCACAGTTCTGCTGCCCTTGATTCACACAACAAGGATAATAACCCTTTAGTACCCCTGCCCCAATAACAGCGAGACTTGTGATCCAACACCGGCCGAAAGTGGTCATTTGGGCAAAGCAGTCCCATCATGCTGAACACCTAGGCAGGGTGGATGTGGCCATGCAAACAAGGTCAGCTCCTGAAGTCCTCTTTCCCAGCTCATCACTAGATGTCAGAGGAGAGCTCATTCAGACCCTGCTTACACCTATATTGTGTCCTCTCTTTTTGGCGTCAGTCTTTCCACTGATTTCAATGATCTTTGGATCACCCTGATTCAGTACCTGACTAAACAGGACCAGTTTTTTCAATTTCATTTCATATCAGAGACTTACTATGTCTCTAACCACCTTTGTAACTTACTTCTGAGCCTGCTATATTTCTGCTATAACTTCTTTGAGAGAGGGTGACCAGAACTGAACATAGTATTCTGAGTGAGGCCATCTCATTGAGCTGTATAATGCTATTAGAATATTTCCAATATTATTTATTCCCATTCTTTATACAGCCTAACATTGCTTTTTTCTGTTTTAAATCACTGTTGAACGTGGATCAGAGTTTTTCATTGAGCTGTCTACAGTGACACCCAGGTCATTTTACTGAAATAAATGGTGCCTCACACTCGAGACAGAGAAATACATCTTTCCTTAGTGTGCTCCCTGGGGATCAGGAATTTCTCTGTCAACGGATGCATATATCACTACAGAGATGAAAAGCAGCCTTTGTGCAGTGAACTTCACATGTATAGCATGTATTTCATTATTCCTGCTCACATACTGTTTGGAAAGTATTTTTCTAGGGTGTTTCACTGTATTGTGTACCGCTTCCACAGTCACTAGGAGTTCACAGGTCCATAGGTATGTAAGGCACTTAGGGTGGACTTCTCACAGGTGCCTAACTCCCATTGAAATCAGTGGGAGTTAGGCAGTTACATAATTTTGTGAATCACACCCCAACTCCTGTGGGTTGTAAACACCTTCTGAATTTATCGTTTTCAGGTCTTGTTCTCCAAGGACAGCCTGGCGGCCTTTGATTTAAAAACACTGCAAGAGTCACAGCTCAGCAGCACACAGGTGTCATTACAATGGAGGTTTGGTTAGAATGGTTTTATTTGTCGTTAAAGATAGGTAAGGGACTTACTCAGCCATGGCTTTTGTTATAATACAACAATCACACAAACCTGAGAAGACAAAATTTAATAAAACCTCTCTAGGGGATCTCACTATGTAAGCTGTGTCCTATCTGGCATCCAGAGACCCTTTTGTCCCAATGTTCCTTTGTGCCTTGGCCCTAAAATAAAAATATCGACAAGGGGAGGAGCAAGCCAAGAGTGTCTATGGCTCCTGTTTGGCTTCTAGAACCTCATAGGGTCTGTCTGACTGCAGTGAGATACCTGCAGTGGGCCCATGCCAGCTGAGTTAGGCTCTCAGTGCTTTGGCTAAGGGGCTGTTTAATTGCAGTGTAGACATTTGGGCTTGGGCTGCAGGCCAAGCTCTGGGACCTTCCCACCTTGCAGGGTCCTAGAGCCCAGGCTGCAGCCTGAGCTGGAATGTCTACAATGCAATTAAACAGCCCCTTAGCCTGAGTCAGCTGGCAGGTGCCAGCTGCGGGTTTTTAATTGCAGTGTAGACATACCTTTAGCTTCCTTGATGCTTTGAGTCTTCCAGACCTGGGGAACCCGACCTCCTGGGCCTTTAAAATTTTTTTTGCTGTAGACTCCTCCAGTTTCAACCAGCTACAGAGTTCTTTCGTCTTCACTTCCTATCCTAGACTGCTGTGTGTGCAGTTATTTTCCACTAATAGACAGTTGCTGGGTTCTGCCTCAGAGGTGGCTGCATTTCAGTGCTGGATTAAGTTTGGAGTAAATAATGTATGTAGTTAAATATCACCTTTGTTTTTACAGCGCTATGCACTGAAGAATAAAGCATGGTCAAAAGCAAGTTGAAGGGCATCACTTGCATACTTTTACAGACCTGGGCAGCAGTGATGACTTACAAATAACCACAGATATAGTTAACACATTATATAGGTCAAGTTTGTGTATCAGTCTGTTAGGAAAGTGCTTTGAGATTTCTGAGGAGGAAGGGCACTACTTAAATGTACAATAGAATTTTTGTCTAAAAAATCAAAGCAAAAGCCCATTTTGAGGTTGATTCATTTTCAGATAAACTCAGCCCCGGTAAGAGAGATTAGGGATAGGCTAACTCTGTTTGTGTTATTTTGAACTCACCGAAAAGAGATTATATTCTGATTAGGAACGAATGCGAACAAAGGAGAAAGGGGGAAAAATCCACTGGAAAAAACAGGATGGAAAATGGCACAGGCAGAGGGAAAAACAAACACAGAGCTTGTAAAAAAAAGGAGAGAGGTTGAGAAGGAGAACTTCTATGGAAAAATACTTTATGTGTGAAAGTTACTTCTCTAGATTTAATAACACCTAACTTGTACCACAGTGCTTTTCATGGATTCAAGAGACAATGCAAAACATAGCCAATTAAGATGTATTAATTAAACTGTGATTATAACATTACCATGAACCAGCCAAAAAACCATTCTATATCTATGCTCATCAACATCACTCCAAAGTGACAGGAAAATGAGTCAACAAATTAGTTTCAAGAACCCTAAAAATTGTTTGAGACTCCTGTAATCTCAAATTAGATCCATTTCTCTTCACATGTCCATTCCAGCCTCTCAATTTTCTGTATAGAAATAGGATTTCTCTGAGTCTTGTACTGGTACCTGTACTGAAATTGCTTGCTTGCTTCCACCACCTGTTGTCAGGGTTCCAATTAGATAATGTGTATTATATGCCAGGCACTCGGTACTAGGATGATGGATGCTATAAAAAATGCCTGTTTCTAGAGATGAAGGATGGTTACAGCACAGGACTGGGAGTCATAGGATCAGGGTTCTATCTTCTGAGTTCACTATCTATGACCTTAGCTAAGTCATTTCATCTCTCTGTGATTCAACTTCCCTATCTGTAAAATGGGGGAAATAAACCCTATTTATCTCCTATTCTAAAGATTCATTCATTAAACTTAGTGAAGTGCTCTGATACTCTGGTGATGAGCATCATGGAAATGCCTTAAAATGAAAAAAGTCTTTGAGTACAAGTATAATGATGGATGATGCATAATTTCTATGATAGAACTGGCAGATCTTAAGTAAAAGTACTTATAGTATCAGCATATTGGAGTGGGCATTCTTATTTTTGATCAATGTCATTTTCCCCTTTAACTTCTAACAACTGCACAACATTAAAGAGCATTCCTGGTTAATCCATGCAGCATTCGTGCAGCTGAGCTGGTGGTGGGAGCTGGAGAGGGAGCAATGATGAGGGGTAGCCCATTAAGTGAAGGGAAGTATGGGACCCAGCAGGATTCGTGTCATCAGATGCAGCTTTGTCATGTTTTCCTTATTACACCACTCTTTTGGCTTCTTAAAGGAGACTGGCTGTTTAGTTCTGATTTATGAATAAGCTCTAAAGTTACAGAATAATAAGTGAACCATAAAGACTAATTGTAACAAAGTAATACCAAAAAAAGTCAGATTTTCTTAGCTATCTGAAAATCTCCATAATAAATTAAATCAATTCCGAAACAATCTCTCTCTCACACACATATATGGATAGGAGGCTTATCTACTTTTGCCACTTTAATTATCCCACTATAATTAAAGCAGTAAAAAATTGCTAATATGAACACAGTTTTACCAGCATAAAAGTGCTTATACTAGTATTGCTCAGTCTGGTTTGGGAAGTGGATTTGGTATACATAAGGCTTCTGATTTTAGGTTTTAACCAACAAACACCAGTACAACAGCCCCAAAGCAAAAAATAAAAAAATAAAAAAATGAAATCAGTGTTTATCCAATAAACACTGGAAAAATACCAGAAATGGTAACTCGATTCCTATTGACTTCCATTTCCCATTGCAGATTTTTTATATAGGTGATGTCCCTGCTCCCTGGCTTGTATCTAAGGGCTTGTCTACTTGCAGCAATAATGTGGACTACAAGGATGTGATTTTTAAAGCACATGAATGTGTTGCGCATTAGTTGGTCTGTGTAAACCTTTCCTGGTGCACACTAAAAGTTCCCTGGTGCTTTAACATAGTGCTGTGTGAAACAGCACTGTGTGTATATGTAAAGAGAAAGCCCCGTAAAACACTATTTTGGGGCATCTACATACAAATCAAAAAGTGCAAAATATAAACACCAGAAAATGAAATAAATAAACCCAGAAAAACAGAAGCCCTAGGTATATGCTTATAGTGGTGTAACTGCATCCACACAAGGACTTTTACTGGTATAACATGACAAATAAATTACACCTCTAACCAATAGAGTAGACCATGCAATGTACATGCTGCTCTTTCATTCAGTAGAACTCACAGTGGGGCAGATTCTCAGCTAGTCTGAGTTGTCATAGCTCCATTGCTGTTAACGGGGCTATACTAGTTTAGACCAGCTGAGGATCTTCCCCACAGTTTTTAATACTCAGGTGCACCACTCTCCGGTAGGTACAGAAGACTCCATGGCATATGCCCTCACTCTCTGCCACCGTTATTTTACCAGCTTTGGTTTCTGTCTTTAGCCAAAATGCCTAGAGAACCCACAGTTAATAGGTCTTTACAGATAAATTGGGGATTTTTTTTGTATGGTAAATTGTTCAGTCGTGTTAATAACCCTTTTATTTTATGATTTGCTGTTTCCAGGGCACAGACAGAAGCTTGATGACTCTAAACCTAGTTTGTTCTCTGAACGCCTCAGTGATTTAGGGCGCATTCCTCATCCCAGTATGAGAGTAGGGGTCCCGACTCAGAGCCCACGGCCCTCTCTGAACTCTGCACCAAGTCCTTTTAATCCACAAGGACAGAGTCAGATTACAGGTAAGAGACAGAACCATAGGTTTGACTTGCACAGGCAATGGTAGTAATTGGTTGTGGATATTTTTATGTCGACTGTAGAGAAGTGAGGCTGTTACAGAGTGAGAGATATGCACCAATCAAAGCTAGCTGGGGAGCAGATTTTATTCTGTAGCATTTAAAGCTGAAAATGTCTTTGTTTTCTTAAATTAATTTTTTTAAAAGACCAAAATGTCAAAATCCAGCAAATAGGTGATGAATCTGGTGAAATCCAAGCACCATGATGCTCTGAAATAACCCACATATGTGCAGTGGTGCAATACATAGAGATATTCTACCTGAACATATTTACTCAGCCGTGCTGTTTACTTTGCTGGCAAGAAAAGTGGCCAACATTGTACTGGTGTTAACAGGATACCAATGCAGCCTTCTCACACTGTGGCTTCTCTCTAGTACCAGTTTATATCACTTTCACAATCAACACACTGGAGTATATGAAATTCTCCCAAGGCTGCTAATGAGGATTGTATGCAGCAGTTCTGACTTCTGATTTCACTGTCCTGAGAGAGAAATAATAAATTACTGTGTATAACAAATTATAAAAGTGAAATGAGATTTTTAACTATAATTGTGCCAAAGATTTGCAACAAAATCCTAAAAAAACCACATGCAAAATTCACTGGGGTCAGTATTTTGTTAAAAACATGAAGACTTAGTAGGTTTTGCAAACTTTTTCCAGACAACCTGTGCCTGATTGTGAGTCAACCTGGGAAGATTTATGGTTTCATGTTTCAAGTGGTTTTGACATGATACCAGCTGAAACTCAGTGGTTTAGATGAAATATTGTGGCTTTGTTTTAAAAAAAATTTTCAAACCAGTTAATTAATTTGCAGTAAAAAATAAGTGGGTTTTTGGTTGAACCCAAAACTCAATGTGAAACCCCATGAGAATCGAAACTGAAAAATAATTGTTCTCATGAACCTTGGTGAATGGAAACTGCCAAGTTTCCCACAGCTCTAGAGCTCTCACTTTAACTCTTGTGAAATATGAATATAATATATATAAATATCATGGGACCTGCCATCCACTGATATCTCATAACAGGTTCATTTGCCAGGTTTCCCTTTTATTAGTTAGGCATCTGAAATCGGGATTTTGCTGCATATAGTGCTGTAGTTAAGAAGTGCCAACCAAAAGACCAATGGTCTCTTTAGTCTAGTATCCTGTCTCTGACAGCAAATGAGGACCGAACTCAACTTCTAGAAAAGACAATGGACAGGCTTCCCACTTCCCACTTCAGAGTGACTGGATCAGGCCCTTAAAGGCATAACCAAAACCCTCCTCTTCCTTCTGCCTCTCTATAGTTTACCTATTGTGCAACACTGTTAATGAAGGGGAGGGGGGTGGAATTCTTCCTGACCCGCATCTGGTGATCAGCTTATGGCCTGAAGCAGAAGGACTGAGAGCCCCTTGTAACTTTAATCTGAGCTAAGTGTAACTTCATATGCTGTTCTCATTCACATAAAAGCCTCCTGTAGAAATTGTGCTTCTGGGTTTGATTAATAATATACCTCTTTGCCTTGTTATGAATCAGCAGCAGCACTTACAAATCCTGGAAGTGAAAACTTCAGATGTTTAGATGGCTGCAGACAAAGCCTTGGCCTTTACTACTCACGGCACAGTTAGAGTCAACAGTTAAATGGGATGAAGACTGTGCTGACTGAGGCTATGTCTGCACTACAGTCCTTACAACGGAACAGCTGTACCGCTGCAGCTGCATTGCTGTAAGATCTGGGAGAGAGCTCTCCCGGCAGCATAATTAAACCACCCCCCAACGAGCAGCGGTAGCTATGTTGCCGGGAGAGTGTCTCCTGCCGACATAGCGCTGTCTATACCGGCGCTTTTGTCGGTGAAATGTACATTTTTTCACACCCCTGACTGACAAAAGTTTTACTGTCAAAAGTGCTAGTGTAGACATTGCCCAAGACTCAGGCTGGTGCTGCTGGGGCAGAGGGAAGTGACTTGAATTGGGAAGGGGTGACTTCTCTGTGGAGCCGTGGAGTACGTCCTCTCCTTGCCAAAGAGATTCACAGTTGTTGGGTACTGTTGAATCCCTGACGTCTGTCATTTCCCCAAGTAGCAACAATGACTCCTACCACTTTTAAAAATGTGCAGCTAGTTAAGGGTCTGCAGACTCTCCCTGCTATCACAGCCCTTGCCACAGTCATCCACGCTTTGATTGCCCCTGGTTGTATGAATGCAATGCATGCAGCCATTGAAGACCACTTGCTAGCATTATGGTAGCCCACCTGCTTAATAGAGCAGTGAGAGCCTGGTGAATCTGTGCTCCATGAATTGCACTATCATCCCTATCTGTTTTTGGGTGCTATTCAACGTGTTGATTCTAATC
This sequence comes from Chelydra serpentina, assembly GCA_037349315.1. Taxonomy (NCBI): domain Eukaryota; kingdom Metazoa; phylum Chordata; order Testudines; family Chelydridae; genus Chelydra; species Chelydra serpentina. Next base: position 12,607,307 of record JBAIAC010000006.1, read on the forward strand.
TATATAACCCTATATACTTTGGAGCCTGGCTGCCTTAGGGAACACTTCTCTCCCCATGTTTTACCATGTTGGTGGTGGTGCTTTTCCTGACTGTCCCTCAGTGCACTTTTGGGGCTTGCAAGTACTGCAGTTAGTGGAGTCCCTTGCTGAGGAACCTAGGCCTGAGAGAGAGACGGTCTACAGCTCGCTTGACCATGGGAGATTGCTGAATTTGTGCTTATTTGGGGGTAGTACAGCCTGGAAAAGGAGCTGTTTGTGCTTTTCTCTGGTGCTGTATTTTCACCATGTCACATGGATGCTGTGCAATAGGTGCACACCCACAAAAATGAATCAATAACAACTTTGCCTTTTCTATCCAGCGCTTTCTTGGTACGGTCATTTGAGTGAATAGGATTTGGGTGTGTAATAAAAAGGGAAGTGACCTTTGTACAGAAAGAAAGGCTTTTTATTACATTTGATAAAATTAACCAGGTGTTGCTTTGTAAATGCCTTAGTTTGGTAATTTTTTACCCTTTAATTAAGATAAAAGAAAACCATTAGTTCCTACTAACTGCAGCAGTACACAATTGTTTCCTTATTATGAAAGCCAGTATGTAACACAGTTAAGCACAGTTAAACTTCTTTTGTTTAATTCCAGTTTAGGTTTTGCATAATTATTGCATGATCAAACATAAATAGTATTTAGAAACTGGCTATCTCCTATCTGAGTAGTAAAGAATTAAGAGTGTGTCCTAATACATCTGCTGGTTTACTGTTACATTTCTTTTTCTGGGTTGTGTTTGTTTCCCTATAGTATCTGAATACTGGTTTGTTTGTTTTTTAAAAATACACCATGCTCTTGAACCTGCTGAAGGACCAGTTTGTTGCAGTGCAAGCATAGCTTAGTTTAGCACAGACTTGTCCTTATTCAACATGGCATTTTAACTATTATTCTGCAAAAGCAACATCGAAGGGTCATTAAAAAACAAATCATCCAATAAGCAGATACCTTTGCGGAGGTAGTGCAGATCCAATTTGAACCCTGCATATTGCTCATAAATCAAGATTCCTGTCTACTCACATTCGGATCCTGGTATATTTGCTACTTTTTTTTTTAAGTGGAACTCAGACGACTTGCTCGCGTATCAAATTACCCTCCCATTCAGACAGCGAACTGTTGCATCAATTCTTAAACATAAAACAAGAAAAACTGTTGTTTTTCTAAAATACAACCAGTGAGGATTAGCTTCTATCAGACGGGAAAAGCCGCAGGCGTAATGGCAAGAATGTGGTCAGTGTGAGTAGTGGAATCTCAGCTGCAAAGAAGAAACTGTAAAGTGGGAGTTAAGTGAGGTTTCATGCTCCATCACCACTATGGCACCATCTGATCTATAGGCAATCTGTGACTTTAGTAACTGAAATAACAGCACTCAAAGGCAGGTTGTGTGAAACATGCTTCTCCCTCCGCCCTCCTTCCCCCTGCCCAGCAGCATTTAACTTCATTTTTCAGACTAGGGAAAGACGGCGGAATCTCTGCCATTAACTCATGACATTTATTATATGTAGGGTGGCAGAAGGCAGAGTTAACACAGTTGGGGCTGGATCCTAACTGCCTTACTTATACTGCAGTCAGTGGGAGAACTCATCTGCTCTGTTAGGCCAAGGAGGCTCTTGGTTGGAATGTCCTTAGAAGGCAAACAGACTAACAGGAGTACTGGCAGAGAGCAAAATCCATCCCTGTGCGGAGGGTCAGCACAAAGCTTCTGCACCAGTGAAGTCCCCCTTACCCGCAATGTTGAAGTGTTAAATATTGATAGACCTTGTACTGACCATCTGCACAGCTATGAATTCCACCCGGAGAAAAAAAGAGGGCCTTCTTTTCTGGGCAGGATGCTTTTCTAGAACCAGCATCATTGTTTTATAGGAATTTGTTGTAGGTTGTCATGAATTAGATGGAATGAAGTGAGTTGCATTTACTACAAAATCTATGTAAAGTTTTGTGGACTAGCTTGTTGAGAACACTGCTTCCATTATCCCCATAGTAGCCGTTCTGGTTTATCATCAAATGGGTGAGATTAGCCCTAGCACAAGGCCCTCTGTGCCCTTTAAATCGAGCGTTGGACCCTCCGTACCGGGTTGAATTTTACCCATAAAGTTTGTCCAAAATTTAGTCCAGAGAAACAAGTTTTGGCTGCCTTTTATTTTAATACAGAGATGTGGCCCATAGAAACTACAGGACCCAGCATGCTTGGATATATGTATCAACATAGAGTAGCGGAGCTGTAGGCTGAAGCTCCGCATTGTGGACACGGGTGACCGCAGTCTGTTGCATGTTATGCTATTTCATTGCATCCTTCAAGCTACTGGCAATTTGTCATGGTGACCCTCCGTCAGGTAAAGTTTGGGTACACTATCTAGCTGCACTGTCTAGTTAGCAAGAACAGTTTGGGGGTTTGTTTTCTTTAGGAAATGAGACTCTTGAAGGATTGGTGGTGGTGGTGGGGTGATTTTAGAGACTGAAAGCCAAAATCTGGTCTCACTTATACCAGTGTCAGTCAAGGAGTAACGCCTTTAGACTTGACTTCAATGGAATTACTCCTGATTGACCACGGAGATTCGGATCTGGCCCAGAGTTTTTAAGAGTCCATGAGAAACTCAGAGAAGAGAGTTTTCTACACTAGCCCATTTACTCATGCAGAGAGTAGTCTTTGCTTTGTTAGGACCATAATTGAGGATATCTTACTTTAAATATTTACAGAAGATAGCTCCAGACTGCTTGTTTTTCAGCATGAGCAGCAGCATTAATATAGTCAGCAACAAACAGACGTGGCACCAGAGTTGAATGGATGACAGGGACTCAATTGAGCATGATTGTGTAAAGCATGTACACGTGTTCTTTTACATTTTAGATTCGGCAGCAGTGGACCCCAAACTTTTTATGTCACGCCTCCCCCTTGCCCATAATGTAATCTGTCCGCACCCAGCCGGGGATGGGGCCCAGGAGCCAGAGCCACGGCCTGGAGTGGAGCCGTGGCTGCAGCCAGGGCCGGAGCTGCAGCTGGGAACGGGGCCAGGGCTGGAAGCTGGGAGCCAGGCTGTGGTCAGGGGCCGAGGCTGGGGTCGGAGTTGGGAGCTGAAGCTGAGGCCTCACCTGGGGCTGGAGCCAGAGCGGAGCTGGGAGCAGAGCGGGGCTGGGTGATGCTCCGTCTGCACCCCTCATGGGGGCTGGCCCGGGCCCTACCACACTCCCTGAACGTTCCTTTGCATCCCTGTAGGGGGGGACACCCCACAGTTTGGGGACCACTGCTCTACAGTGAGAAATGGTCACCCCATGTATCTGGTGATCATGTTCTTCAGCACTCTTTCCGTTTGGGGAATGGAAAATTGATTTCTCTCCACTCTAGATCTCCCATAACCTATTGCCAAAGCATTGCAAAAGGCTACTTAACTGGGAAAGCCTGTGTAATTGACAGGAGAATTGGGACATTGATTTTTAATTTTGTACAGTCCATCCAACATTTGACTAATTTCTAAACATGCTTGTTTTCCCAAGAATCCACTAAGATGTATACAGTAGACCATGGAAGCAACGGTCAGATAATATGTATATCCACCAACCGTAACTACGAATGTGGCAATGAAGCCTAGGAACGAAATAATATGCAATATTTGATATTTCCTGCTTCACAGAAACTTACCTGGCAGTGCAAACAGGAAGTAGCTATGTGCGTATTAGTTTAGACCTCACCCCGGCTGACTTGTTTCAGCCGATCTGTGCATGACGTTTAGGAGTATTTGCATGCTATGCCCTGTTGTGAATGACTTACGAAAGCAGCACTTTTCTTCACACCCACACAGGCATAACAAAAATGTTTACAAAAGGAGGATTGCTATTAGTAATCACTCCAAATTTTGAAGTGCAGAAATATGATAGCTCTGAACGCCTGGCTTTGGTCACCTCACTGTTCTCTGCCTTTCTTCAGTGTTTGCATATTGACATCAAGACAGGTGGGTGGGTTACTTCTCCCTCCCCCCCTTACACACCCGTTCAGTATGCTTTTTTTTATTTTCTTGTATCTGGGGATTCCTTTAGGCAAAGTCATACTCCCTCTGGTTAACAGCTCTGGGACTTCTCATATGTTCTAGGCTTTTAACAACTGGAACGATGTTGCAGTTGTAAGCACCCATGATCTTTCATGTGACAATGCAAAGCTTCTGGCCCTCAGACACTCAGAAGCTGCCTGATCACCTGGCAAATCTCACAAGCCCCCTGGTTAGAGCTAACAAGAGAATTTGCTTCTTGTACAGAAGGCAGAAAAAGCTTCCCATTAATATGCTCACAGCGCATTGTATGTATTTCACCAGTGCATACTAAATACCCCATGTATCCAGGCTAAGTGATCATTCAGCACACAAGCAACAAAAAGGGAACTCTCAATGAGTTCCTTGCGATTCCCTCTTACTTCCTCATACCCAGTTTTGCCACATGTCCCAGAAAACATCGATCTGGGAGCAAACTCTGGGGTATGAATAGGCTCCGTGAGCGTTGGAGGGGCGGGGTTTCCCCTCCATATATGGCTCTGTTTTCAGTACAGACTGTGGTGTATGTGGAAAAAAGCCCCAACCAAACAGGATTGCTTGATCTCTTGTGGCCTAAGTTCCTGCTCCAGTGGGATTTGGTGGGAGCTGTGTTAGGGCTTGTCTACGCTCCAGGTTACATCGGTATAACTCATGTCGCTCAGGGGTGTGAATAAGCCACCTTCAGAGTGACGTACGTTACACCAACCTAACCACCGGTTTGGAAAGCACCATGTCTGCTGGAGAGCCTCTCCCTCACGTTTCACAGAGGTGGTTTCTCCTCTCTCCCATCGGCATAGAGAGTCTTCACCCGACGTGCTGCATCGGCGCAGCTGTAGCGCTTCTAGTGTAGACTAGCCCCTAGTGCCACAAAACGTTGCATTGTGGGTCCCCAGCTGGCCAGCGGTCTGCAGGACTAACAGTTGTTTTGGAAGTTTGTGCACTGAATTTCCCATTTAGCCTGGTTAATGAGCGCGTTCAGCCCATCTTGGGGAGATGAGTGCAATTTACCATTCGGCTTTGCAAGTAATCTTTGACAGGCAGCATGAGTGCAGCTGTCCCCTCCCCCCCCTGCAGCCCTCTGCACATGCACACACAAACACCTGCTGTTCTTAATGAGGTGGCATTGCTTTGAACGCTTCTGCTCACAGAAGCTAGAAACTTCAGTTTCCTGTTTGTTAACAGGCCAAGCACAGTGAACAAAGCCAGCCAGCCACAGGGCAAGATTCTCCACCCTGCCCCAATGGTGACCTCAGCCCTGACTTCTGGCGAGGAAGTCTCATGACTATCCATTCTGGCGCAGCCCTGATTTCCTCCCGAGCCGTGACTCTCAGCTGCAGTAGTAACTTTTCTCTCAACTGTTGCCTGGGTTTGGTTTGGTGTCAGTTTTTTCTTTTCAATTGCTTCCTTTTCTAATCAGTGATGAACTCTACAGAGCTCAAACTGGACTTACTTTCACTCTCATTTGAGAAGTGGTCACGTTAGAATATGTGTCCACTGAGTCAGAGGCGACATGGGGGGGGGCATGCGGGGTCATGTACCCCTCCAATTTGCTGCTTGGCTTGTACTGAGCATGCTCACATGGACTGAGCATGCTCAGTAATATCTGCTGAAACCGCTTCCCTCACTGAATCCCCCCCCACTATCAGCAGGCATGGGTTGTGTCTGCACTGAGCTATCTGGACAGAGGCCCCAACCAAGATCAGGGCCCCGTCAAGCTAGCTACATAGTAAGAAACAGTCTGTGCTCCAAAGAGCTTACCAACTAAGCAGACAAGATAAAGAGTAGGAGAAAGAGAGTATCCTGGGGAACTGAGGCACAGGAAGGTTAAGTGACTTGCGCCCAAGGTCACATCGGGAGTTTGTGGTCAGGGGTGCTGAAAAAATTTGTATAGTGGGGGTGCTGAGAGCCATTGAACCAAACTGTAAACCCTGTATATGATGGAAACCACTTCAAGCCAGGAAGTGCGGCAGCACCCCTAGTTCTAGCACCTATGTCTGTAATGAAGCCAGGATTGAACCCAGATCTCCTGAGTCCCAATCCAGTGCATTAACCAAAAGAGAGTCCCTCCTCTCTTATTGTAAAATAATTTTTGCTTTTAAAACTCATACTGTTACAATGGTGAATTGCTGAAATCAAGTATCAAAACTAAGAATCTGTTTACATGATGCTAAAGCCCTTATTTTTATTTTAAGATGGGATGAGCCAAGAAGGCTGTATTTAGATCTAGGGTTAGGCTAGATTTCAGGGTCCCAGGCCAAATGAGGACTAGGATACGAGTTCAAGGTATGATGATCCACAATTGTGACAAGGACTTCTGCTCCCATGAGACTTCGACCATTCTGAGTGGCAAAAATCCCATGAGAGCAACTGTATGCATGAGATTCTCACTGTCTTGGGCCCAAATCCTGTGAGAACATCAATTCTTAGGATATTTTTTCCACATTTGAAATAGAAATTAAGCCCCTTCCAGTATGAGATGTGACCTAGAATCAAAACCATAAGGGACTGTCGTTTGGATTCAAAGACTGGGATTGAAAACCTCCTGGAATTTGAAGGAGTTTGAATGTGAGGTTCTGGTCCTGACTGTGTATAAGCTCTGCCCCAGTTTAAGTTTGCTTACTATTAATTGAATAGTGGATTACAGTACTGGTATGAGGCAGAGAGAAGTGTCAATATCAGATAGAACAACAGCCAGTCATATTTGAAGTTGTGCCAATCTATACGGCCCTAGCCTTGAAATTGTTAAAACAAAGAAGTTCATTACATTTAATGATCAAGTGTCCTTCAGATTTATATTATTCAACTCTAATATAAACTGCAAACCGAAGGAAAATCCTTTTAAAATTAAATTGGAAAGGGTTTTTTTTTTATTGTATCTGTATAGTTATTTTGCTTCAAGGAAGTATCTGCTTTCCAGACATCTCTTCAAACAAATCATGTCTGAACAGAAAAAATTAACAAGAAATAGCTGACACTACAAGGTTTTGCTATGTGGAAGAGCAGAAAGAGGGTTTTGTTTTGGTTTTTTTTAAGATGAATTTCCTGAAGAAGAAAAAAAAATGGGGGAGGGGATTGCTTATGCCATTCAGATTTCGTGTTTCTGTCAACAAAGTGGAGCCTTGAGACACCGCTCAAATGTAGCAACTTCATGAGGTAAACTGGGATTGATTTGCTGCTTTGGAAATAGAGAGAATTTGGATGTGTTGCAGTAGGTGTAAAGTAATCCAGAGGCAGCAGTGCATACAGTTCTCTTGTGTACCACCTAGCTTACTAAACAAACTCTTTTAGCTAGGAAATGCTGTTGGGTTTTCACCAATGTAAAAGAAAAAATAAATGTTGATGAGTAATTCCTCCTGTCAGCAGTGAATCACCAGTTATTGACTAAAAGCAAAATTGTTTACAAAACCTAGTAGTAGGAAAATAAAACTGCCCATCCTCTTCTCTCACCCAATGCAGCCCACCAGAACTTCAGTGGAAAAGAGAATCTGCATGCCCTTGAATCATTCTCTCCAAGGCAAGCTGTAAAAATTAGAAAAGTCATAATTAACTTTCAGTGGTTACCCCAAACCATTCAGTTTCAGATTATATTGATGGTGTTACAGGTAATCGGGCTAGAATCCAAACGTGATATTTTTTGGACAGATGCTAGTAGGATTAATGACGTTTTCCTTCTTGGATCACTTTCTCAGTGCTGAAAACACTTCTGTTTAATAGTGAAACTGGATAACAAATTGACATATGTGGCCATCAACCTTTAGTTCTCCTTCCCTCCCCAAAAAGCCAGTTTTAAGTTCAACTGCAGCATTAAAAAAGAGAAGAAAAAGAAAAACAACCCCAAAACAAAAAACCACACATACTGAGGATGTTAACACAGCTCTGAGCTGCTGGTGGAATGCTTTATTAGGACTGGACAAGAGAGTATGGGAATTTATGGAACACTGGCCAGATCATTTTTAATTCTGCTTGCTACTGCTTTAGAAATTCAGAGGAAGTGCTTTGTTCTGCACTGTGCATTTCCCGCCATATTATTTTCCAAGGTGAAAAACTCAGAGCCAGGGAGAAGGGAAGGGTGCTGGGAGTTCTTCTTTGTCAGGCATTCTCATTTTTCATGACATCCATGTGCTTAGATTCTATAATGCCACTCTCATTGATTAAGCTGCTGGTGTCCCTAAATCTTTTCATTTCTTTTTAAATTTTCTCTTTTTGTTTTGTTTTTTAGACCCCAGACAGGCACAATCATCCCCTCCATGGTCATATGACCAGTCTTACCCATCCTACTTGAGCCAGATGACTTCACCATCCATTCATTCCACAACTCCTCTGTCCTCTTCACGAGGCACAGGCCTTCCTGCCATCACCGATGTGCCCAGACGCCTCTCAGGTAAAGACCATGCTTCAGCTAAAGTACTTATGCAGACAGTAACAGGAAAGGTTGAGGCTGCTTATGCAGAAGCTATCTGCCTTCAAATGCAGCTTAGCAGCAAAAGTGAAGATCTGTCTGTGGTACCAGAGTTTCTGAACTGCGAAGGGGTCAAAATTTCTTTCTTTTTAAGGTTTTGATTCACAAATTAAAGTGCTGCCGTGTTATTCTGAGCATGTAGTTTGAGTGTCTGAAGGTCCATTTTAGGTCAGGTTATCTTTAACTGTCTGATTCAACTACTGAATCACACTGTTTTCAACAGGGGGCCATTTGTCTATCTGTTGTGAAGCAACTATGATAATTTCTCCATATTTTTGATATTTTAATTTTTTTGACGTCTATCTCCTAAATTAGATTTGACTTACTGGCAAGGGCCTCTGTTTCTTTAATATTTAGGTCTAAGGCTCATTCTTGCTTATTTCAATTCAGTAGCTCAAGATAGCCAATTCCCTTATTTAAGGTGTGATTAAATCAGAAACTGGTTGAGTCACTTCAGGGTACAGAGCAGTCCTGGGAAGACTAGACAAATTGTGCCTTGGAGTGATGAAGGAGAGAGGAAACTTTTTTAGGTACGCACTAGACAGCACTGACACTTATTATCAAACAAATACGCATACAGCCATGTAGTTCAAGTGGTCACAAAGGTATATTCAGCTGTGTAAAGTAAGCCGGTTGCCCCACTATAACATACAAAAATGGAACGCCAGACAGTCGCCGTGTATATTTTGTTAGTCTGGGGAACCACAGGGGAAGGTGTCTTAGCTGGGGCATTAAAATTCTAAACAGACAGGTGTGGAAATATTGGTGAGGTATCTGCCAAAAGCATGTGTAATATAAAGAAAACCTTTACAATTCATTAGTAAAGCATGAAGAATTGGTCTTATTCTATTTTTCCATGTTTGTAAGACACTGTTACAGTCTCAGATTCTAGCCCCATACACCTGTTTGACTTGCAGCCAGGTGAATTTCTTTCTGTCTTATTTTCTCTCTTCTACAAAGCTCAGAGCACTGTAAACGTTACTCACTTCACTGAGCTGCATCATGGACAAACTGAACGTCAGCCAACAGGCATGTAAGATTTGATTAGTTTAGACTCCTTTATTTCTTTCATCTTGGAAGGGGGGGGGGAAGCTTTGTTTCTCAAACAAATAGCAGCAAAGATCTCTCTGGCCCTAGTGCTCTCTGGGTTTTCAGACAATGCCCCATTTCCATATGGGTCAGTTCTGGCAAAGTCCGACAGGCCCTTCTGGCCTTTCCTTGTGATGCTCATTTGGTTTAAAAACAAAATTAACTTTATTTTGAGGAAATGATGTGTTTGGCTTTAGATTGATTTCTCTTTAGTTTGAGTCTCCTGATGGTCTGTGCAGGCCTGTGTGGTCAAAGCAGTTATTTTTGCAATTTTGCCCCCAGCAATCCCTGCAGGGAAAGGCCCAGACTGGGACTTCAGCATCTGTACAAGTTACTTGCCCTGAAGCCCTTGCTTGTTCGTGTTTATTCAAATGTGAGTGCCTAGCTTGTGGGGTGCACGCATAATGGCTAACAGACCTAACTATATACATCATAGGGCCATATGCAGTGCTTTTCTATTTTATTCCACAGCAAGCTATCCCCACTTCTCCTGTCCTACACCTTCTGGTTTTGTTTTTGTCTTTTCCAAACATAGGAAGCTGGCTTTGTCACTTAGTTCTGAATCTACCAAAGAGGATTTTGATCTGCCACCAATATCTGAGACTGTCCGTAATACTATGTGTTAACTCACTACCATTTAGAATGACTGCCAGTGGCTTTCTTAGGTTGAGGACTAGAGCTGACTCTCAAACAGCAAGGAGACATATTGTAGCACAATTTGAAAACTCTGGCACCCTGCTTGCACGCCCCAACGCAGCGAATTCCACTGCACTGTGGCAAATGAGCGAGGGCTGGATCTGGCCCGTATAGTTTATAAAATGTGGAGTGGAATGTTAAAGTGCGGTTTTGTGACTGCAGAAATTGCCACCTTCTTACTCAAGAGATGTGCTTTCCTTGGGTCTATTCTAGCTCCTATTTGCTGGCTTTTGAGAACAAAAGTTGTACTGTTTTTTACACCTCTTAGCCCAGCAGAACCAACACAGATCTGGGAGGGGAGTTTGATTCTAGTCCTTCTCCTGCATTGTCAACCCCATTGTTAACTAAGTCCCAACCTTGGGGCCTCAGTCACACTTGTCCAACCACACAGAAGGGTGAGTTAAGAAAGAATGGTTTTGTCGATAGAGCACTGGACTGGGATTCAAGAGAATTGGCCTCAATTCCTACCATAGCCACAAATTCCCTGTATTTCCTTGGGCAAGTCAGTTAATCTGTTCCATGCCTCATTTTGCCATCTGTAAAATGGGGCTAATGCGTCCCTATGAGACGAGGGTGTAAAATCACTAATGACTGCACAGTGCTCAGATATAATGGTTTGCCCCGCAGCACAAATACAGATAGACAGAAACACTTATGCAACACCACTGAATGAAGTGGGGATGCACAGGTGTAACTGAGCGCAGAAACTGGGCTGCACTTCATTACTGACGAAGGGATATCAGAAGGAAAGAACCTAGCTCAAGTCTGCTGGTCTGGCAGTTACAACAACCAACGTATCACTTGTAAACTAAGAAAACTGGATCCCCGTCCATTTGATCAATCTTTACAGAGCGATTTTCCAGAGTAGAACGAGGCTTTTGAGAAGAAAAATTACATTCCTGGGAGCACGAAAAAACTCCAGGCACCTTCCTGCATGAGGGAGAAATTACTTTATTTAGAACCAACGCATTACAAGGCCTTGAAGAGAAAAATAATTGTTTCTCAGTACAGTGGCAGAGAACTGATTATCACCAGAAGTATACAAGGGCATTTTAATGAATGCCTATTGCTTATTGACAAATGGGAAGACAAATGGTAATACTTCAGATTCAGGCCTCATGTGCCACACCCACAGTCCCAGAATTCCCCACCGGCCACATTCACAGTTATGTCACTCATATATCAACATTCTATCACCCTAGTCCCTGTTGCCTGCCTACATGGCTTTGTCTAGACCGATATTCAAGCTTGGTGAGAAGGTGTTGGGTATCACATGCCAGCTAACACATTTTAAGAGTATGTCTACACAACAGCTGCTGTAATTCGCAGCACAAGTAGACATACACACACTCACCCTGCCTAAAAGTAGCAGTGTGGCCGCAGCGGTGCAGCTAGCAACTCAGGCTAACTGCCCAAGCACCATCCTGCAGACCACACGAGGACTTGCGGAATCAAGGCCTTCAACAATTGCAGGCTTTGGCCAATAAATGTTAAAAGAGTAGTAACATTAATACACAAGAACTTAGTCATGAAACATTTACAGTACCTGACACAAAAGCAAGGAAGTAAGTAAGCCAACTAACAGTACAAACCACAGGCACACCCATCCGCCCCTTCACCCTGCCATTACCACAGCTACCGTACCTCACAGATCATAAACTTAACTCTGTCTGCCAGGGGATGCTAGCCTTCCAGCACCCCTTTTTACCAAAGCATCCCCTACAACACACCAGTCTACTGCTCAGCCTTCCCTTCTTCACCACACTACCCCTCTTAGCATTGTGAACTGTAGCAGTTTGATGTGTGGCCTCAGTCTCCGGACCTAGAGAATGATGGGAGATGGCATGCATTTTGAATTTCTCGGAATGAGAAGATTTTATGCGTCACTCTCTGCGGACAGATAAACTTTCATTTTTAAAAAAACAGTGGCAAAAGACTCTTAAAACCTATATATTTCTTTTAAAAACAACCTATTGTACAAAATCCACTCATGATTTTCCTATCTGCCAATTTTTGGAAAGGTCCATACTGTTTCTCTTAAAAGATACTTGATAAAAAGCAGGGACAAATTTTAGGTAGAGCCGAATTTCACAAAGTCGTTATTAAAAATGTATGAGAAGAAGTCAGACAAAAACTACTTAGAACGGGCATAAAAACTGATGCTGAAATTTTGCATTGAAGGGTCACCTGCCTTGGGGAGGGCTCTTGCCCCATACTGGGGCAGCAGGACGATCAGTGAGTTATCTTAAATGCCTATACACAAATGCAAGAAGCCTGGGGAACAAGCAGGGAGAACTGGAAGTCCTGGCACAGTCAAGGAATTATGATGTAATTGGAATAACAGAGACTTGGTGGGATAACTCACATGATTGGAGTACTGTCATGGATGGATATAAACTGTTCAGGAAGGATAGGCAGGACAGAAAAGGTGGGGGAGTTGCGTTGTATGTAAGAGAGCAGTATGACTGCTCAGAGCTCCAGTATGAAACTGCAGAAAAACCTGAGAGTCTCTGGATTAAGTTTAGAAGTGTGAGCAACAAGGGTAATGTCGTGGTGGGAGTCTGCTACAGACCACCAGACTAGGGGGATGAGGTGAACGAGGCTTTCTTCCAGCAACTAACAGAAGTTGCTAGATCACAGGCCCTGGTTCTCATGGGAGAGCTGGGAGAGCAATACAGCAGTGCACAGACAATCCAGGAAGTTTCTGGAAAGTGTAGGGGACAATTTTCTGGTGCAAGTGCTGGAGGAACCAGCTAGGGGAAAAGCTCTTCTTGACCTGCTGCTCACAAACAGGGAAGAAATAGTAGAGGAAGCAATAGTGGATGGGAACCTGGGAGGCAGTGACCATGAGATGGTCGAGTTCAGGATCCTGACACAAGGAAGAAAGGAGAGCAGTAGAACAGAGACCCTGGACTTCAGAAAAGCAGACTTCGACTCCCTCAGGGAACTGATGGGCAAGGTCCCCTGGGAGAATAACATGACGGGGAAAGGAGTCGAGGAAAGCTGGCTGTATTTTAAAGAATCCTTATTGAGGTTGCAGGAACAAACCATCCCAATGTGTAGGAAGAAAAGTAAATATGGCAGGCGACCAGCTTGGCTTAACAGTGAAATCCTTCCTTGTCTTAAACACAAAAAAGCAGCTTACAGGAAGTGGAAGATTGGACAAATAACCAGGGAGGAGTATAAAAGTATTGCTCAGGCATGCAGGAGTGAAATTAAGAAGGCCAAATCACACTTGGAGTTGCAGCTAGCCGGAGATGTTAGGAGTAACAAGAAGGGTTTCTTCGGGTATGTTAGCAACAAGAAGAAAGTCAAGGAAAGTGTGGGCCCCTTGCTGAATGAGGGAGGGAACCTAGTGACAGAGGATGTGGAGAAAGCTAGTGTACTCAGTTCTTTTTTTGCCTCTGTCTTCACAGACAAAGTCAGCTCCCAGACAGCTGTACTCCGCAGCACGGTATGGGGAGGAGGTGACCACCCCTCTGTGGAGAAAGAAGTAGTTCAGGACTATTTAGAAAAGCTGGACGAGCACAAGTCCATGGGGCTGGATGCACTGCATCCGAGGGTGCTAAAGGAGTTGGCCGATGAGATTGCAGAGCCATTGGCCATTATCTTTGAAAAATCATGGCAATCGGGGGAGGTCCCGGATGACTGGAAAAAAGCGAATGTAGTGCCCATCTTTAAAAAAGGGAAGAAGGAAGATCCAGGGAACTACAGGCCAGGCAGTCTCACCTCAGTCCCTGGAAAAATCATGGAACAGGTCCGCAAGGAATCAATTCTGAACCACTTAAAGGAGGGGAGAGTGATCAGGAACAGTCAGCATGGATTCACCAAGGGCAAGTCATGCCTGACTAACCTAATTGCCTTCTATGATGAGATAATCGGCTCTGTGGATGAGGGGAAAGCAGTGGATGTGCTATTTCTTGACTTTAGCTAAGCTTTTGATACAGTCTCCCACAGTATTCTTGCCAGCAAGTTAAAGAAGTATGGGCTGGATGAATGGACGGTAAGGTGGATAGAAAACTGGCTACATGGTCGGGCTCAACGGGTAGTGATCAACGGTTCCATGTCTAGTTGGCAGCCGGTATCAAGTGGAGTGCCCCAAGGGTCGGTGCTGGGGCCGGTTTTGTTCAATATCTTCATTAACGATCTGGAGGACTGCACCCTTAGCAAGTTTGCAGATGACACTAAACTGGGAGGAATGGTTGATACGCTGGAGGGTAGGGATAGGATACAGAGGTACCTAGACAAATTAGAGGATTGGGCCAAAAGAAATATGATGAGGTTCAACAAGGACAAGTGCAGAGTCCTGCACTTAGGACAGAAGAATCCCATGCACTGCTACAGACTAGGGACCGAATGGCTGGGCAGCAGTTCTGCAGAAAAGGATCTAGGGGTTACGGTGGACGAAAAGCTGAATATGAGTCAACAGTGTGCCCTTGTTGCCAAGAAGGCTAATGGCATTTTGGGTTGTATAAGTAGGGGCATTTCCAGCAGTTCAAGGGACGTGATCATTCCCCTCTATTCGGCACTGGTGAGGCCTCATTTGGAGTATTGTGTCCAGTTTTGGGCCCCACACTACAAGAAGGATGTGGATAAATTGGAAAGAGTCCAGCGGAGGGCAACCAAAATGATTAGGGGGCTGGAGCACATGACTTATGAGGAGAGGCTGAGGGAACTGGGATTGTTTAGCCTGCAGAAGAGAAGAATGAGGGGGGATTTGATAGCTGCTTTCAACTACCTGAAAGGGGGTTCCAAAGAGGATGGATCTAGACTGTTCTCAGTGGTAGAAGATGACAGAACAAGGAGTAATGGTCTCAAGTTGCAGTGGAGGAGGTTTAGTATGGATATTAGGAAAAACTTTTTCACTAGTAGGGTGGTGAAGAACTGGAATGGGTTATCTAGGGAGGTGGTGGAATCTCCTTTTTAAGGTCAGGCTTGACAAAGCCCTGGCTGGGATGACTTAGCTGGGTTTGGTCCTGCTTTGAGCAGGGGGTTGGACTAGATGACCTCCTGAGGTCCCTTCCAACCCTGAGATTCTGTGATTCTATGATAAAGAAAAAAAATGTATGCCCCATTTTAAGCCTATTTCAGAACTTAGACCTTAGTTCCTGCAGTACCCAATTGGGCAGTCTAGTTCCTCCACTAATGATGGTTACTTGCTAGTTGTGGTATGTCATCCCAGGTGATGCCAGCGCATTCAATCTCCTCTCTCACTGCCTTCTGCCAGTTTTTCCTTGGCCACCTTGCTTTCTTTTTCCTCCCTTAGGTACATCAGGGGTTAGGTTGGGTTAACTATGTCGCTACTAGCTATATGGATTTTTCACATCCTTGAGCAACATAGCTGGGTCCACTTAGCTCTTTAGTGTAGACCTGGCCTTACTCCTTTTTTAAAATGAAAGCTGAGGCTCAAGAGTAACGGAGAGGTTAGTCTGTTACCCCACTTCTCCTGGCTATTCCTTCGCACACCTCACTTTGGGAAACACTGAGCTAAACAGATAAAAAGAACTTCTGAAAGCTCAAGGGATTCTATAAATAGACTCATAGAAGGGTAGAAATGTAGGGCTGAGATTTCAAGAAGTCATCAGGGCCAGCTGCCTGCTCTGTAGCAAGACCCAGTGAACCAAGACCATCCCTGAAAGGTGTTTGTCTAACCTATTCATAACAATATCCAGTGGCAGAAATTCCACAACCTACCTTGGAAACTTATTCCAGAGTTTAACTACCCTTGTAGTTAGAAAGTTTTTTCTAATGTCTAACCTAAATCTTCCTTGCTGCAGATTAAGCCCATTGCTTCTTCTCCTACGTGCAGTGGACATGGAGAAGAAGTGATCACTGTCCCCTTTATAGCAGCCCTTAGCATATTTGAAGACTGTTATTAGTTCCCCCTCTCCCCCCGAGTCTTCTTTTCTCAAGATAGAGATGCCCAGTTTTAAAAATATTTCCTCATAGGTCAGGTTTTCTAAAATGTTTGTCATTTTTGTTGCTCTCCTCTGGAATCTCTCCAGTTTGTCAACATCTTTCCTATAGTGTGGTGCCCAGAATTGGACGCTTCCTGCTGAGGCCTCACCAGTGATAAGTAGAGGGGGACGGTTACCTCCCATGTCTTACATATGCCACTCCTGTTAATACACCCCAGAACGATAATAGCCTTTTTTGCAGCCGCGTCACATTGTTGACTCTTATTCAGTTTGTGATTGTTTTCAGCAGTACGACCACCTAGCTAGTTATTCCCCATTTTGTAGCTGTGCATTTGATTTTTCCTTCCAAAGTGAAGTATTTGCATTTGTGTTTATTGAATTCAAACCTCTTCTCCAATTTGTCAGTCATTTTGAATTCTAAACCTGTCCTTCAAAGAGCTTTCAAGCCCTCCCAGCTTGGTGTCATCTGCAAATTTTATAAGCATACTCTCCACTCCATTATATAAGACATAAATGAAAATATTGACTAGTACCAGACTCAGGACTAACCCCTGCAGGATCCCACTGGACATGCCTCCCAGTTTGAAAGCAAACCATTGAAAGATCCTACTCAAAGACTAATTATCAACCAGTTGTGCACCCATCTTATAGTAATGTTTTCTAGACCACATTTCCTAGTTTGCTTATGAGAATGCCACGTGGGACTCAAAAGCTTTACTAAAACTCGAGATAAATTTGTGCTGTTCAGAAACGACTCTGTCATTTGCAGTTTGTACCTAAACCTCTGACTCATCGTATTTTTTTTTAAATGGCACTATTTATTTTGCAAACCGCAGTTTGTCCATTTTTAGCTTCCTGCCCATTTAATCCCACCTAGGCATTATAGCCCCTTGGCACTCACATGTAGAACATCAATAGGAGCTTCTCTCTACCGTGGAATCTCTCATTGGAGCTATTGTCCAGAAGCTGGGTTGCATGATCCCTTTAGGATATAGGCCAAATTTTTCAAATGTGGGTGGCCTAAAATTAGGCAACTACATCCATATTTAGACATTGAAATAAATGGCCTGATTTTCAGAACCCAATTGAATTGAAAGACCCAATCCTGGTCCTTACTAAAACCGCATTTAATGTATTTAAAATTACTGTTGAGAAAGGAAATAAACAGGAGAAATTGGGGCAGAGGGAAAGAGTTTTTATTCCAGAAGTATGAGATTTGTAAACAACAGAAAAGAAAGAAACAAGTGGAACTTGAAGTGGAATGAATTTGTTGCTGATACAGACAGGAAATAGCACACTCAAATATATGGGTATGTAGAGATATATTTGTATCTGAGTTTTCTTTGCAATGTGTTTTCTATTTATGAAGTGTATCTAGATTTGCATCTGTTTCCAGAACTTGCTGCTAACAGTTAATAATGATGCCAAAACATACTCGAGTTCCAGCTTGAGACCAAATGATATTCATTTTTTGATTACTAATTTAGCATCTGATATTAATTAAGGATATTTTCCATAAGTGCCAGGCCTTTTCTGAAGAGCTAATTAAAATGATATGAACTTAAACTGGAATAAAGTCTCATAGTCTGAACATTTCTGTAATGATTATTCTTACCAGCCTCTACTGGCTTTTGTAAATAGAATGGTAACTACTTGTAGGGACAATAGAGCAGCCAGAGTCCAGAAATGAACTACTCATGTGATGGCTCTAGGATTGGGCCCTCTTATCTTTTGTATATAGGCACATGTCCATTTCTGTGTCCTCTTAGTGATTGACACACTGTAGGCCTGATCCTGTGTAGAACTGAGCTACACTAAGCGACACTTCCTTCCATTAAAATCAGCGGACCAAGGAGGATGCTCAGCACCACAGGAGAGGCAGACAGCACTTTGTAAGATGGGAGCTCTTATTATTTTTGCACCCACCGTTACTGGGCTTGAGGGCACTCACATCTGTGATAGGGAAGAGTAATTCCCTCCAGTGCACGAATCACAAGATGAAATCCCCTGGCCTGCGTTACACAGAAGCTCAGACTAGATGATCATCATAGTCTCTTCTTGGCCTTAGAATCTATGGGCCCTGCACCTTGTTTAATCATTTACATCAGCTTGCACTGGTAGAAATGATTCCACAAGGTGCAGGGCAGTGGAGAATCAGTCCTCTGAATGTATGAGTCTGCTTGGTGCTGTGCAGAATACGCTGAAGACAACGCTCTTGTCTCCAAAAGCTTTACACTCTAAAGGCACAACTCTGCAACCCTGACTCACATACAGTAATGTCAGCTCAATAGACCAAATCCTCTCTTGATGTAAACAGGTGCAACTCCATTGACTTTCAGTGCAATTTTACCCATTGACAGCAGTGCAAAATTTGGCCTATTATGAAGGTTGCTGAATTGGAGCCTAACAAACCATCCCAACACCCTTCTGAGGTTGGGGGGAGCGCTAGTATTTTTTATCCCCATTTTACAGATGGGGCAAGTGAAGAACCATAGAGACTAGACACTCTCCCAGCCCCTGATTCAGAGTAGAACTTTTCAGATGAGAGATTAAACTTTTCACTCAGAGATTAAAAAGAATGACTGATATTTGCGATGGAAATGGAAGATAAGAGCCGAGACAATGAGTCACACATCCTCTGGAAGTAAAAAGGACAGAACCTAGTCAGAGAGGAAGATAGGAGGGTACCAGTGGAGGAGAATACCCAAAACTGCATTTTAAAAAGCAAGAGTAATAGGAGAGAAGCATTTTACACAGAGAAAGGGAGACCCTATATGCCTAATAATATAGGTTTTAGGGCTGACACAAAAGGAAGAGCCAAGAGGAAGATAAAAGCAGGTGATGGCCTTTTGTTGGTCACTTGTGACTAGATCCACTCTAGAGTGGGTGCAGAGTTTTTAAATTCTGCAGACATTCCGATAAGTACTAAATGCAAAATTATTAGCATATTCGAAAAGCGAGGGGTTTTAGCGGCAATGGATTCTAGGGAGCAAATTGCAATTGAGACCAGGTAAATATTTGGAACCTTTAAGTTTATTACTGCAGAGACTGATACACAGGAGAGAGGTGTGTGAAAGAACCAGTTTCTGTAGTGGGTCTTAGGGGTATAACAGAAGCTACAGAGAAAATTAAGATTAGGGTTAAAATCAGATTAGAGAGCTGAATTCAACAATTTAATTTGCCAAAAGGCCGGAGCAGTGCTGTGCAAAACCATTCTACTCTGACCTCAGTACCTGGATTCAACCTCACTTCATCTCACACCCTCCCAGTGTTTCATCAGAACTGTTTTGGGGGTGTATGCAAACTGTCCACTGGAGCTTTGGGGGAAATTATTGTTCGCTACTTGGCTGCTCACAGATTTTTTTCAAGTTGCTGTTCAAAGTGTAATTCAAGTTTGAGCTGTATTCCATTGGGATGCATCACATGGTGGATGTCACACACCATTTCTCTGTCCCTAATTGGCTGTGCCTATCTGATGAGATCAGGAAGGTCAGCTGAACAGGAATTACAGAAACTCCTCACTTAAAGTCGTCCCGGTTAACGTTGTTTTGTTGTTACGTTGCTGATCGATTTAGGGTGACCAGATGTCCCAATTTTATAGGGACAGTCCCAATTTTGGGGTCTTTTTCTTATATAGGCTCCGATTACCCCCCACCCCCTGTCCCGATTTTTCACATTTGCTGTCTGGTCACCCTAGATCGATTAGAGAACATGCTCCTTTAAAGTTGTGCACTGCTCCCTTATAACATCGTTTGGCAGCCGCCTGCTTTGTCCACTGCTTGCAGGAAGAGCAGCCCGTTGCAGCTAACTGGTGGGGAGCTTGGAACCAGGGTGGACCGGCAGCCCCCTATCAGCTCCCCGCTCCCCTAAATTCCCTGTGCGGCAGCCGCCCAGCAGGCTATCAATTGCCCGCAGTTCAGCTGTCCCCCCGCCCGACTGCCATGTGCTGCTCCTGCCCTCTGCCTTAGGGTGACCAGACAGCAAGTGTGAAAAATCGGGATATGGGGGCGGGGGTGGGGAGGGGGGTAATAGGAGCCTATATAAGAAAAAGACCCAAAAATCGGGACTGTCCCTATAAAATGGGGACATCTGGTCACCCTACTCTGCCTTGGAGCTGCTCCCCGAGCCTCCTGCTTGCTGTGTGGGGAAAGAGGAGGGCTAATGTCAGGGTCTCCCCCTCCCCCCTGCTCCTGCCCCCCGCTTACCCCATCTTCCATAGAGCATGGGGGACACATGACAGGGCTCAGGACAGAGGGAGCTTCCTGGCAGCAGCTGCGGTCTCAGCTTGCTGATCTACCTAACAAGGCAGTGTACTTAAGAGTGGGGTCAGCGTATTTAAAGGGGAAATGCGCATCTCTCTCTCTCACACACACGGTGTGTGTCTCTATCTCTGTCTGCTATGCTGTCTCCCCTCCCTCCATTTGTGCTGCCTTGTAGATTGTGAGGCTACATTAACAACAATGAGTTAACCCTTGAGAGCTCAGCCAATTGCTAGTTCATCATTTAGCAGTAAGGCATTCTCTGGGAAATATCCCACCCTCTGACTTCACCACCTCAGCCAAGCTTTACAATCATCATTACTGTGTACCAGTATTAAATTGTGTGTGTGTGTGTGTGTGTGTGTGTGTGTGTGTGTGTATATATATATCTTTTGACTGGTGAAAAAAATTTCCCTGGAACCTAACCCCCTCTATTTACATTAATTTTTATGGGGAAATTGGATTCACTTAACATCGTTTCGCTTAAAGTCACATTTTTCAGGAACATAACTACAACGTTAAGTGAGGAGTTACTGTATTTTCATCTGATTTATCAGTAAGAGGCTATATTTCTTGTCCATCTGAAAAACTCCATTGAGAAAACATTTTCACCCAGTCCTAGCCCTATGTCTTATAGTTGGTAGGCTAATACAGTAATTACCTTCTAAAATTCCTATGGGAATGGTTCTGTTTTTATACTTGTCCTGACCTAAGTATCACTCACTTTTACAAAGGGAAACTTACTTGTTTCACTGATATTAGACCTCTCTTGTTGCATCAGACTGAGGTGGAGGAATAGTATTCCTGAACAGAGGCACAGACATTCTCCTGCACTTTTTGCACTATGTTTGGCCATTCCCTTTGAAAAACAGTCACAGTCAGCAAGGTCTTCAAAATTCAGGGTAAGGGGACATCATGAGAAAGCAAAAAGAAAAGAATTCTCTAGCTTGGGATTGCTTGGGCAAAAACAAAAAGTCACAGTGCCAGCACAAAAGTTGTGATACAAGACATCTGCGCTGCCAGACAAACTGTGGAAATAGAGGATGCTTTCATCTACTGAGGCAGTAAATTGTCATCAGATGGGTGCAGCCAACCAGACATCCTAAGAAGAATCGGTTTAGCAGCCATGAAGGACCTGCTTAGGGTCTGGAGCAAAAAGAAGGTGAAATTATATACAAACGTACAGATTTATCAAACCTGTGTACTTCCAACACTCTTATACGGCTCTAAATCAATTACATTGCTTAAATAAGACATAAAGAGGCTGGAGGCATTTCATATGCATTGCCAGCGGTGACTACTGGACATAAGGTGGTTTGATTTTTATCAGTAATAGGGATGTATTGTTGAGAACTGGCCTTGAGAGGACTGAAGTCATCATTGGTCACTGCTTGTTGGCCCTTTTTGGTCATATAACCTGCCTTGGAGATGAAATCCCTGCATATCAAGCCCTGAAGATTGGATGTGATCA
This sequence comes from Chelydra serpentina, assembly GCA_037349315.1. NCBI lineage: Eukaryota > Metazoa > Chordata > Testudines > Chelydridae > Chelydra > Chelydra serpentina. The sequence continues at coordinate 12,629,258 of JBAIAC010000006.1, forward strand.
TGTATGATTAACTTGGGTGCATCAGGTCAGTGATAATCCTGTGGAGCTTTTAAACACCTGGCATGAAGCCAGACAATGTGGCCATGGACATTCAGCACTACAGACCCTCACTAACTAAGCATACTGTTGTTGGGGTTCAATCCACGCCTACAGCCTTTGAGTATAGAGCCTGGCCTCTCCAAAGCATCCTCCCTCTGTCTCTCAAACACCATGCGTACAGCCATTGGTGCCAGAGGGAGAGGCAGCAGAGCTGAAGTTAACCCCTTGCTCACTGGGAAGTAGGTAATGCCCCTGCCACACAAAGAAGTTCCCCTTCAGAAGCAGAGACGTCATTTGCACCAAACCGTTTCTGCAGTGTTTTCGAGGGGCTGTCGCTGCACACAGAGGAGGCGGCTGCAGGGGGTGCTTTACTTCGTCAGCACTGTCCAGCTTCCAGGCAGGCGCTTCCACCTGCAAGCCTCATGGTATGTTTGCTCAAAACTTTCTTTAATTGATCAAGCTCAACTGGGACCAAGCAGAAACCAGGGAGCCCCATGTCAGGGCTGAAGGCTGGAGTCCACATCCCTGCAGGAAATGCGGACGCTGTTGCCAGTTGCAGAGCGTAATATGCTTTGGCAGGTACTGAGATTGACGATGCTGAAATGGCAGCCATTACTGAGGATGATGGGGAGAGGGGGATGCCGTGCTTAGATATCCCAGTGATGAGATGGGTAGGTGAGGGGGATGAACTGGGGGATAGCCAAACTGATGCAGAGAGTCAACAACATCTTTGAGACTAGGAAGAGGAAGCACAGTTTGATCCTTCGCACTGTGGTGGCTATAAATGTGGAGCTCCCACTTTAATGTCCTAATTGGACGGTGGCATACATGAAGTACTCCTGCTTTCTGTACAGTGTATTGGCACTGGCAGTAAAGGGGCCACCAGAAGCTGAGTCTCCTCTCAAGAGTACTTATGTTGGAGTCAGTGGACTAACACCCGGGTTTAAACAGCGCACAGTAATTAAGAGGTAGTTATGTGGAAGGTCCCTCGCTTGCTTGTCTTTGCCAATTGGCATCACGTGCTTGTTACTGGAGGAGTTGCAACATGGAATGTCAGTATCAGCATCTGCACCAACAATGTGTCTCTCAGTTGGCAAAGGACTAAAGAAAGGGGTCACCGTCTGGAAAGTTGTTAATGACGCCACATGAACAATTTGCTCCGTATGTCACTGATGGGTTAGCTGGGATATCACTCTGAAACATCTGGGCACCTCTGCTTTATGGCGTCACTTCCGAACAAGCATTGTGTTTAATACAAAAAACACCTCTTAACATCTGGACCTGGGGTGGCAGAATGCTGTGAAGGGCGTGGGTGGAGGGAAATCACCTCGTGTGAATTGATGTTGTGTGAATCCAAGTGCCTGTGTTGTTCTGAAAACAGAGCAACATCAGCCCCAGCAATGTCCCCAGGAAAAAGTAGCGTATGGGACTGTGACAGGGCTCGGATTCACCCGGCAGCGCCTCCTGCTGGTTGTTCCGGGGAATTAGCTCACCAGCCTCTGGAGCGCCCTCTGTTGGCCAGGGATCCGGCTTGTCCACTCTCTGGCCCATGTCCCTCCCAGGACCCGGTGCCCCTTTTACTGGGGTGCTGCCCTTGCAGCAATACCCCCAGATCTGGGTCTCCCCTCCCTAGGGAACCCCCAACCCACTATCCCCACCTCGCTTCAGTTGTAGGCTACTGCCAGTCACCAGCTAGCCCCCGCGCCCTGGGGCAGACTGCAGTATAAGCCACTCATCACCGGCAAAGTTGGGTTGGGACCTGCTGCCTCAGCCTACCCGTGGGTTACCCCCTGCAACCCTGTACCTATTGGGCCTAACACTAGGCCGCAGCCTGGGGCTTTCCTAGCCGGAGCTCCCCAGCTCCTCAGGCCCTTCCCTGCTCCAATCTAGGTACCTGGTCAGGTCCCTGCAGCCAAGCCCTTCCCTCTCTAAAGACAGAGAGAGAGTGTGTTTGCGCCAGGCCCACTGCCCTCTTATAAGGGCCAGCTGGGCCCTGATTAACTGGCCACACCTGTGGCTGCCTTGCCAATCAGCCCAGCTTCTGAGCCTCAGCCCTCTCCCAGGGTTATTTCCAGCCCCTCCGGGCAGGAGCGGGGCTCCACCCCGCTACAGGGACCTAGGAGACTCTTGAGAGATGACAGCACGATGCACTGACAAACACATGGCCCAGCCCCGAGCTATTTTAATTCCATGCCCGATGAAATTCTGGCCCATGCTGCCCTTTTCAGTTGTGGAAGGAGAGGGCTTCCAAGAGCTGACGCTGGTTACAGCTTTGCATTTGCAAGTTCCACGTTGCATTTTGTTTTTCTTGACAAAGGCTTTCCCAGAGCAGTACACACTGCCTGGACCAGCTGTGGAGGTACACACTGGTTTGCCTTACTAGAAACACGGGGCTTAGTGATCAAAGCAATGATTATGTTTGAGAGTGGCTGCTAAGCCATCTTTGGAATGGTCATCCAGCTACTTACCATTGCCATATTGTGGTCACTTAATATTTGTATTGAGATAGCACCTAGGAGCCACATCGTAGACCAGGACCCATCGTGCTTGGTGCTGTACAAACCGAGTGGGGTGTGGGGTCACAGGCGAAGACTCTGCCACAGAGAGTTTACAATCTAAATGCAAGACAAGATGGATACACGGTGGGTGAGGTAATATCTTTTGTTGGACCAATTTCTGTTTGTGTGAGAGACAAGCTTTTGAGCTTACACAGAGCTCTTCTTCAGTTCTTGGAAATTTAGAGTGTCACATCTCAATACAAGGTGGAATAGATTATTTAGCTATGACACTCTGAATAAAACGAAAATAAGAAAGAAAAACTTGTAGCACCTTAGAGGCTAACAAATTTATTAGTCTCTAAGGCTAGGTCTACACTAACCCCCCCTGTCGAACTAAGATACGCAACTTCAGCTACGTTAATAACGTAGCTGAAGTCGAAGTACCTTAGTTCGAACTTACCTGTGGTCCAGACGCGGCGCGCAGGCTCCCCCGTCGACTCCGCCTACTCCGCTCGTCGAGCTGGATTACCAGCGTCGACGGCGGAGCACTTCCTGGTTCGATTTATCGCGTCTAGACAAGACGCGATAAATAGAACCCAGAACATCGATCCCGCGCCTCCGACGCGAGAGGTAAGTATAGACGTACCCTAAGGTGCTACAAGTTTTTCTTTCTTATTTTCGTTTTGCTGACACAGACTAACACGGCTACTACTCTGAGTAAGTTTCCCAGAGCTGAAGAAGAGCTCTGTGTAAGCTCAAAAGCTTGTCTCTCTCACCAACCAAAGTTGGTTCAATAAAAGCTATTGCCTCACCCACCTTTTCTCTCTAATGTTCTGGGACCAACATGGCTACAACAACACTGCATACAAAGATCGATACAAACAGACAAATGGGGGAACACAAGGAAACTATGAAGCAGTATCAGTCAGCATGATAAGCAGCACACCAGCAGCCTGCCCATTGTCAAGTTTTTGCAGGTGACACGACAAAGGAGAGTTTGAAGGAGGACAGTGACATCGCTCTGTGGATGTTTACATCTTCCCAAGAGTGAGGGGAAGCATGGGAGAAAGCACAGAGTGCTTGTTTGAAAAATGTAACAAGTAGACAATGGAAGCTGGTGACATGGGCAGATTGTAGGTGGGAGTTAACATTTTAGTAGTGAAAAAGAGACAATAAGTAGGGGGAGGATGGGCCATGAAGGGCCTGGAAAAAAGACAAGTAGCTTATGTTGGAGGCGATGGAGAAAGGGGCCACTCAGTGCTGGTAGTCTTCTGAGCAAAATTCAGGGGGGCAGCACTGACCAACACTTCTCTTTCCTCTTGATTCATGATGTTATAGGGGGTGGTTCAGGTGTACAATGACAGCTTTCTCCGTGTATCCTGCTTCATTATTGTTAAAATATATTCATCTTGCAGTAGCACCTAGAGATTTCGACTGAGATCAGGCCGCATTTTGCTAGGCTTTTCACAAACATCTAATAAGAGCCGTGAAGAGCTTACAATCTAAATAAACACAGGAAGTAGCAGAATTATCAGCCTCCCAGTTCTACAGACGGGGCACTGAAGCGCTGAGAGACCAAATGACTAGCCCAAAGTCACACAAGGAGTCTGTGACAGAACAGGGTATTGAATTCATGCCTTCTGAGTCAAGGGCCAGAGCCTTTACTCCCAGAACATCCTTTCTCTCATACTTCAGATGTGATATTTCCCTGAGCACTGCTACCCTCAGCTGTTTTTATGCGGCAGAACAACTGGTGTATTCAGATGTTGCTTTGTGCACAAAGATCATTTTCACCTGGGCTAATGGGAGTGGCCCCCATGACTCCCATAGTACACATGTTCCTACGCAGAAAACTCACTTTATTCTCTGAAACATCTGTGGTACCCTGCTGTGGATAAGGCTATCTTTTGCAGCTCAAGTGTGAGTTTCTTAACATGGCGAGACTTTGGTGTCTCCAGAACTGAGGCCAAGTCACTGCGCATGATGCAATTGGGGAACCCCACTGGAACTGCCGCGTCTGCTAGACCTTACAGGGTGATAACAGCACAGTCTAGCGGAGTGAGCAGAGGACTGGGAGCCAGGATTTCCCAGGTTATATTCCAGATCCACTGCCACAATGCATGTGCTTAATGATAGTTTTTATACTTAGGTGGTAACTTTCAGCTGAGTACTGTACAAACATTAATTCTGCCTCAAACCCTCTTTCCTTTCTGTCAGGTAGGTTTATCTCATCTGCCATTGGCAGCACTTCGGCTTGGAGAGATTAAGGCCAACATTTTAAAGTGTGGGTGCTTACAATCAAGTATGTATTATCCACGTATAGGCACCCAAACAGCTGGTCTGATTTTCAGAGATTCTGACTCCCATTCATGGCACCCAGGTTTGAAAACAGTGACCCAAGTATTTGCCCAAGGCCACCCAGTGAGTCAGTTGCAAGAGCTAGTATCAGAACTCAGGCTTCTGACTCCACCTTCTGAGGGAGGTGAAGCACTGGAATGGGTTACCTAGGGAGGTGGTGGAATCTCCATCCTTAGAGGTTTTTAAGGTCAGGCTTGACAAAGCCCTGGCTGGGATGATTTAGTTGGGGTTGGTCCTGCTTTGAGAAGAGGGTTGGACTAGATGACCTCCTGAGGTCCCTTCCAACCCTGAGATTCTAATTAGGATCCATCTTTACTGGGCTCCAAAATGAGCGAAGAAACTGGGTTTAAATATGATCCCAGCCCAACTTGTTCCTAGTTTGGCCCAGCCAGTGTAGATGTGCCAAACTGGGTTGGAACAGTGTTTAATAAAAGGCTGCTAGCCACAGTCCCACATTAGGCCATGACGACTTGGCGAGTTACTACGCGGCAGGCTAGGGTGCGAATCTACAGCAGTAACATCCCATGTGCTACCGTGCACTGAAAGTCCCGGAGTGCTGCTTAGCCTACTACTTCTTGAAAGCACAGTAGGCTACGCTGCACTCCGGGACTTTCAGTATGCTATAAGCAGCATCCAGCCCAGACATTGCTGCACAGCAAGCTGGTGCACTGTAGATTCACACCATATCTTCCTGCACGGTAACTCACTGTGTAGACGAGCGCTTAGAAACTGAGTTTAAACTCAGTGCCTTAGGGCTGCTCATGGCCAAATTCTGAATTTCTTAGCCCCTTTCTGTTGTGCATATGAATTGGAGAAGTTTGGTTTAAGACAGCTGTAGCTCTACCTCTGAGAGCAGTTGAAGGCAAGGGGAGATAATACGGATTGATCACTGTTACCTTTCACATCTAAAATGTACTTTATATATCGTGTCTGAACGTGAAAGTTTATCTTAAGCAGAGTTCTCCCCATGCTCTCGGTTTCCCACATTTTGTTTAACGTAATCTGCTGAAGAGCTTTTCTAAGATATTATTGGCTTGGTTTTGCCTCTGGTCTTTCTACGTCGAGCACTTTTCACGAGAAGATCTCAAAGCATTCCACAAACAATGAATTAAACCTTGTCAGGCAGGTAACATACTAGAATGCCATGGGACAGATGGCAAAACGTAGGCAGAGAAATTCAGTGATTTGCTGAATGTCACACAGCAGGTCAGTGCCAGAGCCAGAAAATAACTCTGCTGTAAGGACTGTGTTGCATTCCCTCTCTCTAAGCAGCTGCAGCGATTGGATGAGAAGAGGATGCTCTCAAAACCTCCCTCTCTCCTCACTTGCAGTCATCCTGAACAATATTTCCATGACACTCCCATCTCCAACTGGCCTGGGAAGGAGACATTCCAAGGCCTCGTGACATCGGGCCAGATCAGCTAATATTTTCTTAGAGAATAATGATTTAGCCCAGTAGTGCTGTAGTAACTAAGTACTATGCTGGCTAAAAACCCAGTCCCCTTCTTCCTCATCACTGACCCCTGGGAGGATAAAAGCCAAAAGCAAAGGCTCCCCTGCAGAGCAGGAAAAACTATTTTGAGGCTCTCTCTATATTCAAAGTTGAAACTGGGTAAAACTTTAAACCAGTTTACAAACTGATCTCATTAAACTGGTGCAAAACCATGCACGGACGCTCTTCATCCAATTTACATTTGGCTTATAGTGGTTCAGCTGAATTCAGGAAGGAGTAGAGTTCAGGTTTGTATCAAATGAAGAATGTCCGTTTGTGGATTTGCATCGGTTTAACTAAATTGGTTGAACAATCACAACTTTCATTGCACTGGGGCAGTTTTGAATACATACACAGGGTAACATTTTCAAAAGTGACTTAGGCACTTTGAAGCCTACAGCCTTGGTCTACACACACTTTGGTATGTTGATTAGGGGTGTGACTTTTTACTAATATAGTTATATGGGTACAATCCCTAGTCTAGACATGCTTATACTGACATAAAGGTGCTTTATACTGCTAGAGGTTCTTTTCCTTCCCATACTGGAATAATCTATATCATAATAAGCCCATTTATACTGCTATAACTGCGTCCACACATGGGGAGGTTGTATTGCTTTAATTATATTGCTATAAATAAAATTAACTGTACTGATACAGTTAAAGTGGTACAACTTTTGTGTGTGGACAAGACATAAGTCTCACTGAATGACAGTGCGATGTAGGCTCCTAAGGCCCAGATCCTCAAAGACAATTTAAGCTCCCATTAGGAGTTCGGTGTCTAAATACCTTTGGATGTGAGCCTAAGTGTCCAAGACCATTTTGAAAATGTTGGTTCCTAAATCACTTAGGCACTTTTGAAAATGTTGTCCGAAGCCTGCTGCCAATAACAAGATGGTTTGGGCATCACTTAGGAAAATCACTGTATGCTCACTATCATCAAGGTAAGGGGGAAAAATTCACTTAGCTCCCCTCTGCTTTGCCAGGAGAGTTTTCTTTCCATTGTTTGAGCTACAGCAGTGTATTTTGCCCTGCATGAGACGGCCTGACCTAAGACAGCCATAGCGTTTTCCATGAAATTCAGAAGCAATCCACATGTTAAACTCTCCACTCAGCACAGGAGCTGCAGCTCCTGCTTCTACAGCTTCTGTCTTGTTGTCTTCCGCATAGTTCTTTCTCTGAAAACAAGGAGTTGCTTCCAGACACCTTAGTACAGAATTAGGTGTGTCTGTTTACATTCAGGAGACAGAGAACTTCATACTGGGGGAAAGAAAAAAAACAAGGGCATTGGAAATGGAAAGAGATGGAGATTGAAAATGTACGTTTAAGAGACAAAGATTATTTCAGTACTAGAACAGTATGTTTTTATTTGTTTACATTAGACATGAAGTCCTTTTATATAGGCATGGAACAAGGAGGTACCTTTTCTACCCTTTTGTACTATACTGTTTAGCTAGAATAAGAAGGAGAAACTTGTACTGAGTTGGGAGTTTAAGTTTTTGCCAAAAGCTTAACAATTTTTAGGGTTTGATTTTCCCCTGAAAAATAAAAACCCAAAACGCTTTAAAAACAAGGCCCTCAGTAACCAAAATATGTTTGTTTTTGTTTAAATCACTCAGCAGAGAAATCATCTCTTGTCCATTGTTAAAAGGGAGGTTTAAATCAAAGGAAAATTCTACATATTCTAAAATATACAGACAGCTCTTTGAAAGCAAAGCCAAACAAAACTTTAAGAGAGACCTTTTCCTTGATGCAGAAGTTTTGAGTTAGTTTACTGTGCTGAGCTCTAGTGGAAAGAACAGTCTGAAAAACAAATCTCAGCTCTAGTTTTGGAGGCGGAAGTTGAGAAGAGCATTGTATTAATGGAGTATGAGACTCTTTCGGTGTTTCCAGGCTAAGTCTTAGGAGCAGCAGTAGAAACAAGCTTTAAAATTCATTGGGATTTTATTTTCCAATTTCACTTTTGGAGATCTAAGCAAGCTCCAACCAGGCTACCCAAGAGCTTGATTCTCTCATTCTTATGTTGGGTGATTTTATAAATGGAGATATGCTAATCTCCTAGAACTGGAAGGACCTTGAAAGGTCATCGAGTCCAGTCCCCTGCCTGCACTAGCAGGACCAAGTACTGTCCCCTGACAGATTTTTGCCCCAGATCCCTAAGTGGCCCTCTCAAGGATTGAACTCACAACCCTGGGTTTAGCAGGCCAATGCTCAAACCACTGAGCTATCCCTCCCCCCATTTCCCGCCCTCCTTTGTTTCACAAGTAGTCTTACTGAAAACACGAGGACTGTCTGTGGAATAAGCTTTTACTCAGGGAGTAAAGGTCGCATGACCTGATCCAAATAAAGGACTATTGCCAAATTCCAATCACATTGAATATTGCCAAATTCATATAAAAAAAAAGTCAAGTAGCTTTAATAAAAGATGCCCTCAACATCTCTTCTGTTCCTGTTTTAAATGTCCCTATTTAGTCAGTGCATGATTCCCCCATGTTCCCTACATCTTCGGCCATCCAATTATTTGACTTAATATTCAGATTGGGATGTTGGTTGCTGCTCTGTTCTTCCACCAGTAATTTTGCCTCCTAGTCCTTACTGTTGGTTGAACTGCAGTGCAGCCTCCATCTCAGTGTTTGGGGTCCACAATAAGTGGTTCATTCCTAAAATAGATCCAGAACTGCTCCTCCATCCCTCATCACATGTAACTTTCAAGAAGACAGGCTCAGGTCTGCTCCTGGACTTTAAGTCTCCTGCCACTGGAGCACCTTATGCTGATACACACCTCCAGCCTGACATTAGTGTGTAATACACAACATACCTGCCAGCTCATAAATCCTGCTTTCCATATGACCCAATATAGGCCAAAGGAAAACATAAGGACATCCCATCTGAATGCAGCTTTTCTGGAGAGATTTACTTAACCAACCATTTATCATTTAACTACAATTTTGAAAACTGTCTTAATTGACCACACGTGTTATCAAACCAGAGGCTGCCTCCCGACCCCATACACACCCTTCACCCACCCCTCACCTCCACAGTGTTTTTAGCAACACTTTAGAAAGAACGAATTAAGCCCCTGCAAACCAATGCCTTGACAGAAATAGTTCCTTCTGATTGATAAGAACGCCAGTAAAAAGGTTATATCGAGGAGGGGAAGGTTCCCCCCCCCTTTTTTTTTTCCTGTGGCTTCATGTTTTGGTAGCCATAAGTCATTAGTGGTTTTTAATTTTTTTCTGAAACTGAAATAAGGGCTGAAAGGGTGGATTTGTCTTTTTTTTTTTTTTTTTTTGGCTAATCTGAGGCATGCCGCCACATCTGAAGCCACTTGGCTCATTATGGATTTCATGGAAACTGATTCCCTGAAAGTGTTTCCATGTGTGTGTTCCCAATATATCCCATCCTCTTCTAAATGGGAGTACAAACTCGTGCACGAGCTGGAAATGGCTTCAGGATGTGACAGAAAAGTCATATGACTGCAGTGGCACTGTGTGTGGCCTTTTCTAAAAGACACCATGTCTTGTGTGTTGGCTTCCGTCCTACAGTAGATCCAGTTTCAAAGAGTCTCTTCCTTCCTGGTTTCTTAAAAGTTCTTAATCAAGAACCAGTAAGGAATCCTCTGTCTTTCTTTCCACAAAAGGGAAGTGTATTATTTGAACAGGATACTAATAGAAAATTTGGCAAGGGAGGAAAAAAAAGAGGGGGTTTAAAGGTTGAAATTACAGTGAAATGCTGAGGTTTATTTTCCCCCTTGCACAGCATAGTTTCTTTGCCCGTGCTTGAGGATCAGATGGAATTTGAGAGTTGCTAGCATGCAGTGGAAAAGTACAATTCATGACAACATGGGAAACAAATATTTATATTGGATTGTTGAGACACGTTTGTCTGCAATAATAATAATAATAATAAACTAGACTCCTAACCCCCATTGTATATTATCTTTCCATTCATGGGAGTTGCACAGAATTATTTTACAGAGATGCTCTATTACTCTACATTAAAGCCCTGTGGCTTCGCTCTCCTGGTGTATACAGCTCTGTTTAGATTACTATCCAAGAAATCCTCAAATGTTCCCTGTAGTGCATTGTAGCTGGGGCTGGTGAAAAACTGCAGCAACTAAAATTCCAGTGGCGAAACTTTTGGGAAATGGAACAGAGTGTGCGTCTTTCATGTGTGAGTGACATCACAAAGCATTAGCCCTTTTCTTTTGCACAGCATTGTAGATTTGCCAGACTTCTTGTGATATTTCCAAGAAGTATTATATGTGTTCTGCTTCCATCGTACTGCACCAATTGCCTACATTAATAGATAGGGTACAAGTAGTGATGAGCCCTTGTATAAGTACTTAGTTTCAAGAGGGTTTCATGTTCTTCTGCACTTCCTGCCTTCAACTGCTGAGAGTGTTGCTGTGCACAGTTAACTATTAAAGAGTTGGTGCATTTCACAGCAGAAGCTGAAGTACTATGTTATTACAATGGTGGGAAAAGTGCTTTATATGACAGACTCCATGTTATAGATATATAAGATCACATCACCCGGTGCAAAAATAGTGGGGAATAGTTATTTGTGGGGGTATACTATATAAAAAAAAGACTAACAAATAACTTTTCGATGCATAAAAGTGTCAAGGCTTTTAAATTCTATTGTCTCAGCAGCCAGCTCTGTCCCAACATTAGAGAAGGTTGAAATTTCTAACAAGTCGAGCTGGATGAGAATGAATTCCTTTCATGCCCAAAATATAACCAGTTCCTTCTCTCCACCATGATCACACAGGGCCAACATGTGGATTGTGGGGACGATTACCAGGATGAGATAGTGAAAACTAGAGAAGACAGCAAGGAGCCTAATCAAGCGAATTGAATGGGCAGCATTTGATGGCAGATGAAATTCACTCTTGACAAATGCAAGTGTAAACTACATTTACACAGTGTGCAGTCTGTCCCGGGGGCTGGGCCTGTATAGGAAGGTTTAGGAGTCTTCTATAGCCTTTGCGCTAAGGTGCTTTGGGGCTGTAGCTCAGGTGGTAGACACTCATACTTTTAGAACCAGCGATTCCTGTTTCTATCCCTGCTGTCAGCAGTCCGGCCAGGGGTGTTGTGCTGTACAAGGCATTGAAGGAATTTCTACTCATTCAAGTTGCTGGGTTCTAAATTAACTAACTTTTTCAGGAAAAAGTCCTTGGTGTCATTGTGGACAGCTGAGTGAAAACCAGTGCACAGGTATGCAACAGGGGCCAACAATAGTTAAAATACATAAAGAGACAGGAGTTCCTCTCTCTTCTTCTTGTGCAGCCACTGTAGCAGAAACATCCTGTTAAGGGAGTGGGGTGGGTAATGATAGAGCCTATGATGGATTAAATGGGAAAGTGAAAAGAGACACCACTTTACCTGCTAAGCAACCTGGCAGATATGCCTAGGAATCGCTCTTCTTTGTTCTATACTTGGTACTTTGACGGTTGATATTAGATGAACCAAAGTGCTTGGGGGCTACACAAAAAATTCAAGGAAAACGTCTGTCTAATCTATCTATTTATCTAACTAAAGAATAGATGGTATTTTATGGTGCCATTCACCATGCCTAAGCAGCAAAACACACACATCAGTGTTAAAAAAAAGTGAAATATCATCAAAATTCACATGCAAATAGAGGACGTGCAAGGCCAGGAAGACGCTATTCAATGGAACAGCTGTGAAGGAGTTAAAATGTTCAGTTGAGTTTTGTTAGACTGCCGTGCTCAATAATATTACAGTTTAAATGGTCCCACCTAGGCTTTGAAGTTTACACCTCGTTTAGCTGAATTGGGGAGCAGTTCACACCTCTACTGCTGCTATGGTTTGTCTGGAGACAGAGTTTTGGTGATACAAAACTGATTTAAAAATGCAATTTGAAAATATTTAACACAAATTAAGTAAAAAAAAAAATTTTTTTTTGAATGCCCCAAACAACAAGGAGGTATTCAGCATAGTTTGTTTAAACTAGCTTTTCATGCACACAGGATAACTACAGTGTAACCTTAAGGAGTTTTACCCAACACCCCAATCTTGTAATCCCACTTGTGCGGAAGTAACCTTTTGCATTTCAATGGAACTCCATGCCAGTTCACTTGTGGGGATCTGATTTCAGAATTGGGGCGGTTTTAAACGAGATATAACAAGTGAGTAACAAACAGAGGACTTGCTGAAAGGAGGACAAAGCTAGTTTGGTTTTGTTAGGATATCAATAAAACGAGATATTTAATGAAATCAGTATTCCATGCAGGACACCGTCCTCACCATTATCTGTGAGCAGTTTATCGTGGACATCTCTGCAGAAGTGTGTTTTAAGAAGGGCAGGGTGATAACCTTAGATTTTAGTTTGGAGAATACATTCCATACATAGGGAATCACATGGAAGACACAATGATGGTAACCCCAAAACCAGGGCTTGATCCCACTCCCATTGACTTTAATGGGATTTGGCTCAAACCCCAAGTGAGTTCCATGTGATTTGGCATTTTTTAATGAAAGATGTATACAGCTCTAATAAAAATAAATGCACCTCATTAGTATTGTTATTAAAATATTTTCAGCTCACCTATAACAAGGCAGCTATACATCGGTGTACAGTGTCTCCATATTGGAGAAGGCTAAGCATGTCATTTTAAAAAGTCTCTGGTTCCATAGAAGATGGGTTCTTAATTTGGGGGTTTCAAACAGGTTTCAGGGAGTCACAACAACCTTCCCTTTATGAGTAGATGGAAAGGGGAATTCCAAAACTTTACTTCGTTGTCAATTGGGCGTCACAGTATAGAAAAGGATGGAACACAGCAAAAAAATAAAATAAAAATTGTGGGGAGCATCTTTCTCCAATTCACTTTTTTTAAAAATGATGTTCCTGATCTTCTTCTGGCCTTGCTCAGAATATATAGTTTTGTGACAGCATAGCTTGCTGTAAAATCCTTAATTAAAGATGTACTTGGTTGGTGATAGAAAGTAATAGCTATACAGACTTTAAAGTATTTTAAAAAACAAAATCCCAGACCTCACAGAATGTTACTTTCCTGAAGTAAAAATGATGAGGATCGTTTGTGTGACATTAATAATAATTACTGACCATTTGCGTTTCTCTAGCACTATGCAGCTGTGAAGTGCTTTACAAACGTAGACCCGGGATTTCGTAAGACTTAGCACAAGCGGTAGGAAATTATTATTCTCCCTTCAAAATGGAGAATCTGAGGCACTGAGAAAAAACAAAATGATGACGATAATTATTTCCATAGCACCAAAAGTCCCCAATCTAGCAAACATTCACGCACATGCTCAACTGTATGCATGCAAGTAGTCATGTTGAGCTCATGCAGAAAGTTAAGCTTATGTGTAAGTGTGTGTAGGATCAGCGCCTAAGCAGCATGCCAATTAACAGACATAAAAGGAGGCAGCCTGTGCCACATGGAAATTACAGTCTCAGGCAGAGACGACCCGTGCCTGCTGATAGTGTGTGCATGGGGAGGGCAGTCCATGTGAGCATGCTCAGTACAAGCCAGGCCGCAAATCTGGGGTAAGGAGGGCATATGACCCCGCAGTTCCCCCTCCCCCACGCATCATCTCAGGCCCCAGTCCTGCAGTTGGATCCACACGGTCACCGTTTGTGCTGTATGCAGCCTCCTTGAAGTCAAGGCCCTGTAGGAATCCAAGTGCAGCGTCAGGGTCTGGTTCTATAAATACTATCAGCTGCAGTAGAAGAAAAATTAAAATGAAAAGCGATGAGAGTAAAATAAAATGACACAGTAATGCAAAAGTGTCTTTGTGGAAAAAGTCAGGTGTAAATTGCACAAAAACCCCCCCTGTATTAAAAAAAAAACTACGGTGGAAAAGTCAAACATTCGAAAGTTAGGAAATGCCGGAATTAAGGCTGCCTGTGCCACCTTAATTCGGCCCACTTGTGTATATGCCTTATGATACATTCTTTAATTACATGTTCACAGAACTATTTTTCCCACAGGACCCCTGCCTCATTCAGTGCCCAACATGGACATTGCTCACTGAATGAGCAGTTTATTCCCCTCACTGTTCAGTGTGTGGCCCCCGGCCTTATTTACAGCACACTATTTAAACTCTGCTCTCAAGACACAATTATTAATTTCCTCATGGGCCTTTCTTTGGTGCTCCTCACCACAGCATCTGAGTGCTTCATAAACATTAGCAAGGTGTAGGGGCGGGTGTTATCCCCATTTTACAATTGGGAAACTGAGGCACAAAAAATTAAGGTCGGAAGTACCCACTAATTTTGAGTGCCAAATATCTAGGGAGCTGATTTTTCAGAGTACTTAACATTATATAGCATTTTATATGTTCAAAGCACAGCTCCCATTGACTTCAGTTGTACCTGACAGTGCTCAGCGCTTTTGAAAATCAGACCCCAGAGTATCAAGTCAGGCACCCAGAAAAGAGGAACACATAACTAGTGACCTCCCCTGAGAAGTCTGGTTGAAATGTCATGCCCAGCATCACATTGGAACTCTGTGGCAGAAGAAAAGGATAGAATTCAGTTCTCCAGGACAGCATTCAGCTGCCTTAACCACAAGACCATCCTTTCTCTTTGTGCGGTCTTCTGCTTCATTCACAACACACCTTCCAATGTCTGCAACAAATGAGACAAGGGTCCTACAGACAACCTCCCTTCACTATGCAGCCCTGATTCATCTGCAGAGCAGATCCATTTTGTGCACTGAATGAGGCAAGATCCTGTGGGAAAAAAATAGTATGTGATCATGTAACCAAGTACTGTATGATAATTCACATGCACAAAGGGTCGACGTTAAGATTGTACAGGCAACCTTAATTCTCATGTATCCTGACTTCTGAGTGCTTGATTTAATAATGTTCTTTTAGCATAGTTTTTTTGTGTTCAAGTTCCTAGGTTTTTAAAAAAGTAAACTGAAAATCAAATAGAAATCCCATCATGTGACATCATATTGACAGCCACATGGGTCCTCAGCAAGGCTGGAACTTTTAGATACACCGCGCAGACCTGCCACTTGTCCTAGTGGAGTAACTGATGGCAATACTAGGTTGTTGTCCTCTATATGGACCAGCACTAAAGGGATATGGGACATTTTGCTAGTGGGTTGCACAGATATTTACTGACAGTGGAGGAATGGTGATATTCAGAAATCTTGGGTTCCATTCTAGGCTCTTTTCCCCCCAAGCATGACATCTTCTCTGTTTCTTCCAATCTGTCCTGGACCCATCCCTACTCCCCACAGGGCTAAACAATTATTTTCCACTTGCTTCGTTCTCAGAAACAACAGAACTGTTTTGGCTGAAATAATAATAAATAAATAAATAAATAAATGTAAGCTCAAATGGTTAAAAATTTGGCAAAGTTATAAACAACTGAAAACTGGATCTTATAATGGGAAGAGTCAGGCAACTGTAACAATAGGTGTTCTATCGCCCCTACCTATAATAAACTAAACTGAACAAGTAAATTGTAGACATTAGGGAAGAAAAAAGCCATAACAGATCAATTAGTCCCACGTCCCTGCCTGTTCAGGATAGAATAACTACTGAATACAGAACCCAGCATACAATAACCACTGCAATCTTTAAACAGTGCAAGGCATAACACGAAGCCTAAAAGCTGTGAATGCACCATTTAGGTGAAATATAAATCATTAAAATAGTCCCTAGTGATAGTTATAAGTATACCAAGCTGAGGTTCCTTAGGTCTGTCTGTTCAATTGTTTTCTAATACAGCATAGAATAGACAAACACCATTGTATTTTCTCATACATTTTTTGTAATGATTATACACTACACTGGATTGTTAAAAATCCCTTCCACGGCAGACATATGCAATACGTTTAGGGAATGTTTCTTCAGTAATGTCCCAATAACAAAAAATGACTAAGCACATTCCAGCAAATTGCAATGTTTGTAAGTTATAAAATTATCCCATAATCCTTTTAAAGTCCACATCAGCTTGCTGTACCCAGAAGGAGTTAATATACCTGCAGTACATTACAGTCTATAATAATTGGAAGTGATTGGCCAAAGTGCTGAAACCAGGCGGAAATTTGTTGCATTATTCTCTATAAACTACAAGCAGAGCTCATTAATTGAAAAATGAATGTCAACTGGCATTAGCGGGCATCCGTAAACTGAAATGGAGAAATGACCATGGCACATGCTGTGCTGTAAACAATATATAAGTGAAGCTGCAACAGGTAAAAAAAAAGCTCATGCAAAACCAATCCTGGACGGTTATTGGCAAGCTCCCAAGTCTAGGGTTTTTAATGAGGCTTCTGCATCAAAATAAGTGAAACCACATGGAATTTTAATTGTTCTTATTTTAAATACAAAACACAAGAGCAGTATGGTCTGCAGGAAAGAAAGTACGTACTAACCTACTACTTTAGTGTAGAGATTGACATTTTAACATTACTTCATTTCTGTTCTAAATTTATATCTCACGGATGATTTGCATGCCAAACTACATTTGGGCAGAACTTACCTAGTAAATTTAAGTACAGTTCACCTAAACTCTCTGAGATGTAAATCCTTTGGGTAAAGAGGTAAACTCTGATTTGATTTTTCTTTTATGTTGTTAATTAAGCTCCATAAAACGATCACATCACAGAAGACCGAAATTGCATTAGAGATGCCAATTTCCATTTCTGTCTTTGCAACAGCAGTGGAAGAAACACTGTTTTCACTAAACAAATGTGGCTTAGGCAAAGCTTTCAGCGCTGAAATAGGCTGCAGGTTGCATGTGTCACTCATGTGAAAAAGTGACACTTTGTGAGACTGCAAAAAGAACGAGGAGTACTTGTGGTACCTTATGCCCAATTACATTTGTTAGTCTCTAAGGGCTGGTCCACACTAACCCCCCGTTTCGAACTAAGATACGCAACTTCAGCTACGTGAATAACGTAGCTGAAGTCGAAGTATCTTAGTTCGAACTACAAGGTACTTACCGCGGGTCCAGACGCGGCAGGCAGGCTCCCCCATCGACTCCGCGTACTCCTCTCATGGAGCAGGAGGAGTACCAGTGTCGACGGCGAACACTTCCGGGATCGATTTATCGCGTCTATAAAAGACGCGATAAATCGATCCCAGAAGATCGATTGCTTCCCGCTGAACCAGGAAGTAAGTATAGACGTACCCTAAGGTGCCACAAGTACTCCTCATTCTTTGCTGATACAGACTAACACGGCTACCACTCTGAAACCTTTGTGAGATTAGGAGGCTCAAATTCAAACTACTTTCACCACTGTTATATCAGAAAAATCAATGTAAATCTTTAATTGTGGATTGGGATGGAGGGGTGGCAGTATTTCAAGACACATGCTTTACTGCACTTTCAAATGATTATACTATTAACCATCATCATTACGTATGTGCATGGCACTTCATAGCACAAATACAAATAAAGGTAGATTCCATGCCCAGAAGGGCTTACCATCTAAGATCCCAATCCTGCAAAGAGTTATGCACATGCTTAAATTTACACGCATAAAGTGGTTGCAGGATCAGGGCCTAAGTTAAAACTAAAGCAGCAGAAGTAGACAAGACAAGGAGGGAAGGGCGGGGGGGGGGAGGCTACCGCAAAGTGAGGTCAATAAAATGACATGGGCACTTGGGAGGTTACAGCATGAGTCACCAGGGTTACAGGTTTTAAAAGATGTGATATCAATGGTTTGATGCAATGAGAGTTAGAGTTTCCAAGTAAGCCTGAAAAAGTGGGTTTTGAGAAGAAAAACAAGGCATGGCAGACATTTGTTTTCCCGTTAAGAACTCCCTTCAACCCAGCCCTTTTCTGATCAACCCTGAAAATAATATGCTAATATGCTCGCACAAGGGCAGTACAGAACTGTTGGTAAAGAAACACATTGCAACTTAATCCAAAAAGTTAAAGATGCGGCTAAAAGGGACTTTGGCGATTTGGGCACGTGACCGAATTGCAAGTAGGAGCAGTGCAGACATAACCCTCATTGTGATAAGAAGAAATTACATTTATTCAGTGTTTAGGTAAACAGGACTCTGTGCTTTATAAGCAACAGTGAAAAATCATTAAAAGCATCTTGGACTTTAAAAAAAAAGATTTGTACTTATTTCAAAGAAACAAAATATAAATATTTACTATACAAATTCCACATCTACCTTTGAATTTAACTTGCACCGGTGTAAATTAGGAGCAACTTAGTTCAAGTCAGTAGAGTTACACTAATGTGAGAGCATCATAAGCACTAACAGATTCAGACTCAGTATCTCAAGCAGCTGGAGAAACTGTACAATAACCTTACATTTCCCGATATGTATCAGACCTTTTCACAGTATAAAAGGAGCAACATGATAGCGTTCCAAAGTAACAGCTTTGTTTCTGGGTGGTATGGCCTCTGGCTGCTGTTTGTAGTTAGGAACCAAAGAATTTGCATGCAGCGACACAGTGTTTGCTATAAAAGTACAGTAGAACCTCAGAGTTGCAAACACATCAGGAATGGAGGTTGTTTGTAACTCTGAGCAAAATGTTATGGTTGGTTTCAGAAGTTCACAACTGACCATTGACTTAACACAGTTTTGAAACTTTACTATGCAGAAGAAAAAAGTTGCTTTTAAACATCTTAATTTAAATGAAACAAGCACAGGAACAGTTTCCTTACCTTGTCAGTTTTTAAAAAAAACTTTCCCTTTTTTTAGTAGTTTATGTTTAACACAGTACGTGTATTTTTTGTTTTTAAATCTCTGCTGCTGTCTGATTGCACACTTCTGGTGTCAGATGGGGTGCGCGGTTGACTGGTCAGTTCATAACACTGAGGTTCTGCTGTACATGCTATATTACATTAAATAGTGCTGGGGTTAGTGGGCTGGTAAATGGATATGGAGTCATTCACTTCTAGGTCACTGATTCAACTCCAGATCAGGTAGTAGTAATCATATCACGATCACTCCTAGGAACAACCCCACACTGGAACTTGAAATCTAGCTCTCTTTGAACTTCTGAAGAGGTTGGATTAGAATCCCTCACTCTCAGTCAGACAGTGTGATTTTACCCTACGCCTAATCCGGTTCTGAATATTGCCTTGCGGCACATTTCTAATCACCACCTGACAGCATTTCGACTGGTTTATGTCAAATGAATTAGTGGTCTTGGTGCAGTTTCGAATGGTCAGGTGTCGAAATCATAAAAACCACCATGCCAGCTGATGGCACTCTCAACAGAATCCTCCTGCCTTAGGTGTTCATTCATGCCCGTCGTTGTCTCTATCCATCAAGGCCAAGGACAGGAATGGACCAACCTACCCCCTCACTAGATGGGAATGTTTGCAGGTCAGGTTTGAGGTGCGTTGCTGTCATGGTGTGGGAAAGCACTGCTGCTGTCTGTGGTGCAGCTTATGCTGTGGATAAGCAGAGAAATTCAGTGTTCAGTGAAGTCATATGGCACCTGACAGGAACCCTAAATTCCCTTTTAAATACAACAGATTTGGTGGTCTGGGGAGAAGAGATGGGTGAACCTCATGGGTTATGAAGTTTTGCAAAGCTGCTAAGTTCTCAAACAAAGAAGCACTGGGCCAAAGCAGTTTTAGCTCATGAACAGGTTCCCTGCAATTTAAACCAGTGCTCCCTCCATATGCGTGTACACACACACACACACACACACACACACACACACACTTCATATGAGGAGAAAGTGAACACACACTTTAAAGGGTTGTGCACTAGGGAAAGATATCCTTCCTACTTCTAATGGTAGGGTGGCACAAGTGAGTGCCCTTACACGGCATTCTGTTTTTTCATTAGACTTCTTCCTTGCCCCTCTCTCTGTTCCCCCTCCCCAGTTTTCATTCTGCCAGCTCTCTAATCCAACTTCCACCATCCCTGTTTCTGCTCCTTTCCCCCCAGTTTCCTAAGCAGACCACCCAACCTATTATTTTCAAACCTAGGATGTTTGAAGGGAATTGGAAATTGGGCTACATGAGTTCCCCATCCCTGCTTCACATCAGAGACAAACCTATTGTAGAGTGTTACCACCTAGAGCATTAGACTAACCACGTGCTGTGGGGTCTATAGACAATCAGATGGAAGAGACACTATAAGCAGGCAGCTTCTGTGAATAATGAGTGTTGGGCTTGCAACTTGCCATGCACTGTGCTGAAAATTAAACTTCCTTGCAGCTTGGTGGCTCACCCTGTTTCAAAACGCTCGACATGCAGCCAATAATAGATGAAAACCTTGTCCAGTGGATCATGACCTGAGATATATCGAGTGATAAGAATGGTGGGGGCATATTCATCCCTGGTTTAACTCTGTTGATGTCACTAGCATGACTAACTCACTGTGGCCAGCTCTTGTGATTTTATTGTAAGTCTCGGGATAATTACTGTTGTTCTTAAAGCGCCAGCTTCTGAAGGCAAGTGCACACATGAGACTCAGCTTCCTTTTAAAACAAAAGATTTATAGAACTCAGGCTGCAAAGGAAAGCCTGTAACGGTGACCCAAGTGCACCCTCTATGCTCAGGAACCAGAAGGCAAATAAAATATAATTCAGCATTTATTATTTTGTAAAGTCTCATGGGGTATGGGGCTGACCAGTGTTCTTTCAATGCTTGGAGTTGGCAATACTACTAACTCCATTGCCATCAGTGGAGTTACACCAGGGATGCTTTTGGCCCAGCATTTGTATAAGACAGGTCTAGGATTCTTTTCCTTGCAATGTATTATTTGATATGATTTGCTGTTCTTTGGGGGACCAAAAGAAGTGGGTTTTCTTTTAAAAAATTTCACTTTATTATAAAAAAAATTGATATTTACAGAATGTTTCCCCCGTCTTTTGTTATAATTTTTAGGTGCTTCAGAGCTGGGCCCATTTTCAGATCCCAGGCAGTTCACAAGCATTTCATCCCTCACTGAGAGCCGCTTCTCCAACCCACGAATGCACTATCCAGCTACCTTTACCTATACACCGCCAGTCACCTCAGGCATGTCACTGGGTATGTCAGCAACCACTCACTACCACACCTACTTACCACCGCCCTATCCAGGCTCTTCCCAAAACCAAAGTGGACCATTCCAGACCAGCAGCACTCCATATCTCTACTATGGCACTTCATCAGGATCATACCAGTTCCCCATGGTGCCGGGGGGAGACCGCTCCCCTTCCAGAATGCTTCCTCCCTGCACCACCACCTCAAATGGCAGCACACTATTAAATCCTAACTTGCCTAACCAGAATGACGGTGTGGAGGCTGATGGAAGCCACAGCAGCTCCCCAACTGTTTTGAATTCTAGTGGCAGAATGGATGAGTCCGTTTGGAGGCCATATTGAAATTTTCTCTGCGCAGCCCAATCTCCGTGAGCCAAAAACAAATGGTCAACAAACTACAAAGTGCCTGTTTTTTAAATAGATTTTACTGATATGTGCAACTATTTAGATGAGATGGTAATGGCCATAAATAACGCAAGAGTGACCAACCAAGCACAATCCATGTTTCAGATTACGTGGATGAAAGCACATATTTTTCTTGGAAACATTTTACACCTTGTTTTATATTTAAAATGTACTTTTTACACACAAAAATAATCCAATATTTTTTTTTTGTCTAGACTGTTGTCATAAATAGTGAGTTCGTTTGCCAATAAGGAGAAAACGGACTCCCCGGTTATCAGGAAAAACATGGCGAAGCAAGGCAAAGGTCGCGCTCCATTTTATTTTTTAAAAACCTTGAGCTCCAGATACAGTTGCAATCATACAATGTATGGGACCCTGTTCACTCACATAGTGCAATTCAACTGGCTTGTATTGGTGCACATGAAAGGGAAAGCACAGATCAAGTTGCTTCCATTTTACTATAATACATTCAGATCATGGTAGATGTTCAAAATTTCTGTCCAAGCCTTGTTGCACATAAAAGTTGGAACTTTTTGGTTCATTGCTTTCCCACCCCATTTTTGGTACTTAAAGAGAAAAAGAGTCTTCAAGGTACCAATCTGAATAGACAATCTTGGGGTTTCCTCTTTGTTTTTCCTATAATTATTTTTGCCTTTGTCCAATTAACCAAAAATAAACCCCAACCTTCCAAAATTAAAGCAAAATCTTATTACTTATGCAAAAAATAAAAATAGCAATATATGATACTCAAGCCAAAATGGTATAGGTAGTACTTGTGTTTGGCTGTGTTTGTTTTTTTTTCTTTTTAAATTATAAATGTGTGAAATTTGAAGTTTTTTGCTAACATAAATCATCATATAACTTTAAAGAAATATTTATAATTATTTAATGACATTTGGACCCTTTACACGTCTCTTAATGTAATGCTATGTTGACTTCGGTCTCTAAAAATGGGTTGTTTTTTAAAAAAAAATAATTAAATTTCTTCAGGTGTGTGAACCTCAGACCGGTACCTGAACTCTGAAAAACAGTTCCAGTGTGAACTGGTTATAATGCGATTAACCCTTCCCCCAAACCAAAATGCATCCATATCAAATTATTTTGGATGTATCTTTTAAAAAAAATAACCTATGAAGGAAATATTGTGCTTAAAATGTTATTAGCTTTCTAGTTGCCTTCAACACAATCTTGCCTTTGAATCAGTAATAACTGAGCTGGTTGAAAAACAGGAAGGAAAAATGAGTGCTCCAACCCCCCCCCCCCCCCCCCGATTTTCCTTTCTCCCTGTTTTTTCATCAGCATTTGAAAAATGTTACATTCAAAACATTGTCAATTTTGGTTTCTAATTTTGAAACATTAACAAAAATGGTGTCAGCATCTCAAAATTCATAAAAATTTCAACTAGCAGTTGCTCAGAAATGGGAGACAGGGAGAAATTGCGATAATCCCATCAATGTTTCTTTCATTGAAATTTGAACCATCTGTATATAATAATTAGGTTCATGAAACAAAACCAAAAGTATTTAGCCTCTTGATGTGATTTAGTCACAGTTCACTAGCATCAAATGCTAGAGCGATGAGGATTCTTTTTTGTTTACTTTTAAATAGATATGGCAGTTGTCATATTGCAGAGACAAGCACAAGGGAATAACTGCTCTGCAAACCAATGCTCTGCCAGTCTGGTGTTCAGCAATAGTCAGATCTTCAAGCTTAATACTGAAGATGAAAGTCACCTTAAAGCCCACTCCTGGCTATTAAGCATGGTACAGTAATACAGGGATATGAAATTGCACCCAATACCCTTAATCAACCTGTCTGCTACCAAACTGTAAACAGAGGCACCCAAATTTTGCAAACTAAGGGCTGCATTGGCAAGTTTTCAGGAGTCTGATCCTGATACAAACCCCACTGAAGTTAGTGGGAATATTTCCATTGATTTCAATGGGTTTTTGGATCAGGCTCCTACTGTACATATTAACCTCTGATTCAGCAGTCCATCCATATTCAGCAAAACACTTACGCACGTGCTTAACTTTAGGCACATGCTTAATTCCTATTGTCTTCAATGGGACTTGAGAACACGCTTATGTGTTTTGCTGAATCAGGGCCATAGAGTAGATCAGATTTCAGCCACCCTGGCTTATAACAAGAAATGCAGCCTGCCTAGTCTTCATGCTCCCAGTATGCAGTGCTCTCAGTTGACCCAGCTAGCCTTAATTGCATCCAGTAACCAGTATTCTCCTTGGGCTGCAACTCTGTTGAAAATGAGGATGTAACCCTCACACT
Source organism: Chelydra serpentina (assembly GCA_037349315.1). Lineage (NCBI taxonomy): Eukaryota > Metazoa > Chordata > Testudines > Chelydridae > Chelydra > Chelydra serpentina. Next base: position 12,653,300 of record JBAIAC010000006.1, read on the forward strand.
AAATAAATGGTGAACAGTCATCCCGTATAATAATTTATTTGGACAATATAGACATTGTCACCATCAGTCAATGGGTTAGCCAGTCAGCTACAGAGATTACCATGGTACATTCCTCACAATTTGGTGTGATTACTTGCTCTTAAAAAAACAAAAAATCTTTGCCTTCTAAAGGTTGTATACTAAGTATGCTTAAATAAGTAAGACACTTTTCTAATACTTAGTTTTCCTTCAAAGATGGAAGCTGTAATTGATTCTATTTATTGTTTGTGGTAGCTTGAAGCATACCACTGTCCATTTATTTGTAACTGTAAAATACGTTTGCTAATTTCAGCAGCACTTAAAAAGCCAGTGTCTGGTTACACATTTCAGTTTTGTGTTTTGTTTAGTAAGCAAAAGAAAAAAATGTACTGCCAGTGCAAGCTGTTTCCTATTTAATAAAAGGTACTATATTTGTACATTATTTGTTATTGCTGAGAAGGGCTTTTTAAAGATTTACTGTATGCATATTAAGTAATTTTTTAGGGATGCTTTTGTGTTGAAATGTTGTTAGAGTGGCTGCAGGCAGCAACCCAGAAATTTTTTTCTCCTTAAAGATTGTGTTGTACAATTCAAGCACTTCATTTTATTTCTGGATAAATCCATCATAGACCTGATTTCTGTTTTGTTCAGTACCTACATAACTCTGTTTGTCACCCCATTGTTAAACTGGACCATTAGGGACCGACTTACAAATAGCTTAAGCATGCAATTATGCAATGCAAAATGCATGCCTATTTTGTTGCACTTGCACTGTGGCAGGCTAGGTCGATGGGGGGGTGGGGGGGCTCATGCTACTGCGCTAAAAATAGATGCGTAGACATTGCATCTAAAGTCCATCCCCCTCTCTAGGCTTCAGAGCCTGAACTGCAGCCTAAGCTGCACCTTCAAAGCACTGTCTACACAGCTATTTTAAGCACAAGTATCATGAGCCCCCCCCCAATCCAGGGTCTGTTGACCGGGGTTGGGTGGTTTGCTGCCGTGGTTTATGCGGATATGCCCGCAGCTTCCAGGATCACACAGGCAAATGGCTAATTCTGCTCATGTGAGCAGGCAAATACTAAGAAGGCGATATCAAAAGCACCCAAAGATTTAGGAGCACGAGTTCCATGGACTTTTAATAGAATGTGTGCTCCTAAAGCCCTTTGGCACGTTTGAAAAATCTCTTCCTGTATTTGCACTGGTGATTGGGGGTAACTGCACAAACACGTCAGTGCACAATTGCATGTCTGAGCTTTTGGAAAATGCTTCCAAGTGCATTTGGAAAATGTTCTTGATTCAGGATTTCAGGAAAATGTATGTTATGCGGTTAACCTTAGAGTATCATTTACATTCGGATTATTACGAGGATTATTTCCTCAGAGGTACAAGAGCCCTTTTCCTTCGGGGAGTGGAAGTGTTGGTGTAGTTCATGGATTTAAAACGAAAGAAATGCCTTTGTTAATCTCCAGCTCTCTCAGATTCTACCAAAGATGTACTTACATCAGAACAGGTATGATGTCCTTTATTGAAAATAGAGGGATAAGTAGGCCTACTGAAGTCAATGGGACCACATGTATGAAGCGAGTTGGATTTGACCTAAAATGTCATTAGAGTGGCATTTATGGATTCTTTTACCAGACCAGCTACTGTGTACTTCTTAGTCTTGACCTTCCTGCAAGCAGTCCCCCAGCAAAGATTTATCAGTCTCAACAGGTGCCATTTTGAGTGGGGAAACTTTTGCACTGTCATACTTATCGGAATACGGCTCTGCCTTGATTACTGGAGCCTGCCATGGAATCCAAGCAATACGATGTGCCAAGATGCAAAGAGACAAGCCATTAACTAAAGCAATAATTATAACCTGTACCAGCCATGAGTACAAGATCAAAGAAGCCCAATTCTCTGAACCCCTGATTTTCTTACTGTTTTTTAATATTATGCATTTCATTTTAACATTTTCTGAGAACTTTTTTAGATGTTTGTTTACTTCCACGTTTACAGATAACTCTTTGCTTTTTTTTTTTTAAATGCAGTACTTTTAAGTATATCAGCCAAAACCATACTTTTACAGTAACTTTGTTTTAGGTAATACAAGTGACATTCCTTTTTGTTGTTGTTGTTAAATATGTTTTACCAGTCTTGAATTTCTGCTGGAACAAAACATTTGTAGCATTTCTTGTAAATACAAGCTTTAATTTTTTTATTTTTTCAAATACCGTTGCCCAAGATTTGCTTTTCATGCACATATTGTACAAACACATTCTGCTTTGTGCCACAGACAGCGATTGTGGATGAGTTTACTTTAAGTTCAAAGGGACTATTTGTATTGTATGTTGCAACTGTACATTGAATTGTTTGGCATTTTCTCATGATTGTAATATTAATTTGAAGTTTGAATTTCATTTTCAATAAAATAGCTTTTTTTGTTAATGTTCTTCATTGCTTCTTCTCCTCTGCTGTCTTTTCAATTATACAAGTCATACACATGAACAGCCAAGGACTGGACAGAGCTAATATACCATGGGCTACTATACCAAAAATTCATCAGTTGTTTCTTTATTTTCTGCAGTGCTTAATCTTTCATCTAAACATCAAGATACATTTCCAGTCTGGATGGCTGCCAAAAAAACCTTCCAGATCTGATTCCCCACCCCCAAATATTGCTTTCTTCCTGAGTTTGCAGCCAAACTACTTTAAACAGAATTTTTCAGAGGGACGTGAACAGCCCCATTCATTTTAATGGAGCGATAACTCTGAAACCTAATGGTGAATTTTAGCAGAAACAGCCAGTTCACGAGGCATTATGAGCAGAGCTTAGGATTTTGGGGAGACCTTGAGTAGATTTCAGCACTCTCACTTCTACCTGACTGACCCCTGCACCTGGTCTGACTAATTGTGGGGAGGAGATCTGGGAGAAGTTAACTTTTCCTCCTTTCCCCATGGCCGCGGCAGCAGGAGATCAGCCTGGTGTGTGAGCTGCTGAGTTGCCACAGGACCGTGTGGAGGATGGGAGGACTAGAACAAATAGCTGTTGGCATTGCTTGTGTCTAAGAGTATCCATGGGGAGAGCATTCCCTCAAAATGCCTTAGCCTCACGGTATCAGTTTGCATTATTTTTTTAATTTTGTGACTAAAAAACGACTTTGCTTTTATAGCAGCTCTTAGGTGTGGGTCTGAGAGAGGAGTAATGTATTGATGAAGGCATATGGATAGGAGTCAATAGCTCTTTTTCTTCCCATTAGTCCTACTGCACCTCTAGTAAGAAAGGGCAAACAAGTAGAGGTGCGGTTTTGATTTATTGTACTTAACTCAGGCTTGGGGATCCTGTGATAACACTGAATGATCACTTCTCTAGAAGCCCCATCAGTTTCTGCGAAATATAGTTAAAGCAATTAAGTTTCTGCCCTTTGTAGTTATGAAGATAACCTTCCCGACATGAACCAAAGCAGTGCTTCCACAGAGAAACTATAGCTCAGGGAGGTGCGATAGGCACCATCCATCTCAAGAAATCTTTAATGCTGAAGTCTAATGATGAAAATGTAAACGGCAATTTAATAGCTATTTAATAGCTGCTTGTTTTAATACAAACATCCAGTCCCTCAGATTGTGGGTGAAGACGGTATCAGTTTGGCTCCTGACTTTAGGAAAACTTTGCCTGGGAAGCAAGAACGACTAGTGTGCCAGGCAACCTACTTCGTTCTCTAGTGTTTCAATATATTCCAAGTCTTATTGTTAATGAGTTTGGTAAGTGCTTATACCATAAACTATAAAAATCATTAGTGCATAGACCTCTTGGGTCAATCACAGCACAGGGATGGCTGCAGTCACTGATTCATAACTGCAGTCATTTTCAGTAACCGTAGAGCATGCAACTCTGCATTCTGATTTGCTGCTGCCCTGAGAACTCATCATTCACATGCCCTCAGCAAACATGGCTTCCTCAACTTCTTGTTTTGTGTAGTATCCAAAGAAGAAAAATGTAAAACAGTGCATTCAAATAAATTAGTGGAGGGATTTTCAAAAGCACACAAACACTATGGCCTTTAGCCTCAGACTCCAGACCAGATTTTGGTTATAACCTCAGAGAGAAAACACCCTCGTATTTTATCTGCTCAATTCTGATCTCAGACCAGTTCCACTTCACTGCCTTCAGTGAAATTTCTCCTGATTTACACAGGTGTGAGAACACAGTCAAACCCACCAAACAAAAAGGGACACTTGTACTTTCAGGGTGTGAAAATGGAAGGGAAGGGAAAAATATCAGAGTATTTCAAGTTGACCTACCACATCAGCAGTTTGTTTTGCATAAGAAATAGTTTCTTTCTAATTAGATGGTGAGCATGAAGGTGGGCTTCATAGATAGCCGAAGGAACAAAGGGATCTGAACTGAAAGCTCATGTGCTTTCCTAGAAGAAAACAGGAATTACCAGACTGGATCAGACCAGTGGTCCATTTAGACCAGTATTCTGTCTCTGACAGTGGCCAAAGGTACAAGAACCCCACAATAGGCAGATGTGAGATAATCTGTCCCACAAAAGTCTCATTCTAATCCCTAGCAGTTAGAGACCATCTTAAACCCTGAAGCATAAGCATTGGTGCTGGAACTATGGTTGGACCCCCTGGCTTGAAATGGTTTCCATTATATACAGGGTTTATAGTTTGTTTCAATAGCTCTCAGCACCCCCACTATAAAAATTGTTCCAACATCCCTGAGCATGAGGTTTTGATTTCTTCTAAAACTTTGTTTTCATTAATTGTTAAATCTTGGGATATTTTTATTATCCATATAAACAACTTAACCTCAACAACATCATGTGGCAGCAAGTTCCACAGTCTAATTGTGCACGGAATGAAAAAGTATTTCCTTTTATCCATTTTGAATTTGCTATCTTGCAATTTCATTGACTATCCCATTGTTCTTCTGCTGTGAGAGGGACAACAGAAGCTCTAAATCTACTTTCTCAGTGCTGTAAAACAAGCTCTTTGGGACAGCGTCTGTCTTTATGTTCAACACTGAGCTCATTGTTAGCACCAAACAAACAATAAATTATTAAACATTTTTACAAGAGGAAAGAAGATAGAGTCCTATATTCAAGCAGCTGATATGCAGATTTTGGTTAAATTCTGCAAGCTTCCAAGCACTAGGCAATTAGTGGGGAAATTATTCAAATGTTTTTGGGTGGAGTTCACCTCTGGGTAGAGTGTTGGCACTGCTTACACCATAGGACTGAACTGGTACAATCAGGGAATAGGAACAATGCCGTGTGACTCAAGTAACCAGTTGTGCTGCTCATAGAGCCAAACTTGAATTAATTCTTATAGGGAACAGTTTGAGAAAAACACCGAAGCTGAAATTTGTTCGTAAAAAATATGTTGGACAATTTCAAATTTATTAAAAACTTGTGGGCTGTTCACAGACGATTTGTGAATAGAGGCTGAATCCAGGAGATAAAGGGGTTTGCATGAATAGTTTGAGCAGCTCAACTCGGTACCTTTCAGGAAACAGCCCCTAGCACATCATGAACTTAGAGCAAAAAACTACATCAAAGAAATATAGAACACAAGGTTCACTCTTATTGGTACGTTATCATTATAAATCTCTCTCCATTGCTGTAGTATCTGAACAGGACTTATCTCCAAAACACCGCTATCTCTCTGTGGTATTTATATGGCTCCCATTTACTGTGGTATCTGAGCCCCTCACAATCTTTCATTTATTGATCCTCACAGCACCCTTTGTGAGTTGTTATCCCTGTTTAACAGATAGGGTGCAGAGAGCTTAATGCCTAAATTTTCGTTGAGTGCCTCAACTTTTGGGTGCTTAAGTTGAGGCAAGTTAAAAGGGCCTGATTTTCAGAGGGCATGTGGCTCAGCTCTTTTCAAAAAACAGTTCCCTCCATTTGGGCATCGAACCCCTCCTTTGCCCTCCAAACCAGCAGCAAAAATCACTAGCCACTTGCAAATTTAAGATTAAATGACTTGCCTCCAAAACATTTTCTCTGGGTTGCTAACGATCCCCTACAAAACCGAAAGAATTTAACATGGAGTTTTCTTTTCACCATATGTGCTGTTTAATTTTTGCACTTTACATAGGCTGGACAGTGAATCTCGACCGACTGGATTCATTTGCTGGGCCTCACATACGATCACAAAGCTGTTGCATTTAGGTGTTTAGTCCTGCATGGGAATATTTAATTTAAAAAAAACACTTGATCCATTTAATTATATTTCTGAGAAATTGTAAGGCTGAGTGTAAGTCACGTCCCTTTCTGTGCCTCGGTTTCCCCAAATGTAAAATAAAGAGATTAATACCTCTTTACTTTGCAGGGTTATTTGAGGATTACTTAATATTTACTGAGTGTTTTGAACATGCTATTTGTTATTTTAATTTCCTTTTTTATTACAAGTTTGGTGTTTGGGCCTAAGCCACAGGCCAGTATCTCTTTAAACAGTGTGTTTCTAAACCACATGTTTACAGAAAGTTAACCTAGTTTGCAAGTTGCTGAGCAGGCCAATAACAATGCAGACGTAAGGCCAAATACTGCTCTGTCAACAGATTCACCCTGGATTTACAAAGGTATAGCTAAGAGCAGGATACAATTTGGTTTGCACTTACTGAACACAATTCTCAGCCTCTCCTTTTCAAATAGAAAGAATCATCAAGATAGAAAGTAAAAGTTGATAGAATAACCCACCATTTTTTTTAAAATGGCAAAGTTTAAATGTGACATTATGTAGCAAGTTGTCAGCATTTCTATGTTAACCGGGCTGGATTCTGATTGTCATTACATCAGTGTACGTCAGCAGGAACTCAGCTGTCATCACTCAATAGCTTAATGCTTTGTCACTCCATCAGTTTTTTTATGCAGATTTTTTCTTTGACTTCAACGGTGGCTTCTTAAAAATTGATGGCACCATGTGGCCCTTTGGGGGCCAGATTCTCACAGGCACAGAGAAGTAAGGTGCCCAAATTCCATAGAAAGTCAATGGGAATCGGGCGCCAAACTCACTTTGAAATTGTCCCCCTTCATTTTTATTCCTACAGACTCTGGCATTTGTGCACTTAAACATACACACACTGGAGCGTAAATAATGACGCAGCCCCCAGTTTTGTTTACTTTTTCCTTTCCACAGTTGTTAAAAAAAAAACCGCACCAAAAATAAAAAAACAAGTCCTTGGTAGCTTGATCTCATCCTACTGCATCAAACTGCTCTGAGATCAACTCTTCCGTGCAGCTTCTCCCAAAAAAGAGAATGATCCTGATCCCAAAGTCAAGGAAATCAGGAGCACAATGCAAGCGAAGGAAATGTCAGGGAATATGAAAGGCAAGCAGTGGGCTCTATCCATTGAGGGAGAAGAGGGAAGAAAGAATAATTCAAGCGGGTCTCTGGAATCTTGAATGATCTTTGTCGTTTTATTGCCAGTGGTGGTGTTCTCCTAACAGAGCAGGATGTTCTCATTTTTTAACACTAGCCAGACCAGATGCTAAATTCTATCCTGCAGCATACTGGCTAAGTGAGAAGAGGAACAGCTGATTTCTGTTAAGATGAACACCAGGAGAATAAGCCAAGAAGTATGAGAAATCTTCAGAGGCCTTTGCTTTGCAAACCCCTGTTTGGCAGCAAGATCACAGCATCAGGACTGAAAATCCAGTTCGTACTTCTGCTTCCATCCCTGTTCAAACCGGTTGCTGTGTGCATTACATTACTCTCCTTGCCTTTCAGGATTTTTTGCACAGCATAGAGTCACTGGCTTGAATTTTCCCCTATCATTTAAAGGTCTTAAATGGCTCCTTGGCTTTTATGGAACTGTACAAAATACCAGTTAACATGGAATTTACGTGACTTATTCCTTGCCATAGAAAACAGTAAAACCCCGAACTGAAGCCAGTGATTTAAAACAGCATCTTTGAGCCATTCCTTTTTATTTCCCCTCTCCTGCCCCCTTTCTTTTTTGTAGTCTATTATATTTATCTGCTTATTATAGTGCAGTAGGGTAATTCTAATAGATGGAAGGAGGATGGTCTTGTGGTTAAGATGGAGGACTGGATGTCAGGAGACATTTTCCATTCCCAGCTCTTCGACAGACTCTCTGGAAGACCTTGTGTGTCATTTAACTTTGCTGTACGTCAGGTCCCTCATCTGCATCACTAATACCACAGTACCTATCTGGCAGGTGTGTTGGGGGATGACAGTAAAACCACTGATGTTTGCAATGTGCTTTCACATGCTTGGATGGAAGGTGGTAGAGAAGTGCGGGGTATTATTCTTGAGCGGGGTTACATCATACCTTGTACTACTATGGTTTGACACCCTGACCAGGAGAAAAAGCGGACCTAGGTTACTGTGCCTCACAATTACATGTTTCATCTCTACTATTGAGTGATGTTCACAGATAACAGCTCTGGTGGGTTAATGATCTTTGTGACAGGATGGAAAGATCACATCTGATTTTTAGAACTGCAGACTCTTAACTGCATCTATACAAATGTGCATGCAGAATTTATGCACCCATTTAACATGACTGTGTGAGTATACAGTTTTGCATGTGCAGGTCTAAAGCAGCCCTTAGGTTACCTTATTTTGTGCTGGGGACCACACTGGCCTCCCAGTTACCCCAGGATCAGGGGAACATGCAGGTGATGTAAAGCCACCTTTGCCTCCCTTTAAGCCATGTGCCCATTCGGCCGTACCCAAGGTTCAGGGCCCATATATTAAAAATATGTATGTAGATACTCATATAGCACCTGTTACTGAATTATCCAAGTGCCATTTAGCCAGAAGCTAAATATGAGTCAACAGCATAACACTGTTGCAAAAAAGCAAACATCATTCTGGGATGTATTAGCAGGAGTGTTCTAAGCAAGACACGAGAAGTAATTCTTCTGCTTGACGCCACGCTGGTTAGGCCTCAGCTGGAGTACTGTATTGAGTTCTGGGTGCCACATTTCAGGAAAGAGGTGGACAAATTGGAGAAAGTCCAGAGAAGAGCAACAAAAATTATTAAAGGTCTAGAAAACATGACCTACAAGGAAAGATTGAAAAAAAATGGTTTTGTTTAGTCTGGAAAAGAGAAGGTGGAGAGGGGACATGATAACAGTTTTCAAGTACATAAAAGGTTGTTACAAGGAGGAGGGGAAAAATTGTTCTTCTTAACCTCTGAGGATAGGACAAGAAGCAATGGGCTTAAATTGCAGCAAGGGAGGTTTAGGTTGGACATTAGGAAAAACTTCCTAACTGTCAGGGTGGTTAAGAACTGGAATAAATTGCCTGGGGGGGTTGTGGAATCTCCATCATTGGAGATTTTTAAGAGCATGTTAGACAAACACCTGTCAGGGATGGTCTAGATTAGTGGTTCTCAAACTTTTTTCCTGGTGACTCCTTTCACATAGCAAGCCTCTGTGACCCCCCTTATGAATTTAAAACAGTTTTTTATATATCGACCACCATTATATATGCTGGAGGCAAAGCAGGGTTTGGGTGGAGGCTGACAGCTCACGATCCCACCATGTAATAACGTCGTGGCCCCGTGAAGGGTCCCAACCCCCAGTTTGAGAACCCCTGGTCTAAATAATACTTAGTCCTGCCCTGAGTGCAGGGGACTGGACTAGATGAAGTCTCGAGGTCCCTTTCAGTCCTAGGATTCTATGATTTAAGAATAGAATAATAACCTCTCACACTCTTGCTTCCTTCCCAGCCTGGGGAAAAAATAGTTTGATTAGTTTACACAGTATTTGGGGTTGGGTTGGTTTTTTTTTGTCTTTATGTTTCTGTGTGTTGTAGGGCTGTGTGAGTGTGAAAAACGTATTGGGGCAGAGCTATGTTGAAGGAATGAGTTTTGCATGTAGGTCTGAATGCAGATGCCATTCTTTTCTGTTGCAGGAGTAAGTTCCTTACTCCAGGAACAGTTCTAACAATTTTGCACTCAGATGCATAGATTTTAAGGCCAGAACGGTCGATTAGATCATTTAGTCTGAACTCGGGTATAATATGGGCCATAGAATGTCACCCAGCTACGCCTGTATTGAGCCCAATAACTTGTGCTTGACTCAAGCACATCTTCCAGGAAGGCCTCCAGTCTTGGTTTGGAGATTTCAAGAGATGGAGACTCAGAAGACTTCCCCTTATTGCTCAGCAGTGCCACTGAGCCAGTGCAACGTTGTTGTGGGAGGTCATGGTGGCAGGGAGAGAGGCGACCTCACTGATAGCTGGAGCTGATGGTATGGAGGGCTTTGACGGTCAGGAGAGAGACCTTGAACTAGACTTCAAATTCAATGGGCAGCCTGTGCATAGAGTGGAGCACCAGGGTGATGTGGTCACAGCAGCTAGAGTTGCCTCGTGCATTGGCCGCTGCTCTTTGTACAAGAGGGAGCTTTTTCAGATCTGCAGCTTCAATCCTAGATAAAATGACTTGCAATAATCAAGCCTAGAGATCACAGATGCACAGATCACTGTGGATAGGTGTGCACCTGAGTATGGGGGCATAATCTTCTGCCACGTGCAGAGGGATACAGACTTTTTTTGGGGGGGCCACCAGTGCTATTTGGACATCCAGCAACAATGAGGAGTTCAAACGGCTCTCAAGGCAGCGAACCAGATTAAGAGTCAGAGGGCAGACGCCATCGGTACTGGGGATGGTATAGAGGTGGCACATTTTCTCAGTCTTGTCGGGGTTTCGTTTTTGCCACTTGCCTGCACCCAACGGCCGATTTTGTCTAAAGAGATTGTGCTGTTGACATCGGATGTAAAGGAGATGTACTTCCTGAGCGCCATCGATGTATTGCTGGCACTGTAGCCCCTGCTGTTTCACCAGCTGCCCGACCAGCTTCACCGAGATGTTGAACAGCATGGGGACAGAGGACTGAGCCACACGAGTCTGGCCTCATTATTTGCTTTTACGTTCTCTGTTTGCATTTCCCCATCTTGGGCCGTGGGTCTGGACTCCTTTGTTTCACGTTGGGATAGAATGGGTTCCGTATTGTTATTGGTACTCACTTACACAGCACCACAGGTAAGACTAGTGCTTCACAAACACAAAATGTAGGTAAAGTGGCTTTGTTTACAGGGAAAAACAATGCTGTTTGGTGTGAGTTTAGAGCAAGGGAATGGTTACGGCTCTTGTTTTTAATTCATGGAAACATTTCTACTCATTTCCTATTTTACAGAACCTACATTCTGGGCCTAAACTATGGTGACAAGGACCCTGTGAGATTTACCCCTATCATTTCTGTCCCACTGATTCAACTGAAAGTTTCTTATTGCTTTAACTTGCACTAGTGCTCAACATTGCCACTCGACACTCCTTGCTGAGTTATGTGACTGGGAAAAGGGGGGCAGTTTAGGCGTAGCTACATCTAGATAGTAACCTCACCCTAGGATCCAAAGTGCACACTGTCTTTCTCAATATAAAGTCATCCAGAAGTTTAATTATTTTCAAATGGCTAGCGATAATAAAAGCTTTCCTCTATTTAGCTTCCAAATGTTGACTTATCTACAAAGCCTTGGAGTGTGTGTTATTTCCATTAGAAATGGGTTTAGAAGCATGTGGTAATTCTACCCGAGTTCTCAGGGAAGCTTAGTCTGTGGAGAGCTAACTTTCCAAATGCTCTGGAACTCTGTGTACTTGGATCCATTGAATGAACCATGTCTCATTTCCTTCTAAGGACATTGTCATGTTGATCATGACCTCTGCCAAGTTATTAGTTTAGTTCTTGAAATCAAACAACTGGAGATAAGCTTGAAGTAAAATGTGACTCGCCCAAAGGTCCTACAACATGTCTCTTGTAGAGGTTGGAAGATAACTTAGGAGTCTCCTGATTCCCAGTCCCCTGTTCTTACCACTACAATAAATCCCCTCCCACAGAAATATATATTATTAGAGAGATGTGGGTTCTGTGGCGCAAAGCCTAAAACATTTATCAGATTTGCCGTAGGCTTAGTCTCAGTTTTAAGATGGCAGTCTTATTTTGTTACCAATAAACTCAGAATGTAATGGATAAACCCGGAAAAGATGGAGTTTTGCAAAAAAGAAAAGAAAAAAAGGTTAAGCAAGCCCCCATTACCTTGGAGAGTTGCTCAAAATGTAGATGAACATCAGTGGTAATTCCAGTGAAGGCCGTAGAGTGAGATCACAATCAGGCCCTATGAGAACAGTCTCGCCAGTTGTATTTTGGCAGTTCCGCTCTCTAGCCTGACCAGAACCATGAATTGCAAAGGTGAGCAAAAATAGTGGGGGGAAATAGCTCCATCAAATGCCCCAGAAACCAGAAATGACGAGGATTAAGAATTCGGTGCAACACTCCAGACAGTGACAAAGTAAGGCAGTAAGAGACTCCATTTTTAAAGTGGTGAATAACAAAGAGATTTCAGCTGATTCCAGGAACTCAGGGTGATACCTTTCCACAGAAAATGCCATTCTCGGGTCCCATCCACAGTGAACAGCTAACTGATAAACCAGGCCCTGTATAGAAACCAGAGCAGGCTATTCTCCAAAGGATTCTGCAGCATCCTAAGGTTAGAGATAGAAGAGGCAATACCCAGCTAGGACTAGTAGATCTATCCCATGAGGCAAGCCCATCACATATATGTACAATATCTAGCCCTGAACAGGGCCTTTAGATACTACCAGAATACAAATAAATACTACTACTACTACTATACAATATGAACCTGAGTGACTATTTTGAGGTGAAAAAAGTATACGTTTCCTGGGGAGCTCATGATGGCAAAAAGTCTTAGACATGTGAAAGGAACAAATATTGTCTCCAGCGGGTTTTGATTTGTGTAAAAGTGAAGTTAGTGCTGGCAAGAAGTGCCAATGGGAATTGAAAACCTCTCCTTAGTCACATAATAGGTACAGCTCAGACACCAGCACAGTGGAAGCTTTCTCATATCAACCCTTCTCCAACCAACATATCTAAACACTGATCTGGGGAGGCAACCTCTTGGTGTTACGGTGTTGCTGGGCCTCCATAGCCCATTCCATTTTTGTCTTGTCTGTTGAGAGTACCAACAAAAAGTGTTTGTTATGCTACTATCTTTTGGTAATGTGGACACCTGCCCACTAAGAAGGGGACCGAGAACATCTATCTCATTTAATTGAAGGCACCATACAGCCATCAGATGGTAATGACTTTGCAACAATTATCTGGATGGAGATTTAACAAATATCCATGCCTTGAAGCATTAGCATGCCTGCATTGGGTGTCAGGGTTTTCCTTTCACTGGTAGATAAAAGGCTGCTTCGAGGAGTCAAATGAGAAGGAAGGGGAGGGGCAGTTTCTTCTGCACTGGGGCAGGTGGCAATCCCCTCTACCTTATGGTATGCAAATAAAAAATGTGACCATGTTTATTAAAAATTAAGTAATTATTTAAATTGTGACCATGTAGTAGAGACAGTTGAACCTCAAAGAGCTCTGAGGTTCAGGTTAAGCAAGCCCCCATTACCATGGAGAGTTGCTCAAAATGTAGATGAACATCAGTGGTAATTCCAGTGAAGGCCGTAGAGTGAGATCACAATCAGGTGCCATGAGAACAGTCTCTCCAGTTGTATTTTGGCAGTTCCGCTCTCCGTCCTGACCAGAACCATGAATTGCAAAGATGAGCAAAAATAGTGGGGAAAAATACTTTTGTTTTAACTTCAGAGATTTGTAGATTCCAAGCCCAGAAGGGACCATTGTGATCATCTAGTCTGACCTCCTGTATAGCACAGGTCATAGAACTTCCCCAAAATACGTTAAAAGAAGGGGCTTGATTTGAGTTCAGTTAGGGTGTTGGAGGAAGGTTAAATAGAGCCAGTTTGCTCAAAGCCAGTGGAGAGAATGTGTATTGAAAAAGAATGAAAAAAAACTAACCCAAAACATTATAACTGGAATAAAGCAAAATTGAACAAGGAGAGAAAGCCCAGAAAGGGATAAGACGTCACAAAAGAGAAAAGGCAAGAAAGCTGAAGGAAGTAATAGGAGACACTTGAAAACAGAGCTGCAATGTGACAACTTACAAGCTAAGTTAAACATAAGAGGATCAAAAGCTGAGGAAAGCATAGAAAGGGAAGCAAACTGTATCTCAAACAGGAGAAGTGGATGCTGAAATGACAAAAGAGCTGAAATCTAAAAAGAGTGTTAAATTATGAACCAACTATTATGAACTAATAATGTAAGAAACTAGACCACAAGTACTGGTAGGGATGAGGTATAATGGAAACAGGTGGCACCTAAAACAAAGGCCAATTTCCATACTGCACATTTTCATAAGCAGCAGAAGGCGAAGAAATCAAGCAACCAACCAAGGAATCATAACAGATTTGGAGTAAACAACAAACTACAGGCTCAGAACAGTTCTTAAACTGAGTCCGTACCTTGTAGCAGGCCACTTGTTGCCGGGTGAGCATTTTGCATTAGTAGGCCAGATTGCGTATTTTGATTCCCACAATCAAAGACAGAGCCTGCACATTCCATAGAGAGATTTCCACAGGCAGTACTCAATTATATGGGGCGCTGCTGGCTGAGATTCTTGAGGTGAGGTGACAGCGCTGAAACAAAGACAGGAAAAGAGAAGCCAGCCTGATAGATTTTTGAGAATTAGCAATCCCTAGCTGCTGGAGAAGGTGCTGGTACACAAATCACCTTCCCTTCTGGTCTGCTACCAAAATGGAGTGGAAGCTGGGCCATGAGTTGTTCGGTGTAGATTGTCAGTGCTTTACTTGCTTGTACAGTGCTTAGCACACTCTTGTCCTGATTCCTGACTGAGGCCACTAAGCACTACTGCTCCACAAATATAAATTCTGTAGCCAGAAGCTAAGATTTGATGGGGAGCTTAACTCCCACATACTGCTCTCAGTGGCTGCAAAGGCAAATCAGATGGCCCCAGTCAGAGCACAATTGCAGCAGCCAAGTAGATACTTGTGTCTAAGGCCAGCCCTGTGGGAACAGGTGGGACACTGAACCGAGGATAGAAATAACATTCTGCATTGAACCATGAGCTCAGCTGTTCTAGAATTAAACCACACACACCAAATCACTGCTGAAGTTATTACAGTCCTATGCGCACCTATTTTGTAATAACTGATCATCAAAACTGCAGGTAAAAAAGGCATATTAGGTCACCTTGTCCACTCCCCAGACCAACACAGGAATGCTCTCCACAACATATACACAGATATACTCTGCACCATCTAGTGTAGCACAGAGATTTTTGTGCAGTGCACACTATAAAGTGTATTTTTTCAGACATCATCCTGATATGAAAATGCATTACAACAGTTGCCATCAATACAATACAATTCTTTCCATGGGTAAAACATGTACAAAGGGAAACTTCATAAATGATGCCAAGTTTAAAAACAAAAAGGCCGGATAGCAATACTGACATAAATACTTATAGAATTTAGTTCTTTTGTAAATAAAAAAAAAAATCAGGGGGGAAATCAGGATGAACTGAATAGGGAAGATAAAAATAAGGAAAAGAAACAGCTTCACAGACGAATGAGTAACTGAGAAGGCTGAAAAGCAATGAATGAATGTGCATCAGGAATGGATTCCATGCCTCCAGGTCACTGGATCAAATCCAGCTCAAGACAGTAGTGACCAAGCTGTTTGGTGCTCTCATCTGGTCCCTGCACAACACAGAAACCCCCACTATAATTAGAATCCCTGGTTGAGCATTCCAAAAAGAGCCCAGGGGCTGATTGGGCCATTAAGTTCTTCTCGCATTTCCTCCAGGTCAGGGTTGAGGACACTGGTGGTACGTGGTGTGGGAAGCCTGCAGTGCCTTACCTGTTCTATGGCTATATCATAAGGCCTGAGTGAAAGTAAATTGAAATGAATGGAATTACTCCCATTAACATCAATGGGACTTTGGATCAGGCTCTCAGTCTGAAAGGCTGCCAAGTCTGCATCCTTCCACAAGCACTGAATTTGCTATTTAAGAAAATATTCCCCCATTAGCACCAAAATAAATGTTAGTTGTGTTTTGATTTCAGCAGAAGGCTAAGCCCCAACTAAAAACAGGCTAATTACATCATTAACCAAACCCATCAAGCATACATCTTCAAATTCATAAGAAAGTATTGTGAATCACCACCCTTGGGTTCCCAAGAAGCAAGTCAAGTTACTTGACTCTGGAATGCATAAACATTTAGTGGAAGAAATTGTGACTTCAGAGAAAGAACAAACAAAGCAGTCTGTTTGTTTGTGTAACGGCCTCCTCACAGGAGAACAACGAAGGAACATGGAAAGACTTGAGAGAGTCTACCACGGTTCATGTTTGTAGCTCTGATCCAAAGGGTACAGACTCTCCTATTTATAGCTGAGAGACTAAAGGCAAAAAGGAACTCCGTGATGAGAAGACACAATCTACCACTGTCTTTATTTATTTATTTTGTTCTTTTGATAGAGTATCCTGCATGGAAAATTAGTGATGCCTTCCAATTCAGCCCACCACTTCCATTAAACATTCCCCCCCATCCCCCCAGAATGATTGCACTTCAGCACGACAGGGACTATTATTTTAATGTGTGTGCTCATCTATGTACATACACTGCCTAGCACAATGAGGCCTGAATCCCTGATTGGGGCTTCTACATTCCACTCGAACATACGCTGTATTTGGGAAGATTACTATTATTCTGTAGGATCCATTATGAACAGCCATGAACATCAATAGACTTGTGCCCATTTACACCAGCCTTGGATCTGGCCCTTAGATCGTAGGGTGGCATTCCCAAAAGTGCTGAGTTTTGGTTGAACTCAGCGGGAGAAGAATTAGGCCCATGCTAAACACTTCTGAAAATGCCATCCCCAGCTGTTACATGTGTCAGACTTTGGACGACATATTTGGGGGTGCACAATTTGGGGCTGGATGACATGTGAGGCCGTTTTAAGTATGTGCACTGTTTAAAAATAATGTTTTCTTTTCCAAGACGGAAGAACTATGTTACAGAGGGCCTTCATCTTAACTAAGACTAACTGAAGAGTGACAGACACATTGAGGTTCCTGCAAAACATGCCTGGACATACCAACAGTACATGTATATTACACACAGTGCAGTGCGCTTCATTCCGAGATCTCCTGAGGGGTTTGTGCGGGAGCACATTTCCAAAGGGATGCAATTGTGTGAATGGCTCAGAATGAAGCCAAGGTGAGATAAAAGGATGCTGCAGTCTTAAGGGACCTCACTACCCAGACAATCAAGCAGCTTAACCAGATGACAAACCCAGAGGCAACTTCTCAAAAGCCAAGATAACTACTAGAGAAGCCTGCCAAAGGGACAGATGGCACCAAGGACAGATTTTACTAAAGTGAAGAAAACCCTAGCACGGTGTTCTTCAAAGAGTATCAGTGCACTGAAACTAAAATGTTTCTAATAAATAAGCCAATTTATGATAAAATCAAGAGAAGATATACACAGAGTTCTATATGCGACCCTGATTTACATTCCATAGAACTCCACTGAAGTCAATGTAAGTCAGGTCTGGATTTGGTCCAGAAAGACACTATACATCCAGCCTTTGTTACACTGATGGATATAATTTAGAGGCGAGAGACTCACTATTGCACCGCACCTTGTGCAGTCCTTTACTCCCATGCAAAGCGGGTGAAAAACGCTAGCAAATCAGAATGGCCAGGTTAAATGCTCTGCTGGAGCAAGGGGGCGTAGCTGCATTGACTTCAATGGAGTTGTGTCATTTACATAAGAAGAGAATTCAGCCCATACTGTTGTGCTCCAACCTTGCTGGAATCAATGACTACATGGAGAAATGATGAATCTGGCCCAAATGGTGTAACATACAATATATGCTTACAGATTCTTCTGTGGCAACCACTGTTTTTGTTAAATTGAAGGGAGGGTGCGGGTAAGTATGGGCCATATGTTTTAATGAGAGAATGGGCAAAGTTGTTCATCTCTCTCTCTCTCTCTCTCACACACACCCCCCTTCTAAATCTCCATGTTACACAGCAGCAATAGACAAATAAGATGACCAATTAAAATCATTTAAAAAGAAACAATGTAATCTACATAGTGACAACTACATAGAAAGAGTGTTGACTTTGTTATTATTGATCAAAAGTACTTATATGCCCTGCCGTTACTATACGAGCACCTTATAATCTTTAATGTATTTATTCTTTCAACATCTGTGCGAGGTAAGGCACTGTTGTTATATTCCCATTTTACTGATGAGGACCTGAGGCTCAGCAAGATTAAGGGCCAGATTTTTAAAGTATTTAGGCACCTAACTCCCTTTGAAATCAATGGGAGTTAGGTGGCTAGGTACTTCTAAAGATTTGGCTCTAATGAGAGAATGGGCAAAGTTGTTCATCTCTCTCTCTCTCACACACACACACACACACACACACACACCCCTTCTAAATCTCCATGTTACACAGCAGCGACAGACAAATAAAATGACCGATTAAAAAAGGTGACTTGCCTGGGTCACACAGGAAGTTTATGGTGGAGCAGGGTAGTGAGCAGAGATCTCCCATATCCAAGGCTAACACCCTGACCACCAGACCTTCCTTCTCAAGTTAGTTAGTATGATTATTAACTAATATATTTGTTAAGCACCATCGGTGTGCTCAGTGCTATTAAAAATGTAGCAAGAGATCGGCCCTAATTCTGCCCTACACCCGTGTCAGTCAGGAGTAACTCCACTGAAGTCAAGAACTGCCTGTTTTCCCCCAACTGCGAAACCCTGCAACAGTTCCAAAGGTAGAGGATTTTTTTTTTTTTTTTTTGCTCAGGGCTTGATTCTTCTAGTGAAAGGAAAGTCAGTCCCTTTACTGATTGCAAATCTGGTGCATGCAGCCTAAATGTATCTGGAAAGTTGTCATGCTTAGCAGCACCCATCCATTCCCGCCTGCCCTCACCATACTCCAAGCTAAAAAAAAAAATCCAGCAATTAAACTCCTTTTTCTCCAGCAAAACTAGCCTCCCTGCTTTGCGGCTCGTGAACGGCTTGCTGAGTTAGCTATAATTTGGAAAATTAATTGACTCAGAGCCTGCTGCTGAAGCAGCCTCAAATACAGAACACCCAAGACGCAGCGGCAGCAAGGTCAGAGGAGGTGGGAAATTTTGCAACAAATGTAGCGAGCAAGAAGCAGAGCGGAATATGGGCAGCAGTGAGGAAACATAAAAAGGAAAGCATTCAGATCAGACACAGCAAGGGGAGGCGAGTCAGAGACCTCAGGAGAATTGGGAGAAGGGGAGGCAGGCTGGATAGGTCTTTAACTGGGAATGCCTCTGGCTCACCATGGACACATGTGCCTGGAGATGCCCCTTTTCTCTCTCCGGGCATGTAAGGGGACATCAAAGATTATGCTTGTGAATCCAGTGAGCAAATCCACAGCATCCTTGTCCCATAAAGAAATCTTAAATTATGTAGCTCATTCACAGACATGCCATCTGTTTGGGAATAAGCCTCTTGGCAATCATTATGGTCATAAAAAGGAACAACAGTTAGGTATCTGTCATCACCATTTTTCTCCTGTGGCTTCAGTAATTTTATTTACCACCAATCAGTCTCTCCAAATAAAATCAGCTCTCTTATTTTTGGTTATTATTTGTTATGGACAGAACACCCTGAGTGAATAAGATCCTTTACAAACATAAGGAAGACAGTCCCTGCCCCTACTTTCTTAGGGCTGGAGTGTGTGGGGCAGCTGGCAAGTCACGCAGCTTCTTCACACTGTCAATTGGGGCTAAAGAAGCAAAACTGACCTACCTGCTCAAGGTGTGTGTGTGTGATAATTAGTTAATGTCTGCAAAGCCTTCTAAAAGTGCTATTCATTATTATCCCAAGTGCTGCGGGTGTCAGGAAAAGCAGCGTCAGGCAAAGCGAGAGTAAACAACAATAGCCTATCATGCTGGTTTAATCTGAATTGCAGTCATTTTTGCTTTCAGCCCATGTTGAAGCAGATACCCTGCCTGCTACAAAACTGACATGTAATGTACGGGTGCAGTTGTCCAGCATGCAGATTGGGAAAGGGCTATTTGCCCCAATTAAAAAAAATTGATTCCAATATATTTGCAACATTGTATGTATTTGCCGGCTTTTCTATGGCCATGATGTCTGAGTACCTTGAAGTGTCCATCAGTTTAGTCTCACTACACCTGTGCGTGGTAGATTTTCATTATCCCCATTTCACAGATGGGAAACCGAGGCACAGAGCAGTGAAGTGATTTGCCCAAAGTCTCACACTGGGATTTTGTGGCAGGGCTAAGGTCTGAGCTCAGACCAATGTTTTAATCACAAGACCACCCTCGATGATACTATTAAGAAGACTTAGCAATTATGTAGCACTTTCATGTCCAGCTCTCAAAGCACATCACAAAGGAGAGTAGGTATCATCCTCCCCATTTTAGAGATGGAGAAACTGAGGCCTGGGAGGATTAAGTGACTTGCCCTGAGAATAAAGGTCCATGTGTGAAGCAGCTGTTGTTGTGTAAGAATGCAGAGGGACAGCTGCCTAATGCTGAGAGCCTGCTCCTCTACCTCAGCCAGTGAGCAAGGGGGCTGCCAGCCCAGCCAGATCCCCCTTCCAGCCCAGGGCAAGCAGCAGCCCATGCTGTGGGCCACTGACCCAACCACAGCCCCCCCACTCACTGCCTAGGACAAGGAGCAACCAAGGGCAGAACCCACAGAGCCACCACTGTTACCTGGACACCAACCCAGGGAGTTTGTCAGGAGCACAGCAATTCCTATGGTCATAAAATTCATTCCATGCTGGAGGGAGCCTTGCCAGGCTTAATGTCAAGTAATCAGGACACTTGTTATCATTTAACTTTGGCAAATAAGTTAAATTAATCAAATATGCAAATTAGGGCATTCAGACACCTGATTTCTAAAACTGAACGGACCAAGGCCACGCGGCAAGCCAGTGGCAGAGAAATACAAGCCAGATTTCCAGACTACCAGTCCTGCGTCTATTCACTAAGCCATGCTGCTGTTTGCTTGCAGTAATGAATAGCAGAGCTAGGGGGGGTTCTGCTTGTTTCCTGCAAGAGGCTTTTATTTAAAACAAAAAAACCCCAACAACAACGCCAACCTCCTGTCTACTCCTGTTCTCTCTACAGCATCTCCACTGAGAACAAGATTCCTGACTCATTGCACCTTGCAGGCTTGCTTCAGTGTATTTCCACAATCGCTTTGCACTAGGTGTCCTAGTGTACATCTAAATTTTAAAGCAATTACTGTCCAGAAAATAAATCTGTCTACTCAGTTTTCCCTCACTGTCACATCGACAATAATTATGGCAGATAATGGGCTAATGAATGGGCCCATATACCTGGACAAATAGCCACTTATACTTCCAGAAAGATCTTCCTCTTGTGTTTCTCCTCTTGCTTTCCTCATAAGCAGTCTATGCCCAAGGCCTTTATGAAATTCAAGCCCCGTTTCAGATTTTATTGAAAAACCTTTAAGAAAAGCCATTTTTCATACTTAAGACTTTTTCAAATCTCCTCTAACCAGTTACATTCTGCATTGTATCTTTTGGATCTGGCCACTGTCCAACGACAATCCTTAAAATCCCTTTACAGTTTTAAAGGAAAATACAAGCCCTCATTTACCACTGGATTCAGCCCGAAAATAAAAGCTTAATGCCTTGACAGGCCTGGATATTTTTTTGCGTTCTAAGTCTGATTTATGGTAGTAGCCAGCAAACCAGGCTGGTGAAATATTTGCTGCTGCTCGCAGGGATCTGGAAAAATGAAGTGTGAAGTTCTGAAGAGAGCAGGCAACAGTTCTCCAGTCACTAAACACTTCCAACAAGTTGGCAGTGGAACAGAGCTGTGGTCTGAAAGATGAACCTCAAAGGAATAGGGGGTGGAGAGAGAGCAGTACTGTGCACAGTGTCAAAATACTGCTGCAGCTTAAAGCTTTCCATACATTCATTACATCGGGAGGGGAAAGAGAAACGTTTTCTTCATTATTTATTTATTCTCTCTCTCTCTTTTTCCCCCTGTGCAGTTCCCCCTGCAGGGGTTTCACCCAAAGTAGGCAAAAATTAAAAGCAACAACAGGAACATAGGAAGTCGCTTAAGCCTACCATAAAAATGCTCGGATTGAAAAATACGATCCGGATAGGGGAAAGCGTTACGTTTGCTGCCAGGCTGATTAGTCTCTGCAGCCTTTCGAAGGGCCAATGCCCTGAAATCTGTTTGCGTGGGAGCTGTGATTTTCATTCCCATGAAAAGGGAATTTCCTAGAGGTAAAACGGAGGTGGGGATTTTTCAGAGTGTTCTTGGAATGAGTCACCCTGAATACATTTGCCAGGTAAAACATGTGGCTGCTTCAACTGTCTTTGAAGAAAATTAATATTCATCTATATTATATATAGCATAAAGTGGCTCGACTTTGTGGAAATGCCATAATCTCACTGAGGTCTGGCCTTCCTCCAATTACCCACTAAATTCAAAAGCAGCATTGCATGCTCGGCAGCCGTGTCACCAGGATGGACAAAAACACACGTCAGGCTCTCAAACTCTGTCGACGTGCAGAGGGGTGCCCACCTCGACCCTACCTGCGTCCCAAATATTTGTGGATTCGTCGGATTGAGCCAGATCTGGGAACTTCACTCTACGATGCCTGGTATGATGCTCTGGTTCTCAGTAGACTGTGTGTGTTTGTCTGCTAGAGAGGGAGAGAGAGATTGAGAATTCAGAATTAAGGGACCATATGCTGCTTCTTTGCACTAAGCCGTGCGCTACCACTCAGCCTCCATAATGTGGCTGGACACTGGTGAGGTCAATGTGGGGGAGGGACAGGAGTAGGGAAGAATCTTTCCTATGAGGCAGAGAGAACAACAGGGGACTGCTCCAAGGAAGCTACTCCTACCTTACAGCATTAGTGGCCTCCGAGATCTACCACAATACCTGTTCAGGTGAAAGCACAACTAGCCTAAAGTCAGGGGCAGAACTGGGAATTGAACCCAGGCGTCCGGTATCCCAGCCCTGTGCTTTAACTAGACTATCATAAATATAAGAGTGGCCTTACTGGGTCAGAAGAAAGGTCCATCTAGCCCAGTATCTTGTCTTCTGACAGTGTCCAATGCCAGATGCCCCAGAGGGAATGAACAGAACAGGTAATCATCCAGTGATCCATCCCCGGTCGCCAATTCCCAGCTTCTGGCATACAGAGGCTAGGGACATCATCCCTACCCATCCTCGCTAATAGCCTTTGATAGACCTATCCTTCATGAACTTATCTAATTCTTTTTTGAACCCTGTTATAGTTTTGGTCTTCACAACATCCTCTGGCAAGGAGTGCCACATTGTGTAAAAAAATACTTACTTGTGTTTGTTTTAAACTTGCTGCCTATTAATTTCATTTGGTGACCCCTAGTTCTTGTGTTATCCCCCCTTAGTTGTCTCTTTTCCAAGCTGAAAATTCCCAGTCTTATTAATGTCTCCTCATACGGAAGCCATTCCATACCCCCTAATCATTTTTGTTGCCCTTTTCTGATATATCCCAATTCCAATATATCTTTTTTGAGATGGGGCAACCACATCTGCACGCAGTATTCAAGATGTGGGCATACCATGGATTTATATAGCGGCAACATGATATTTTCGGTCTCATTATCTCTGTCCCTTTCTTAATGATTCCCAACATTCCGTTCACTTTTTTGACTGCCACTGCACATTGAGTGGATGTTTTCAGAGAACTATCCACAATGGCTCCAAGATCTCTTTCTTGAGTGGTAACAGCTAACTTAGACCCCATCATTTTATATGTATAGCTGAGATTATGTTTTCCAATGTGCATTACTTTGCATTTATCAACACTGAATTTCATCTGCCATTTTGTTGCCCAGTCATCCAGTTTTGTGAGATTCTTTTGTAGCTCTTCGCAGTCTGCCTGGGACTTAACTATCTTGGTAGTTTTGTATCATCTGCAAATTTTGCCACCTCACTGTTTACCCCTTTTTCCAGATCATTTATGAATATGTTGAATAGGACTGATCCCAGTACAGACCCCTGGGGATATCACTATTTACCTCTTTCCGTTCTGAAAACTGATAACAAGAATCCTAGATAAGAACAAGCAATTTCGTAGCACTTTTCATCCACAGCTCTTCTCTATCCCAACCTTGTCTCAAACTGCTGCTTCTGATGCAGGTCCCAAGGAGCTGGCCTCTGCCCTTTGCAGATGCACACCCTAGGGCAGCCTAAATCCTGCCCCCCCCCCCGCCCCGCGCTGCAGAACAGCTGGGGTTCTGCTGGCACAGAGCCAATGGAAGACAGAATGGAATTCACCGATTAGTTGCACCAGTATAAATTCAAGCAACACCATTGACTTCAGTGGAGTTACTTAAGGTTTAGAACCCTAAGTGAAAGAAGAATTTGTCCTGGCATCTATAGAAATAATGAGGTTTTCTTGAAGCAAAAAATACACCAAAATGTTGCTTTTGATTCAGTGTTTAAAGCTGTCAAAGGTCAGAAGCTGAGATGATGCAACAAGGTTTTTGTTTGGTTTTAAACACAAGCTTTTGGTTTTGGAGGCGCAACTGCATGTTCCAATTCTATTTAAAGTTTTGAAGTGTTCCGTTTCTTCAGGACAACAGAACAAACCGAGCTGGGGGCGCTTTCTGAACAAGAGCATGGAGCCTTGTCACTGGAACACATGAATCTTTTTTTGTTACACAACAGCTTAAGAATCCTCTTTAACAGGAGAAGCATTTACGGGACATGCTCTCGCACAAACTCACACATCTTACAATCACACAGCCTCAAACCACATTGTCTGTCACACATGCACATGCCATGCCATCCACGCTCATAAGCAAGATACATGCAAATGCTTCTCACCATGCTCACGCAAACTGAAACCCATATTCTGTACTATACACCCACACAAACAGACAAACATATGCACACGCAGACATATACACACACACACTCACTCACACACACACACCCCTTTAGTTATTGTTCTGCCAGCATCCCTGGCGTCACAAGTATGAAAAATAAGTTGAACCACATTCAGATCTGAAGGGCTATTCTCACCCAGAGACAATGGACCAAATAAGAGGGAGCAGCACCCACTTATACCAAGGCAATGTTGGGTCCATTGTCTGTATTTTGGAGAGAGACCAACAAAGCATTAGATGGACCCTCACCCAGCAAAAGATAATATCTTCTAGTCACTGGTATTGTACATACTGTTTCTCTCAGAGATGACAGTGGGATATGGAGCCTTTTTTACCCCCACATCACCAGCTCAAATGTGACTCAGGTTGGTGGTTAGCAGAAGTCGTTACTATCTGATTATTACTGTTCAGTGGTTTCTGTGAAATGAGATGGGTTTTCAGTTGCTAGCGAACAGGTGTCTGCATCACAATGGGTATCCTTGTGAATAGTCTCCACGAAGAAGCAAGGAGTGAGGCAAGTGGGTGGGTGAAGCCACGCTATCAAACACAGAAATCACCTTGCAGGACAGGGTGGAGGCATATGCTCAGGGCAGTGGTGGTGAAGCTGCTATAGAATCACAGGACTGGAAGGGACCTCGAGGGGCCATCTAGTAAGTCCCCTGCACTCATGGCAGGACTAAGTATTATCTAGACTATCCCTGACAGGTGTTTGTCTAACCTGCTCTTAAAAATCTCCAATGATGGAGATTCCACAACCTCTCCAGGCAACTTATTGCAGTGCTTAACCAGCCTGAGAGTTAGGAAGTTTTTCCTAATGTCCAACCTAAACCTCCCTTGCTGCAATTTAAGCCCATTGGCTTCATGTCCTATCCCCAGAGGTTAGGACAAGAAGCCTAGGAGCTGAGGGAGGGGGGATGTTGCTACTTCAAGGGAGGCGAGGAGCTAGGTAGGAAGCCTGCCAGCCCTGCCAAACCCCCCAGCACCAGCAGGGGTACCCGGTCATGTGCTGGTGCCACCCCCCAGCACCAGTGGGGGTCCCAGGCCACGCACCGCTGCCCGCCCCCCCCAGCACCAGTGTGGGTCCTGGGCTGCTGCCCTGAGCACATGTGGCACCCACCGGGCTGCCCCCCCAAACCATATGCGGCACCCTTTAGGCTGCCCCCCCAGCACACACGGCACCCCTGCCTCCCCAAGATTTAGTCAGGGGTATATAGTACAAGTCACGGACAGGTTACAGGCCATGAATTTTTGTTTACTGCCCGTGACCTGTCCATGACTTTTACTAAAAATACACGTGACTAAAACATAGCCTTAACTATGACTCCCAGATCCGCTTCTCCAGTAGTCCTTCCTAGGCAACCATTTCACATTTTGTATGTGTGCAACTGATCGTTCCTTCCCAAGTGGAGTACTTTGCATTGTTCTTATTGAATTTCATTCTATTTACTTCAGACTATTTCTCCAGTTTGTCCAGATCATTTTGAATTTTTATCCTATCCTCCAAAGCACTTGCAACCCCTCCCAGCTCGGTATCATCCAAAAACTTTGTAAGTATACTCTCTATGCCATTATCAAATCATAGATGAAGATATTGAACAGAACCAGACCCAGGACCCCGATCCTTGCATGACCTCACTTGATATGCCCTTCCAGCTTGACTGTGAATCACTGATAACTACTCTCTGGGAACAGTTTTCCAACCAGTTATGCATCCGCCTTACCATAGCTCCATCTAGGTTCTTTTTCCTTGTTTGTTTATGAGAAGGTCATGCAAGACAGTATCAAAAGCCTTACTAAAGTCAAGATATACCACGTCTACCGCTTCCCCTCTGTCAAAGAAAGCTGTTGGTTTGACATGATTTGTTCTTGATGAATCAATGCTGACTGTTACTTATTATCTTCTAGTTGTCTGAAAAATGATTACTTGATTATTTGCTGCATTATTTTTCTGGGTACTGAAGTTAAACTGACTGGTCTGTAATTCTCCAGCTTGTCCTTATTCCCCTTTTTATAGATTGGCACTACATTTGCCTTTTTCCAGTCTTCTGGGATCTCTCCCATCTTCCTTGACTTTTTGAAGATAATCGCTAATGGCTCAGATATCTCCTTAGTCAGCTCCTTGCATATTCTAGCATGTATTTCATCAAGCCCTGGTGACTTGAAGACATCTAACTTGTCTAAGTAATTTTGAACTTGTTGTTTTCCTATTTTAGCCTCTGCTCCTACTTCATTTTCACTTAGATGTTGCCCGTGCTGAGCCTGTTCTGCACAAAAGGGATTTCGTCTTCCTATGCTGTCAACATAATTTTTCATGAGCCCTAAACTTAAGAGAACCACCTTTTGTTTGCTACACACCACAGGCCAGATGCTCTCTAGGCAGAGACTGACCGTAATAGCCCAGCTGCGATTAGCCCTAGTGTAGACGAGTTCCTGTGGGCAGAGAGAGCCAGCACAGCCAGCTCCTACACCTTTCGCCTCTCAGCCCAAGTACAAGGCATGTCAGGGCTAGGAGAGTGGGTGAAGAGGAGTGGTTGGAAAACAACGCACTCCGGCTCTCCCCAGTTGGCAGGCAATCCAGTGGAATCTGCTGCCAGCTGCTGCAAGGTAGAGCAACCCCAAGGCTGCTCTTTGCCCATCCAATTCAAAATTGCCATCTTGGTTTTAAAAGCTCTCCAAGGACTCGCTCCACCCTTTGTCTCTGACCTTCTATCCCGCTACCTGTATTTCACCCCACTCATCCACTTTGCTGCTTCAGCCTGGGATTCCTCTCTTTGATCCAGTTCCCAGTGATGCCCCACAAAGGGAGAGTTCCAGTAACTTTTACGGTTAGGCTGCCCCATCTACCCTCTCGCCAACTCACCAAGTCACTTTTTTTCTTCAAAACTTGCCTTACAATCTTCTTGTTTGCTTTAACCTCTGACTCTATACACACTTTTTATTCTTCCATTACTATCACACCCTCCTATCTCACCTCTCTGTACCTAGTTTGTGAGAATTCTTGTCTGTTTCACTGCCTTTGAGTTGCCAATAATTTTTGACAATTTTTCCCCCCATCTCTCATCAGGACTTCAGTTTTACATTGTATCCCAAAGACAGTATTTCCTGTTGTGCAGCACCATGCACCCTAACAAGGGGAGAGGGTCAGTTCTGACCCAAAGGGACGAGCGCTACCTACTGAATCACTTGTGTTTTCTGTGGGCTTTCCCATCCCAATAGTGACCAAGCGCTAGCCTGTTTTGCTGGTGATATTTTATATGATTATCTCCTAAAAACTGCATGGTTCTGAGCACTCTTTTGGTTACTAAACTCATAAGAACCAGCTGTCTGTCTGACTCTTATCTTAGAGTCTAAGCTCTTTGAGTGGTTTACGTGTGTGTGTGCAGTCAGTGCCTACCTTAGTTGGGTCTAGATCCCTGATTAGGGTTTTTAGATGCTACTACTATACACATAAATCCTGTTCATTCTGAATTTTTAATAAGGGCCAGTCTCTAACCCAGAGTAAAGTCTACAAGAGTATGTAATTGTAACCCACACACCTCCTGGGTGTGGTGTTCTGTCCCATTTAGTGGCACTGAGATGAGAGAGAGAATAATGAGTTTGCTCTACTGCTTTAGCTAACAGTCAGTTTGCTTTAGCTCATGTGGTAGAGGCTCATGCACTAAGCTTCACAAGTCCCTGGTTCAATCCTGACTATGATTGGGGGCTGTTGGTGTTACACACTCACATTAATAAGAGCAATATTGGGCCCATAATGAACACATGGAATTATTTGATCAGCACCGAAAAATACACTCAAATTACACAATCCAGCAGTTTCAAGTAATCCACTTGTTTAAATGGGATTAAAGATAGTAATAAAGACCTCCACCCCAATTAACACAGCCTTATCTAACATATTCACTTAAAATTGCTGTGTATGTTATCACCACTAGGGAACTCTGTCCTTCGAGTATCTCTGATGCACAGCAGTTTTAAGAAGCAGATTGAAGACTATTTCTTAGTCCGTTTAAGAGATGATTATTGCCAAATGCACATTCTCAGTGGCTCAAATCTATGCAGGACTTTGTGCTTATGAATTTGAGGCTATCACTGTACAGAACAAAATGCTAAATATTTACTGGTGAGCCAAGCCACAAGTATAAATATTTATACCAAGGCACAGTAAAG
This sequence comes from Chelydra serpentina, assembly GCA_037349315.1. NCBI lineage: Eukaryota > Metazoa > Chordata > Testudines > Chelydridae > Chelydra > Chelydra serpentina. The sequence continues at coordinate 12,682,358 of JBAIAC010000006.1, forward strand.
AAAGTACCATACAACCGATACATTTTAAAGAATATATATGTTGAAATGACCATAACTGTTACAGAAGATGTGCTATTTCATGATTATATTAGGTGCAGAGACTGCTGTATTAAGGTGTTTAATATACTGCTATCTGGCCTTTGCTGCTCCACTCATTAATCTGTCAGATGAATGGGTCCTAATTATACTTCTTGTAACATCGCAAACTATAGAGAATCATGCTCGTAAGGGGAATAGATCTTGAAGATTTACTGTACTGTTGCTAATGATCCCACAGGGCTAGAAAATGGAAAAAGTCTTCACAAGAGCAGAAAATGTTTATAAGGGGAATCTGTCTTCCTAATTATTCTACTGAATGTGTTCTATTGTACCAAGATAAGAGATGAGTAAGCAGTGGTTTATGTAAAACCATGTTCAAAGACACCTTTGAGCTGGTAATTGAATACACCATGTACATATCACTAAACACATCCAGAACCATGCTAAAATAAAATGCTATTCTTTGTTTCTGTAGTACAGCACTATAGAAACAATAATGTTCTGCATTTACACATAATACCAACCACTACTGCTTTGTATTTAAATTGCACTTAATGTTGATGGGTAGGTATTAATACACTTTTTATTCACATGAGTTAATGGAGGCACAGAGCTGAAGTGACTTGGCCAACGTTAACAGTGAGTTAACGTGAATGATTCAGGAATACAATCCAAGGCTTCTGATTTCTAGCCCATGATCAATCCACTAGTCCACAACCATGCTTAGACTGCAATTCTCAGATGGAAAGTACTACAAAAGGCATTACAAATATTGGCTCTGATTCAACAAGGTATTTGCGCGTGTGCTCAGTCACATTGAAATCAATAGGACTACTCACGTGCTTAATGCTAGGCATGAGCTTAAGTATGTTACTGAATTGGGGCCATTAATTGGTTAATCCTCACACAACCTATGTGAGAGGGAATTATTCCTGTTTTGTGCATTCAGAAACTGAGGCACAGAGAGGATTAGTGACCTGGCCCAGGTCACTATCACTTGGCCATGGTTGCTATCACTTCCGTTCATTAGCCACAAGATCATCCTTCCCCTGTTCTTGTTTAATATGTTGATTAGAGCTGGGTGAGTAATGGATTTTGGTTCACTGGCAATCTCAGCAAAAAAAAAAAAAAAAGTTTTGTGTCAAACCAAAAATTACATTTTTCAAAACTTGTCAAATAAAAAGTTGGGGAAAAAATTGTTTCAGATCAGACAACACATCTGGTGGAACCTGAAATGAATCAATTTGTTTAACTATTTTTATCATTTTTAATGTTTAAAAATAAACTTAAATGACATTTCAAAACAAAAAGCCATTTCACATAAAAAATGAAACATTTTGTTGCAAAAAATGTCAAAAGATTTTGACGTTTTCCGATTTTGTTGTGGTTGTGTTTTTTGTTTTATTGACAAACAATTTGGTGAACTGTTTTGTGTAGTAGCTAAATCCGCATTTTTCACCGAAAAGAAGTTTCAGTTGTAACATTTCACTCAGCTCTAATATTGATTGATATTCTGAACACATCGAAACTGTCTTTAGGATTACAATTTCACAGACCACAAAGTACAGTAGATAGATAGCTACCCTGGTGATAGGCTGATAACAGAAAGATAAATAGTGGAATATATTTATCACACATCAATGAAATGGAGACACCTTTGAAGTGGAATATGTTAGCTTTTTAGCAGGGCACAGCACGACCATGCAGCATTGCTGTATCTAAACGAAAGGGCAGGTTGACTATAGACAGACAGAATGTAGCCATTACCCAAATGGAACCTTAGCCAGGACATCAGGATTAATACCCCAGATCTTGAGAAAATTGACATCAGACCTTTAACAGCTACAAGGGGTCGGAACCTTGGTTTTACATTTCACTGTAAAGACAGCACTAACAGCAGCAGAGTGCCCTCTCCAACTAAGAGTTGGGATTGAGGTTCAATAAACTGTACACTCAGCAACAGTGATCTTTATTCCTGAGACTGGCAAACCTATTATTTATTCTATATACTAAGGTTATTTATTTATTTAACACACATCTGCCCATTGCAGACAAGTACAAAAGTCTCTGCGCCAAAGACCTTGCTATCTAAATACTTAACCATCATGTAAATTGGGGATTTGAATTTTTCATTGATCAGGACAAGTATCCAGCCAAATTGCTCTCTCTATAAAGCCAGATACTCAGCCAGATACTCGGCTGATGTAAATCAAGGTAGCTCCATTGGGCTTCTCCAGTTTACATCAGCAGAGGATCTGATGGCATAGTTCTCTCTTTTCAAATAATTTAATCCATGTTTCACTTGGACTCATCATTTGATTAATGTGCTGGGCTAGCCCATAACATAGACTTCAGGATTACAAAGTGTGATTTGTTGAATCTGTTTGTCAATTTTATTTTGAATGAATAAACTGCATATCTATCAATTTAATATGGTTTGCCTGCTATTCCCAGAAAGGCAAATGAATAAATAACATGTCCAATCCATAGCGTAGGAGGAGTGTTATCACCTTCTCCGGAATCAGCTCACCAGGGATAATTTTAAAGTGTAGTATCAGTTGTTAAGTTCCTCTGAACCTTTTAAATGAAATCTACAGTAAAACATCATTAATATGCAAACAATCATAGAAATATATGCTTACATTTACGTGAGGTGAATCTCTGGGGATCCATCACATCATGGTGGCTTTCACAGGTGTTTAAAGATAGGAGCATTTATCCAAGGTCAAATTCTGATAACCTATGCTAGTGTCAATCTGAAATAACTCCATAGACTTCAGAAGAGTTACTCCAAATTTACACCTCTGTAAACAAGAGTAGGCTTTGACCCCAGGCTTCACTTCTGCCTCATTATTTTTGTACCCAGGGTCAGTGAACTTGCTAGATATAGGAGGAGTTCTCTGTTAACCTGTAACTGGAATGACCATTCTCTTCTGAGTGAACCTCTGTTAAAACTAATAGCTTGCAAGGGGCTGACTCAATGTCTATTTTAAAGACAAAAATAGATAAATTCATGGAGGATAGGTCCATCAATGGCTATTAGCAAGGATGGGCCGGGATGGTGTCCCTAGTCTGTTTGCCAGACGATGGGAATGGGCGACAGGGGACGGATCACATGACGATTATCTGTTTTGTTCATTCCCTCTGAAGCACCTGGCACTGGCCACTGTCAGAAGACAGGATACTGGGCTAAATGGACCTTTGGTCTGACCAAGTATGGCTGTTTATATATTCTTATGTTCTTAGGACATGGCTGGGCTCGAGTCTGGGGACCTGGTGCTCCTAAACAGAGAGGTGTGAAAAAGTCACATTGAAAGAGAAATTGAATGAAATGGGAGAGGCAGCCTCATGGATAAGGCACAGAAACGAGGCCTTGTCTACACAACAAGGTTGCACCAGCCTCTGGAGGAGTGGACTGACCAGTTGGTGTGTCCCTCATGGCTGAGCATGGCCTAACAAGGCCTCTTTGTCTGGTACCCCCTGCTGTCAGCTACTCTGGCTCTAAAATGGATGGCTTCTTTTCGTGTCTTAGCCCTCTGGCCAGGTCACTTCTAGTTCCCCCTTCCATGGTAACAGAGTCCAACAAACAGCCTCATGCCAAGACTTTGATCAGAGGCTAGACTCACCAGTCCTTCTCTCCTGGTCTCCAGGGTGTTTGCACCACCTTTATCAGTTGGCCTGCAGAGGAGGCCTCCCTTTCCTCTGAGTTCCAGCCCTGTGACGCTGTAGTAAACAGGCAAGGTCTGTCTATTCAGACTCCCCACCCCGCTTCCTCCCTGGACTTCTTCCTACCTCAGGCCTTTCCCACATCCCCTTCTTGGGCACACGGTGTTCCCATACTCTTCTCAGGCATCACCACCTCTCCAAGTTCACCCTTCTTTCCAGGCAGGGGCTCCCGTGGCTCCACTCTGATGTCCTCCAACAAATCCAAAATGAAAATATAAATTAAATCACTTTTGCTTTCTTACATTTCCCCTTGTGCTTCATGCCTCAGTTGAACACCTCCCTGGGCTTCCTCCCCTGAAGTCTGATGCGGTCCTTTCATTAAGGCTCACCGCCAGAGCTTGCAGATGCTTCTCCATGTCTCTCCTGGCCTCTTGCCAGAATTCTCTGCCTAGGAAAGTTGCCAAGGCCAACACTGCCCCTTCAGCCCCCTTCTACTCTGGGCTTCCTCACTACACTAACCACAGCTCTTCCCCCATCTTCAGTTGGGCCTGGCCTATCCTTGAGGTGCAACCCACATGCCCTAATGGAGCTCTCCAGCTCCACTTATCTCTGTCAGTGCCAGTGTCGGGTATACGTCCCACCCCACAGCCTTAACAGAAGGTATTGATTACCTGAACAGAAGGTAAATTGATTTAGTTAAACCAATGTAAAGGATGTGCAGACATTTTGTTTTAAACTAGATTTATTTTAGTTAAGCTGATTAAGAATCAGTGTAAGCTAAACCCAAACAAGCTATTCTCAAACCAAAATAAAGGTGTCTACTCGGGTTAGCCCTGGTTTACCATTTAGTTAAATTAAACCATAGATTTTATAGATTCCAAGGCCAGAAGGGACCACTGTGGTCATCTAGTTTGACCTTCCATATAACAGAGGCCACAGAACTTCTCCCAAATAATTCCATCACCAGCATAGCTTCTGCCACTTGCAGAGGTCGTATTTTTATGCCAACGGTGAGCTCTTTCCCGTCAGCATAGAGAGTCTTCACCACACATGCTGCAGCGGCACAGCTGTATCGATAAAACTGCACCGCTGCAGTGCTGTCCATATAAATGTAGCCTAAATCAGTTAAAACTGGAGACAAGCTCTAAGTCTCCATGCCTCAGTTTCCCACCTGTAAAATGGGGATAATCACATTTTCCTACTTCTCATGGGTGCTGTGAGGATAAATAGATTAAAGAATGAGAGAGCTGCTACCACACTACAATGATAATGGGGCCCATATAAGTACAATGGATAGATCGAAAATTACTTGAGCTCTGAATTTTACTTGCTTTCAGTTATGCATCAGAAAAAGGGCTTATTTTGCCTCAAATTTTCCCCATTTTGTTTCTGTATGAAGATGGGCTGCTTTTCCATTGAACATGAACCCATTTCTATGTGGAGACCATCCCCTACCAAACCAAACATGGCTTTGGAGCTCAGAATTCCGTGATCCGATTTCACACACTATTCATGCAGAGACAGACATTTTGTTGAGTTTCATAGGGAAAAAAAAGTTAAATTTGAGAGATGTCAGATATCCCCAAATGGCAAAATTTTGTGTGTAAAGTTTTTCCACTAGTTTCACTCTACTCTAGGAGTTCTCATCTCAGTTCTTTCTGTGGCCTCAGGCAAATAATCTCTCAGTGTCTATTTCTCCATCTGTAAAACAGAGATTTTTTTTTTACCTCCTTTACAGGCATGCTACCAGCATTACTTAAAACCCTAAAATCTATGAATCTATGTATTAGCCAATGTGCATAGATTGCTTTGGAGATGAAAAGTGCTTTTTATAGGTAAGTATTATTATTATTATCCTGCAGGCCCTTTCCATTCAAAGCTCCTATTTCCCTCCAATGGTAGTTCCTCAAGCTAAACTATTCCAAAGCAAACTCAGAAATAAACCAGGCACTTGGAAGCACAATTGCTATATTTTTATTGCCTTTAACTCCTGCCTGTTCTACTCATACAATTTCTTTCCCCTTTGCACTGCACCTTAATTTATGGCTGAAATTATTGAACAATCACTGATTCATGAGACTGGAATAAATCTTCCTCTGTAACTGCTCAACTTTGCTAGTTTCGTTTACTTAATGTGTTCGCTTATTTTCAAAGATCAGCAAATATTCCAGGGAGGCATACTGGTGTCTAGTCAAGAAATACCTAGAAATGGATAGTGCTAGTGTCAACAGAGTGCTACACTACTACTCTGGGAAAGAGTTTTGGCCAATGTAACTGTAACTTTATTGTTTTAGTAAAGAAGATAAATTGCTGGCTGATGATAAAATATTATATGCAGGCTCATTTGCTTTGTGTTCATTGTAAGTTAATACTCTATTAAAAACAGAGTGTGTCTAGAATACGTGATCAGGTGGGTGTTACAAAGATCTTCTGGCCACTTATTTGGGACAACTGCATCAGCAACATGGTCATCCCAGACTAATGGTAACAGAAGCGTCATAGAACCCCACCCTATTGCATATTTGGCTTATGCCACTGATTTTCTTTGTTTCATTAATCACCCTTTGAAGTACCAAAGGCTAACAGGTCCTGCAGCCCTTACTCACAAGAACAGTCCTCCTCACTTACATGCTTCTACTGAAGTCAGTGGGACTACTTCAGAATAAGGATTGCTGAAGGACTGCAGGATGAGACACTTCATTATTGTGGAATGAATGTCGCTGTGAACTAAAGGACTTCCAAAAGTGCAATTTAAAGTCACTATATAGTTTAAAGTTTATAACGTAGGTTCAGAAATACAGGAATTTGTGTTATGTAATACAAGGGCATAGCCGATCCTGCAGTCCTTACACACTGGATGGGTCCTTACTCACATGAGCAGTCACAATGAAACAATGGGATTCAGTGTTTCATTGTGACTGCTCATGTGAGTAAGGACCCATCCAAAGAGGCAACACAGAACAAAAAGCAGGTGGTGCTGTCTGTGAAGGATTTCTGGATGATTCAGGACATCCACTCAGCAGCTTATATTGACCAGTGGAGTTATGGCCATCAACTAAACTTGCTGTCTCCTGACAGGGAGCTGGAGTGCGAGATGGTGGCAGTAAGATGGTTAGGTGACTCCTCACCCCCAGGACACTTGGGGCTCAGTTGCTGGGGTTGGGAGGGAATGTGAACTCTCCTATGCCAACTTCAGTGAATCAGGCTCCTGATGTTTGCTGATTCACACCCTTCCTTATATTTCCTGGCAGTGAAACAAGATGCAGAGAGCTTTCTACACAAACGATCCAATTTCCCATTGTTGTAAGGCAGGTAGAGCAGGATATAATTGGCTTGGCTTAGAATCCTTTTCATTTTTGATGGCAGAGGGTGTGCCTGGTTTCTCCACTATCAACAAAGACGCAATTGTCAATCTAGTGTAGCGCCTTTGTCCTATCAGGATGTTTATGAGTGGGTCTATAAGGGATGGAGAATATTTACGAATGTTGCCCCAAGGTCGTAACGTGTGAGCTCTATTACTCACTACTGGAAATTGTTCCATCTGTTCTGAAATACCTGGTACTATTGTGCATTCTATCCTGTTCATGCAGCTGTCCCTTCCTCTTCATTAAATCTGCTACCTACTTCGCATAATTTAATTTTAAAAAGGGCTTATTTCACCAATTTCCTGGAAATCATAATAAAATTATGATTAAAGTGGAAACTGGGTCAAATTACAAAGGATGAATATAAACAAATAACACAAATAATTAGGAACAAAATTAGAAAGGGCAAGGCACAAAATAAGATTAAGCTAGCTAGAGACATAAAGGGTAACAAGAAAACATTCTACAAATACATTAGAAACAAGAGGAAGACCAAGGACAGGGTAGGCCCATTACTCAATGAGGAGGAAAAAACAACAAAAGAAAATGTGGAAATGTCAAAAGGGCTAAAAGCATTTTTGTCTTTCAGTTTTCAGCAAAATAGCTTTCTTTGACAGGGTAAAAGCCTTGTGGATAGGAGGGAAGAGATACATGTGGTATATCTTGACTTTAGTAAGGTCATGTGAGACAGTATCTAAAACCTTCTCATAAACAAACCAGGGAAATACAACCTAGATGGAGTTTCTATAAGGTGGGTGCATAACTGGTTGGAAAACCATTCCCAGAGAGTAGTTATGAGTGGTTCACAGTCATGCTGGAAGGGCATAACGAGTGGGGTCCCACAGGAATCAGTTCTAGGTCCGGTTCCGTTCAGTACCTTCATCAATGATTTAGATAATGGCACAGAGAGTACACTTATAACGTTTGTGGATGGTACCAAGCTGGGCGGGGTTGCAAGTGCTTTGGAAGATAGGATAAAAATTCAAAATGATCTGGACAAACTGGAGAAATGGTCTGAAGTAAACAGGATGAAATTCAAGAAGGACAAATCCAAATTACTCCACTTAGGAAGGAACAATCAGTTACACACATCCAACATGGGAAATGACGGCCTAGGCAGGAGTACTGCGGAAAGGGATCTGGGGGCATAGTGGATCACAAGCTAAATATGAGTCAACAGTGTAACACTGTTGCAAAAAAAAAGCAAACATTATTCTGGGATGTATTAGCAGGAGTGTTGTAAGCACGACACGAGAAAGTAATTCTTCCGCTCTACTCCAGGAGCACTGTGTCCAGTTCTGGGTGCCACATTTCAGGAAAGATGTGGACAAATTGGAGAAAGTCCAGCGAAGAGCAACAAAAATGATCAAAGGTCTAGAAAACATGACCTACGAGGGAAGATTGAAAAAAAATGTGTTTGTTTAGTCTGGAAAAGAGAAGACAGAGGGGACATGAAAACAGATTTCAAGTACATAAAAGGTTGTTACAAGGAGGAGGGAGAAAATTTGTTCTTTTTATCTCCTAGGATAGGAGAAGAAGCAATGGTCTTAAATAGCAGCAAGGGAGGTTTAGGTTGGACATTAGGAAAAACGTCCTGTCAGGGTGGTTAAGCACTGAAATAAAGTGCCTAGGGAGGTTGTGCAATCTCTATCATTGGAGATTTTTAAGAGCAGGTTGGACAAACACCTGTCAGGGATAGTCTAGATAATATTTAGTCCTGCCATGAGTTCAGGGAACTTACTAGATGGCCCCTCAAGGTCCTTTCCAGTCCTAGGATTCTGGGATTATCATCATTTGCCCCAAACTTGCTCCTTTCAACAGAGCATCCCAAAGCACTTTACAAATATTCATTAATGAAACCTCACAAGACCCCTGGGAGATTGGTATCAGAAAACACTTCCTTTTTGTTGGTGGCAAAACTGATGTTTGTTACACCTCAACTCAGGCCTGTTCAAAATGAGAAAAACAACTTGAGACACAGGAAATGCTTAGTCATTTCATCTTAGCCACCCCACCACAGTAAATTATCATTCTGATGCAATTTAATACTAATCGTATGAACACCATCAGTTTAAGGTCTTGCACTATTTTTTTTATCTTGTTTTGGGTCTTATCACATGTTGTTTAGACCTCAACTGATTGAGAGGTGAGAGAACCACAGGGCAGTTCCCACCCAACATAGTCCTTGCAGTTTACAAGAATATAGTAAAATATCCTTGTGAAAATACAGTATTTTCAGTTACTCTGCAAGCCTGCTACTCTATAAATGCTATCGGTTTCAGTAATTGTGTTAAAGTTGGGTGGCCAAAATGTGGCTTGCAGGCAAAGGTCTTGATTCTGCTAAGTGCTGAGCAACGCCTGACTTCATTCGGCGTTAAGGGTGCTCAGCACACCCAGAAGTTACTTAGCACCTTGCAGGATTGACCCCTGACTTGCAAACTGGTATCTGATGTCTCCACAGGACGCACCTCTATCTATCTAGGTTCTTATGTGGCCCTCATAACTGTAATATCACACTGATTCTGTATTGATGATGATGGCAGCTGCAAAGTTTTGGCTCTCCTGTGCTAAGACTTTCATAGAACTCTCATACTTTGCTACTCTGTGCAAACGTTTTGCTTGCATAAATAAAGTGCAGAGCTGAGGAATATTTATTTATCTACCTGAAGTACTTGTGGGCACAATGCTACCACTCTGTCAAAACAACACCATCTTTTGAAAAGATGTGTTAGAGTTTATTCCTCTCCTGAAATTTGGAGAATTATTTATTGAATAACTCTGGGTCACATCATTTCACATTGAAGAGGTTATCTATACAGCACCCTATATTTCGTCAATAGCCACAGAAACCTTAACAACAGCTAGTTGGGATCAATGGCGCACAGAAAGGGGGGCAAGCAGGGGCATGCCCCCCCCCCCCCAATAATTGGCAATGTCACAGAACTCCGGCCCCAGGGCTGCAGCAGGGAGAGTGAGTGAGTTCCTCCAGCCCTGCGGCTGTGGTGGGGGCACAGAGGATGCCTCTTCAAAAGCGGTCAAATTTAAATCCCTGTGCATGCCCCTGGCTGGGATTTTTAGAGTTTAGTAAAGGATTTCATCCCCCAACTCTTGTTAATTTCAGTGGAAGCCATGTGGTTAAATCCCCTAGTCAGCTCTGAAAATTGTAACCAATTATTCACCAACTGTGAATATAGGGGATCAGATTCTGATGTCAGTGAAGTCAGTGGAACTCATCTAACATCAACAGGATCATATTGTGGCATTACTCACCACGACTTTAGATAATGAACTAATCCAAGACTACCTTTCTTAAATCCCAGACATTTATGGAAAGGTGACATTCTATTCACAATTGTATAAGAAATATTTAAGAAATTCTCCTCCTACACTGGTTTTATTTCACTGGCTTAAATTAATTTACTTCTAATTTATGCTAGTTTTAGTGAGGAAAATCAAGCCCACACATTATATGCAGCTCAGCTCCATGTTTATGAGAAAAAAACATATTAACTGAATTAAAAGAATGCTAGTGTAACACAGCACAGACGTCATTCATACCAATGTGCAGTTTAGAAGTGAATCACTCAATGGCATCAAAGCAAATGTGGCTACTACCTTTATGACCTTCTCATAAACAAACTCGAGAAATGCAACTTAGATGGAGCTACTATAAGGTGGGTGCAAAACTGGTTGGAAAACTATTCCCAGAGAGTAGTTATCAGTGGTTCACAGTCATCCTGGAAGGGCATAACGAGTGGGGTCCCTCAGGGATCAGTTCTGGGTCTGGTTCTGGAAATATTTTCATCAATGATTTAGATAATGGCATAGAGAGTACATTTATAAAGTTTGTGGATGATACCAAGCTGGGAGGGGTTGCAAATGCTTTGGAGGATAGGACTATAATTCAAAATGATATGAAAAAACTGGAGAAATGGTCTGAAGTAAATAGGATGAAATCCAATAAGGACAAATGCAAAGTACTCCACTTAAGAAGGAACAATCAGTTGCACACATCCAAAATGGGACATGATGGCCTAGGCAGGAGTACTGCAGAAAGGGATCTGGGGGTCATAATGGACCACAAGCTAAATATGAGTCAACAATATAGCACTATTGCAAAAAAAGCAAACATTATTCTGGGATGTATTAGCAGGAGTGTTGTAAGCAAGACACGAGAAAGTAATTCTTCCACTCTACTCCGCTCTGATTAGGCCTCAATGGGAGTATTGTGTCCAGTTCTGGGTGCCACATTTCAGGAAAGATGTGGACAAATTGGAGAAAGTCCAGAGAAGAGTAACAAAAATGACTAAAGGTCTAGAAAACATGACCTATGAGGGAAGATTGAAAAAAAATGTGTTTGTTTAGTCTGGAGAAGAGAAGACTGAGAGGAGACATGATAACTGTTTTCAACTACATACAAGGTTGTTACAAGGAGGAGGGAGAAGAATTGTTCTCCTTAACCTCTGCGGATAGGACAAGAAGCAATGGGCTTAAATTGCCTCGGGAGGTTGTGGGATCTCCATCACCGGAGATTTTTAAGAACAGGTTAAACAAACAGCTGTCAGGGATGGCCTAGATAATACTTAGTCCTGGCATGACCACAGGGGACTGGACTAGATGACTTCTCAATGTCCCTTCCAGTTCTATGATTCTATAAAGCAATAATATTAACTGACATTTATAAAGCATATTTCATCCAGAAGTGCTGTACAAATGAAGGGCTCAGTTCACTCCTGCTGGGCCAGACACAACCTCTGCCCCACTGCCCCAGCAGGTACAGCCACACTCAACAGGGATATTCACCCCCAGAGAAGGGCAGGTAGGGAAACTGCTCAAGAGATTAACTGAATCAGCACATCCTCCAGGTATCTCAGACGTACGTTTTCCCAGTCAGCAGCACCCATGTTTCAGGCTGGATGCAGGGAATCTCATGGATACTTTACTTTGAGGTGGACATTCCACTACTAAGGGTCCCATGTACTAGGACATGGCAGCAGGAACTAGTGTACCCCAGTGCAGCATCATGTCCTCTATCTGTATAGCTTCAGAGCTTCCAACCTAGTGACCCAAGGAGAGTTGGCTACTCACAGGGTATTGGCTTCCTCTCCTCTTTTCTAGCTGTAACACTGCATTACGAGACAACTAAAAAACGCATGAAATGCATTCCTAATGCGATTTTTTTCACGGAAGCAATTGCTGTTATTGCCACATGCACGGCATGGGACGGGAGGTGGGTCAATGGGATAAGTACTGTTGGAAAACGTGGCCTGCATCACGGACAAGCTGGCGAACCCCTGGAATCTTTTCTAGCTGTAATCGCTTCACCAGCTTCTGTTTGGTGGAAGTTAGCTGCTGATTAATAGACTGCAGCAGCCTTACAAAAGCTCAGGATGGAAAGTGAACATTATGGCCATATCTGTTTGAAATTACCCAGGAATATGGATTAATCATGGAATGTAATCACAGAATTGGAATTTGGCAGGACACCAGGTTTAACATTAACACCCTTTTTCTTGCAGAGAGCATCAGTATCTTAAATACCTCTCAATTGAAAATAAGCCATTCCAGAAGCACAGTGCCTCAAATTGCACCATGCAAGGACAAATACAGTAAAGACTGTGGTGCTCAGATTCCATGGTCATGGAGGCCACACCAGTACCTAAGATAAATACAGAGCCATCATGAATCTGGCTCAGTGGGACTTATGCAGCTCTTTAATATAGCCACCTCCCCTTCCCCTTACATACACAGGGCAAATTTCCACAAATCTGCAATTCTCTACATACATTTTGCAAGGGAAAACTCCAAACCCTGTCCCTCCACCCCCAAAGAAAACAAGAATATGCATCTACCCAAGGCACCCGAGGTGAAGACTGTGCCTTTGCAGAAGAGGAATTCCCTTTTTTCTGAACAAAACATATGCCCCAATGAATTTCAGTAGAAGGTTGGGCACTTATTGCCATTTGTGTCTGGAACTCTCCCCATAAATCTACTCAATTTATCAATCTGTGACTTAAGTAAGATTATTTCAAATACTTAATAAAAATACTTTGGTCACATGCTTCATTGTTTGAGATATAAAATGGGACCAATTTAACTTAATTCAACTGGCCTTTTGGGAGCTTAGCATTTATGAAAATGGGTTTGAACATTTATATGGATAAAGAGTATCCAGAGTTACAATTAATTACAACAAATGTTTTGGAAGGGATATTAAATCTAATCTTTAATTGTTAGAGACCAGGATGAGAGCTAATGTGGGGTGCAGATTCTCCCAGTAGGCCTATTGTTGGGTTCTTATACCTTCCTCTGAAGCATTTGTTGCCAGCCTCTGTCAGAGAGAGGACACTAGACTAGATGGACCTCAGGTCTGATCCAGGCTGGTGATTCTTATGTTCCTAAAATGAGGCTGCATGTGCCACATATGTAGACAAACAAATGGAGAGTATATTGTTTTCCTCAAGAGGAATTTTCAATGGAAAGAATGTCTCCTGCCTTACTGCCAACCTTCCTTTCAGCAGATACGCTCAGAAATACTATGACTCCCCAGATAATCAGCCATTCCAATCTGGAATTCATTGGTACTTATAGCCTCAATTATAGATCCCAGTAGTAATTAGAGTAGAAAAGTTCTGCCCATATGCAGTACTAAGCTTCTCCTTCTTCAATATTAGTTCACACCCAAGAGTGCTAATATTCCATAGTGAAAATAACTCTGTAGGAACAAACGGTCTCTCTCTTCAGCCAGTGCCTGCTATTCCCATTGTATCCTGCCTCACTCAGGAGCTCTTAGGATAATCTATGGTACCTCACAGCATACATCACAGGTGTCCCAGCTATATCATTTGTTCAGGATACACCATGTGATAGCCCTTCATCATAGCAACTCATTTCTATTGGTTGATAAGGAGCAGATGTGGGGTGGCCTCATTGTCCTTTCCTTGCCCCACCTATTTCTGCTGCTAGCTTCTTACATCCCCCACCTTCTGCACCTGCCCTGAATTTTTAACTTTACTTGAGTCTGTAAAATGTATGCCTTGATGCTAACCAGCAATGTATATGGACTTTGGCATGGGAGGGAGGGGAGCAGTGGGGTGCTGCAGGGATTAGTGTTAGGGGTAGTGTTATTTCATACTTTAATTAATGACCTGGAAGGAGGTGTAAAAAGTACGTGAACTAAATCTGTAGATGACACTAGACTGGAAAGTATTGTGAAGACAGAGAAATTACCTAAATGGAACCAGAGGTTAGAAATATGAGTAGGAAACAGAATGAGTTTCTGTCTGGAAAAGTGCAAACTAATAAATCTGGGACCAATAATCCAAAACACAGACATTTAATGGGAGAGATTCGGAAAGCAGTAATGTTTTAAAAGACCTAGGAATGGTGGTTGAGAGCAAATAGGAGGTGACTATACACCATGGCATGGCTGAAGAAAACAGCAAAGGAAGTTTTGGTTCTATAATGCAATCTTGTCATGGCACAGAGAGATCTTATTTTCTCTATGGGTCTGATCCTGCAAGGTGTTCAGACCCCTCATTTCCCATTGAAGCCCTAGCTGTTGGCTGGTGAAACCACAGCTAGAATACAGCATCCATTTCTGACACTTCAAAGTCGAGAGCAGAAATATGTTGACAGAGAAGATAATTCAGATAAGATCAACAAAGACGAATAAGATGACTTGAGGCTGTGATTTACACAGCAAGATTCAAAGAACATAATGGACCCAATCTTAGCCCCAATAAAAATCAATAGGAGTTTTGCCACTTATTTAATAAGGATTAGGCTTAATTAGGCAAGATTAGTTTTAATAGGCTGGATTCTCATCTCATATATACCAGTGTAAATCCACTACATTGCTTAAACTGAAATCAGAACCTGGCCATATCTATCTATCTAGAGAGAATGCATGCAAGTGAGCGAGCTTAGTCAAAAACAATGACTAGGAGGAGAAACAGTAACAGTATATTTGCATTTAAAGAATGTAAATACCAAAGAGGAGAAAATTTGCCTAAGGTGGTCCATGAAAACATTGCTAGGAATGAAGCTAAGCAAAGGAAGCCATGTGCTGAACATTAGGAAAAGTTTCCTAATGGTGATCTCTGCTAGACTGCGAATGGTCTCCCAAGAGATGATGGGAGTCCTAATGCTTTAGGTCCCAATCTGAGCCATGTGGTTACCTTCAATTATTTGGTGAAATCCCAAGTCTTATATTCCTGCTGCAGCAACTAATTGCTCCTTGGAAGTCTCTCCTCCACTTACTCACGTAAGACCTACCTTGCTTGACTTGTGAGAGCTGATGAAATTGCAGCCCAGTGTGGTATGACTGCAGAGAAAAGCATTAACCACAAAGGGAAGCATATTCTTCCTGCTGGAGTAACTGACAGTTACACGCACTAATGCTTCACAGCTTGAGAGACTGCCCTGGAAATGGGGATTCAATCCTTCAAAAAGGCAACAATGTTCTTAATATCAATGTTAATATGGACATCTGTTGTGAAGTTATTTATTGTACGCAGGAAGAGATGTTGGGTTCTCTGCTTTGATCTTCTCTGTTGTTTATCTGGAACATGTTAACCTCTGCAGTAAATATTGCCTTCAATTATCTTATTGTTGAGGTGCCCAGAGGCCATAAGGCATCATCGCCAATAAAATAAAACTGAATTATTATTATTCTAGAGTGGGGAAGGCGATCTGCTTAAAACATAGGAGTGAGCATCAGGACTCCTGGGTTCTAGCCAGGGACTGCTTGTGCAACACTGGGCAGTTTATCCATCTATAAAATGGGGATAATACCAGACAGGACAGGAATTTTATATCAGTTTAAAATTTCAGAGATTGACAACGTACTAGAAGTTACAAAGTCCTACTTTATGGAGAACACACGGCCAGATTCTGTGTTCTGCTCTGGGGCCTTTTATAGAATCACAGAGTCATAGAAATGTGGGGCTGGAAGGGAACTTGAGAAGTCATCAAGTCCAGCCACCTGTCTAGAACTTCTCTGACAGGTGTTTGTCTAACCTGTTCTCAATTGCTTCCAGTGATGGGGATTCCATAACCTTCCTTGGAAGGCTGTCCCAGAGTTTAACTACCCTTAGAGTTAGAAAGTTTTTTCTAATATCTAACCTAAATCGCCCTTGCTTTGGATTTCTTCTTTTCCCCTTCAGTGCACATGGAGAGCAATTGCACAGTCCTCTTTAGAAGAGCCCTTAACCTATTTGAAAACAGTTATCAGGATCCACCCTCAGTCTTCTTTCTCAAAACTAAACCTGCCCAGTGTTTTTAACCATTCCTCACAGGTTAAGCTTTCTAAATATTTTATCATTTTTGTTGCTCTCCTCTGAACTCTTTCCAATTTGTCCACATCTTTCCTGATGTGTGTCGCCCAGAATTGGATGCAGTACTCCAGCTGAGATCTCACCAGTGCTGACCGAGCAAAGTGGGACAATTACCTCTCATGTCTGACATCCAACACTCCTGTTAACCCACCTGTGAGAGAGTGCAGGGAGCCTGCACTCGGATCACTCAGACCCCAGTTAGTTCCCCTGGAGAAAGCTGACTGAGCTAATTAGATAATCAGGTTGGCAGGCAGGGTGAGATAAAGAGCAAATGAGTCCATCAGCCCAGAAGGACAGAGACACAGGAAGGAAGTGCAGGGGGGAGGAACAGGGCTAGCTGAGCCCAGTTTCACAGGGTATGTCTACACTGCAGTTAAAAACCCAGAGCGTGAGCCTGAATATCTACGCTGCAATTAAACAGCCCCTGAGCTGTGAGCCTGAGTTGGCTGGCATAGGCCAGCTGGGGTTTTTTAATTGCTGTGTAGACATACCCACAGAGGCCTCAGGGAAGGGAGACCTCTCACATCCTGAGAGGAGGGCTGAAAGAACAGAGGATATTGTAAATAGACTGTTGTACCAGGGGCTGTAGCGGTGGAGGGAACTCAAATAAATGGCCCGGGGAATTCACACCCAGCAGAGTCTGTGCCGTTTCCATGGGGCAAGAAGACAGGAGCAAAGGTGCTCATTCTTGATAGTAGCCTTTTTTGCATCTGTATCACATTGTTGACTCATATTCAATTTATGATCCACTATCACCCCCATGATCCTTTTCAGTAGTACTAGCACCTATCTGGTTATCCCCAGTTTTGTAGCTGTGGATTTGATTTTTCGTTCTAAGTGAAGTATTTTGCACTTGTCTTTATTGAATTCAGAACAATTCTCCAATTTATCAGTCATTTTTGAATTCTAACCCTGTCCTTCAAAGAGCTTCCAAGCTCTCCCAGTTTGATGTCACCTGCAAACATTAGAAGCATACTCTCCACTATCCAAGTCACTAATGAAAATATTGAGTAGTGTAGGAGAAGGACTGACTCTGCTCAGTAGCGCAGCCAGGTCCAGAGCGCAGGGGGAGCAGCGCTATAAAAAGGCGTCTCCCCCTGTACTCACCCGGCGGCGCTCCGGGTCTTCGGCAGCACTTCGGCGGCGGGTCCTCACTCACTCCGGGTCTTCGGTGGTATCCGCCACCGAAATGCCGCCGAAGACCCGGAGTGCCGCCGGGTGAGTGCAAGAAGCGGCGCTTAAAAAGAAGCGACGCCGCTTCTGCTCACAGAGGGAGCAGCTGCTCCCCCTGCTCCCCCCTGGCTATGCTACTGACTCTGCTGAACCCCATTAGATACACCCTCCCGGTTTGACAGCAAACCATTGATAATTCCTCTTTCAGTGCGGTCTTTCAACCAGTTGTACACCTGCCTTACAGTAATTTATTTAGACCACATTTACCTAGTTTGCTTATGTGGGACTATGTCAAAAGCCTTACTAAAATAAAGATACATTATGTATTCTTCTTCCCCACTATCTACTAAGCCAGTAACTCTATCAGGTAGCACAAAGGGGTCTTATTCCTGGCCCACAGGAAATATTCTCAGTGTAAGTTGGTTCCTCTGGTGGCCTAGAACTGCAGAACAGCTCTATGCTGCCCCTCAGTCTCTCTTGTGGTCCCTGGTGTAGGGGCATACCAGGGGGGGGCATACCAAGGGAGGGCGGGCCATGGCCAGAGCATGCTGCACTCCGGCTATTTTCAGCTTCCACAAATGCCCCAGAAGACTGTTCGAATCAAGAGGCGGTTAGAACAGTTCTGAGGCTGCTGTAATTTACACTGATGGCCAAGCATGCTGCAAGATGACCATAGAAGAAAAGGCACGATGCTGGCTTAAAACCAACTTTGTCCTAACCTCTCACAGTTGTTAAATAGAATACAAATGTAGTTTGGCCAATAAAAATGGATAGAAAAGCCACGCTGTAATAACAAATGATATTTCTATACTGTGTTTCTCCATTCAATCTGAAAATCCTTTACAGTCTGGGGGCCAGTTACATTAACCAAACCCAGAGTAACTCATTTGAAGTAAGTGGAATTCCTCCAGAAAGAGATCAGAATCTGGCCCAAATATATATACCAATCACTCATTCAGCCACACCGTGGAAATGCAGCTACCTCTAGGGTGGAACACTGCAGCCACCCTGTGCCAGAAACCTTACGTAATATTCTCTCAAGGTCAGAACTTTTCATAGCATCAATTCACTAACCTACTATTAAAAAAACTCACTTAAGGTGTATGGAGCTATAGGAGTAATAGAATGCAATTGCCTGTACAGGAAAGCCTTGGTTAGAACATTTTCCTTCAGTCAAACCTCCTTATTCCTAAATTTAACCCTTCCAGTGCCATTTGCAATTAGGTTATCATTTCTGATTAAAAAGCCCTCACTTTTCTCTACCCGAATAAGCAACAGTACTAAGCAACGGAATTTATAATATTAACATTTATCATTTTTTATTGAACCATTTCTGTCTGCTGAAAACCTGAAAACAAGATTGGTCAGAAGCAAACAAGTTTAGCAGTCCAGTATTTTAACTCAGTAATCACCTACACTGGTTTCACTGTATGTTCTTTTAAAAAGGGGGAACAAAAAACCTGAACAAGAAAGTGAAATGCATAAGGAAAGTGAACAGGATCTCATAATATTCTGCTGGCATTGGAACAGGGGATGAAGTGATTGGCAGGGGTATGTTTATATCTGTAACATGGGAACCACTAATCCCTGTTAAATCTCCTGAGACGCAGCCAAGCATCACAACACCACACAAGTCAATGGCGTCAGACTGGAAATACAGTAACCAGGAAGCTGCAGCATAAGAAACATCTTGAACCATATCCTATTAACTAATAAAATACTATTTTCAAGATTCCTTTCTCCCAGAAGTCCATTTTCACTACTGAAAAGGAATCCATCTAAAATACAGCTACCTGGACAGACCGAGAGCCCATTCCTGCCAACACTTAAGCATGAGTAACTTTATGCAGATTCAGGTCAATCGTGCATGGTGCTGAGCACCCTCTACTCCCGTGAAGCTAATGGGAGGGTAATCAGCAGCTCTCATGAGTCCTTAGCACCTGGCAGGATGAAGCCCTTGAGTGGTCCTATTGAGACTGTTCACATGCATAAAGTGAGCGAGTGTTTGCACAATCAGGGCCTTATTTTGTAGCTACTGGGCATATTTCCTAATGATGAATAATACTTTGTATTAAAGTAGCCTCTAGAGGCCCCGTTATGCTCGGCATTGTACAAACACATAATCAGAGACAGTCCCTGCCCTGAACAGCTTGCTGTCTAAATAGAGAAGACAGACAAAGAGTGGAACGGGAGAGAGGCACAGAGGGAGAATTTGTCCAAAGTCTGTACAGAGTCTGAAACAGTACTTGGGTCCAAGACCCAGTGCAATGCTCTTGTAACCCACACACCTTCTGGGTGTGGTGTTCTGTCCCATCTAGTGGCACCGAAACCACTTGAAGAGAGAGATAGATAAAATGAGTCTGCTCAACAGCCTTAGCTAAGACCCAGTTGGCTTTTAGCTCATGCTGTAGAGGCTCATGCACTAAGGTCCCCGGTTCGATCCTGCCCACTGACGACCAGGATCTGTCAGCGTTACACTCTATCCACTGGACCACATTCCCTCTCGACAAATCAATTCATGCCTGTCAATTAAATGTTCTGCTTTGCTTGCGTGTGCATGGAATCACTTTGCAGTAAAAAATGAGCAGATGCCGTGGCATGGACCAGGTTACTGGGACCTGTTGCTATGACTTTACAAAAAGTATCTTTCTTGATTTTGCGTGTTCCTGGAGAGTGGTGGCTTCACGGACCTCTAATCTAAAGCCCCAAACTACAGATGCAGCCTGGGCAGTGATAATGGAAGCATTCCTACAAACAGCATGCCTGATGGGACTAGTTTCAGGGGTAGTTTGAGGCTTTCAACAAGGCTGCATTTTTTATTATGTGGACAGCTGTCTGCTATTAACCGGACTCAGTTCCCCTAGGTTCTCTGGAATGGGCATCATTCCAGACTGTAACAACTCTCACTTTCACCCACTACTGACCAGGGCTGGATTCAAACAGGAGACATTGAGGTCAAAATCTTTACCCTCCCCTTCAGCCACCCAATGTCCCATAATCACAATAATAATTATAATGGACCAAATTCTGAGGTCCTTGATCAGTCCTTTTTGAGGGGAAAGTTCTACTGAAGCCAATGAGAGTTCAGTCTGAGCAGGGATTGAGAATCAGGACTTCAAGATTTGGAGCTCCATAATAGCAATCACCAGTTACGGGGGGAAATTTTTTCAGAAGAGCTCAGGGTCTGCATGGTAGAGTTCAGCATCCACAACCGGGTCTATATTTTCAGAAGCACTCAGCTCCCATTTTAAGCCCCTACACAATGGATAGATTTTTCAGAAGTGCTCTGCCCGCAGCTGCTCCCATTGGGATACTTATGATCAGATTTTCAAAGGCTGCAGCATCCAGTATGCCTGCTGATTTCGATCCCTAGGTGGGTACCGAGAGCTTTTGAAAAACGGGCCCTGAGTCTGGGAGCTGCGCTCTTTTGAAAATTCTGGTCATGACACTTTACATCTTCACAATGTTGTACAAGCACAGACCAATCTGTCCCCTTGATATTCCAGTAAGGAGTATGTAAATTAGCCTTATTATCACCAGATTGCAGGTGCAGAAAGAGACACAGAAAGCTGGATTGCAATTCGGAATCTAAGCTGGTGTAAATTCAGAGTAAAACCACTTAGGTCAAGGAGATCAGTATCTCACGCAATTAAATGACTTGACACATTAAATATATATAGGTGCAACACAGGCTGTCCTGAAGGATAGAGTAGCCTTTTCTGTAGAACTTCTGGAGTCTCCAAGGCTGTCTCTTCCTGGTCTTTTGGTGCCTGAAACACCCTAAATGCCTTAAATCCAGTGCAAGCCCATGAGGAACCCTGGTGGGCCAGACTATATTCTGCCTTAGTCCCACAGCCCACTGGGGATATTGGTTGGCAGCTCCTTCACGGAGCCATGAGCATGGGCGTGTACTTAGCACTGTTCACCCCCATCCCCACTGCCTGTCCCGTTTGCAGCATGAGGGAGATCCTGGCGCACATTTACCTTGAGTGTACCAAGTTGCAGCCCCTTTTCCAGCTCCTCCTAGACCTAATGCTGCATTTTTGGGTGCACTTCTCCCCCCACCCTCTCATATACGTACATCCTATCCATGGCCCCACAAAGTCACGGGACCTCCTCGTCAACCTCCTCTTAGCGATGGCCAAAGTGGCTATCTTCAACACCAGGGAGAGGATATTGGCTGAGGGGGTTCTCTGCAACCGTGGGGCCTATTTCCAATCCTCCCTCCATTCACGCATCTGGGCAAAGTTCCTTTGGGTGGCATCTGCTGGCTCCCTTGACACCTTCGAGGAGCAGTGGGCGCTCTCTGGGGTTCTTTGCTCAGTGTCCCCTTCGGGTTCCCTTTTCTTGCCCTTCACACCTGTCCTTGTTATATTTTCTGTTGTCCCCTATCATTATTTGAGTTTCTGGGCTCAGTTGATCCTCCCCATAGGCTGGGGGAGGACACATGCCCCCCATGTGTCCTACAACACAAATCCAATGGCCATGGCCCTGTTGAAATAAATGGGCCTACCCTAAAAAGCCTGTCTGATTTGCTTCCAAGCAGGGGAAAAATTCCAGGCCAAATTCTGTGGACCTTAGTTCAACAAAACTTCCATTTAGGATAGCAGAATTTGGTGCATAACCACTGTCCTGACTATCTGTAAACTGGAGAAGAAGGAAGTGGATGCTGCTTGCTACTGGGATTAGCATTTTCATTAGCGCTCAGTCAGACTCCATACAAGAGTCTTTCCAAGACTGGGTGGCTCAAGAAGCATCAAGATATATGTCTAGCCCAAATGTGAGTCACACCCAGGTCAGGTAGGTAGGAGAAACCCAGGTTTGATTGTCCACTGTCCCTAATGGGGCAGCCAAGAATAGCATCTGCACCAGTACTTGCTTCAAAGTATATACCACTGGGAAAACATGGCTTTTCACTGTGGTCATTCACTGCATTGCTCACTTTAATAGGAATTAAATAATAAAAAGCATACGGTGGAAAATAAAGCTCGATACAGCATTATTGGGCTTCATAAACCTTCAGGCTCCCTTTATTATTATTCCACTGCTAAATTCAATGCAAGAACATAGGGGAGTCACCTCATACTTCCTGCGGAGATGACTACGTAGGGAAAGAACTTTGTAGCTTGCCATCAAAGACATGGGCAGACAGCTGGAGAACATCCACAGACTCATCTGTGTGTACTATTGTTTATTGCATGTTGCATTCCATATAAATTCCATATGGAGCCTGAATCATTGCAGAACTGCTATCTCCTCTTAAGCCACCCATTTTATTGAGACCTTTTTTGCTTTGGTTTGTTGTTTTCCTGAAGGAGAGCTGCAATCCCAGCACACTAGTATAGGTTTAAATTTTCTATGCTGTTTGTGCTTTGTGAATATCAGGGCTTTTGTTTCACGTTGGGCTTTTTTAGGGGTGGGAAAGAGAGATTTGCTCTGTAAATACAATAGTTGCAGAATGTCTCTCCAATGGAAAAACAAAGCGGATAAGCTGGAGCCTGATGTGAATTGAACACTAGATGAAGTTAAAAAAAACTCTGTGTAGTAAACCAAAAAGGGCCTACAAATCAGATAGTGGTAGAGTCCCACATAAAGTACCATAGCTAGATATCTTCAGGTTGTTCCACACCCACCCACACTTTTAAATCCAGTCTAGTGGCCAGATCCTGCATTCCTCTAAGAATGTGTCACATGCTCAAAAATAAGAAAGGGAAAACTCCCCAGGAGTTAAGAACACTTACTAGGAGGACATGTTGCAAGGGGCAGCTAGTTACAAACTGGCCACAGTAGGGGGCCAGCTGGTGGTTTCTGCCTGATTTAAAAGGCCAGCCCCTTTTCCCCAGCTGAGAAAAATGTCCTATTATAGGGCAAATCTATAGTGTGAAGTGTCAGTAAGGTATTTGGGGGCTGCTGCTGTATGCTGCAGATCACCACGGTATTATAATTCCTTAGTGAGGCCCTAACTGCCACTGAAGTTAGTAGACATTCTGGTTCAATAAGGCTTCTGTAAAATTTCTGCATCTGAAGTTTAGTTCCTCCTAAACTACCAGTTCCTCCTAAACTACTAAAGCTAATGCTCTCTGGTGTAGCTTGGAGTCTAAGCCTTTGTACTGCAGAGCTTGTGTCAATAGCAAAACTCACTCCTGGTTATGAGCCTGACCCTGCAAGCTCTTGCTCACATGAGCAGCTGTTAAAGCGAACAAACCTTGGCTGACTCTGCAAAAACTGATGATGTAACAGCTACCTTTTCCTCTTACTTAGATTTTTTTTATTTATGGCTTTCACAGCTTGTCCCTGCCACCTCATCCCATTTTCTTCCTGCAGCAGAGAGCCCAGCAAGAACTTTTTGCTCACTCTGCCTTCCTAGATCAAACTTTCTTCTTTCTAAAAAGTCCAGACAGTAGCTATTTAGCCTAAGAAAGGGAATAATACAGTTAGTTATAAAGACAAGAAATTAAGAAAGAAAATTTGGAGATGAGTACAAAGGATCCCCAGATCCAAAATTCGCTGCAAACCCAGATCAGAATTCAAATTTGCATGTGGCCTCTGCCCTTCCAGTGGGTTGAATGAAACCTATCTTCAGCTCAAGAAAGTTTGAGGTTTTTAGAATCCATACCTGAATTTGATTATTATTTATAGTACATTACAATAGCACTCAGAGAACTGAACTGAATGTGGAGCTTGGAAGAGACAGTCCTTACCCAGAGAGCTTACACAGTGAATAGACAAGATCGATAAAGGATGGGGAAAAGGGAGTATATTTACCCTCACTTTAGAGATGGGGAACCAAGGAACAGACAGACTAAGTCACTTGCCCAAGGTCACACACGAAGTCCATGGCAGCGATGGGAATTAAACCCCAATGTCCTGAGTTCCAGCCCATGCATTAAACACACGATTATCCTTCCTCTCTGGAAATTTCAGGTGACTGTCATGCACAGCCTTCTGACAGTGAGTTCTATTGGCCTATGGACTAATCTTCTAAAGGAAGTGATGGGCATGGCTTTTAAATAGAGCTGGTTGGAAAATAACGAGGGGATGGGGAGGAAGAATCCATAGAAAATGTTGGTTTGAGGCCATTTTCAACTGATATTTTGTTTGTTTGTTTTCAGGCAACACTTTTCCACACAAAGTTTTGTTTAGTCAAAAGCC
Source organism: Chelydra serpentina (assembly GCA_037349315.1). NCBI lineage: Eukaryota > Metazoa > Chordata > Testudines > Chelydridae > Chelydra > Chelydra serpentina. Next base: position 12,707,091 of record JBAIAC010000006.1, read on the forward strand.
CAATTTTCCATTGACAAAAGGATTCAACAGAAAATTTTCAGTCAGGACTACTTTTAAGATGAGACAAAACTCTGGGGAAAATAGGAAAGAAGACTTGGAAGGGTGATAAACTAGTTGAATGAGTGCATATGAAAAGGTCTTTTTCAACTGTAGATTCTCTATAAGGTGTGTATTTATAGGGGCCCCATTATCTGAGTGTCTCACAATCTTTGATGTACTTAGCCTCACAACACCCTGTGAGGCAGGGAAGTGCTATTGTCCCATTTTACAGATGGGGAACTGAGGCACAGAGAGACTAAGGACCAGATATTTAGGTGTTGCTGTGCTAAACGTTGCAATGCCTAATTGATTTAGGAACCTAAGTCTCGTTTTCAAAAGGGATTTGGGCACTTAGGAGCCAAAATCTCATTGTCAGCCAGGGGGATTTAGGCTCCTAAGTGCCCACGTCACTTTTGAAAATGAGACTAAGGCATTGCAATGCTGAGTGTGGCAACGCCTAAATACCTTTCAAAAATCTTGGCCTGCATCACTTACATAGGGTCACACAGACTGTGTTAGGACAGAGAACTGAACTCTAGCTTCCTGAGCCCCAGGCTAACACCTTAAACCACTGGGCCATCTGTGCTATCATGCAGATGTGCTGATATGGGTGCAGCACCTTCCTGTACATATTTGGTTGATACAAAAACTAAATTGTCCTGCTTTTCCATACACAAAGACCATATACTTCCAGTCTAAATTACCTTTACGGTAGGTTAAAGGAACCACAGCAGGAAACAGGAAAAACAAAAGGAAAGAGCCTGTAGGGTTTGACTCTATTGCAGCATACTGCATCATGCCTGCATCCCTAAATGGCAGCTGCTCCCGAAATTTAAGGCTGCAGGAGAGAGCAAATGAAATGATCATAATTGCATAGCTTCATACACCGTAGACACAGAAACTAATACAAATCTGGATTATTGCACAGGGGACTAATGGAGGTACAAGGGCACAAGGATACACCCTCCCACCCCATTGCAACCCTGTGTAGGGGCTGGGAATAATTGCAGTCTTTGACCTCCCTGAATTCAAGACTGGTGGTTGCCTTGTGTTCTGAATCTGCCAGCTGATTTAGTACAGGCTGGGAGTGCATACTAGGTGGTTTGAAAGCATGTAGCAGGGGTCTACCTGCTGATTCTCAGGCTTTGGCTTGGTTTTTGTGGGGTTTCCTCCGGACTCTCAGGAGTTTTTGCTGTGGAGGCACCAGCGTGGCAAGCCCCACAAAGGGGAAAGTGATGTGGGGTAGAGAGATGGGGCCCCAAACATGGCCTCTTCATGATAGGTGTGCCGCCCCAGCAGAAGGACAAAGAACCACTCCCAAGAAGTACTCAGGGAAGACTCTTGGTTGCTTATGAACCAAATCCTCATGCCAGCGCCCAGTTTGAGTAGCTGGACTGAGCTCTGGGTAGATGCACAGATGGAGGGAAGATGGAGAGTCACTTGTGACCCCCTCCCCTCATATAATTTTTTTAAGCAGGACCACCCTGACACCAAGTTGCTCCTTAGTTTGAGGTTTATAACTCTCTGCAGTAAAGCTTGGGTATAATGAACATAACTGGGAAGAATCATTATTTGGAGACAACAATAATAACAAAAATCACAACTTGCAGATGGAGGGGAGGGGAAATTTCCCTCTATCATTTATTTTACTCCATTGGGTACAGCTTGGTGATCTTGTTCATATATATTGTCTATATGTGAACACATAGCTTGTTATGCCCTGGTCATATGCTATAGAAATGAGATCCTGGAAAACTTTTCAACATAGGCATATGTCTGCCTTTACCAGGAAAGTGGCAATGAAATGCTGGTTGCTCTATAATTTAAATACGCCACACACTTTAGGCACCACACATTTACTTGTAACCATCTTTAAGACCACGGAAAATCTGACGAGTAATATTCTGTGGGGAGATAAAAATGCAATAGGGAAATTACTAAATTCCATTTTCTTTAAGGGCCATTCATTAATTCAACTAACCTTATATCTAATAATGCAGTATCTTGTTGAGAGATGACATAAAACAAGTTTGTTAGTTACAGAGACACGTTGATTGGCTCCATATTGGGTGTGATTAGAGGAAGACATCTAGACTCTCTTTAATCCACATTGACTTTCTAAATCAATCAAAAAACTTAATAATAAGGTTAATCTGGGTTTTACTCATTCAAGAGAGAAAGGCAGAGATGTGGATCTAATTAGAGCAATGTTGTAAAGTCAGTCTGCATTTATCTCCTTGCACATCTCCCTGGTACAGCCCTGGTTTAGAATATATAAGGCAGTCCTTTCTTGGTCTGAATGATTTAAATCGGGGTCTAAAACCATTCAAGATTTGTTTGAACAAGAAAATCCTGTTTTCTTTGGAGCATTTTGAAGTAGGCATAATTACAGAGTTGCAAATGTGATGCTCTGCTTAAGGAGCCGTCAGCATTTCCATAATAAACCTCTATTTTCAGGGGTGAACTGTGTTGCCAGAAAAAGGGGAACAAAAACACCCTTATGGGCTGAAACTTGGCATTTAGATTTTTAATCTGGGAGAGAGTTTTCCTAATGAAATTGTGCAAAATTAATTTACAAATGTACCTTTGCAAAACTGATTCTGTTACTTTTTGAACAAGAACGAAAAGATAAAGCAAAAGTTAATTTTGACTGTTTCTGCCACACAGTCCTCTTTAAAAGGGATCTGAATTTTATACAATGACCCCAATATACTATATCTTAGTTCATGCCTATTTCCACATGCAGCCAACAGAGATCTTTCCCCCCTTGTGCTAGTCTCCAAATTCCCCAAGCCGCAGTGATAGAGGCATCAGCCCAGGGATGCTAATATCCTTGTGAACAGCTGCTGCTGCAGCAGAGACAATGGGCTGAGCAGAGGGGAGGGGTGTGTGGCTGCAGGCTCACACCCAAAAGAGCTCCGGTTTGCAGTTATACTTTGCTGGTGTAAAAAATACTGGTGACTTGGATGGCGAAGCTTAGTCACTTACACCCTCCTTACCCATGGAAGTGCAGCCCCAGCTTTCATTTACACATGCAGCCCAGAATCAAGGCCTACGTTTGCTCCCCTTGTTAGGAAATTACTTAAAAAAAACTGTTTCCACAAATGCAAGTTAAAGATAGTTATGCAGGCTGGTGTGGATGGCAGAAAACTGTATTAAAACTGTTTTTTTCAAAATCACTTTAAACTTTCTTTGCAAAAGCCAAAAAGCTATTGTATTCCTATGTTTTAAGATAGTCTCCTAATGGGGAAAAACTCACATAGGTGAGGTGTGAGTCAGTTTCCTCATCTATGAAGTGAGGCTGATAATATTTAATATCTAATCTAACATTCACATTGTATAGTTTAATAAATCCCCGCACTGTCCAATACGCCCTATCAGCCAACAGAGTTAGTTTGAGGCATAAGAATAGACTTGCCACTAGAGCTGATTGACAATTAGAATTTCTGTCCTGCAGGAAATTCTGATATTTTGACATTTGTTTTCATCCTAAATTGGGCCCCCACGTCAAAATATCAAAACTTGACACAGAATGAAAAGTTCTAAAAAAATCTGATTTTGAAACATTGAAATATTTCAACCTTCCTGAATCAAACTGTTTATTTTCCAGTTGATTCAACACTTAACTGCAGATGCATGAGCTGCCCCAGGTTGTGGGAGCTGTACTTTGGATGCCTTTAGGCCCCCATTTCTCTGCAATGGCCAAGCTCCCTGGCCAGACAACATCTCCCATGATGCTCAGCAGTTATGGGACTTCTCTGATGCATTGCGATAGCCTAGGTGGATGCAGGTTAATGTTGAACCTCACAGGAAATGAAACATTTTCAATTTGGGAACTATTTTCAGTTTGGATTGACCCAAAACGAAATGCTTTGCTTTCATTTTCCAGATGGAAAATTGAAAAGTCTCAGCAAAATGAATGTTTTCCAATGGAAAATACCAACTTTGCAGAAGCTGCATTTTATGTCAAAGACGACTTTTGTTGGAAAGTTCCTGACCAGCTCCGGTTGCTACCTTTCCTGATATTATGACGTGTGTCACAAAGTTGTGTTGCTGCATCAAAATGTCATTGATTGCGACCCATGGGATATGATTAGGGCCCTACCAAATTCATGGTCCATTTTGGTCAATTTCACAGTCATTGGATTTAGAAAATCATACATTTCACGGTTTCAGCTATGGAAATCTGAAATGTGATGGTGTTGTAAACGTGGAGGTCCCAACCCAAAAGTGGGCTGGGGTGTGTGTTGCAAGGCTATTGTAGAGGGCTCACATTATTACCACCTCCACTTCTGCGCTCCTGCTGAGAATGGCACTCTCTTCAGAGCTGGACTCTGGGCCAGCAACCACAGAGCTTCCTGCAGCCGGGGGACGTTCCCAGAGATGGGTCTGACCCGGCCCCAGGAGCAGCCCCTGCAGGGGAAGAGGAAGTTTCGTCCCTCCCCAGCCTGTTGGGACTAGAATCTGGAGCCCGGCACGTGGTAAGAGCCCCCAGCCCTGCCCTCCCCTACACTACTCGTTTTCACGGTCCATGATGTGTTTTTCACAGCTGTGAATTTGGTAGGGCCCTCTTTAACTCAGTGTTACCAAGTCATCAAGCAAAGGATTTTTTTCTGCCAACTAGTCTAATGGGGTGTGAGACAAGCCTTGTTAAAATCAGGAGCGCCTTACAACAGTCGGGGTGGATGTCAACCCTAATAAGCAATACACACAAGTGCATGGCCCACCACACAGCTGGGTAGCCAATGGAAACAAAAGTCAGGCTTCTTGCTGCTGGAAAATGTGTAAAATTGACACCATTTACCAGATGTTCCAGTAGTTTTATGGGATCTACAAGGCCTACTGTAAGTAACACTATACATGCACAAGGTGAATGCTTTGCAATGGAAAAGGCTTTCATGAACTCTGGAACACCTGTCCTGGATGCAGCCTAGTTCTTTTCCAGGGCAGCAATCTTGGATGCTTTGACTGGGGCTCTGCAGAAAGTAAAGTCAGTTCTGATTTGCCAAAGGCAATGGTATGGAGAACACAGGTTTTAATAGGTTTATAAATAAATACACCTGGTGTGGGGAGAGAGGCTTTAATGTTCAAATTCTCATGGATATAATCCTGGGAAGAGCTGAAAGACTGTGAAGCTAAAGTACGGGGACGCTAAACCATCAATGACCTAATCCAAAGCCCACTGAAGTCAATGGGCTTTGGAGCAGGTCCCAAATGAATACCTCTACGGGTTGACTCATAGGGTTTATTTATATAACAGCAGATTTCTTTTCTGTGTTAATTTCCACCCACATTGGGGGCCTCCCTCAATCTCGCCTAACTCTGAACAAAGGCATTTCCAGAAAGGACCCCCAAATCTTTCCTTCAAGCAGAGAGATTGCCATGATGAATCCCAAATTAAACTCTACACTTCCTCTCCCCTGGATGCACATAAACACCATGCAAATCCTCCAGCATCTATGTTCTGTTGCTAGCATTTCTTTGGGTACCAGCTGGCAGGAGGTGCTGATGCCGGAAGCATTGCTCTTCTACCACCGCAGCATCAGTGCTCTGCCTTTGCGATACGTCTGAACTCTGCCAGTCTGGCGGTGATGAGAACCAAAGGTTCTGCCGGACTGGAGCCTCTCTCATGGCCGCATGGCTGCCACCAAGCCACCTGGCTGTCTATGAAAAAGAAGACTTTCTCTTTAATAACAGATGGTGGTAGTGAGACATGAAAATTAGGACATATTTTCATTTGATATTGGAATATGATGAGCATCAGTTATTTTGGGAAAGAGTCCAAAGAATACTTGGAGAGAGTCTAAAACTGCAGATGAATCCACAGGTTTATTTTATTGGGTGATTTCAGTTTTGCCAAATATTTGTAGTGTAAAGAAATCATAAAAATTGCTGGTGGTCCTAGCCTGGCGGGTACTTTGCACATATTTGAGACAGTTGTACGAACTGTTACAAGAATGTTTGATCTATTAGCTTAAAAACAAATTAGAGTCTTCAAGAGAAATAAATGAAGTATAGATGGTAGAAATACATTTCTCTTATCTTAGGGAGACCAGGAATTTTCACCCCAGGGTTTATTTGCATTTAATTATCGCAGTTTGGATTTCTTCTACTGTATGCATGGAGATTTAGTCTGTCTCGCTCCGTTCTCTGTGCTGAAATAACATTAGTACCTGTTAATGATTATCATTGTCAGTTATGCATTCTGGCTACATGCACATTATAAGAAATATCAGTTTGTTTTAATAAATCTTCAAAAGGCAGCCTAAGCCTGTGCCTTATCTCCATTTTGCTTTGCAATTTTTTGTATGGTTATGACATATGAAAAACATCACATACTTCCTGGGATCAAGAACGGGCATTTCCGAAGCACTTGAATATTCTTACAGTAGATAACAGACAGAAGGGTTTTGACACAACTTTCTTAATGACCCAAGAGGGCTACATAACTAGACTGCCCAAAAGAATATGAACAGATAGGAAGAAATTTTATATAGGTCCAGTTTATAAGAGCAGATCCATAACATGCAGTTCTGAGTGTGGTCATGTATTATGAATGTAAAAGAGGGTAACTTCTGCATAGTGACCCTGATTATCTGGTTTATTGTGAAATAGATTAAAAGTCCCAGATTTTTTCACTGCACTGTAATGTACAAATTACATTTCCGGCAGGTATTTTTATTTGTTTGGAAACTTTATTAAGGCAGATTTAAATTAAACTGTTAACATATAAGATCTTGTATTACTTATTCAGGATTAAGTTAAATTAAAAAAACACCTGGCTAAAGATTTTGGCTTGCTTGCTGGGGAGCCCTCCTCTTCAGAGAATGCTAAAAAGGGTGACCAAATTTCTAAACACCTATCCTCTTGTTGACGCTTCTCTTGTGTAAGTACTTGGCGTGAAAGTTTTTCCATTACAAGAACACATAGACATGTTTTACTATACCACAATTCCATAGGAGGAGGAGTCACATTTTCCCAACAATATGCAATACAAAGTCTAGCTGCTAACAATAAAAAGACATTATTTGTCTCTCTGTTTAAAATGTAGATCCTTTTACATTTCTGTTTTTAAGGAACTTTTACCTATAGGAAAATGATTTCAACATGGACCTGACCTCATAAAGGTCTGAGTGCCCTCAGCTCCCAGGGACTTTTGTAGACAGGCATCGACCCATATAAAAGGGTTCCATTGTACTTTTAAAGGAAATTTTGTTCTAAAGAGCTGTGCAAAATTTACATTTGTACCTTTTGCTCATGCAAAATCTCAGAACTATTTTCATTCACTGGGCCTGCACTGAAATGCCGACTCAGAAAGGAACATTTTAACCAAGCATTCTTTATGTGGTCTTCAATTAATAAACAGGAATACTCCTTTCTAAACCTGTGGGAAATGACTTTTCTGTTTGCTGTACAGTATGTAACCTAAATGAATGGGGGCATTTATATAGTGCCCTTTCATCCTGGGATATCAAAGCCCTTTGCAAACACTGATCAGTTGGGCTGATGTGCAGCCACTGATCAGCGGCCACCTCTGAGGTGGCATGCGGTTGGCTGGCAGAGCGCATGAAAGTGTCAAAATTAGATTTTTCACATGGGATGGATATGGATGTATGGTGAGAAGAGCAGAATTCATTTCACATACACACATACCCCAGCGGTGAAATGCAATTATATCACCTACTTAATATTCTTCCATCCATGCAATGCATAGCTTAGCATGACAACAAGATCAAAGCACCGTCCACCACTACATCACCCATTTGAATCCAGCCCCAGGTTGATTACCTTATGAAGGCTTTTGAGTGGCCTTCGGGAAATGGGTCTGGTGATCTCGGCCCAGTTTCATGTGGACAGGTGTCTACACCACAAAACCACCATTATAACTGGCACTAGTGAGGTCTCAGAAAAGAGGTCAAGGACTGAATGGGCTATAGGGAGTGAAGTAGTCCTCCCATTTCTAGAACGTGTATCTGTAGGTTAGAGTTAAGGGTGGTGTGGGGCAGGTCACTCCGGGGCTGCCCATGTTTCACCTATTGAGTGGAATAACAGAGGACTTCAGTTTCCAGAGTTGTCAGTTCAGAGCTTCCTTGTATTTCCAAAGCCCCTCAGGCTATCATTTATGTAACTCCTAGAGTGCTTCCTTCCTTTACTTATGGAGAAAACTCCTTTTGACCTTTTGAGGTAATTTTAGTCCTCTCCTGCTTCTGTCCATATTCCCTTAAAATGGATGTCACAAATAATTTCAATGGTAAGTTTGTTTTGAGGGTGTTACATCTGGACCCTCCACAAGCAACCTTTAACTTCTCTGATACAGTGTGGAATAGAGTCTAAGGATAGTGATAAAATTCAAAAAGCTTTCTATATAATAAAGGTGGCAATAGTGTTTTGCAGTTCTAGAATACTGTCCATCCAAACATTTCAATGAGTCTTACAGACAATGAATTAAGCACCACACTCCTTAGTGAGGTATCATTTTACAGAGGGGACAACTGGGTGACAGAGAGCTTATCCATCAAGTTCTAACTTAGACAAAACTCCCAGTGAGTTCAAAAACTCATCCCTTAGCAACGTGCTCAATTCCTGGCACAAATTAGGCCAGGTCTACACTACCCCCCCCTGTCGAACTAAGGTACGCAACTTCAGCTACGTGAATAACGTAGCTGAAGTCGAACTATCTTAGTTCGAATGAAAAAGCACTTACCCGGGGTCCACACGCAGCGCGCAGGCTCCCCCGTCGACTCCGCCTACTCCGTTCGTCGAGCTGGATTACCAGCGTCGACAGGGGAGCACTTCCTGGTTCGATTTATCGCGTCTTGACAAGACGCGATAAATCGAACCCAGAACATCGATCGCGCGCCTCCGACCGGACGCGTAAGTATAGACCTACCCTTAGTAAAACAGTTGAGACTGGAATCCAGATGTTCTGACTACCAGCCCTGCAACACTTCTGAATGTTTTAGATTGTAAGCTATTTGGGGCAGGGCCGTATTTTGTTCTGTGTTTGTACAGCACCTAGCACAGTGGGGTCCCGATCTATGATAACATAAATATAAGGTGAAAGCATATAAATAAACAAATAAATAATAATAATAATTAATATATTCTTTCCCTCTTTCTTAGACCTTGAGACTTAGGAACAGTCATCTGATGTTTATTCCTTACCTTAAACCATAATCTTGTGAACCATCTCCAGAATAACTAATGTCTTAGCTAGAATATTTTGACTTCTAGTGAGAAATAGTGTACAGTAGTCTTTATGCTAATGTCCATTTAATAAAAATACAGAGGAAGAGGGGTACAGAAAATATGAATTATACACAGAATGTTTTCCACAGCTATCCATGCAGCATCCGTGGCCTCCTCTTAGGTATTTTGTTATATAGTCAGAGAAACGCATGGCATTGGTGTTTCAGTACCTAAGCATGTCTAGCTGAAGTAAATATGTTTATGGGAAATGGATTTTCTCACCCTGTAGAAAACAGAGCCAGTAAATTGGAGTGACTTTTCCTGAACCAGAACACCAGAGCTGGAGTTAGATTAGCTCTGCAGCTCAGGCCAAGCCCTACAACCTATTTGAATCAGAGTAATCTCTATAAAACGTATAAGAACCAGAATTTCATACTATCTGAACCATAAGAGAACTTTGAACTTCGCACATGTGTCTCCGCTTTTACCAAGGGTGCGTATATTTCTACATTGTAAGAAAGCACTGTAAGCATTTGTCCTCAAATCAAGGAAAACATTAGATTCATTCCAAAGAAAGAAGGATTCCCAGGGGGCACATTGGTCTATCTGTATTAGTGAAACTTTTTGCTTTAAAGCTATGGAGCCAAATTCTATTCTCAACTGCACACACAAAGCCCTCCTAACTTTTAACTGGATCTGACCTATCACATTTGTTGACTCATTTATGGTCTTGCATGTGTGTAACTGACAGCAACAGTTGGCCTAGGGTGTATTTTTCTGTCAGCAGCTCTTGGTAGTGTTCCAAGATCTATTAACATTAATAACAAAAGAAGAACCTAGCCCTATGGCATTAAACCCCAATACAAAATTGCTTAAACACTGCTTCAGCGAATTATGGTAGGATTCTCTGGACTATAGAAAAAGGAGGGCGGCGGGAGGAGATGTGCTATACAATAAATACACACACAATGCACAATACAATAAAACTGGTTGAGACCCCAGGACTATACTGCAACAAAAATAATAAATCTTTATATGTTGAAAAAGGGCAACTTCTTAGAACATAAATCCAAGTGTGATCAAAGTATCACGTGCGCATTTCTTAACATTTGGAAATGTAGGGTCCGATCCAACTCCCATTGAAGTCTTTCCGCTGACTTTAAAAGGAGTTGGGTTAGGATCCAAGTCTGCTAAGAGGCTCACGCAGTGGCCAGTGTTTAAAGAAAGAATACATACAGTCCTCATTTCTTGTTCAGAAGAAGCTATATCAGTAAAGCTTTGTAAAACTATGCCAGTAAATTATATTGCAAAGCATTTGGACACGAGGTCAGTGTGGGGCGAGGGGGGAGGGAGGGAAGGAGAATCCAGTGCAGAATACAAAGTTCGATGGGCCAAATTTACCCCAGATGTACATCAGGGAAGAATTTGACCCCCGATGTCTTGGAGCAAGTGAGAAATCTGAAGGAAATATCCCCCTTATCTCCTGAACGTGTCCCTGTTCAGAAAGGAAGGAAGAGGGGGAATGAGACATTGGCTGTGGTGTCCATTTGGAACATGTTTATTCAGGCCACAGCTTCCTAGAATGAGTCCTTTCATATATTATCTCTGCAGCATGCACATAGGGGAAGACATAAAGCTGCGGGTTCAGACCGAATTCAAGTCTGCCTCATCTATTCAAGATAAACTGGCCTTTAATGGAACAACTCGTTGACAAAGCCTGAGTAATGGTTTCCCATTATGCTGAGGGGATTTCAGCAGTGACTCTCCCCAGCACACTCGGTATAGTTCACCAGAATCCTAGGAATGAAAAGAAATGATTTGTAGAGAGAGTGCTGTCCCTTAACAATGTAATTGTTTGGCTCTGGATTGGTGCTTGGCACTCCACTGGGCTTTTGGTTTCCCAAGGCAGCTCTGGCTTTGCACTAATGCTTGAAAGAGTGCTTCTTATTATAGTTTCCTCTGCCAGTCAGAGGGGATCCAGTATCCCTCTATTTCATACCCTCAGCATCTGGCATTCTAATCTGCCTTCATGCTATTGCTATCCTGTTAGACCAGGTGAATATACTTTTTGGCTCTTCCCTGCACTTCTCTGTTCCTAACGCACCTTTCGTGCTCAGAATGCTAAATTACAGTACATGGAACAACCAATCAACACAAGCCAGGAAATTCCAAGTTAATGTTTTTATTCCCCACTGAATTCACCCTGCTGTACATCAGTACTGCAGGGGTATGAGAAATATGGGGACTATTCTGTATGGTGTGTGCTGCACATAACAGGATTTAATGGAAAATTAGTATTTGCCTAAACCCCAAAAGTGCTGGGATTGTTCATCTTAGAAAAGAGATGACCAAGGGGGGATATGATGGAGGTCATCTTAGAAAAGAGATGACTAAGGGGGATATGATGGAGGTCTATACAATCGTAAATGGTGTAGAGAAAGCAAATAGGAATGTATTATTTACGCCATCACATAACAAAAGAGCCAAATGAAATTACTCAATGAAATTAATAGGCTACAAGTTTAAAACAAATAAAAGGAAGTATTTCTTCACACAACACCCAGCCAATCTATAGGACTCATTGTCAGAGGATGTTGTGAAAGTCAAACTATAACTGGGTTCAATAAAGAATTAGATACTTTCATGGAGGATAGGTCTATCAATGGCTGTTAGCCAAGATGGTGAGGGATGCAACCAAATGCACTGTATGTCCCTAAACTTCTAAGTGCTCGAAGCTAGGACTGGATGACAGGTGATGGATCACTTGACAATTGCCCTGTTCTGTTCATTCCATCTGAAGCTTCTGCCACAGGCCACTGTTGGAAGACAGCACACTGGATTAGATGGACCATTGGTCTGATCCAGTATGGCCGTTCTTATGGATTTCCTGGCTCAAGTCACAGCTGGATCTTTCAAACATTTTCTTTCATTTTGTTCAAGATTTTTGTTTTAATTGCAACAGATTCACTTTTCCTTTCCTCATCAAAACCATCATAGTTAGAGATGGATCCAAGACATAAAGTTTAGACCTGGATTCAAACTTTCCCAACTTCTGGTCGAGGCTGTTTGGATCTGGGATTTTTGTTCAACCCCTTTTAAGCCCTGATTCTATAGTCCATCCCTATTTGGAAAACCACCTGAGTCCAGGCTTCCCTTGACTTTGATGGGACTTAAGTATGTGTTTAAATACTTTATTGAATTGAGGGCCCTGGAGGATTGGGGTCAATACCAAAGTCGGAGTTGGGTCTCAATCCGGAGCTCAAGGGTCCCAAAGAATGTGGTGTTTCAATTTAATTACAAAATATGAGGACTAATGACAAAGTTCCTGTCTGGATCTGAACTGAGTCAGAGGGCTCATCCACATTTGGATTTTTCATTCAGGACCATCTCTAATTATAATGTCAAAGGACTGGCCCACTGCAGTTCTTGCATTTGATGTTAAACAGTGTGTTGGACTAAGCATTTTATTGCAAACCTCTTCTGTCAGCCTGCATTGGCAATATTAGGTGTAGGGAATGCTATACAGGGACTCACTGGAGTCGTTTAGTCATTTGCTAACATGTATCTTCTTCCACAATGCCCATTGACAACATAAATGGTCATGTTCTCTTGAAATATGTTCCCTGTCTCTCTGTCTTGTCTCTGTCTCTGTGTTGATGTAATGTATGTATGTAATACAGATGTATAGACAGATACTAGGAGGGGGAGGGTTCTTTTTTGGTCTTGGAAGACTTAAATCTCTCTCTTCTCACATTGGATCTGGACTTAGTTTGCCTGTTGACTCATTAATGGACCTCAGCAGCTGCACCTCAGTTCTTCCACACAGCCACATCGTCAGACTGTCTCTCCTCACATTCCTGGTGGCGTCCTGGCTTTTTCTGACCTTGGTGTTCTAATATTCTTGGGTTAGCACAGACTACCCAGCTGGCTGAGTTCCTGACTCTCAGGCCTTGTTAAAGACAAAATGCCGTCTTTTTACAGTTCAGTTTCTTTCCATAAAGTTAATCATGCAGCCTTCTTTTTACAAGGGAGCTGACCCTTTGGTCTTTCTTCCTCTTGGCATGCTGAAGATTCCTCCTGCTGCCAGAATCACCCCCCTCTTCTGAAGGCAGTCTAGTAAGTAAAATGAGCGGTTCCCAAAGGCAATAGAGAAGCTGCTTGTCTTGTGTCGGGATCAACCCCAATGGGATGCGTGCATTGTACCCATATATCCTCGTTGCATTAAAAGACATTATTGGACATTTGTATATATTTCTGGTGGTCAAAACCAAGACCCTGGATCGAAATACATACAATCTTTGGGACTGCTCAGAGTCCAGATTGGGATCTGAATACACCCTTTTTGGCCAGAGCTCATTGCTTATTTGCATAGTTCAACACACAAATAGCATCGCGTTCCAGTCAGAAAAGCTGCTGACATGACTAAGAATCCAAATGGTAAAGTCTTCTAGTACAAATCCCACAAACCTAAAGGCAAACTGGAACCTGGACCTATGAGTAATCATGGTCTCAGCCCATGTTACACAGAGCACACTTTCTCTGTTCAATAGCCATTATATTTTATTAAAGAAAACATCAGTTTCAAATGAGACTCAAAACAAACTTTTCTAAAATCCTGTTTATTCCCTACCTTCTGACTTCATCTCAATGCCTCTCTCCAGTGTCTCACACTAGAGACTGTGGCCTTTTGTTTCATTAATCAACAAAAATCATCCCTTAAACATTTCCATGCAGTCATTTTCTTTTCTCAGGTTTAGTCATAGTTCTCTCTGAGGTTTAAATTTTCCCATGCTAGTGAGATCGAGATCTTCAGGCACTCACTGAGCCTAAACCTGTCTGTCTGACCCCATGTGCTATGGCAGATTTTGATAGCTTAATTCATAAACTGCTTCGTTTTGCAAGGTCTTTGCTCTCTGCAGTCTCTCTTCACTACCTTACTTTTTGCTATTTCACCCCTTCTTTCTGAGCAAACTGTCAATTTCCCAAATACCACAGAATTTTCTGAGTTCCAACATTCCATTTGTCTCCTTTAAAGGAACTGATCCATCCTAAAGGGATTTTTTTCCCTTTGAAAATGATTTTACTGTGGTTTTATAGCCTGCTTCCCCAAATGACTGCGGGCCACTTTCTCCTCTCCTCATACCATTATTACACTGATTGTAACGTCATTGACCTCAGTGGAGTTATTCCTGGTTTACCCCAGTGTAAGTGAGAATTTGGTCCTGTCACTGAGCCGCAGGACGGGCTACGTTGTATCCCTTTACCAAACCATGGCAACAGTAGATTTGTACCTTCCATCTTTAATATCAAAGGATCCAAATGTGCTGTACAATCTTAAATATATATACAACTATATACAGGATTCACTTCATCTGCCAGTGAAATGCAGCCAGCTCAGAGGTGAAACATGGCAAATAGTTAAGGCACAGCCAAGCCATGCAGGTAAAGAATACAGTGTCCAATTGAAATTTTTATTAGTAGTAGTATTATGGCAGCGCCTAAGAACCTCATGCAAGGATCAGGAGGTGCCCACTGTACTAGGCTAGTAACAAAAATGACACGCCCTGTGCCAGAGAACTTACTGTCCAAGCGTGAGGTAGGTGTCAAACACATGGAAGGTGAGAATTTTAGTTACGTAGAATGAAATGATCTGAGCTAGAATGGAGCCACGTGAGATCAGTGTTGTGTTTCACCATAAACAAAGAGGGAAAGGTGTGTTTTCAGCCTTGATGACTTTTATTTCTGATTAAGAAAATCTAGTAACAAACAAAAAGAGCAACTCTCCAGCCCCAATGGGAGACCGAGAACACAGTGAGTCACTCTAACATTCTGCAGCTCAAAATGGCTGCTGCCTCCGCTGCAGGGAAGGGGACTCCTTATATTTAAAGGTGCAGTACCCAGAAAACTGAATGCCATAATTTCAGTTGCAACGCTATATACACCACCGTCAGGAAGATGATTTTTTTTTACGTCTCGCCTGAACAGCAGCTCCGTCCAGCTGCCCTCCACCACACCATGACGAGACATTGGTTCAATATTGACATGGAGAGGAAAGTGCTGCCTGGTGAATCACCACTTCCTACAGCACCTGGAGGTTTCCCTTACCCACATGGTGACCAAGCCCAATCCATAAACTCAGAGGGGAATTAGGGTCACAGCACAGGATGATGTAGTGACAACATTACTCAGGATCAAATGGACAGGCAGCAGTACTTCTGTCATTCCTGTTTATCTAAAAGAGAACGGTAACACTTTCCCCCAACAAATTAGTTGGCAGAGCAGAGATGTGTGTGTGTGTGTGTGGGCGGGGGGGGGGGGGGGAGAGGGAGGAGAGGGGAGGGGAGTAGAACTAGGCAGACTACAGTCCTTTCGTCCCAAACATCTTGCTCCCTCAATATGATTGGCTTTTGACAGAACTCCCTCTCCATGCCTCCCCACTATACACACCTCAGTGCTGTTGCCAGTGGCATGTATGGCTAAATGCCTTGTGAAAGACCTAGTTTATACCAAAGCAGACCCTTGCATCAGTGGGATCTGGGCTCAAAGTACATCAACAAGACAGTGAGTTAGTGAGCACTGGGAGTCATAGCATATAGAGGGCAGCTGTCAGGGGGGAGGGATAGCTCAGTGGTTTGAGCATTGGCCTGCTAAACCCAGGGTGGTGAGTTCAATCCTTGAGGGGGCCATTTAGGGATCTGGGGCTTGGTCCTGCTTTGAGCAGGGGGTTGGACTAGATGACCTCCTAAGGTCCCTTACAACCCTGATATTCTATGTTTCTATGATCTGTTGCCAGTTTGGGACTCTGACGTGAGATCATGCACCCTTGCTAGCCCACTCAGGTCATACAGTAATGTAATCTGAGAGTGGGGGAACAGCTGGGAGCCAAATGACTATGGCTGTGTCTGTGGGTGGACCACATAAAATCTTGGTGGATATAAGCCACTATAGTCTTAACCATGAAAAGAGGAATGATGATTTTAAGGTTCAGGCACAAGTCTGGGTGTTAGGCAGATAGAAGCCAGGTCTCCTGTCTACTGAAGAATTCCCTTGGGTGAGTCTCTCTGCCTTTATTCTCCTAAGCTGTAGCCTGGGGATGATATTGACCTCTTTCACTAGGGTGCTGTAAAGCTAAATTCATGAAGGCCTGAAAATTGCTTTGAGGTTCCTCAAAGGGAAAGTGCTATAAAAAAGTGAGACAGTATTATTATTATGCTTTTATGTATGAGTCCTATATTGGAAATTATATTGGCTACTATATTGATCTACTACAAAATTGGTCATTTTTTTGGTTGCCTCTTCATTTCACAGTACAAATGCAAATGCATCCCAAGCACAGCAATGGAAATAACCAGAATTTTTCAAATATCTCCAGCGTTCAATCTGCCTCATTATGATTGTTCGTAAACTCTTAAAGCAAAGCTCAGTGGTGGGCTTAGTGTGTTTCTCTGGGAAATGACATAAACCAGTCGCTCACCCGGCTTACAGGATAAGAACATGTTGTTTCAATGGAGCTGTATCGTCATTTAAAAAAAAAGAACTCACCTCCGGCGAGGCCATGGTGCAAAATGAAAACGTCAGTGGACACACATGCCTTTGTGCAGTGAGCATTCCCATGACTCTTGTGTTGCTGTATGGGCATATTCTGGGGATTAAGATGCAGACTCTAACTGGTTCGTCATTGTTACTGTAAACTGTGTGAATATGGGAAGAAGTTCCCCAGGTGTGCAATTCTGGGGAAGCTTCCTTACAGTGGCAGAGCTGTTTCTCTGGAAATGAAGCATGCTGGGAAAGTTACACAAATTTCTTGGGTTCCAGGAGCCAGTTAGAGCTTTGCTTGCATATTTAAGGCTACATCAGCCCCTGAGTGTCAGTAGGTGCCCCGGAGGGGCCACTCTACAGCATCCAGGTGGAATTGTAGCTGACAAGTAGACTTTGTCCTGTTGGCTCCCAGATAGAACATAAGCATAGCAGCTACACGAACCTTGCAGAGGCTGTAGCATGCTCTCTACTGCATTTAGCCATGGCCCTGCCCTCCCCTTCCTCCTTTTCAGGCTGCTAGTGCCCCCAGGGGCATTGGAAGAGAGCAGGGCTTGCATTCCCCAGCCAAGTTGTGGCCTCCACCTGCATAAAGGGGTGGGGGGGGGGAGAGTTTGCTTGCACCTTCCTTGCACACCACGTAGGGGCTGAGCACAGTCTGGCATTTGACATTATTTAATTAATTTCCTCATCTGTAAAACTGAGGGTAATGAAAAGTGTTTTGTGAGGATTAATGCACGTTGCACAGTACTTTGAAGATGTAAAGTCTGCATAAGCAGCTTGATTATTAATAATATAATTTTTATGTCTAGCGAAAGTCAATTTGGCACTCCTGTTTACTGCTTCCCTTATTATAAGAACCAGCAAGCATTTAATGAATGAAATGAACAAGAATTTAAAATGGGGGAAAGGAAACATATTTGTGCTCAGTGTCTTTAGCCTTTGGACCCCACAACAATGGGATATTATTGAGTGAAACAGTATCTACAATTGTACTGTCTAGGATAAAATAGATAAAACCATGAATTTTCATACTTCAGGGTAGAAAATGATCACCAGTTAGAGTTAAGAAGACTTTCTCTCTGCCATATATTACATGTTTAGGTGCATTAGGAGCTTAATCTATTTAATTTAATAAAGAGAAGGTTAAGGAGCGACTTGATTATGGGGTATCTACATGGGGAACAAACATTTGATAAGGGGCTCTTCAGTCTAGTAGACAAAGATCAAACAAGATCCAATGGTTGGAAGTTGAAGCTAGACAAATTCAGATTGGAAATAAGCCATAAATTTAACACAGTGAGGGTAATTAACCACTGGAACAATTGACCAAAGTTTGTGGTGGCATTTTTTTAAATCACTGGCCATAAAATCGAGACTGAATTCATTTTAAAATATATGTTCTTGTTCAAACAGGAATAATTTTTGGGCAGTTATACAGGAGTGTGGCTAGATGATCACTATGGTGATCTGGCTTTGGTATCCGTGAATCTTTCTTTGATGCTTTGGTATCCACACTTTGAGACATGTTACTGGACAAAATGCACCACTGTGCCATTGGTCTGCTGTAGTAGCAAAATTGTGATGTACACTCTGTATGCATTAAAGATCACCTTACACTCGTTCACTTGGAAGGTTCAAACCAGTGGAAACCAGGTTCAATTCCATTTCATTCCATCTGGGATCATAGGACCATTGAGAGATCATAGCCCATTGAGAGGGGTAGTATCATTTAAACCATAACACAACTTGGATTCAAGGTGACACAGCCCAGATAGCTGTTTCCTTCAATAATCAATGCAAGAGCAGACAGAAAGAACTAGGAAGGGGAAGTAAACATGCATGTTACTGAGCAATGTCCCTGTTGGTACTTTGTAAGGACCTGGAATCTCATTGACTCATAGGTACTGTATTTCCAGACTTGACTCACTGGTTATTAAAACCGTAAGATTGCTCCATGTGTCTCATGTTTTCCTGGGAGGAAAATGGCATATGAATATTATTAGGTTTAGTTAATCAAAATCTTAATCTTCTTTGTATGTTGGGAGTTCCAAAGAGAGCAGGTAAAGAAAGAAGACTAATCTCAAATAAATAAACAAACAAACACAAATAAATAAATAAAAGAATCCCATCTAAACTTTCAGGAGATGTTGCTGGTATAATCTGCTGCCTCCGTCTAAGGTGCTGTAGAAAAGGAATGAGCAGTCCCACCATTTCATTTTCGTGTCTGTTGTGTCTGCTGGATTTGTGTTGATCACTGAATTACTCTGGGGCAGTAGGTAGATGACAGGGGCATGCCTCCTTGGTGGGAGGATTCTATTACCTCTGGTGCTATTGTAACAGATACAAAGAATGGACCCCAGAGGAGGTAAATTTGTCACAGTGGCCCATGTAAGAGAAGATTCCCCGTTGTCTCAGCTGGTAGAGGTAAAGGATGATCCCCAACTGACACCGAGCTGTGGCAGCTTGTAGTACACCCTGACACATTTGGCCAAATTGTTTCCTCTGCCCAGAGCAGAATGTTGTCCACTGTGCACCTGCTCAGAATGTAACCAAGGACTTCTGGCTGTTTATGTCACCTGTAGAGTAGTCAGGGCCATGGATGGTGCGGGAGCAGTCAAACTTGGGGTGACACACTACAGAAAGAAAAACAGAGGGACAGACACAGTGAGGTACCCTAATGGAGTTAACAATTCCATTTAACAAAGGATTAACAAAAGGAGATAGGAGTTTAAGGGCTAGTCTACACTACCCGCCTGATACGGCAGGTAGCAATCGATCTTTTGGGGATCGATTTATCACGTCTCATCTAGACATGATAAATCGATCCCAGAAGCGCTCCCCGTCGACTCCGGTACTCCAGCCCGATGGGAGGAGGAAGCAGAGTCGATGGGGGAGCACCAGCCTTCGATTTTGCAGGGTCCACACTGCGAGGTAAGTTGAGCGAGGTACGTCGACTTCAGCTACGTTATTCACGTAGCTGAAGTTGAGTACCTTACTTCGACCCCCCCCCGTAGTGTAGACCAGCCCTAAGTGATACCAAGTAGAAGGAATAAAGTTACAAATGGTTACAAACAAAAGTAAAAATATGCTTTCTAGTGACTAAGGCTTAACAAATCTACTGACTTGGTTCAAGGTAAGATTCTTACCACACTTCCCTCCAGCAAGATGGCTGACCACCCCCTTGGTCAGGATCTCCCACAAAGTCCAAAGTGCTCAGTTCCTTTGTCTTCTTAGGTGAAAGATCACTGAGGTTCTTTGCTCCTCTCTTTTATAGTCCAATGAACCTTTGAAATTTATTCTTTTGAAGTTTACCCCCCAAAATAAAGTTCATTCTAGCTCTGGGGAAGGAGACATGGAGTCTGGTGGTGGAGGAAGTTCCACGTTGGTTTCTTCCCTCACTGGTGTTTGCTAGAATGCAAACTGATCTGTTCCTGCCCTGTTCCCCCACCCCCACTCCAATGCAAATGAATGGTCACTTGACATGTGATTGCCAATCAACTTTAAGGATACCTGGCTGGAGGCATCAGCTTGTCTGGGAGAAACCTGTTTACCCGCTCCCCAGACTTGTGCAGTAAACAGATTTTAATCCCACATTTCCTTCCCCATGCATACACCATGCAAGAATATCAATGATCAGTGTGTTATTAGTTTTCTTACATGACATTGCTTACATGACACACATCAGATTCAGTTTATGTTATGAATGAATGAATGACCAACTGATAATTGAATTTATAATATTAATGAATTTATTATATGCATTTATTATATTAATGAATTAATAAATTAAAGACAAAACTGGTCAGGTCACCTGAAACTATCAGATATCAGGGAGCTCTTTGCCCTCTAGCATTCAGATGTTCTTACAGGTTACAGGGTCCCATTTAAATGTAATGTCAGCTGGCTTTAACTTGGATCTTTAAATTCATAGAATATCAGGGTTGGAAGGGACCTTAGGAGGTCATCCAGTCCAACCCCCTGCTCAAAGCAGGACCAATCCCCCATTCTTGCCCCAGATTCCTAAATGGCCCCCTCAAGGATTGATCTCACAATCCTGGGTTTAGCAGGCCAATGCTCAAACCATTGAGCTATCCCTCCTTCCCGTTTATTTAAAGATTATGTATTAAATACATACATGTTCAGTCAGTTGTCTTAGAAAGTACCCATTACATTGAAGTTGGGCATTGCAACTGGAGGCTTGTGTATTTTATTTTATTATCAGGCAAAAGCTTGAAAAAATGTGCTTTAAAGAGTACATGTCTGGTTGAAATATCAGCCATAGTTTTCTCCTCAAGTACAGTGTAGGTAGCTGTGGAAGATAATTTTCTGTGTCCTGAGTTCAGGTCCTATAGCCTGTTTGCAATTTAATCCCCCCTACATACTGTGATTTCTCATAGGGACTTTATATTTGTTCTTTCTTTCTTGTTTGCCTTTTCGCTTTCTTTCTTTCTTTGCTGTTTTTACTAATCTAAAACAAAAAGCACCCAGGCTGAAATTACATGCTTTCACATTGCCCATGGCAAAACGTAACAATAAGCATGACTGACTTAGGGGTTGTCTGTTTTAGGGATTACTTATTGATAGGCACACTTTAAATGTTAACATTTTCTGAATGCTGGTGTGCAGAATTTTGTCATTTGGTAATACAGTCCATCCTTTTTCGACTTTGCACATGAATCCTGGTTTAGTTGATGTCATAATGATGGCATAGTTAGCAACCTCACATAAGTAGACCATCTGACAAAATGGAACATGTACAATGAGATATAGCTCAGCCTGTTCTGTGAAGAATGGATATCCCACCTTCATTCTGTTTCCAGTGGGCTCTTAAATGTCTGCAGTGAAAGAGCTGTTTTTGATATTTCCCTCCCACCCCCCAACAAATTCTCACAATGATCACAATGTTTTGCCTTGAGCCAAAGCAGAGGGGGGAAAAATCTGGTTTTGTTTCCCACCTAATGAGGTGGCTCAGTGGCTCGGTTTTGCTCAACTCACCTTTCTGGAGCTACAGAGGAGAATTCTGTAAGTGAAAGTTATACTCTATGGTTGTGTTCATGTTTGTCTTGAAGCCATTTTACCCCTGCAGATTAGGACCATTTTATAGGGGCTTTACTTTGGTTGTGTGGAAACTGCTGCTACCTGGTTAATTGGGGTTAAAAGTCGTCGAAAAGGAAATACTTTTTCACACAAGGCAATGTTACCTTGAGGAAGTCATTGCCACAAGATCTAATTGAGACCCAAGAGCTTTAGAAAGATTCAAAAAAAGGAGTGGACATGTATAGGCATAATGAGAACTTTCAAAGTTACTCTGAAACAAACAAGCAACAACAAACAAACAACCCAAACAAAATCTCCCTTGCCCAAGAGTTTTTGAAGGAATATAAACTCCATACTTCAGGGCCTAAACCAATCTATTGGGCTTAATATTGGAGTAATTAGATAAAATTCTACATTGTATAAATCAGAAGAGATGTTGTAATGGCTTCTTCTGCTCTTAAAATCTGTGAACCTCTAATTAACGGGAGTTAGGGAGAATTTCCCCTGGCGGGGGGCAGGTTATACCATAACTCTCTATTGCAGACCTTCTTGTGCCTTCCTCGGCAGCAGCTGGTACTGGCTGTCAAGCTGTCCGCAGTGGCTCACAAATGTGGGTGCCAACCTCAGGGCAGGCTGTTACAAACCAGGGCACAAACCCCAAACTGGTTGTGTGTTCTATACTTAGATTTCACCAACCAAGTATCAAGTGTGAACTCCTCAAGCACTATAACAGCCTTGCCATGGAGTTACAGACAAGCCTCTTAGGTATCCTGATCTATCTTGCCAACCAGGCAAGTCTGCCTTTGTGATAGATGGTTCCTTACACCAAAAATCACAATAATATTCAGGTTACTCCCAGTCCCAAAGGACCAGTCACTGACCCCAGGTCAATGGCATCTCAAACTACCCTTGTTGCCAGTTTTGTAGTAAGCTAACTAAAGGTTTATTAACTAGGAAAAGGCAACAAGAGAGTATTTTGCAAGGTTAAAGCAGGTAAACACACACACATAAATGAGTTACAACCTTAGGTCTCAAAAAATAACATAAATTGCTGTAATATGCAAGTTATGTGTGTCCTTTAAGAATAACCCAAGCTAAACAGCATGGGGATTCCTTGCTTATGCCTAGAAATATTGCCCTCTCAAAATTCCAAGCCGCATAGTGATGACAATTTGTTCTAGACAGGGATTTTTATTCCCTTCCCCCAGAGTTCAAGCTATGATGGGACGAGCGTTTGTGCATGTCCCTTCCTCATGGGTGTGGGGGAAAATATCAACAAAGTCTTTTGTCCATGGATGTTTCACTGTGGTTTATCTGGTGTCTATGGGCCTTCTTTTGTTGGGCAGGAGATAACACCTCTTGTAGTAAATTAGTATTTCCTACTTGATAATGCTTCTCTCCTGACTGGGGCGGGGGTGGGGTGTTCCAGTTTCATAGCAAACACTTTTAAAGTTACAGAGCAAACACTTACATATTACCTTGTTACATGGGATACAGATATTATAAGTGAGATTAATGCACTCAGGAACTCACAAGCATTTCATAAAGTCCAAACACTCAACACAGCTCTATAAATCTAACAGCTATTATAACAATGCTAACACACAGGTGAGCCAGACTGGTTTCCAGCTCTGCATTTGTCAGTGTTCAGCGAAGCCCTAGGGGCCTTGAGATGAGCTGGAACCTGGTCTGCCAGTGTCACACTGGCCATTGTCAGAAACAGGATACTGGACTAGATGGACCACTGCTTTGATCCGGTCTGACATTTCCTACATGTGTTGATTTACTCGTTATAGCTGCTGATAGCTGTCCAGAAGTAACGAGCAAACTTATTCTGATGTTAACTAGGCCTGAAGAGTTTTTTCAGCCACTAACATACCTGTATTGGCAATATGTTGGGGGAAAGGGCCAGACACAGGTTGACAGCATGTGTCGGGCCTATGCTGCTTTGCGCATACAGCTAGGCCTCTGGATTCCCTAAGCATAGAGAGGATGTGTGCTCTGCCCTTATATTTGGACTGCCTTGGGGGGCTATGGGGAAGGGTTCACCTTCCCTTCTGCCGAGATCTGCCTGTAATAGAGGTGGGATGGTATAGAGATGGAAGGATGCCATAGGCGATTGGAAGCCTGTGAAGATAACCTCAGAGCATGCTGAAGCAGATGGACTAAGCATGGAAAGCAGTGTAGCGCAGCAGACCTAGGTTCTACTCCTGTCTCTGTCACGGACCTGCTGTTTGACTCTGGGCAAATCATTTCATCTCTCTATGCTTTCATTTCCCCTTCTATGAAATGGGGCTAGTCAGACTCACCTTGCTTTGTAAAGTGTTTTGGGCTGTATGGATGGAAAACTTGAGATAACAGTTATGTTTTATTGCATAACAGGGAGTATGGGTTGCCTATTCAAAACAGCCATCTGCCTAGTACCTAGGTGACAATTCTCTTCTTAAGAATAACAGGAGCTGCTGAGCACTTTAGAAAATCTAACCGGTAGGTGCCAAACTGGGAGCTGAAGTATTTTTGAAAATGTGCCCCAAAATGGATAAAGACTCACACATGTCAGTGAATGAATAAAAACGAATTGAAATTAAGCCAGGGACAAAGATGAAACAGTGGATTGCCCATGACAAACTGTGAGAACAAATTTGTTCGCATGAAATGGGAATAAGTATTTACTCATAACTGACTATTACTCAAGAGATTTTGAAAGAGCACAACTCTGCGGGAGTCATAATGTGATTAGTCACCTAAAATACATCCCAGCTAGGCCTTGTATACTGTACCTGAAGAGAGAAAACCAGACAGTGGACCACAATTTGTAAGTGAGGAATTCAAACAGACTACTTACTCTGTCATGCAGAAATGCACAGGCAATGGTTTGTCTTTGAAGATAGACCAGATCATTAAAAGGCTACTTGAAAAAGTGAGAGCAGAGAAGAGTGAGCCTGTCTGAGGTACCTCAGCTAATAGACTCCAAGTATAAACAGTTGAGAGATGAGACATGGCAAGTTTGGTGGGGTCTTAGACTCCAGAGCATACTTCACCATTTGGTCGACCACAGCATGGATCTGGCAACCCTCATTTAACCCTGCAAAGGTCATCTATTTTCTCAGATTTTTTTCTTGTGGGTGTGATGTAAGAGTTTGAGTTCAGATGTAGGGTGGTGGTGGGGTATCATTTTTTAACATTTGTCCATCTGGTCTGAATTTTCTAATTAATATTTTGTACATGCCCCTATAGTTCTGAATGGGTGGATTCGAAATATATAAAATTATTGTATTAAATATCTCCAAATCTTGGAATATAGAAACATTTATTTAAAGGAAGATGGGTCCCCAGGTGAATAAATAGGCAGGGGGGCAGGGGGGTTCTGCCTGACAAAAACAAATGTTAATGCAAGGAGAACTAGAAAAGAGAACTAGATAAATTCATGGAGATGAAGTCCATTAATGGCTATTAGCCAGGATGGGTAAGGAATGGTGTCCCTAGCCTCTGTTTGTCAGAGGGTGGAGATGGATGGCAGGAGAGAGATCACTTGATCCTTACCTGTTAGATTCATTCTCTCTGGGGCACCTGGCATTGGCCACTGTCAGCAGACAGGATACTGGGCTGGATGGACCTTTGGTCTGACCCAGTATGGCAATTCTTATATTATGTTCTTATGTTCTTATGATACTCAGTGCTAATGATATTGCATTGTTTGTACACATTTCCAGTCCTCACACCCAAACATTTAAGAATATTCAGATCCCTGGTTTTGGTTTGATCCAACATAGAGGTAGGAGCAAGATACAAAGTTTGGAATTAGATCCAAGTTGTGAAACCACACACACCAGTCCATGGATATTAACTTCTATGTTTTGATTCAAACCTATTTTAATGTACAGGAATCACGTTGCACACTGCTGAGATGCAGCCACTTCTAAGGCTGGCCGGGAGAGCAGGAGGCAGCAACAGCAAGCCGCCCCCGGCGCCCTAGGCGACCGCCTAGGGTCGCCTAGTGGGCGCGCCGGCCCTGTATACAAGAACATACAGTGGGAGCTGTATTACTCATTCTAATACTTTGCAGAGACACATCCAGCAGCAAAGCGCCCCGTACCATTGTAATGAGGCATTGGTTCTGTACTGACTCAGTGGGGAGAACACCACCTACTGAACTTCCAACACACTTCTTACAGCACTCTAGGGGGCTGATTCTCCACTCTCTGTACCTTGAGTCTGATTTTCCACTGCTTTATGCCTTCTGCCATCATTAATACCTATGCAAAGAGAATGAGAAAGGGGTATTAAAAAGCTAGTCTTCTGATGTGGAAGCAGTTTACCCATGATGCACATTTATACATGACTACACAAGTGCATGGCAGTGGAAAAATCAGGCCCAAGCTTTTTCCCCTAGAGGTTTCCCCTCCACCAGATCTAGCCCTGTTTATTTAAGAGAGGCAGAGATCACAACTTGACTCAGTTTGGCTGCAGGCTAGATAAAAGCAATGATCAAGCAAAGAAAACAAACAAATCAAAAAACCCAAATGAGTGAAGGCTTCCTGAAAGGTTAAATACAGGTGGTATTCCCTCTCCAACAACCTCCCTGAGATTAAAGATAGGTGAGTTAGTTCAGACAAAATAACTCATCCGTATTTTCGCCATTCCTCACATCTTTGAGTTAACAACTGCCATCTTTTCTGCTGCACCAAGGAATTCTCTGCCTAAGGTCATACCTTCCAACAGTCCTGGGTTTCACGGGCCGGTTCCACTGTGAGCCCCAAAGCCCCCTGTCCTGTGTCAGTGGGGCCCATGTAATGCCGACAGACCACAGTCCTCGTTGTCCAGGATCAAACCTGAGACCTCTGGAGCTTAACGCATGAGCTGCAAGACAAATGTCTCTTAGCCAAGGCTCATCAAGCTCTAGCTGCCACTAGAGGGGGACAGAGTGCCACACCAAGCAGGCCTGGGTTACGCCCACAGCTGTACGCACATTGTGCACTATTGGCAGAGCTAGGGAAGGCAGCAGCTTCAGCTGCTCCTGGGCAGCTCAGAGATGGGGAATGACACTGCACCTGGGTGGGCTGGGCTGGGCTGCCAGAGCTGAGTGTGGCACAGACTCCGTGGGCAAGGGGCAGAGGCTGCAGCCAGGCTGGCTCCACAAGAATTGGCAGCTAGGCCTGGGATCTGCTCAGCTCCCATGCACTGGGCTTGGGCGCTGCTGCTCTCGGGAACCGCTCTGTTCTTGGTGGGCGACTCCCTTGCATCCCATTTTAGCCACTTGAAACGTTGGCAGGGGCCTAAGGTATTGACATGCCCCCCCCCACCTTCCCATTGCATATGCACGTCTCGTGTTATTTTGTACCTTTATCCTCACACCACCCCTTATTTTATGGGTGGGGTCATGAGGCTCAGAGAAGTTAAGTGACTTGCCCTAAGGTATCAAAGGAAGCCTGTAGCAGAGCAGGGAATTGAACTCAGGCTTTCTGAGTCCTGTGCTAGTTCCCTAACCACTGTACTATCCTTCCTCCAGAGATCAAACCTACAGCTGAAGGGACAATCTCTGTAGCTGGGGGCTGTAACCGATTCATATCCTCTGTAGATCGGGCACAGAAGAGGAGGACGCGTAACACTCGCTGACCAGTGTGTTGCATAGTTCTTGAAGGCCAGTATACTCATTCTGAGCATCTCTTCACTGATGTCTTCCTTCTCTCTAAAAGGAAACCCCACCCAATGCCTACCCATTATAGTTCTCTCTGCTCCCTAGCAGCATGTCTCTACGTTATTACTATTATTTTTATCACACTAGCACCAAGAGGGTCTCATTAAGAATCAGGGACTCGCTGTGATAGGTGCTGTACAGGTAGAAAAGACAGCCCCCTCTCTCCTCCCCACCAAAGGAACTCACAATCTAAATTCATGACAAGATGCAACAAATGGAAAACACAGACAAAAGATCGGTGCGGGAAGGATGAGGTAACTAAAATGACCCATCTGTGCATTAAAAAAAACCCCACATTAGTCTCAGCTTGCCACCTTCTTAGCCATGGTCAGGGAGCAGGGTTTTTCAGGCATCATGGCTGGTTTTGAAGAAAGACAAGATTGTGGCTTTCAATGGGGGGGAGAGTCATTACTTTTAAAAGGATTAATGCTGATGAGAAGCACAGTTGGTGACCAGATTTTTGTCTGTGCTACTTTTTATATAAGGTTAGCTTTTAAAGATCATTTGTGCATGCTTACTTGTCATAGGTCTAAACCAGATTTCCTCAAGGTTTGTTGAATCACTGCTCCCCGGGGTGGGGAAAAACATAACACTTAGCATGGTTTCCTTGGCCAGTATAGACCGGGATTAGCCAGGCTATCTATAGGTCTTCAACACTGTTCTGGTTGACACTAGAGTTGAGCCAAAATCTGCTTTTTATCCGACCTGCCACAAACTTTGGTGGTTTGGAGAGAAATGGAGCCTGGACCTGAAATGCCTCTCATTTTTGTGTTGATTTTGTAAAACCGAAACCCAGCTACCTCATCCCATCTCTGGTTAACATGGTTTGAACGCTACTATAGACAAAGCCTTTCTGTCATGAAGGAAGCCAATATGCAAAGGAAGGAAAAGTTTTCAAGAAAACTGCAGTAACTTTCCATGCAAATCTCAGGGACTTACATGCATGTGGAAGTGCCATATCTTGCATCAGTCCACACATGTCATTTCTTTAGGAAAAGGATGGCATTCTGATGTGGGATGAGGATGGACTTGTAAAGAGCTGAGTGCCTGGGTGTTGATGTGCCACAGAAAGGATAGTGAAAGCCTTGAGCTTCATTTGACTTGCAGTGTCAATTTGCTATCGGAGATACAAAACCTGCACATAATAAAAACAGTTTTTCAACATCAGATTTTTCAGATGCCAAAAATAATGAAAGAGACAAGGTAGGTGAGGCAATATCTTTTATTGGACCAGCTTCTGTTGGTCGAAGGTACAAATTAGTGCAGGTACAGCTTCTCAGACCTGAAGAAGAGCTCTGTGTAGCTTGAAAGCTTGTACCTTTCATCAACAAAAGTTGTCCCAATTAAATATATGACCTCACCTACCATGTCTCTCTAATATCCTGGAACCACGGCTACAACAACACTGCAAACAACGATGGAAGAAATAGCAATAGCATGGTGTTAAGCCCTCATTTCTTGGATATTCCCAGAATTGTTATTAAATTGGGCCTTGGAATTCATGTCGGTGAATTTGTATTAAAAAAATAGGGCCATCTTACAGTGAACATCCATATTCAGTGATGGGGGCAGTACTGGATACAGAGCCAGGAACCACAATCTGGCTCTCTAGGTTCTTGCATTTTCCCCAGAGGTTGCTGCATCATAGTATACTGTATATGTAGGGCTTATTCCAAACAGGAGTCTTCCTAATGATTTCAGTGGGCACTGGATCAGGTCCACGGCTTGCATATTGCTTTCAGACTGGGTGTAAGTGTCAAGCCAGGATGCACAGCTGCATACTTGCCTGTTCAGTCTCTTCTTTGTTGATTTTATGTCTGAAGCCACTTAACTATCTGCAGGCAATAAACTCTTCAATCTGTCATGCCTCAAGGCAAAAAGTAAAGTCATTGAACAGCTAATTCAGGAACTTCTTTTTTGCTGCTCCTGCTGCAGACTTGTTGTCCATTGAAGCCAGGGCTCCAAAAACTGGACATTTGTTTTAAATGTAGCAGCTCCAAAAACACAGCCATCTGCCATTCGAATTTCCATGGGAGCTTTGCATGAGTAAGGACATTATGATTTGGTTCCAAGACTGGCCAGGGATTCATGATGAGTCCAGCACAGGCAATTGTGTTCATTATTTCAAGCCACGTAATCTATACCTTGGTGATGTTTACCAGGGAACGTTAGGGCCAGAATGTGGGCTTCAGAAAGGCTACTAAAGCAAGGTCACCCTCTCTATATTAGACTATGTTGTAAATGCTTGAACTATATACAGCAGATGTTCAAACTGGGTAAGTGATGCATTGACTAGTGTGTCTATATAACACTGCCCTTTAATGGCTGGCCTCAAGAGAATAAGAGTCCTCCTCCTGACAGCTAATGAACATTCTCCTTTAGCTCAGTTGGTACAGAGCTGTGGTTCGGGAGCTAAGGATTCTGGTCCCACTGAAAGCAATAGCAGTTTTGCCCCAGCAAGGGTTTGCCCATGTTGAGCTCACTCTGGCAATTCATGTACACCATGTATGCAGTCACACATGTTTGTAAATGTAATGTGTAGCATCACATGCTGTAGGATTGGTGACACATGACTTATCTCCCTTGCAGACTCGGAGCCTTGCACCCCTGACACCCCATCTGCTACTGCCTCGCCATCATCCTCTGAAGAACATGGGCCTTTCACAGCACCGTCTTCACCATCCTCCTTCTGTGAGCCTGGAGCCTCGTCATTTTCACCACCATTATCTGCCCGCAACTCAACCTTCCATCCTGAACCGCCTCCTATTCCACCAGCAGCATCTGCCTCCCCTGCCACCCTGCACCCTGGACTTCCCCCTGTCCCACCACCGCCTGCTTCTAGATCATCCCTACACCCTGGAATTTACTCACCAGCAGCCATCTCACATGCCAATGCCACCCACCTCATCGATTTGTTGCCCTACCTTGCCCCAGGAACATCCGCCACCATGCGGGGGACAGAGGAAGAACAGCCACACACAGGGACAGGCCCCACCGAGAAGGTGAAAAGATGTGGAAGCGTGCCTCTGCGTGTTTATGGGGAGGGAGATGACCAGGCGGGATGCATGGAGGAGCTGCCTCCTGAGGCTGTTTGCTCACCTCCGGCTGCCCACAGCAAGCCCTCCAATTCTGAGCAGGCATCAGTGAGTGTAGGGGACATACTGTCAGAGCTGCGGACAATGAACAGTCACCTTTCTATCATAGCTAGAGCCCTCAGCCAATTAGCATCATCCTTTGCAGCTCAGCAGGGTTCCACAGATGCCCCCGCCCCTTAGGGTACTCTTCACTGCACAGTTAACCCGAGCTCTTACCTGGGTTTTAGCCTAACCCTGTTACCATCCACACAGAAAAACCTCTGACCTGGGTTTGGAGGTGCTTCCAGCCTGGGTTAGCTTGCCTGGCTGGGGGTGGGTTTGGGTTATAGCCCAAACTCTGCTTTAACTCAGGCTGGAACATACCCATCTTGCAATGAGGCAAAATCACTTGGATGCTGCTAGTCCTCCAATGATCTTCTGACAATTCCTCCCTGAAGGGCAGACAAATTCTCCCACAACTGACACAAGTGACTGGGAAAGACTCCTACAGCAGTGGCTCTCAACCTTTTCAGACTACTGTACTCCTTTCAGGAGTCTGATTTGTCTTGCATACCCCCAAATTTCACCTCACTTAAAAACGACTTGCTTACAAAATCAGACATAAAATACAAAAGTGTCACAGCCCACTGTTACTGAAAAATTGCTGACTTTCTCATTCTTACCACACAATTATAAAATAAATCAATTGGAATATAAATATTTGCACTTACATTTCCATGTACAGTATATAAAGCAGCATAAACACATCATTGTATGAAATTTTAGTTTGTACTGACTTTACTAGTGCTTTTTATGTGGCCTGTTGCAAAACTAGGCAAATATCTAGATGAGTTGATGTACCCCTGGAAGAGCTCTATGTACCCCCAGAGGTAGAGCCCTGCGCAAATACAAATGTATACCCACGGATGGGGATATCTGCGGATATAAATCGGTATCCGTGGAATTGTAGGGCTCTCCCGGGAACCGCAGCAGTGAAAGGAGCAAAATGTGGGGCCGCTGCTCCCAAGAGCCAGTGCCCCTAGGCTGGCAGCTCCTTCGACATAGCTGTACCACCTCCCAGCCCCACTCCTGTCTCTTCCACGCAGCTGTCTGCATCTCCTGTCTGGGGGTGTGCGCTGCTTGAATACAAGAGCATGACCTAGGGGCAGCTGCTGGTGAGCCTGGTGCCTGCCCCAGTGGGTGGTGCTGGGGCAGTACAGCCGCGCTGGAGGAGTTGCCGGCGTGGGGAGCTGGCTTCTGGGAGTGGCGACCCCACGTTTGGCTCCTTTTGCCGCTGCAGTTCATGGGACAGACCTGCCGTTCCACGGACACCGATTTATATCCACAGATATCCACCTCCGCGGGTATAAATTTGCATCCACGCAGGGCTCCACCCAGGGGTGCACATACCCCTGGTTGAGAACCACTGTCCTAGAGTGTCTCAGCTCAGAAAGCCCTGGGCCTTGCACCTAGACACACGTAGGTGAGTGCAGAAAGACTAATTTGCATATGGCTTTGCTGTAGGAATGCTTGCACTTGGGCTAGGCTAACCCAGGTGCCAATCACCTGAGTTAACTGTGCAATGAAATCATACCCTTAGCGACAAACTATAGGTCAGTTCATTGTCCTTACAATGGTTCCTCATGTATGTGTTGTCTAGGGAGTGTCACTGATGTAGATGGTGAATGGTAAACAGATCTTGTACATGACCAAGTGTTCTGTGACTGTTTGCGATGCCCCAGTACCTACCATGTCTCCGTGGTTGTCGTTTTCCCCCCCTCCTTGTAAATTGCTGCCTATAGAAAATTGTTTTGTATTGTTAATAAAATTGTTTATATTTGTTATAGTCCTGTCACGTGTCATCACTCCCCAGTCTATCACCAGGGTCCCACCACAGTGCACAGGAATTAATAATACCTAGCCCCTATACTGTGCTTTTCATCTAAAGATCTCCACATGCATTACAAAGGAGGCAAGTATAATTATCCTCTTTTCACTGATGGGGAAACCGAGGCAAGGGGAGGTTAAGTGACTTGCCCAAGATCACCCAACAGGTCAGTGGCAGAGCCAGGAATAGCACCCACATTTCCTGAATCTAAGGGCAGTACCCTGCGTAATCCCATGGGGCTTCTCTGTGTGCTAGTAACTCAGGAAGAGACGCACTGTCCTTGGAAAGCAGGAGGGCCATGGGCAGACTCAGAGTCTGCTGGGCAACCAAGAGGGAGAGATACTATTTTGAGCAATAGCGACCCCTGTCGGCTCAGGATAGCAGGATGCCTGGAGAGTCACCAGTGCCCCTACCCAGAGTAAGAGCAATATCTGAGTGAAAGGAGGGGGTTAGAGTCAAATGATTGACAAGTAAAAGCTTGGGAAGAAGAGCTAGCCTGACCAATAAGGGAGGTTCCCAGTGAGGTGCCCGCACCTGGGAGCACCGTGAGTGGGGAGAAGCCATTTTGGAGGAGTCTGGAGCCAGCCACTGAAAGGGAAGGGCTGGCTGTGGGGTGAGCTTGCGAGTCCCCAGCCTGCATGCAGGGCTTCTGGCCTCTGGGGACCTGGTAGCAATATTCCTCAGCTTCGTCCTTCCCCTGCGCAAGGTGAGTCCCAGTATATGGCGTTTTGTTGGGAAAATGCCCTACCTACTCAGGTTGGGTTTGTCCTTCAGCTCCCGAGATAAAATCAGACACCAAGTGGCAAGCTCTGCCCTAGTGTATCTGAGCGCTAGGGTAGGAGTTCAGGATTTTAGGATAGCTATTGTAATCTGCTCCTGCTCCCTGCATCCCTTTATGGGGAGGGGGAATCTTGGGACCAGAAGCAGTGTGATTCCTGTATGAAGAGGATGCCTGCAAGCAGAGACTGTCAGCCCCTCTGCAGAAGCTGTGGAGTCCAGATTCATCTCTGAACCAGATGATCATTCGCGGGGTTGTGAGTGCACCACCTTTTAGTTAAATAGTCAGGGAGACTAGTCAGATGTTTCGGGAGACTCTCTATTCCCTGAGCTGCAGTCTCAAGCCAGAAGGTAAGGATTTGGGGATTTTACCTGCTGCCTATTAAACCTGTAGAGGGACTTGCCATCTTATCCCATGTGTGACTTTTTTAGGCTGTACTGAACCAAGTCAGCCAAGTTGCTTATTGCTGCTACATAAGATATCATCCTCACAGGTCACTAAGGGCCGCTACGAGGTACACATAGCAACAGGACACTCACTTTTACTTTTGCTATATCAGGTCATGTGACTGGGGAAATGCATGGATATTTATCAGCATGGGACCCTGAGAATAGTGTTTTACCCTGTTATTTTCTGTTTACTTCCTGTTTAATACATGTTGAATATACTGTGTGTAATTGTGTTAATTCTTGGGCATCTCCAACTATGTGGCAAATAGGTGGGGGTTACCCTGTGGTAAGAATTTTCCCTCCAAGCTGCCATGGTGATCCTGCCAGGAAGGAGCAAGGGAAAAACACCCTGAAAATTAGAAACTGAAAAAAATTCATTTTCGAAAATCAAAACAAAATCAAAATTTTTGATTTTTTTTGTTTTGTTCAATTGAAAAACTGGAGACATCCATACAAATTAGAGTGAAATGAAAGGTTTTAGTTTATTTCAAAATGTTTCATGGGAAATACTTACATTTTTTCTACCATCACTAAGTCTTTCCTTACCGGAGAAGTTACACATACACAGAAGCATGTTTCGAGTGGCACTGGTTCATTTTACGATGTGAATCTCTGCTTCAGAGAGAAGATAATTTGGGTCTGATGACAGTGCTGTGCTGTAACAGTATGCTAGGGTGTTGCAAGAGCCCCCAGTAATGTGCTACTAGTTTTCTCAGAGTCTCAAGCACATTTTTAAGAGTCCAAATTTTTCTTGCATGAACAATCTAGTGAGTCTTTGGGTTTTATTACAATTCCCTTCTGAGGAACCCAGGGAATACCCTTGCTACCACACTACAATTTAAGAACCATTAATGTCCGTATTACTTATAAAAGCTGAGTTAGTAAAAGCAGATTTATTCTCCCACTCCTGCTGCTCTGAGGTATGCAGGTCTATTTCTGTCCCCACCCACGAAGACCTTGATTTGGGAGGAGTCAGTGTCTCTTTTCTGCCATCACTAAATTGCAACGTCTGTGGCCCCATTGCTGATGCTTGTAGATCTCCCTAGAATTCAAAGGCACTATATCCAGTGGGTACAGGACTCAGCCCTTGTCATGATATAATTCCAGATGTTTCGTTACCACATCTAAGAGCCTATAACTGGCAGCATCCTAGTTTGTGTCCCTACAATAGATTACCTTACAGTTGCAGTCATTTGCCCAAGCTGGGGTCTTATAGGAATGTGTCTACAGTTGGTGGCACCCGGTGCAAACGCTACGTGAAATGTTTCATGAAACTTCCTCATGGATGGCTGTTGATTCTGTGATTCTCTTTGAAAATAAACATGTTGACTAGTTCTCCTGAGAACAGCACAGGAAGGTGATCTAGCCCTTAGCAGGTGGGTTATTTCTTATCATGCCTCTTAAAAGGTCCAAAATTTGAATATATTTCCCCCCCCATCAACTTGAATATTTAACACATTACCTGGTCAGACTGTGTCATAGTCCGTGTCTCTAGAGTGCCCCCATGGGGTGGGGATGTGCGCTTCCTCTGTCCCCAATGCCTTTCTCTGGCTGCCGGTGTTACTACAGAGGCAGTCTGCCATGGGAACGTGTCTCTCTGGGTATGAGTCTCTGGGGACCATTCTTCCCCTTCCCCTCTCGGAGTTTTTCAGTAGTCCAGTTGCAACGACACTGTAACAGTCCTGGTGTCTCCCAGCCAGTCCAAGTTCAAGGCTAATGGAATCATAGTCACTGAGGAAGGTCTGCATCTCTAACACGCTGTCAGTCTGAGGGGCCAGGCTGAGCATCCCAGGCTTGAAGAGAGCGGGGGTGGGGGAAGAGTAAAAAAGGTCTTTCTACTTAACTAGAGAAACTAGGCAGCAGAGGTTTCCTAGTCAGTACAGTCCCCGATCTGTGAGTTTTGGGAGCTCTGAAGCTATTTCTACACTATGAACAAGGGTGTGATTTCCCTGCTCAGGTACCCGTACAGTAATACCACTTAATAGCCAATCTAATAACAACAACTTACAGTTAATGGCAACATATCACCAGGAACCGATCCCATCCCATTAACATCAATGTGAATGGGATTCATATATTGGCAACAGGCATGCCACTTATTAGCAACACATTTAGAGGAGAGGTCCTACCTGTAATCAATTTCCTGGTGCTGAGCTTGTGTAACTGAGCACTTCCATCATGTGTCATGGCTTCCAAATACGCGGACCTCTCCCATGCTGCTAAAGTTTGAGTTCCGGAGGGCCTGTGTGAGCCCGGGGATAAGCAAGTGTGAGTAGTCACAAAGTTCGGTATCTCAAAGTCAGTAGTTGTTTCGCACATTCTGAAGAACAAACCTCACAGGCGCACGGGAGCAGCACAAACTGAGACCACAAGTATCAGCATGGGGGAAAGGAGGCAGATATTGGTGAATCCCTGTGGTTCTGGTGTCAGCATACGCTTGTGCTGAAACAGAGAGCAACTCTGCAGGCAGCGGAGCAGAGGAAGGAGTTCAACCCTTCAGACAGCTGGCTCTGTGGTGGTAAATGTAGGGGCCAGGGTGTGGGCGGTCAAGCCTAATGGGTAACATCAGGAGCCTGGAACCAAAGCCAGGGTCAGAGCTGGAGTCAGAGTCAGCTCCCAAGCAAACAGACAGAGCCAGAAACAGAGTCAGGAGCTAAGCCAGGCGTCAAAGCCAGAGTCAGTATCAGGGTAGGAGCAGGAACTAGGAGCAAGGCACAAGGAACCAGGGACAGACAGGGGAGTGGGATGAGAAGGACAGGAACAGGCAGGAAAAGAGGGCTCAAGAGTCAAGCAAGTAGGTAGGGCCTATAGTAGCAGCCAGGCAAGGATTCCTCTAGTTGCTCATACAACTTCCTGTGCCTCTTTCTGATTTAAGTAGAACTTCCAACCAGTTGGGGGGCTGGACATCTCCCCCAATCAGAAGCTTCATGGGCAGGGGGCTTTGTGAGCTAGAGCTTCATTGGCTCCCTGCTCCACTACTTCAGGCAAGCCGCTAGGTGGCGGCTGTGGTCTGAGCGTTGCCTAGAGCCCTGCAGGCCTGCCCGGCCTCCCTCCTGGAAAGCCCAGCGCAATGTTGCTTGCTGTGAGGAAACAAGCCAGTGACCTTCTGGCAGCTACTGAATGACCGGTACCCCACCCGGCATACTAGAGGAAATCCAGCCACATGACATCTTCAGTGCTGATCAGAATGGTCTCTTCTGCTGGGGCTTTCCTGACAGAGACCTTAGCATGCCGAAAGAAGGGTTTGCAGGAGAGAAAAAAGCTATGGATCCCATTGTGTTGCTGCGTTACGCAAACTGGGATGGAGAAATAGTCCCTTATGATGACTGGAAAGAGCAAACGCCCTCATTCTTTGCCTAAGGAAAGCTGTCCACGATCTACAGAAGCTCAGCAAATGCCTAGATGACAAGTTTGTTCTGTGACAGGTGGCTTAAGATCCGGAACAAAGAGAGCTGTGCCTACAAGACTGCCATGTGTGCCTGTTGATTGACAATTGCCTAGCTCATTATGCTAATGTAGTGTCTCCAAACAGAACCTCAGTCATGCAGCTGATGGACATAGGTGTCCTTAAAAGTCACTGTCATGCTCATGTTAATGTGCACATCATTGCCTCTTTTGATGCTGACCCACCCCCACAACTCTGATTGATGCACTTCCTCTTGCTAACGAGTCCTGGACTGTTGTTCTCCCATGACTAACTGCTTCAGAAAGGGAAGGTTTGCAGAAGCTAGAAAAAATGCTGTCCTGGTAGACTTTGATGTACTAGTCAATGTTTCAGTTCCTGAAAATCTAACAGCCCAGGAATTTGAGGCCATTCTTGTATCTGAGTGTTGTTTACACATGGAAAGTGAGCTCATGGATGCAGAATTTCTGGAGACAGTAGTGTCTGTAAAGTGTCTACGTGCTGATGAGCCACAAGGAACACAGGAAGATAATGCATCAGATGATAAACCTGAAGAGCCTTCAGAACTCTGGGGCTCAGAACATATGGTGGAATTTTCCACAGGATTTGCCATAATTGTGCCTTTGAGAAAGTTTATGAGGTTATGTGCAAAATTGAGAAGGATTACAGGTGAAGGTAGCAAGCCCCAGAAAGCAGAAAACAATGGAGAAATGTTCTTCTTAAAAACATTTTTAAAATTTTTTTACATTTTAAACAAGTAAAAAATGCTTTATTCCGTGTGACATAGGAGGAGTGCTAACTGCCAGTACAGAACTGTTCAGCATGCCGAGACATTATGCTGTAAGTGTTTTATATGTTTTCTTTGGTGGTTTTAAAATGCTTTTTCTCTGTAGAATTGTCTGCTGCAGTAGTCTTTGTGATACACAGCAAGCTGAGATGTCCCAAGTTTGCTCTAAGCATTGTATCCATTTCTGAGTGTCACAATTAGTTTTCTTCTTTAGCTCATTGTATCGAATTGAAAGTTAATAAAAAAATTCATTTTACAATGTATCGTTGTTCCATGCTCAGATTTCAATGTATTCCCCTGAAAACAGTGCCTTCCGCTTATTGTATAGGTGCTGAACACCCATCGAAGAGTGAAAACCTTAGTCATTAGCAACCAGAGCCATAGGTGCCGACTTTAGTCGGTGCCGGCGGGTGCTTACGTCCCTGGCCCCGCCCCAACTCCACCCCCGGAGCACCTACGGAGTCGGCACCTATGACCAGAGCTGGATTTCACTGGGTGACCTAGAGATGAAGGGCCCTGTGTTTTATTGCCAATCCCTTAAACTAGGAATTATGGTGCTTTATACCAGTGGAATAGCAGTTTATATTCCATACACTGCCATAGACACATAATCTTCACAGGTGCTGAGCCACTATACTGTCTACAGCCACACTGGGGTTTCTTCTGACTCAGAAGCTCTGAGATGAGCAGCTGTTCTAGACCACTTTCATGTTCAACTGAGCTTGTGAGAGTACAGTAGATTCCACTTACAAGCAACCTCTTGGTTCCCAACAAAAAGTTGCTGTGATCTGGAAGTTAAATGAACTGATGTCTCAATCCAGTTTCTGCTAAACTACCTACAAATCCCCTGTGGACTTTTCCCTATGAAGCTCCTACGCAGTCCACAGCCTAATTTTATTCCTAGTTGCCATGCTGTGAAGCACAAAATCAATAGTCTGTATAGTGGCAGAGATCTCTAATGAAATTAATGAAGCTGCTTGGGATGTCTACTAAAAAAGTCAGAGGACTCCTGTGAGCTTCCTGAAGATTAATAGATTCCAAAATCAGAAAGAGCCATTTGCTAATCTAATAATCTGGTGTCCAGTATAACCCAAGCCATTGAACGTCCCCAACATAATTCCTAGAACATATTGTTTTGAAAACATCCGATCTTGATTTGAAATGGTCAGTGATGGAGAATCCACTGCAAACTCCAGTACATTGTTCCAATGGTTAATTATACTAATGCTTAAAAACATAACCTTGTTTCCAATCTGAATTTGTTTAGCTTCAGCTTCCAGCCATTGGACCATGTTATACTTTTGTGAGCTAGACTGAAGAGGCCATTATCATATATTTGTTACCATGTAGGTACTTACAAACTGTGATCAAGTCACCCCCTAACCTTCTCTTTGTTAAGATAAATATACATAGAGAGAGATAAGCCTATCTCATAGAGCTGGAAGGACCTTGAAAAGTCATCAAGTCCAGTCCCCTGCCTTCACTAGCAGGACCATGTACTGTCTCCTGACAGATTTTTGCCCCAGATTCCTAAATGGCCCCCTCAAGGAATGATCTCACAACCTTGAGTTTAGCAGGCCAATGCTCAAACCACTGAACTATCCCTCTCAAGGAGCTCAATCTATCACTTTAAAGAAGATTCCCTAATCCTTTAAGCATTCCCATGGTGTGACGTTGTACCCCATAATGCTTTATGGAAATATGCTTATGAAAGTAAATATGACATAACTGGAATATGTTTTATGCTAGATATGCCATGTAACATAGCTCTGCAAAGGTTATGATTGGTTATGATCTACTGGATATATTCATCCTATTTGTATGCATGTATCATTTTTGTATTCAAAGTTATGAATTTTAGCTGTGTACTTGTTTAATTTTAAGTAGCCTCGGTGAAGCAGTTGGTCAGCTTCCTGAGAAAAGACTATTCTCAGTAAGTGCCCAATCAAGAAAAACTTAAGCTAACAATAAACTTGGAGACCCCAATCCACATCTGAGCTTTCCTGGGGAATGTGGCCTGGCTGGTAAAGAACTGAGTCATGCATGGACATGTGACTTGCCCATATGACTCCAAAACTCCATCTTGGAGGTGGATTCTGGGTAGGAGAGAGGAGGGGATCTCAACCCACAAGAGAAAGTCTATCTAAGCCCCTGGGAGACCCCTGCATTTTGTATTCAGCTGGCTCAAGAGGTAGCCTCTCCACCCTTAAAGGATACCTGAAAGAAACTGGAACAAAGGACAGTAACCACAGGGGTGTGAGTGATTGCTGGACCCAGACTAGAAGGAGGCTAGTCTGTAAAAGAAGCTTACTGGAACATCTCTGCGGGTGAGATTTCATCTGTAATCATTTTCTTACTGTACAAGGCTTAGACTTGTGTGTTTTATTTTATTTTGCTTGGTAATTCACTTTGTTCTGTCTGTTATTACTTGGAACCACTTAAATCCTACTTTTTGTATTATTAAAATCACTTTTTACTTATTAATTAACCCAGAGTATGTATTGATACCTTGGAGGTGGGCCAAACAGCTGTGCATACCTCTCTATTAGTGTTATAGAGGGTGAACAATTTATGAGTTTACCCTGTATAAGCTTTATACAGGGTAAAATGGATTTATTTGGGGTTTGGACCCCATTGGGAGCTGGGCATCTGAGTGCTGAGGACAGGAACACTTCTGAAGCTGTTTTCAGTTAGGCCTGCAGTTTGTGGGATGTAGTTCAGACCTGGGTCTGTGTTTGTAGCAGGCTAGCGGGACTGGCTCAAGCAAGGCAAGGTTCTGAAGTCCCAAGCTGCCAGGGAAAATGGGCTCAGAGGTAGTCTCAGCACATCAGCTGGCAGTTCCCAAGCGGGTTTCTGTGATTCAACCCATCACACATGGCTCTTCTCTGAACCTTTTCCAATTTGCTAACAACCTTTGCACTACAGACAAGACTGTCTAAAATATAAACTCTAGCTCAATCAGAAATCATGGGCTTGGTGCAGGAATTGGTGAAATTCCATGGCCTGTGTTATGCATGAGATCAGACCAGGTGATCATAATGGTCTTAAAATTGACGAATATACTGTGCGAACTTTTCTGTTGAGAATGGCTCTGCTGATCAGA
Source organism: Chelydra serpentina (assembly GCA_037349315.1). NCBI lineage: Eukaryota > Metazoa > Chordata > Testudines > Chelydridae > Chelydra > Chelydra serpentina. Next base: position 12,748,075 of record JBAIAC010000006.1, read on the forward strand.
TGCTCCACACATACACTGCGCAGAGCTGTTTGGTGTTCATGGCTGACTCTAGATTGGTGCAACATCTAAATATCAGATTCACTTGTGCCCTCTGCTTGATTTATCAGTAGCTGGAATAGTGGAACTGAAAACTCATGAGAATGGAATCAATCGCAGAACCAAAACCTCATGCTAAAGCAAATATCCAGTCCCATCTGCTAGTCTGGAGCTCTCCTTTCCTTTCTCTTGTCTCTGAGGTTAAGCTCCTCAGAAAGTGGAACTGGAAGCTTAGCAACTTTATGCTGTGCCTGATTCATTCACTCAGATCCTAGTATTCCAATGGGAGTTATTGCAAGCAGGTAGCGGGCTGTATATAGTGTATTAGACTGCAACTTGAGAAGGTGGGAGAAATCACAGGTTGACTCAATAGGAACCGGAGGAGGCATGTTTTTTCACTTTGTTTTAGGCAGTGTATATTGTTTTACTAATACTTGTATACACTTTCACTGTAGCTATATTCAGATCCTCCAATAAAAATAATTAAAACAAGAACCACTGCTGGGTATGAATTCCTATAGCATTAGCCCGTCTGAAAGCTGGCAGCCTGGAAGTGGGGTCAGTCCTAGGGATAAGATGGTTATTCAGTGTGTTTTTGTCTGTGAAGTATAATGTAGGTACAGTCTGCAGAAGCTCTGTGTATAGCGTAATGTGAGGCATAATGCAGGTACAGTCTGCGGGAGCCCTGTCTCAGCCCACAAAGTAACATGGCCTGCATGCCTTCAGCCTCCCATTAGAGCTTTTACCACAGCGTCTTTCAGATTTATTTGAGCTTCTGTTTAATTTAGTTCAGATTGTGAGCAGTTGGCCAGGCCACCCGTGTCAGAACATCGGCAGCCTGAATGTCTACAGGGACAAATCCCGACTCCTGGGCAAAGCCCAAGCCAACAGACTTTGCAAAAGACTTCCCTGCGGGCATCTGGGGATAGAAGATCCTACCCCCTCAGGCTACAGAGCACCAGGAGGGTCACTCTATTGCAGCCGTTGTTGATGACAGGCGTTGTTGATCCAGTGGGTAAACCTGCCCTCAGCCTCTGCCCCAGGGAACAGAGAGTCACTATGGAGCTGCTGTGCAGCATACCAGGGTGGTGGACTTCCCCCTACTCAGCCTGTCAGTGAAGGAGTCTCCTCATTTCATGCCAGTTCTCTCTCTTTATGATGTATCCAGTTCACCTGATACTGAAACTCTCCTCCTCACTTGGCCGGGAAAGATTAGGCAGTATTGTACTTACCCCAATGACCTCACCACCACCCCTTCAAGAGAAAAGGGACTTGACAATGCAATTGGTGCTGGGGCTAAGGAGAAAAAAGTGAGCAAGACATTCTGGGCCAGAACTGGTATAAATTGGTGAGGCTCAATGGAGGCTCAATGGAGCCTCACCAATTTATACCAGCTCTGGTATAAACTGCAGTCTAATCTTTTCTTTCTTTCTTTCTTTCTTTCTTTAGGCCTCTATTAAAGAGCGTCTGTTTAATTTAAATACATTTTATTGATTTACGCTGAAAATACATTCATCTCCACTGAGTGGAATTCAATGGTATAAAAGTTCAGCTCAGAGGAAGATTATATGACAACCTCTTGCTGGATTTTGTTTCAAACAGTATGTCAAAAATAGTCTGGCCAGAAATAGTAACTTTTCTCTGCAGCTTCTGTTTGAGGAAGTGCTTCACAGTTAGCTGGGATTGCTTGCTGTATTTTGTATATCACACACTCTGATAAACAGGAAACAGGATGATCTGAGTAATTATAGGCCTGACGTCGATCCCAAGCAAGATGATGGAGCAGCTGATACGGGACCCAATTAATAAAAAATTAGAGGGTAATGTAATTAATACATGGGTACAAATCAAATCAAAATGGGTTTATAGGAAATAGATCCTGTCAAACTGACATGGTATCTTTTTTTTGGATGAGATGACAAGTTTGGTTGACAAGGTAATATACTTAGACTTCTATAAGGCATTTGACTTGGTACCACACAACATTTTGATTAAAAAACTGGAACAATATAAAATGAATATGGCACACATTAAATGGATTAAAAATGACTAACTGATAGGCCTCGAAATGTAATTGTTAATGGGGAAACATCATCATGCATGTGTGTTTCCAGTGGGGTCCCCCAGGGATCAGTTCTTGGCCTCTACACTATATAAAATTGTGATCAATTACCTGGAAGAAAATGTCAAATCATCACTGATAAAGTTTGCAGATGACATAAAAATTGAGGGAATAATGAAGAGGACAGGTCACTGATTCAGGGCAATCTGGATCATTTGGGAAATTGGAGCAAACAAACAATAGGTGTTTTTATATTTAAATGTAAATTCATACATCTTTGAACAAAGAACGTAGGCCATACTTACATGATGGGGGACTCTATCCTGGGAAGCAGTGACTCTGAAAAAGATTTGGGGGTCGTCGTGAATATCAGCTGAACATGAGCCCCCAGTGTGATGCTGTAGCCAAAAGAGTTAATATGATCCTAGGATATATACACAGGGGAATCTTGAGTAAGAGTAGAAATTATTTTACTTCTGTATTTGGCACTGGTGCGACCACTGCTAGAATACTGTGTCCAGTTCTGGTGTCCACAATTCAAGAAGGATGTTGATAAATTGGAGATGATTCAGAGAAAAGCCCCAAGAAGAAAACATGTCTTATAGAGAGAGACTCAGACTAACACGGCTACCCCTCTGATACTCAAAAAGGTTAATATATTTAGCTTAACGAAGAGAAGGATATGGGGTGATTTGATTTCAGTCTTTAAGTATATGGTACTACCATTTAATTGGCTCTGCTCTTCAATCTATCAGAGAAAGGGATAACACAATCCAACAGCTGGAAATTGAAGCAAGCCAAATTCAGACTGGAAATAAGGTGTACATTTTTAACAGCGAAAGTAATTGACCAGGGGAACAATTTACCAAGGATTGTGGTGGATTCTCCATCCCTGGCAATTTTTAAATCAAGATGGGATGTTTTTCTAAAGGGTCTGCTCTAGGAATTATTCTGGGGAAGTTCTATAGCCTGTGTTATACAGGAGATCAGACCAGAGATCATAATTTTCTCTTCTAACCTTGGAATCTATGAATCTATGAGCTATACATTCCATGTACCTGCTCAGTCTATTCAGTTTCCTCAGTCTTTCACTACTCTAGAACCAATCTGTACTTGTTGCAGTTCTGAGAGATGTGTTCTTGAAGTTTTTCTTGGATTTTGGTTCTTTTTTATGATGGAACTGTGACTAAAGCTTCACATTATTCTAACAAAGGTCTCATTGAAATGGCCGTAGAAGGGTCTTTATCGCAAATAACTTAAGCTAGTATCTCTTGGACTAAATTACTGCCATCAGAGATATTGTGGGCTGGGTACCTCTGAACTGGGGTCTCATTCTCATAACTTCTCCCAGCTTCTGCTGGCTCAGTAAGCAAGCTTCCTGAAATTGTTGGTAAAGACAGGTCTCCTGTCCCACAGGAAATGATATACATGACCAGCTTGCTGCAGGAGCATCTCTCAAAGCGAGCTCCCTTTAATTTGTACAGCAGTCAAATTGCATTCAACTTAAGATGCTCCCTGGGCTTTACATAACATAAAATAAAAGTATTTCACTGACACCATCAAAATAGTGCAATCAGAGTTAGGCCCCTCACCAGCCTGGGCTTTTGGGCTAAGACAGAGACCCTTCCCCTTCTGTCCTAACTTCACCCAGAAATACCCCATGGGATGTGGCAGCCAACCCTTTTTATCTTGCCTGCTGAATCCTTCTAGCCAGTGGAGGACCAATTCTGGCTGATCACACCAACAAGTGATCCTGAGCAGCCTTTCTAGGCAGCTTCTGGAAATCTAAACTTGCTGCTCTTTTTTATTTACCCCAAAAGGACACCTGCATTGGATGGGGTGAGCCAAGACAGTGGGGCCTCCAGCAGGGGGCACTAAATGCCTGGTACACCCTGTCACACAGCCAAATCATATATGGTCCCACTACCTAAACCTGCTGTGAATTGGAACCCATGGACCAGTCCTCAGCGGATGTAAATCAGCGTAACTCCATTGGCTTCAATTGACTTCAGTGCAGCTATGATGATTTACACCAGATGGGGACCTGACCCCAAAAGTTTTACTTGTAAAATGTTGGTGGCATGGCCGTCATAGAAACAAAGAAAGTTTTTCCTTTATAAGCTCCATATAAAGTAGCAGAATTTTTATGTTTGACTATACATTTTATACTCACTATCACAATAGAGATATAGAGCTTGATATTATTATTATTATTATTTATTATTTACTAAGCCCAAGGGGCTTGATTCAGTGGGAATTACTGGTATCCTGTGACTGGAGAACAGGGCCTATGGAGTGGAATAAGTTGTTTAGGGCTGTCCAGGAGGCTTTAAAAAAAGTAGTGGTATGAAAATGAGCCAAAGAAACTTTTGGCTGAACATCAGAAAAATGTTCCTAACAATGAGGTCTATTAGTCTGTGGAATGGTCTCCTCAGGGAAATGGGGAAGCTGACTAGACAAAGCAATGAGGAACATATTGTAGGGAGCAAGCCTGCAATGGCAAGATGACCTAATGGTATTTTCCAGCTCTAATTTCTATGATTCAGCCAGTACGCGGGTGCACTGTATGACTACTGCACTCTGCCACATCAACTACTGCTTTGGGCAGAGCGCCACAAAGCCAGCAGTCAGGATGGGAAAAGCACCAATGCTTTAACATCTAGACATCTTAGAAGGTTCTACTATGTGTGGGTTGCTTTTGGTGGGGCTATGAGTATGCACCATTCTTGATCGTGCATCATATTGTTCTATAACTGTGTACATGTCAAACGTAACCTTTTTCATTCTTGCACTATTCTTTTCTTTGTGTTTTCTTCCTGGCTTTTCTGTGCATTTGTTTACAGAGTTTTTCACATTCAGAAACGATTGGTTCTGATTACAATTTTCCCTGGGGGAATTTGTTAGAGTTTGTCACGCAACAGATTCGAGACAGGCTCAAGCTGCAAGATTCAGAGACTGATGCAGATTCGCTAACATCTCAAAGTTTGGCAGTGTTCATGTGATAGCTGCCATCTTGGCAGATGTCAGGCGTCAACCAGGGCTCTCTAGCGATCAAAGCATGATCTGCTACAGCTTGAGCTAAAGAAATGAGCCATCCTGTTTCAGCACTGTAACAGACCCACATACTCTGGCGCTCAGGCACAGAAGAGGACATGTAACTCACTGATCAGCAAGTTAAATTTATATACGTGGTTTTAGTTCAGCCACAGTGTTAGTGGCTAACTAATCATGAGGAGATGTTATCATTCTGTTTCCTGAGTCTTGCTTTTTAAATATGAGAAGCCCCTCAGCTAAAGGTGGTTGGGGACTTTTTGACAATACTTCTTTTGTAAAAACATTGCTGACTCACTGAAACCAAAACGTTGCATGAGTTCTGAAGAATTTCTTAACTTGAAATTTTTTGGAAAAAAGTTTAGATGTTGTTGAAACGCCCTTTGGACATTTGGAATAGTTCTGGTTTTTCTGTTCAAAATGACTTTTTTTGTTTCAAAATTTGAGCTGACTGGAGTTATCTTTTCTAAAAAAAAATATGTCTACATCAAAACAAAACATTTTGATTGACACAAACTGATTTTTCTTTTCAAATGGCCAAATCCTTAGTGGAGGATGTAAATTGTTGTGGCTCCATTGAAATCAAGCTGATTTATGCTAGCTCAGGATCTGGCCCCGAAAGTGCATGTTTTGGGAAACATAACAGGCCTATTATATAGGCAGGGGAACAAATTCTATACTAAGTGGGCATAACTCCATTGAAGTTAGTGGAGATGCATTACTTTACACTGAGTCTGCATTTGGGCCACTTGTAAATTTAGGATTCATGTTTGGTTTTCAGCCAAGTTCAGCAGAGTGTGAATCTGAGGGCATGATTCACACCCAGCTCAGACACATACATGTATGCTCACAAATAGCAATCAAAAGAGTGGTTTTGAGGAAGAGATACGTAAATATAGAGTTCCCAGATTATCATCTCTGTATTCAATGGAAACTTACTGCAGAGTATAAAAGTAAATACTCATACTGAATGGGTAAATTGCCAAAAAAAGCTTCTAGAAATAGAAGTTACCTGTGAATGTTTAGAAAGAAATTAACCATCAGTTAGTAAGTAATGACTGATTAGATAACACATTAGAACAAGGCAGGACTGCAAAGACTTTCTAGTGTCTATGTAGTAATCTTCTATTTAATATCCAACCTTTGTTCATAATAATCCTTTAACAACAGGGACTTTTTAAAAAACATTCCTAGATCTCTCTCTCATCCTCCTGCCCCATGGAAATAACAAGTTCAGGAGAAAAGCCTGAGAGATTGATGTATATTAGACATTGCACAATATAAACCTTTTTAGTGTTATAGGGATATAACAGGAGAGTACAAAATGCACAGTGAAATGCCACTTGCTGAAGTCTTTAAAAGTTCTATTCATTAGCTCAAGTGGCACTTTATTGAATTGGTGCTTAACAAACCAATAAATATAACACTACTGAGAAAAAAATCATTCTAAACTCTGATTAACCCGACATCAAACGGCTGATAAATTATCGCCCAATAAAACCCATCAAGATGTGATCTAAAATATTCCAGATCTCCATTCTCGGAAGGAAAAAAATAGCTTGTCACTCCTCCAATGTCATAATTCTTTTATTTTTTATTATGATCTTGTAAAGTTCTAGCCATTTGGCCAGCACCATCACTGGGCATTTCTTATTCTCACTGTTCACTGAGAGGAAAGTTGTCTACTTTTTGAAGAAGGTCCTTTCGAGTGTGTCTTAAAGCTGCCAAATTGAATTATAAAAAATTTGGGCCAGAACCTCAGCTGGTGTAAATCAGCTTAGCGACATTTAAGTTAATGTACCTGTGCTGGTTTACACTAGATAAGGATCTGGCCCTTAGCTTATTTGCATAGATCCTCAGATGGTGTAAATTACCATGGCTTCATTGACTGCTCTGGAGCTATGACAATTTATACCAGCTGAGGATCCCCCACCCTTGATTCTGAAGAATACAATATATTTTCTCTGATCTTTCTTAGGAGCCAAAAGATAAATGTCCCCTTCCCTTCCCCACTGCTTTGCTTTCCCTTTTCTATACAGTAGACCAGGGATCGGCAACCTTTGGCACGCAGCCTGTCAGGGAAATCCACTGGCGGGCCAGGATGGTTTGTTTACCTCCAGCGTCAGCAGGTTCAGTCAATCGCAGCTCCCACTGGCCGCAGTCCGCTGTTCCAGGCCAATGGGGGCTGTGGTAAGTGGCGGTCAGCACATCCCTCGGCCCACGCCACTTCCCGCAGTCCCTATTGGCTATTTTGGCTAAATTGGTCTATTTTGGCTAAAAGCCATTGATGGACCTATCCTCCATGAACTTATCTAGTTCTTTCCTGAACTCAGTTATAGTTTTGGCCATTACAACATCCCATGGCAATGAGTTCCACAGGTTAATATTGTGTTGTGTGAAAAAAATACTTCCTCCTGTTTGTATTAAACCTGCTGCCTATTAATTTAATTGGGTGACTCTTGGTTTTTGTATTGCAGGAAAGGGTAAATAATACTTTTCTATTAATTTTTTCCACACCATTCATGATTAATTTTTTTTTATCATGAATGGAGATCATTTGGATGAGAGGGCAGGGGAAAAGTCAAATTCAAATATGATTCTCACCTTCTAAGATAGGAGTTTGTGATGACCCAATAAGGGGGTATGGTTTTTATTTCTCCAGTTTAGGTCATGCCCATAACTGCCATTGACGTTAATGGGAGAAGAATATACTCCAGAATGCACACACCTAGAACAAGAAAGACTATTGTGTTCCTACTGATACTCATAATAATGCTTACATTCACACAGCACATTACATCCTAAAGGGTTCCATAGCACTCTATCCACCACCCACTTCATCCACCCCCGAAAAAGGAAGGCAGGCTGAGGCAGCGTGATCCAAAGAACAGGGCTTTCAACGGGACTTTTAGGAGACTCGGGTTCTGTTCCCAGAACTGCCACAAGTCTACTAGATGATTCTCTAGGCAAATCACTTCACTTCTCATTGCCTCACCTGTAAAATGTAGATAATGACACCGACAGCTTGGTTCCTTTGAAAAAGACTTGGAGCTTTATGGAGGAAAATGCCATATAAGAGACATATTAATTATGATGATGCTGATGGTTTAGGCACTGGGCTGGGAAGCAGGAGTTCTGGGTTAATTTCATGGCTCTACCACCGGGCTCACATGTGATCTAACATAAGTCACTTAATCTCTCTATGTTTCAGTTCCCAGTCTTCGGCTTGTATGTTGTATCCCTTTGTCTTGTCTATTTAGACTGTCACCTCTTTTTAGGGTAGGGACTGTCTCCTACTATGTGTACGCATGGCACCTAACACAATGGGACCCTGATCTCGCTTGGGGCCTCTAGGCGCTACTGTAATACAAATAATGAATGATAATAATGTAATGTAATGTCATGACCTCTAGTGTGGAAAGTGACATCTTTCTAGTGGACTCCATTAGACTCCTTCTGCTAATCTCTGCTGGTTTCTGTCTGTAGACTAGCAATCCCACAAACCAGAGCACCAATAGACCCATTGCTCTGTTCTAAAACATAGTTGCCAAATAGATGCAGCTGAAAATATTCATCTGGTATTCCCAGTATGACTATTTAACTGTGCCAGTAGCACTGTATGAGAGGTTTGGATTCAGTTAGTGAAGAATATTATTGTGTAGGTAAGATTTAATTAACCAACTGGACTTTAACTAGGGCACCAGGCAGTACAACCCTTTCTCTTAAGAGAATTGCCTGCAATAGATAGACAGATCACAAATAGTCAGGATCTCAGCTGTGCATCTCATCCGAAAGATGGCACCGGTGGCACCATCGACACCACTGTGCCCCCTAACAGCTCACTGGGGCACAGTATCAGAATCAGTACTAAGTCAGCCAGAGAAGAGTGCCACCCATTGAATCACTGGAGCTGTGGCTACTCTATTCCTTCCCTTGGCACTTCTACAGAACCTCACTCACTTCTGGTTACAAGTGAAAAACAGAAGTGCACCATTAATGTGAGTCTTCGCCTGAGGAAACCTGCTAAATCGCTCCCCACCGGTCTTAAGACAAATGCCACCTCTTAATACTGATGAGTGCAAGGAAGCATGACCTAGTATCAGTATTTTCTGGAAGATGACTGATTATTTCTTCTTCCAGGTACAGCTCTTCCATATTGTTCTAAGTGTCTTGCTAGACATAAAGAAGAAATGACCTCCCCTTTCTTCATACTGCAAATAACTTGTTGAAATGATGATTGAAACTGCACGGCTGATGCAGCCAGCGTAGTGGGGCAGGAGTCTGGCAAGGGTAGTGTGTAGCATGTGTCTCCCCCATTATTACAGGTAACTTTTAAAATTCAGGAAGATTCAGGAAGCAGAGTATTAGATGCGGACCCGTTCCATAGGGCATGCAGAGCAGACCTATTAAGCTTCTGTGTGCACAGAACTCTGTGAGCTACAACTGTCTGGACTGGGGTGGGGGATTGAACCATTTGTCTCTTACAGAAAATAATAACGTGAGAGCAGGCAAAAGAGAACTTTTCATCTTTCACATTCCTTAAGTGCAGGATGTTTTCCAAATCAGAGAGCATGTGCTATTCCCTGCCTTCTGTTGTGTCTTATGATGTGAGTTACTACCATGAAATAACCAACTGAGAGCCAATAGTTGTAATGTATCAACACATAAACCTCCATAATATTAAAGTCTATTGATGGCTAAAATGGCAGGAGTAGACGCCTCTCTGAAAATTCCTCAGCAAAAACATTTGAATGTCAGAGAAATAACATTTATTCTGTCTGTATGGGCATGTGTGTCTCCATATATAAAGAAACTTTAAGAGGTGTGGTTATCACAAGATCATTACACCTCTATGGAATTAAAGTCAACTGACCGAATCTTGCAGCTCCATGCACGTAGTATGAAAGTATAGCTAATGTGTATCCTATTAAAATATTAGGTTACAGTTTCACCACCAGATAGTAGTACTGTATTGCTTATCACAGACTTATTCATGTCTCGCGTCCATTTTATGTCAGTGTAACTCCATTGACCTCTGAACTAATTCTGGAGTTACTCGTGATTTACACTGGCGGAAGCAACAGCAAAATCAGGACTGGTCTTTGTTGGCCAAATTCTGAGCTCTTTAGGTGGCTGTTACTCAGTTCTTACTCAGATAAAACTTGTATGAGAGTCAATGGGACTTTTATCTGAGTAAGGAATTTACCCTACACTTTTGCTTGCCTCTGAAAGGAGCATTTCCTCGCCAAAGAGAGCAGATTCTAACTGTTCTTGGTCCTCATACCTATATCGATATCGATATCGATATATATATATATATATATATATATATATATATATAGAGAGAGAGAGAGAGAGAGAGAGAGAGAGAGAGAGAGGGGTATGAGGACCAAGAACAGTTAGAATCTGCTCTCTTTGGATATATATATATATATATATATATATATATATATATCTCCATATCCCCGTAGGATGATAGTAGGGTGACCAGACAGCAAGTGTGAAAAATCGGGACGGGGGTGGTGGGTAATAGGAGCCTATATAAGAAGAAGACCCCAAAAATCGGGACTGTCCCTATAAAATCGGGACATCTGGTCACCCTAGATGATAGGCTCCTGCTGTTTAAAAGCACAACAGCCAGGCCCCAGGGTGTCATCTTAAAATAACCACACTCCCAATTTTGTGTTTTGCTTCATTATTTTATGTTTAGATTCATAACAATATACCACTGAAAAGTGCCTATTGTCAGCCCCGGCTGCCTCTGCCAATCCTGAACATGCAATTACACTAACAGCAAAGCCAGGAACTATTCCGCCACCCACATGCCAAAATTAACCAAGCACAGTAAAAATCAAGGCCAACAACACTCCCCTTCCAAACATGGGCCCCTCCTTCCACTCTGCCAGTAAATAAATAGGCTTTATAGCATGGCCTGAAGGTCAATTTAGGATATTTCAGAGACTAAGGTTCCAAAATTGAGGCCCCTTCAACCATCTTTCCCTTATACTGAGAGGGCGTCTAGCTCGAGCATTTCTGTTAATTTCAGTCTGACTCAAACAGTAGATCAGGCTGGGTTGGGTAAAACAGAGGACAGGGTGGGTTATATCAGCATGCGGAAAGCACCATTGCCCCTACCTCCTCAGCAAATCCCCTACTGGCTCCATATACAGGTGAGACAAGAAGGAACCTTTTGAACTCTACACGGCAGCACCTTTAGAAATAAAGAACAATTGCCCAGTGCCACGCTTTGGGAACACACTGTAAGAGGGGAGTGGAACCACGTGAGATAGATCTAACAATATCTGCACGGGCAGCTAGTATTCACCCATCACCAGGAGAAGATCATGTACGAATATCACCAGTGCACTGTCTGATCCACACCCAGGTCTGACAAGAGCCAGGGAGACGTCAGGAATCTAGGTACTCTGAGAACATACTCTATAACTCGGAGCACAAAGGGAAGATTAGACACTGGGAAATGGTTAGTTAGATTACTGGTGTCAAGAAGCCACAGGACAGAAGCAATTGGTAAGTATTCTGATTCCATCAACCTTCAAGGGGGTACCATTCAAACACGCGTCCCTTGTGTGATTGATCCTTGACATTGGCCTAATTTTCAGCTGTCTAACCTCCAATCCCAGCCCCATTGAGAATGTGGCCAGCTATGTGAGTTAAGAGGGGAGCCGCCTGTAATAGTCCCAGGGTCATCATGGTGGCTAAGAGATCCTGAGCTGATTCTCAAGATTTGTCATGCATCACATTGCTTTTCATCTGAGTTCCTCTTCTCTGCAGAGAGCAGCTGCAGCACCACTTAGCTGTTGGCAAGAAATAGTTCAAAAGTAGCTGAAGGATGCATGAGGACTCTGAGGCTGGATTGATATGGAAGGGCTACGTGAAAAACCCTGTGTTATAGTAGGTATTTGTTTGCACACAATAATTGTCCTGTGTAAAAAAACCTCCCAATTCAGCTTTCATTGGGCTACATTCATGCTAGATCCTAGACCCTGGCAGATACCCCAAGCCATATAATATCTGCTGAGGTGGCAATGAAGTTGCAGCGGCCATAACGTGTTCTGAGTTGGGCAAAGGATTAGGAGGATAATGTCACTTGAAAAGTTGCTACGGAGAGGTTTGCCCAGGGCAAACAATGTGCTGATTCAGTACAGCCTCTCAGCAGACTGTACAGTGGGACTCCTGGAGGATTTGAAAGCTGCTTCCACCCAATGAAAACCCAAAGGAAGAGCCATGTGCACTCCCTGGGTTGAATTTCCACCGGGATACAAGGAGTCAGATTGGAACATGGAAGTGTAAACTGTACATCGCTATGCCAAATTCAGTAAATCTGGACCAATCCCATCAGCATCAAAGGCCTTTGTCTCAGAGGGCCTGCAGCCATACCACCTTCCACTGGGATTTTACCTTATCTTATGAACTAAGGAGGAGTATGGTACTTGGATGGGAGAAACACAAGGAAAATCTGGGTTGCTGGGTGAAGCGGCATAAGTGATTCAGTGCAGTACTCTTCTCCTTGAATTAGTACTGATCCAGTGCTCCAGCACAATACAATGGGGCCCTGTGCTGCTGGCGGCGTTGTTCTTTGGATGAGATATTAAACTCATAAAACTCAGAGGAGGTCCTGAACACTTGTGGTCATTAGAGATCCCATGACTTTTTGCAATGGCTTTGGTGTCCTGGCCACATTCCAACTTGGAACACTTTGTCTAGCTAAACTCCCCACACAGTTTCTATTTATGAATGTATCCTTCACTTCTAATCCTAAACTGCCGTTACATTTCATTCCAGACATGGCCAAAGTGGATAAATAATAGTAATGATAATAATTAGTGAGGAAGTGAAGCGTCTGTGTAGCTTGTATACGAGGCTCAGAAAAATGTTTTGGGTTGAAAAATGCTATATAGATCGAAGATATTATTGAGTGTCTACTTGGGTTTCTAAGAACTGTATACAAGGCTCAGAAAAATGTTTTGGGTTGAAAAATGCTATATAGCTGGAAGATACTATTAAGTCTCTTCTTGGGTTTCTAAGAACTGTAGGTTCTTTCCACTGAATCACACCTAAGTAATTGGTATCATGATAAGCAGCTCTCTTATAAAGCTTAGAATTTTAAATTCAGACCATACATTGGATAAGCTACAAATAATGATTGCTTACATGCTCTCAAATAATGATTGCTCTCATGAGATGCATCCACACAAGAAAGTCAGCCTAGCAAACCAGGACTCAGGATTTGTACTGGGTCCCTTTTGAAAAACAGCTTTAAATCACATTCATCACTATATCAAGCGATGCCCAACACACTTCCCTTCACTGTCTGGATGAAAAGGTCAGATGTGTGAGAATCCAGGCCACTAAGTCTGCTATAGGCTATTAAAATACACCACATCCAGATAACATTTGCTTTAAGATTTTCATTTTCACGGCCTTACACAGTGAGAGCAGCTTAAGAAGTCTCCTGTTTAAAGCCTGATTTGTGATTTAGAATGATTTATTACAGCACTAAAACCTCCCACAAAAGACAAATTAATACTCAGATGCTTTTTTCAGCACCTCCTTTGAGAAAGAGGGTTTTGGTTCAGTGCCAAGAAGTGGGAGGCAAGTATTTCTACTGAAACACAAATGGGTGGCAAGCTCTGTAATAACATTTTGGCATGAGATGCGCTCTAACTTTTTGGAGTCTCTTCTCTTTAGAAAGCCTGAAACTTTCAATTTCTTAAATTAAATGTTCCCTAATAAAATCAGTTGGTGTGGAAAAGAAAATTAATTTAAGTTATGGATAAAGGTCCCCTCAAATGCTTTTTGCACATTTGAGTTTTAAGCCCCCCTGATCTGTTGCTCAGTTCACGGTGTTTTAAAATAACAAGTACTTTTTTTGGCTCTAGGCATCATATTATATTACCATTAAAATTCCAGCTAAATCCTTCAGGTTTGTAATTAGAACTACGGAGAGACCCAAAAGTAGAAAACTAAGGGCGGCAGAGCTTCAGCAGAGGAAATTGTGGAAGAATTCAATGCTGGAAGAGCTGGGTGAAACTGAATGGAATAAAACAATGGAGCAGATGGGGGCAAGAGAACATGTCCAAAGAACAATTAATGTATGCCTGAGTGCCATGCGCACTGTTAGCAATGCATGGGTTAGACAGGGGCTGAGGCAGAGGCACAATGAAGTGCAAAAAAATAATTAAGGATAAGAGAGCGATACATGGATTCACACTGTAGGAGGTCAGTGAATCAAATACCCTGGCTGGAGTTAAAAAGGTCAGGTTTATTTAATGATCGGCAACATAATAAAGGATAAATGTAATCAAATCTCATGATTCAGGCCATGAACTGATAACCAGGAAGTATTTTTTTCCTCTCAAGAATGTTGCACTAGATGATGGCTGTTTTGTGTTGCCAGACCTAGAGACAAGTCTTGGTGGGTCAAGTGGTCTGACTGAGTGCGACCAATCCGATCTTCTTAGGAAAGGTACAAAATATAAAGTAAGAGAGGAGATGAATCTGGATAAAATTTGAGCTTAATTCTGCCTTCATTGCTCTGGCAAAACTCCCAGTGACATCAGTGGGAAAGATGACAGAAGAGACTTCAGAGCATGGAAAGGACAATTAAAGCAATCAACCAGAACTGAATATTGGAGCAAAGAGGTTAAGATGAAATAGTTAGGTATCTTTTGATTACACAAGAAACAGGGCAGGACATTGGATCTGATTCAAAGCCCATTAAAGTCCGTGACAAGGCTCCCATCAACTGCAAATGGTTTTGAATCTGTCCCTGTATGAGGATTTCTGAGTTACATTTTGCTTTTCACAAAAGGAAAGTAAATGAATAAAAACCACCCTGACAAAATTATTTCCCTTGGTATCCACAGAGGTGGGTGAAAGGCCAGACAGCCAGCAATAAAGATTCATATGGAAGAAAGGGATTTGGAAAGAAATTAGGATTGTGTCAGAACAGGCAGAGAATTAAAAACTCTTTAGCTGAAAAAACTGCAGGGCAGTAGCGTAACCAGGGGGGAGCAGGGGGAGCGGCCGCTCCCCCTGTGAGCAGAAGCGGCGCCTTAAAAATGAAACGGCGCCTTTTTTTAGCAGAGCTAAAAAAAGGCGCCACTTCTTTTTAAGCGCCGCTTCTTGCACTCACCCGGCGGCGCTCCAGGTCTTTGGCGGCGGGTACCACCGAAGACCCGGAGCGCCGCCGGAGCCGCCGCCGGGTGAGTACAGGAGGAGCCTGGGGAGGCGCCTTTTTATAGCACCACTCCCCTTGTCCTCTGGACCTGCCTACACTACTGCTGCAGGGCCACACAATACCTATACTCGACCTCAAAAGAAATGTCTAAAGAGAAAGGAGAAACTTTTAGCTTTGACATTTAAAATCCTTAAATGTCATGCACTGTGGGACTCAGAATAGGTAGGGCCAGCTTCTGCACTAACATACACCGCAGGTAATCACACTGAAGTTAACACAAACCATTGCAGAATTTGGCCCGTAAACTCTTCAGGGCCAAACTCTTCAGTACTGCTAGGCCATTGTAAATCTCCTGTAGGCAACATTATCGAATGGGTGTAACTGAGAGCAGCATTTGGCTTCATATTTAAGAAGAGACCTGGCAAAGGGTAAAAAAATTGTAAGCCAGTAAACTGGACATCAGGAGTTGGTAGATAATTGCAAGATAGCCATGTACATAGCAGGGGAACAGCCGCAGTGTCAGTAGTGAGGAAAGAAGGGGTTGATAAGAGGAAGTTGCGGACAGTCACAGTTAACTAAAAAGAGGGGGAAACTGGTTTTGTGATTAAGGCTTTGGAGTGGGCCTCAACAGACCAAGGTGCTATTCCCGGTTATGTGAGTTTTGACAAGTCACTTAATTTCCTTGTGTTTCAGCTCCCATCTATACAGCAGGGGCAACAATAATCCTCCTTGCCCACCCTTTGTCTATCTTGTCTAATCAGATTGTAAGCACTCTCATGATGCATGCCTACTGTGTCTGGCACTGTGGAGGCCTCATCTTGGTTGGGGCTTCTAGGTATTAAAGTTATACCATCAGTAATAATAATAATAATAATATAATAAATCCTGCTACTGCTAATAAAATGGTTTCCTTCATTGCCTTGAAACCTTATTAAAAATATTCTATTCGCCCTAACAAAAGCCATGCACACTTGCAGGTCAAGAAGGCTTTTCCCCTTCCAAAGCTGACAGTGCAGGGCATTGAAAATAGGGCTTATAAGGGGACCTATGATTGCATGGGTTGTTCATGGGAGCAGCAGCCCCCCTCCTGGGATGTATGTTGCAGGATCAGGGCCTTAACTATAAAAACTTTCTCTGCTGCCAAAGCTATCACATACGGAATAAACTGGTAAGGGCAAAAATAAGAACGGGCATAGTAAATAGAAGCTTTTTTAAAAAAAATGACCACTAAGTAGATGCAAAAACAATATTGTAGGGATACATCTTTTAAATCAACATGAGAGAACATGGGCATAATGGATGGATTTCCTGGAAAACTTTTGTTCCTCATATTTTCTGAAAAGTCTAAATCTAAGATTGTTTTTTTTCTCCCTGAGTGCTCTCACTTTCGACAATTTACTCTCCCTCACAAATGCCTTTAGCAACGGAAGATTCCTTTCTGCTGTTGTAGGAAGCTAGTTTCCTCTTCCTTTAAAAACTTTCTTCCCCCCCGGCCTGGCCATTGGACTAGACAGAGACGTGGTTGTTTATGATCTAACCTCAGAGTAGGGACTCTAAATATCTGAAGATAGTTCCTCAGCTCCGGAGCCATGTCTGTGTAATGCCTCCCTCTACTGGAATTGTGTGCACAGATAAGACAGTTAATAGAAGGCTGTGGGTCCCTGGCAGCACTGGAAATAGATGGGTTTCTAGGCACATTCTAAAAAAGCTAGCAGGTTTGCACTGAGTTTACAAGGATTAAAAGTCTGATGTATATATAGCTTGGATAAATAATGGCCAAAGGGGCTGTGATTGCTGTCTACAGAAAACTGTCAACATACAGGAACTGAAGTTTGCATTTAAGGTGCTACACCCGTGTTTAAGTGATGGGACTAGGAAGGGGTTGAGCCTGGTGGAGTTTGGGGCTAGTGAAACTCTTGAACTGTTTTTTGGGGGTTTGCTAGGTTTATGGAACTGGTCTGAGTTCGTAGACTCCTTTTTGCCCCGGTAATTTAAACCTATACCCGATTTTGAATTCAATTTTGGGAACATGTGTTTCTGGCTCCTGAGAAATGTGTGATATACACCCTGGAGAGACTATATAATTGCCAAAATAGGTGCCCTATTGGCAATATATATGTGCATAAAATCAACCATTTTCTGCATGGAAATGGATAAAGATCCTGTTAAAGGGGAAAACCACATGCAGCCTTAATTATGGCTATTGTTCCTGCATTCACTCTGTGTTTAAAGTGCCTAGCATCACAAGGCCCTGATCCCTGATGAGGCCCCTAGGCACTACTACAGAACTACTGGTTTTATTTTTTAATTCGAATTTTTTTCACTTTCTCCCCTCTCCAACTTTTCTTAGACCTCACGGAATTTGAAGTCCATATCCCATTTTCCCCCAGAAACTCCCATTGACTTGCAGAATCAAGTCCTTAGAACTTTAGTTTGGCTGTCAGCCACACCTGTGTTAAGCAATTGCTGATGCACAAGAGGGAGCAGTCTCTAGCTCACTCTCTCTTAACTGTGTCAGCTCTGCAAGGCTAGCAGGAGTGACAAACTTATTGTTGTCATCAAAGTCAGCAGCAGCAGATTTGTTGAGTAAAATGGAGCTATTTTTACATAGTTGCCTTTCAGACTAGAACTGTTCTTTACAAATATAGAGATGTAAGTTGATTTTGTTGTAACCATCAGATAGACTTGAACAAGATAAACAAATTAGTTACGAGCACAGATTGCAAGCGAATGCACTTTGCCGGGTGAGGGGTGGAGGGAGGGCAGACTATCCAGAACAGACTTTGCAATATTAGTAAACTGCAGTGAGATCAGATTGCAAAAAGGGCGGGGGGAGGAAGAGAATGGATGCCATTCTGAGAGAGATATTAATTAGAATAATGGTTACATTTTGTAACTGAAAAAATATTTGATCTCGTGTATTAACCGTGATTTGGCTGATGATACTCATTAAATGTAAAATGTCCTCCACCCAAAAGCCATTTGTCAAAATAATCTAAAAATACTTTTCAAAACTCAGATGGTTAGATTTCATCCCCACCATCCTCCTCCCAACCTCGTAAATACTATCCGTTGCTGTGTTGGCATATATAACAGGAATCATGTTTCCTGTGGACAAAATTCCTCAATATCTTGCAGCTTGAATTGTAAAGGATTGCAGAAGCTCAGATCATTGAGAAGGATCCTGATCTTCGTGTCCCAGTCAGTTCTTATTTCTTGAAGTTGGCCTGAGTTATAAGAACATAAGAACATAAGAATGACCATGCTGGGTCAGACCAAAGGTCCATCTAGACCAGTCATTCCCAAACTCGGTCCGCAGCTTGCTCAGAGTAAGCCCCTGGCGCGCCGGGCCAGTTTGTTTACCTGCCACCTCCACAGGTACGGCTGCTCGCAGCTCCCACTGGCCGCGGTTTGCCGTTCCCAGCCAGTGGAAGCTGCGAGGGGCCGTACCTGCGGAGGCGGCAGGTAAACAAACCAGCCCGGCGAGCCAGGGACTTACCCTGAGCAAGCCATGGACCGAGTTTGGGAACCACCGATCTAGACCAGTGCCATATCGTCCGACAGTGGCCAGTGCCAGGTGCTTCAGAGGGAATGAACAGAACAGCCAATCATCAAGTGATCCGTCCCCTGTCATCCACTCCCACTCTCTGGTGAACAGAGGCTAGGGACACTCAGAGCATGGGGTTGCGAACCCGCCCCTCCTGGTAATAGTCATTGATGGATCTATCCTCCCTGAACTTATCTAGTTCTTTTTTTAACACAGTTATAGTTTTGGCCTTCACAACATCCCCTGGCAAAGAGTTCCTCAGGTTGACTGTGCGTTGTATGAAGAAATACTTCTTTTTGTTTGATTTAAACCTGCCGCCTATTAATTTCATTGGGCGACCCCTAGTTCCTGTGTTATGTGAAGGAATAAACAACATTTCCTCATTCGCTTTCTTCACACTAGTCATGATTTTATAGACTGCTATCGTAACCCTCCTTAGTTGTCTCTTTTCCAATCTGAAAAGTCCCAGTCTTTTAAATCTCTCCTCATACGGAAACTGTTCCATACCCCTAACTTTTGTTGCCCTTTTCTGTACCTTTCCAATTCCAATACATCTTTTTTGAGATGGGGTGACCAGATCTGAATGCAGTATTCAAGATGTGGGTGTACCATGGATTTATATAGAAGCATTATGATATTTCCTGTCTTATTATCTATCCATATGTAATAGTTCCTAACATTCTGCACATTGAGAGGATGTTTTTGGAGAACTATCCACAATGACTCCAAGATCTCTTTCTTGAGTGGTAACAGATAATTTAGACCCCATCATTTTGTATGTATAGTTGGGATTATGTTCTTCAGTGTGCATTACTATGCATTTATCAACGCTGAATTTCATTTTGTTGCCCAGTCATCCAGTTTTGTGAGATCCTTTTGTAACTCTTTGCATTCTGCTTGGGTCTTAACTATCTTTTAATTTTGTATCATCTGCAATTTTTGCCACTTCACTGTTTACCCCTGCTCCAGATCATTTATGAATATGCTGAACAGCACTGGTCCCAGAACAGACCTCCTGGGGGATAATACTATTTACCGCTCTCTATTCTGAAAATTGGCCATTTATTCTTATCCTTTGTTTCCTATCTTTTAACCAGTTACTGATCCATGAGAGGACTTTCCCTCTTATCCATGACTGTTTACTTTGCTTAGGAGCCTTTGGTGAGTGATATTGTCAAATGCTTTCTGAAAGTCTAAGTACACTATATCCACTGGATCATCCTTATCCACATAATTGTTGACCCCCCTCAAATAATTCTAATAGATTGGTGAGGCATGATTTTCCTTTACAAAAGCTATGTTGACTCTTCCCCAACAAATCGTGTTCATCTATCTGTCTGACAATTCTATTCTTAACTATAGTTTAAACCAATTTGCCTAGTACTGAAGTTAAGCTTACTGGTCTGTAATTGCTGGGATCGCCTCTGGAGCCTTTAAAAAAAATTGGTGTTACATTAACTATCCTCCAGTCATGTGGGACAGAAGCTGATTTAAATGATAGGTTACATACAACAGTTAGTAGTTCTGCAATTTTATATTTCAGTTTCTTCAGAACCTTTGGGTGAACACCAAGTCACATGAAGTCAGCACAATAACAAATAGCCTGATTTTGAGCTCTCCCTAGTTTGCACTAGTATTCTTGCAGTTCATTTAGACACACCTATGTAGCTGGTGTGCTGATACAGTCAGGCACTCTGATGCGTAAATGACCTGGATTGTGGGTGCAAAAAGGGAAAGACAGATATTGTAAATGTTGCCCAAACCATTAGTGGGCACATCCTCTTTTGGCCAGTCTATGGCTATTTTGAAGAATAACTGAACATCCCCAATCAATCCCTAACTAAATCATCCTAGCCTGGGCTTTGTCAAGTCTGACCTTAAAGACCTCTAAGGAAGGAGATTCCACCACCTCTAGGTAACCCATTCCAGTGCTTCACCACCCTCCTAGTGAAAAAGTTTTTCCTAATATCCAACCTAAACCTCCCCCACTGCAACTTGAGACCATTACTCCTTGTTCTGTCATTTGGTACCACTGAGAACAGCCTAGATCCATCCTCTTTGGAACCCCCTTTCAGGTAGTTGAAAGCAGCTATCAAATCTCCCCTCATTCTTCTCTTCTGCAGACTAAATAATCTGAGCCTCTCCTCATAAGTCATGTGCTCCAGCCCCCTAATCATTTTTGTTGCCCTCCACTGGACTCTTTCCAATTTTTCCACATCCTTCTTGTAGTGTGGGGCCCAAAACTGGACACAGTACTCCAGATGAGGCCTCACCAATGCCAAATAGAGGGGAATGATCACGTCCCTCGATCTGTTGGCAATGCTCCTACTTATACTGCCCAGAATGCCGTTAGCCTTCTTGGCAACAAGGGCACACTGTTGACTCATATCCAGCTTCTCGTCCACTGTAACCCCTAGGTCCTTTTCTACAGAACTGCTGCCTAGCCACTCGGTCCCTAGTCTGTAGCAGTGCATGGGATTCTTCCGTCCTAAGTGCAGGACTCTGCACTTGTCCTTGTTGAACCTCATCAGATTTCTTTTGGCCCAATCCTCTAATTTGTGTAGTTCCCTCTGTATCCTATCCCTACCCTTCAGCACATCTACCATTCCTCCCAGTTTAGTTTTATCTGCAGACTTGCTGAGGGTGCAGTCCATGCCATCCTCCAGATCATTAATGAAGATATTGTATAAAACTGGTCCCAGGACCGACCCTTGGGGCACTCCGCTTGATATCGGCTGCCAACTAGACATGGAGCCATTGATCACTACCCGTTGAGCCTGATGATCTAGCCAGATTTCTATCCACCTTATATTCCATTCATCCAGCCCATACTTCTTTAACATGCTGGCAAGAATACTGTTGGAGACCATATCAAAAGCTTTGCTAAAGTCAAGGAATAACACGTCCACTGCTTTCCCCTCATCCACAAAGTCAGTTATCTCATCATAGAAGGCAATTAGGTTAGTTAGGCATGACTTGCCCTTGGTGAATCCATGCTGACTGTTCCTGATCACTTTCCTCTCCTCTAAGTGCTTCAGAATTGATTCCTTGAGGACCTGCTCCATGATTTTTCCAGGGACTGAGCTGAGGCTGACTGGCCTGAAATTCCCTGGACTGTTTTCTTTCCCTATGTACTGTCCTTGCTTCAGTTCCTTAGAAACATATTCACACCCTCCCTGAGCTTCTCACTCTCTGTCTGTGTAAGCAAATATCAATAAAGTATGGGTATATTCCAAATACCTTTTTAGAATATGAGGACATAGGAAACAAAAGAATCCTTTAACAGAAAGAGCATTGTTTTCATGTGTTCTTTTTGCCAGTGAAGATGCCAGTATCTGTGAGCACATGGGGTCAATACTCCAGTGAGAATCTCCTTTAAATAATTTGAATATCTCACATAGTAGAACTGCGGGGCAAGAGTAAAATCAGTCACTGGGGTGCTGGAGGAGAGGACAAGACTGGGGTGGGATAATAAAACACTGATTTTTATTTTTTACATTTGAGAGATGTGGCTTTGCTGGTTCAGTTCTATAAAACTCTTACTTCATCTAGATTTATGGGTGTATGTTGTCCAAATAAAAGCATAGTCGAAGAAATCATCTGTGAGCTTCAAAGGGCAGTTTTCCAAATTACACTCAGAAAATATCCCCTGTTCTGCTCCTCATCTGAACAAAACAACAACAGAAGCCAGCAACTTCCTGTCCTACTTCTACACCCTTTTCCATGCTGCCCCCATGTATGGAATGCTCTTCTGCAGACACTGTGCCACTTTCTGATCTTTCCTGGAAACATAGAGGCAGATTCTGACCCCAACAAAGGCTGCTGCCAGTCACTCCAGCCATGCAAAACAGCCTTAAATCCAGCTTGACTGGCTTCCTGGAAGTTCCCAGATGGCTCTTCACCACTCTCTCACAGATTCTGGAATAGAGGGTATGTTGGGGTATGGCCAGGGAAAGGGGGACATGGTCAGCAAGCCATAATCTCCATCCATCCCTGGATGCCAGACCTCACAGGTGGACCCAAGTTTAACCCCTTTCAGGACTGGGGACTCAGACAGTCAACTCTTTGGAGCAGGGACTGTGTTTTTACCTGTTTCCGTGAAGCACCTAGCACACTTTGGGGCAATTATTATTAATCATGATGATAACAAATATTTGGGTGGGGGAACTGACATTGATTGACAGATGTCCACAAAGGAATACACACCCTCTGAACCTAGAGGGGTGTTGGTGACTGTACAATAAGATAATGAGACTGTAAAGTAACTTAACATGTAGAGGTTCAGAAGTACTAAAATACAGTTCAGCTGTAGTTCCATCAAGCAGAGGCATGGTCCTCAGTATTATTGTTCTAATCATGTTAAAAGGGCTTTTATCAAGACTGCAGCTGGAGAGACCCAGAATAAGGTTTCTAGGTGCAGGGACAAGGCAATTGTTAGCAGTGGGAGCTGCTGGACTCCTTGCTGAAGGAAGTCAGAGTGAATCCAAATCCTTTGTTTGGCTCAAAATAGAAACCACACCTTTTTGCTCAAGTCTTTCTTGATCTAATGACTCCTATACAAAACATCCAAAGATGGGGAGGAAAATGCCTTTTTAGACTTTGTACGCTTTCTTCAGAACTGTCGTATGGTGCCTAGATACCAAGATGACAGATGATGTAGAAATGCCGTGGAGGGATGTATGAATAGACATTGAAGAGCATTCTTTCCCTCCTGCACATTTCCTTGGTAAGTGAAATTTAGCAAGTGGCAAGGATGGTACAGTGGATTACAATGCTTCTCCCTGTGTGAGTAGCAATTCTTTGACAGTGATAGCGAATGACCATCTTGTATTTCCTCACGTGGGCAGAAACTACTATAAAATTGAAACACTTTACGGGAGTGGCTAGATAGTGTAACCCTGTTAAACTCACTCATGGCTCTAGCCGTATCGCCCAGTGTGTCTATATCAGCAAAGGGACTGTGAAGATGATATTGCGTGTCCCATATTTGTTCTGTCTCTCAGCGGGTTCCATATGAGAAGTGCTCAGGTTACAAAATAAGAGATGAATTTTTTAACTCTCAGGGCTGCACATTCAACATCCTACTCTCATTAAAAGCTGCAGCAAAATTCCTCATCAGGAGCAGGATTGGGTCTCAAACTATGGCCGAGAGCATCTCATTTATGGGAAACATCCATGTAGGGCACCAGCAACCCTACACAGTGGAGGGCTTGAGCTTCTGTATCATACCTAGGGCCTCTGGACTTCTCTTGGCTCCATGCCAACATGGGTACATTGACACTATACTCCCATTGGTTCTCCTACCAGTATCTTGCTCCAGAACTTCCCCCTGCTGGTAGAGAATTAGTATCAACTGCCCACAGAGGGGGCACAACACATGATTCTATATTATCCCCCAGTATGCCATGGCCGTCCTATACCTGTGAGTGGCTCCTCGGTTCTCAAAAAATCTTCTCTAGTGTCCAAGGGAGGGGGAGAAATGATGCTACAGAGGGATTGCACAGGGATTGCAGGATAATTTTCATCTCTTTTTCCAACAGTGGCTAAAGGGATGATTTGGTGCCTCTGTACTTTCTCTCCCTTTAAAAAAATCCAGTGTTTTTCTGCATGTAAAGCTCTACAAAAATCCTATTTAATATAGATGGCATTACAGAATATTGTCAATAAGTCGGCAGTTAGAAATGTATTCAGTGCTAGCTGATGACTGATTTGGCATCTCACATCCTGAAGGGTGCTCTTGGTGATCCTCTAATTCTGTTAGTTATCTTTTCCAGAGAGGTACATAGGTTAAGTCCTTTCTGTGACTCATTTTCTGAAAGGACTGTGCTGTCAGGGCCGGATTCAAAGCCCACTGCCATCAGGGGAAGACTCCCATTTATTCCAGTGCCTTTGGATCAAGCCATTATTCAAAAGCACCATAATACCAATATCAGTGCTTAATATACTGCCAGCCACCAACAGGGCATGACCACCACATTTTTCTTGAAATCTGCCCAGGTTATGAGGATACTGATATATGAGGAAATCTATGGCTATGAGGATATTGATTAAGCAAATACAAATTCAGGGCTTCCTGAAACCGAGGAACTCCTTCCAATCCTGTATCACCTTCTACAAACCACTCATTTCGATCCTACTGTGATTTCCATTAATTGGATCTAGTAGCTCAGGTGTGATGTACATTGCTCTGAATAAAAATGTATAAACACTATGGGAGGGATTTTCAAAAGTGCCTAAATGACAGAGAGTATAAATCTCATTAACTTTCAATGGGATTTATGCTCCTAGGTCATTAAGTGCTTTTGAAAATCCCACCGCTGGTGTGTCGAAATGATTCTGCCTTGCTCATAGACATCCATTCAGTCCTCTCATCTATTCTTCTGCCAAACCTTTCTCCTATTTAGCCTTCACTTCTTTTCCCAGCCCTGTATGCTTCTTCCAGTGACACAGAGATATTCTAGATTGCATAATTTTTCTTGTTCAATTAATGTGTTTTGCAATTGCCCCTTCAGATGGTTGACCTCAGTGCCTAAGCTCCAGAAATGCTATCCAGTCAGGAACCAGATATCCTCTTCTCTTCTCTCCTCTTCCCGTCTCTTCCCTGAATAAGTATTCTGAAATTGTTCTGAAGAACAGAAAAAAGGGAAGAATAATTTTTCACCTAATTTCTTGAAATGTCTGTAAAATCCTGTCCTGAAAAATGCACCACAAAGTTTTCATGATGTGATTCTTTTATATTTTCCCGCTGCATCATTCACAGTAATGATGACTCTGATTCAGGGACTTATCTGACCATTTCACTGATGATGGACAAGCCAGAATAGAGTCTGGCTCACTCTCCCATAGCTGTGTTGATTCTGTAATGCTTGCAGGACTAAAACTTATTTAGTCAGTAAACTAAATGGATATGACTTGCAGGGACATAGGGTCAAGTTCTCTTCTTTTACATTAGTGCAACAGCAATGATGTAGATATGTTGACTATGAAAATGCCTGCTATGTGTAAGCGGGGGAATAGTCCCGCTATTGTGGGGAACTTTCCTCGTCTCTGCACTACCCCGGTGAAATGGGCTAGCGGAAGGATCTCAGTCCTCGCTCCCACCTCCTTTACCCCAGAGGCCTCCCTGCCCTCGAGGACTCCCCTTGTACTCTCCTGTCTGGCAGAGTCCTCGTAACCCCAACAAGGCTGGGCCCAGGATTCCTGGGGGGCTCAACCCCCAACCTTGCTGTGGTCACCTAGGTCAGGGGGTAGGGTGTCCCCACTCCGGGGTACTCTCTCTGTACAGGATGCTTCCCTGACCCACTGATCACTGCATACAATTCAAAGCAAATGCAAATTATTTAATTAACAATTAATTTGTAACAGGAATAAGGAAAAATGGGAAAGGCTAATGGAAACACTTCACCCCGCTCTGTGGCAGGGAACATCACAACAGTGTCTCTAAAATGTCAGGGCAGTTCAGTCTGTTCCTGTGCAAGTCCCAGGCTCCTTCTCAGGCCCTGGCTGTGCTGCAGGGACGCTGCTTGGACACTTGTTCTGGCGGTGGCCACACGCTCGCAGGCTCTGGGTGGCAGGACCCTTCTTCCCAGCATTGCCCCAGCCCTGTCGGGGTTTAGATCCCCCTGCACGTCTGGCCTGCAGGGCCCCTTGGCTGAGGCGTCTCCCTGTGCTGGGCCCACTGCCCAGGGTTCCCCTCGCTCTCCCCAGCTGCTCACCGCACCCGGCTCCGGACTGCTCCAGCCCCAGCTCCACAGCTCTGCCTCAGCTCCAGCTCCTCTGCCTGGCTGCTGCTGCTCTGCCTCCAGCTCCCTGGGCTGCTGCCCTGGCCCCTCTGGCTCTGGCTCCTACAGCTTCTCCCCCCAGGGCAGGTCTGTCTCTGGGCTGCACCTCTGCTCCCAGGGCAGGTCTGTGTCTCTGGGCTGCACCTCTGCTCCCAGGGCAGGTCTGTGTCTCTGGGCTGCACCTCTGCTCCCAGGGCAGGTCTGTGTCTCTGGGCTGCACCTCTGCTCCCAGGGCAGGTCTGTCTCACTGGGCTGCACCTCTGCTCCCAGGGCAGGTCTGTGTCTCTGGGCTGCACCTCTGCTCCCAGGGCGGGTCTGTGTCTCTGGGCTGCACCTCTGCTCCCAGGGCAGGTCTGTGTCTCTGGGCTGCACCTCTGCTCCCAGGGCAGGTCTGTCTCACTGGGCTGCACCTCTGCTCCCAGGGCAGGTCTGTGTCTCTGGGCTGCTTTTCTGGCCCCTCCAGATCTGGCCCAGCTCAGCTCTGGCCCCTGGCTTCTGCCCTCTCCTCAGCTCAGCCCCACTCACTCTGACTCAGGCAACTTCAGCTCACACGGAGGACGGGATTCACCCTGACCTCCTGACTCCCTGATTCGCCTGCCCGCCCTGTCAATCAGAGCTGACCTGGAGCATTGGCCTCTCCCCATTGCCCCTGGGGACTGTCAGTCCCATCGACCCTTCCCCTTTTGGTACTGGGAGCTCTGAATGTTAGTAAGGGGATAACAGTCCCCTTACATATGCACTAAAGTCAGCACCAATGCTCCCATTGACTTCAGTAGTGCAAGATCAGCATCAGTAGAGCAATCACTTTTCTGATTACAAACTTTAGTTTGTACTTCGTCTGTGTGGTGGTGATTTGCAACATGATTATGATTCACATATATATGCATATAGATGTGCATCATAATCACATATATATGTATATGCATCATAATCATGTTGCAAATCACCACCACAGAGAACAAGTACAGGCTAAAGTCAGTCTGTAATCGGAAAAGTGGTTACAGTGCTGATCTTCATAGAATCTCAGGGTTGGAAGGGACCTCAGGAGGTCATCTAGTCCAACCCCCTGCTCAAAGCAGGACCAACCCCAACTAAATCATCACAGCCAGGGCTTTGTCAAGCCTGACCTTAAAAACCTCTAAGGAAGGAGATTCCACCACTTCCCTAGGTAACCCATTCCAGTTCTTCACCACCCTCCTAGTGAAAAAGTTTTTCCTAATATCCAACCTAAACCTCCCCCTCTGCAACTTGAAACCATTATTCCTTGTTCTGTCATCTTCTACCACTGAGAACAGTCTAGACTCATCCTCTTTGGAACCCCCTTTCAGGTAGTTGAAAGCAGCTATCAAATCCCCCCTCATTCTTCTCTTCTGCAGGCTAAACAATCCCAGTTCCCTCAGCCTCTCCTCATAAGTCATGTGCTCCATCCCCCTAATCATTTTTGTTGCTCTCCGCTGGACTCTTTCCAATTTATCCACATACTTCTTGTAGTGTGGGGCCCAAAACTGGACACAGTACTCCAAATGAGGCCTCACCAGTGCCGAATAGAGGGGAATGATCACGTCCCTCGATCTGCTGGAAATGCCCCTACTTATACAGCCCAAAATGCCATTAGCCTTCTTGGCAACAAGGGCACACTTCATCTTGTACTGATGAAGTCAACGAAAATGTTGATACTGACTTTAGTGCATACCAGACATCTTCACAGTCAACATATCTACAACTTCGCTGTTGCACTGATATAACAGAGGAGAACCTGACCCTGTGGCCCTTCAAATCATATCCATTTAGTTTGCTGACTAAACAAGTTTTATTTATATATATATATATATATATATATATATATATATATATATATATATATATATATATATATATAATATGTATAAAATGTAAATACACACAAACACACACCCTAGTAGCCTTGCACAACTAAGAAGCACTTTACAAAGAGTCATATATCACTGCTGAAACTTAAAATAATAAAGGCAGAGGGCCTGGCTAAAGGTTAATGCAGTACAGTGAGTTCAAGATTTTTTTATTAAAGGAATAAAGGGGATTTTTTTCAGAGTCACTGATTTCAAAGAAGAAACACAGTATTGTGTCTATGGGGATTTATGTCACAGGTTGTTTTTTTTTTTACTTTGGTGTAAATCCCAGCTAGAAACAATACGTTTTTTGTGAAGCACTCCCTGCAGATAATTTGAGAAATAAATCTTTCACTATCGCTGCTCAAGCTGAAGTTGAGCAGGACTTGAGTACAGAGAATTGGTGCTCAAAGGAAATAAATCATGAAAAATGAAAAGCAAGAGTGGGGGGGAGAAAAAAATCTAATTAAATTAAGTTGCTCAGTACTGTGGCGAGTGTGGCGTGTATTCCTGGAGAAGTGTGTCTGGGGCTCAGAACCCAACTTCCATTGCTTTGCTGTCCTGGGGCACATCTAGTCTCAGAGCATTTCTAATATTATTGCTTCAAGGATGAATGACTGCCCGGCACCTCATGAGAACCGCTGGGAGGCATTCCCCTGAGATATGATTCTATCCTTGACCCACACTTCTCCCTTAGGCAAAGGGGGAAGGGTAATTTATACCAACTCAGCTATGCTGTCTGGCACATTGGGGAGACAGAGCCAAATCGCCTCATCCAGCTTCTTGACGGGATAGGAGGGAATAAACAGCCACGCAGCTCTCTTACTCCTCCGTGTCCAGACTCAAGGTGTGGGTAGCTCGTGCAGACATGTAAGGAGGCATTTGTATTCTTCCTTCCTCCCTTGCACAGAGAATATAATCTAAGGCAGCATCTTGCTCTAAAATAGGCTGCAGAAGACCCCCCCAAAAAAATAATAAAAAAAACCCAGAGAAGCTTGGTGCCAAAAAGAATCAACAACAAAGAACTTGGGGTCCAACTCTCCCACCCATATTACAGTCAGTAGTAGTCCCGAGGACAGAGTAAGTTCCCACTCAGCATAAGCAAGGTGCAGGACTGGGCCCTGAATGGCCGCCAGCCTTTATGTTTTGTACCATTGCAACACATAGAGGGCAGGCTCTTTGATTAGGATGATAGATGAGGACATAGAAGGTCTGGGTTTAAGTCCTGGCTATACGGACCCCCACCACAAGCTCTTTTAAGGCTTAATCCTCCCAAGTGCTCAGTGCCCTCAACCTCTATGGACATCAGTGGGATTTCAGGGCCCTGGGCACTCACACCTTACAGGATCCAGCCAGCCAGGCCCTTCAGAAAACAGCAATTGTGGATTTGATACTCCCCCACTCTTCTACCAGTGTAAATCAAGAGTAACATAGCTGCTAGTTAAGTATACTGGAGTTGAACAAGCTGCCTGGCCCGTGAAGGCATTTAAGAATGCATAGTGCAACCTGCAGATCGAAATAAAGGAGCTGGCTAATTTCCTGGAGAAAGCTACAGGAAATCTTCTCCTCGGGTACAAGTTTTCTATTGCCGGTGAGAAAAAGGGGAAGTTTTCAAGCAACCATATACTTGGGTTTTTATATCCAGTGTTTTTTCATTGGAGTGAAAAATAAAACTGTCTGAATCAGGTCATATCATTGTTGTTATTATTGTTATTTTAGATACTTATTAATGTTATGGTTAACTTTATCCCCTCCTGTGTTATTGTTGTTATACCACATATTAATATAGTGCTTCTGTAGCGAGAGAAGTATGGTTGAATTACAGTAACAAGCTACAAGCAGGAGGAAAGTGCTGTGGTTTGGCTGGTCCACTATTAGATATACACCAGCACATCTGGACAGGAGATCATGTGACAAGTAGGAAAGCCAGAAACATATCCTGGATACTATAAAAAATGGGTTCTGTTAAATTAAAAAGGCTTTAAATATTGGCTCAGCTGGTTTCTGTAGAGCATTTTTAGTAGTCTTGGAATGTGTTGCAAGATTTGTGATCACTGAGAATTTGATTAAATATTGCAAATCTATTGTGTTGTTAGTTTATTCACATAGGCTCCTCATGTCTTGCCAGTTCTCCTGCGCTCTCGTAACTCGAGACATGACTCCTGATTCTGGATTAGAACTTTGTGTCCTCAGAACAACTTTTGTGAAGAAAAACAAAAAACAAAAACAAAAAACCACAACACTCCCTTTACATCACATTTTAGAGACACCCCATGCTCCAGCAGATTTTCAAGTGCTGTCGGATACTAGACATATCATGATTCCATGTGGTAAAGAGCTAGTCAGTAGATTCAGAGGTAGAAATTGTAATCTCAGGCCAGACCAATTGCTAAATTTCATCCATGTCTATCCTGATTTACTACAATATATTGTTCTTGAAACAGAACATTCTGCTGTCATTGGCCATTCTAATTTCTCCCCAAGTAACCCTAGTGGGCTGGATAATCAACGGTTCAGATTTTGGTACAGGCAAGTGATCTATTTCCTTTTTTGCACATAAGAGCAGCAGTTCCAGTGGAACGGATGGCTCTCCTGGGAACAATATTACAGGAAGACTATAATAAAGTGTTGCTGAAGCATCCCATAGAAAGTCATGATGATATTTAATCTCATTTGCCTACTGTTGTATTAAAGTATCAACCAAACACTGCAAAAGTATATTAAGACTGTGATGGGGTGTCTTAACCCCACACCAGAAAGGAAGGGGTTAAAGAGCAGACCTGGGCTAACTTAGCCACGCCCTGCTACACCTATGCTGGGTGCTAGGCCTAAAATGGGTTTAAAAGGAGGGAAGCCCAGTAATTGGTAGCTGATGTGGAAGGCTGCTCCTGTGTGGGGCAAGAAGCCTGGCTGAGGGGTGGATGGTGTCTGCAGCCTGCTAGAGACCCTTTGAAGGAGAGTGGGCCTGGCCCCAGTTGGTGGTTTGACTGGAGTTCAGGAACCTGTTGTTAGGCACTAGACCAAGCTGCTGCTGAGGGCCTGCGTGCCAGGAAGGGGGCTGAAAGCTGAGCCTGGCTGGGCAGGAGATTCTTCTGTTTGGTGTCTCCGTTGGATTTTGACTCAAGGACTCCATTACTCTGGAAGGGGTTGAACTCTCTGAAATGACTTGGCCGGAGGACTAAGCCACATCTACAGCGGAAGTGGGCTAAAGCCCCTGTGCGGAACCGGAGGCTACCCAGGCATTTCATAGCAATTGTTGAGTGTGTAGTTCAGGGAATTATGCTGTAAAAACGTTTCCATTTTCTGACACAAACATATGGTGTACTCTACATGAGAGCATCTTCTGTGTTTGGAAGCGAGAATAACTCCAGCCTCCTCCTCTCTTGGAATGCATGCCATATTATTTATTGCTCACTGAGTGCCAAGTGTGGTTGGCGCTCTACAGAGCGATAGGAACAAACATGAACCCTGATCCAAGGTACTTATAATTGAAATCAGACACAGTCAAGAGAGGAAGGATGCAGCAATAGACTGGGACTTGGGAGCTCTGGATTGAATTCCCAGTTCTGTTACAGACTTCCTGTGTGACCTTGGGCAAGGCACTTACTTTTGTGTGCCTCCGCTCCCCATCTGTAAATGGGGAAAAATAATAATTGATTCTCACTCCCTGTTTCTGTTTTATCGTTTTGAGACTAATCTGTTCAGGGCAGGGACTGTCTCTCACTCTGTGTGTATGTACAGTGCCTAGCACAATGAGACCCAGATGATGCAACAATTGATAATACACGTTATTGAAGCACGTACCACACAAAAGACTTTAAAAATAATATTTAGGGCTAGAGTGAGACCTTACTTCTTGTCCTGTGTTAGGGGTGGCATGCAGCTGTATCCCCCCGGGGGACAGACCTGGTAAAGTAGTGAGTCATCCCTCTCCACTTGCTCCCTGCACACTTGGTTGCCGGGGGACTAGCAGCTCCAAGGAGCCTGCTTTCCTTCTATTCCCAGAGTGGTGATCTGGACAGGCTACACAAGTGAGCATAGAGATGGGATTATGCCCCCTTACCTATCTGATAAGGGCTGGCTGGCTAAGGTAAGTGCCAATATTGATCAAATGTTGCAAAGTGAAGCACTCAAAAGTCTCACCACCTTAACTCTGACCCTTTGTGTGCATATATCGCAATACAGCCTTTAATCCTCCGAGGACAAATTACATGTCTGCAGGACTCCTGCATCCATCAGGGCTCAATCCTGCCCCCACTTACATCAATAGCAAAGCTCCCACTGACATCAGTGGTGCAGGATTAGGTCCTGAGGGAGCAGGATAGGTGGTGAATGAGGTAAGACTGTGTAGTGAATGAAGCTGCAGTCTGGGATATTCTTGTCTAATTCATCGATGGGGTTGGTTGTCATGCAGAGAATGGGGTCGGAACCGTACATTAAAAAATGAGCATCTGAGTATGGAGAGAATCCTTTTTACACACACACTCACGCGCGCACACACACACACTGTGCTCAATTCATTATTTTTTCACACTGCTTTGAGGAAACATCACACACACAGTGTGTACATTATGGTTCATTTTAGGGAAGCTTATGGGAATCATTGGGCTCCATGTATTAGTCACAAAGATGATTAATAAGGACTTAAAGGTTCACATGCACATACTTCCATGTTAATGAAGCCCTCATGCTGTATGCATGAAGCAGAACACAAAGCTCCGGAAATAGTTCTCTTCAATGTTCTTTCCAATGCTCCTATTTTTTAGGCTGCAACAGACACTGATTTATTTGAAATCAGCATAAAATATGTACCAGCTCAGTAAATCCCTGAGAGGTTCTCAGCCCTGGTTGAGTGTCCTCATCAGGCAATAAATCAAGGAGGCAATAAAGTATGTTAAATAGCTTAACCAATCATGATGTGGAGAGCCACCAAATGGCTCATTTAAATACTTACAGGACATTAACCAAATAATAGAGTTACCAGAGAGTCTATACATGTCTCTCTCTCTCTCTCTAGCTATAGAGAGTGGGAGTGTAGGGCAGTGGAAGTCTGAGACATAAATAAACAAAAAGTAATCACACCATAAGTTATTTTTCTTACCGTTCGATACAGTCAGGCAAATGAAAAAGACTACACAGCTTAGGTAACTTCCTGTTTTATAAACCACCCCAGAGCATCCCCAGATGTGCCACGTTCAATCTGCTCCACCTCCGACAGAAGACCACCTCCATTAAGTCCCTTTGTTGGCCTCCTGAGTAACTGTAAAACATGTTTCACTGTGTCCCAAAATATATTTTGATGGGGCCCTAGGACATTCAAGCATGTGCTATTACTGACCCACCTCACATTCGCATGAAACCAACTTTCTCGGTTTCCTTGATTCCCTTCTTTCCAGTTGGATGCTAGGATGACTTTTTTTTTAAAGGGCTTGTTTCAGACACCCCTCCCCTCCAGAAGTCAATGCAAAGACTCCCATTGAGCTTTGCATCAGGCAGCCAGTGAAGGGAAAACATTACACATGATGCCAGGTGGGGTCAGGAATGACTCTTGCTGTCATGGCATATTGACAGGGAACGTGAAGGGCCTGGATACTGAGCAGTTCACATTCACATGGAACACTGGATGTTATTAACCTGTTAGGAGTAGGTGGGTGTATCCCATACAAGTAACGTCCAAGAACTACAGGGTTGATCTTTGTCCTCCCCATCTTTTAGTTTTGTGTTTCTTTGCTTCTAAAAAAAATTTAAGGGAACCACTGCACAGTATCTCCGTGGCCTCTTGGCCAGCAGTTGTTGTTAGTCCACAGAAGACTGGAATCAGTTTTCATCATATGAGGTGGGAGCAGAGGTAATGCGGACAGGTGGAAGGGTTATTCAAAATGAACCAAATAGGTCCTTCAGTTCACTCACCATTGTTCTTTGCAGACAATCTGGACTCTAAATTAAGCACGCAAAGCCATGCTTGTGCATCCTCCAACAAAATGCTGGGAGCGGCCACGTCTCCACGCAGTGGAATAACCTTTTCAGATGTCTATTCTCACCCTAGTAGTTGCAGTTATATCCAATATGCACTACAAGGAATAGCAAGTGTGAAAAGGGGAAGAATATTATTGTCATGGCAAAAAAATCTATCAATGACACGAATGGAAGATTATTTACATTTATAGAAGGACCCCTTATCTCTTTAAACCACACACACGCAAATAGGGAATTTACACATAAAAATAATTTTTGTTTAGTGGTAGGAGTTGTTGGCATAGGGTCTGATACACAACCCACTGTAGTTAACGGGCGCCTTTCCATTAGGCCCTGTGACGGGACAAGGCCAGAGGGCTATAGGAAAGTGGTAAGGAACCAGTATGTTAGTCCCAGGCTAAACAAATCCCAGATACCTTATGGCAGTTGCTCCAGGTTAATCAAGACACCTGGGGCCAATTAAGATCTTTCTAGAAAAAGCAGTGGGGATAGCTAGGTTGATTGGGACACCTGAAGCCAATCAAGGGCTGGCTGGAACTAGTTAAAAGCCTCCCAGTTAGTCAGTGAAGGGGCACATGTCAGGAGCTGTGGAAGGAGGTTGCGTGTGAGGAGCTGGGAGCAAGAGGCACTAGGAGCTGAGAGTAAGAGGGCGTACTGCTGGAAGATCCTGTGGTGAGGATAAAGAAGGTGTTGGGAGGAGTCCATGGGGAAGTAGCCCAGGGAGTTGTAGCTGTCGTGCAGTTGTCCCAGGAGGCACTCTAAACAGCTGCAATCCACAGGGCCCTGGGCGGGCCCGGGTTCCCCCCAAAACTCCCAACTCCTGATCAGACACAGGAGGAGTTAACCTGGACTGTGGATTCTACTAGAGGGGAAGATCTCTGAGGCAAGCAAAATCCGCCAATAAGCGCAGGACCCACCGAGGTAGAGGAGGAACTTTGTCACAGCCCATAGACATTACAAAAATTGCTTGTTTTCTCTATTCCCAACCCCACGGAGATGGAGTCGTGCAGTCCTTCCTCCTGTCGGTGCAAGATTTTGTTTTAGTGCTTTGTCCAGTGAAGCTTTGCATGAATCGTGCAATGGGGATTCTACCTCTTCACTTGGGAGACATTTCCACACATAATCGGATTTTTTATTATTAATATAATAATAAAACAATAATAATAATAGTATTATTATTAACATAATAATTATTTCTAAGCACTTGTATGGTGGTAACAACCATGTCAGGGTTCTATTGCATGAGCCACTGTACAAACATATAGTAAATGACATTCCCTGCAAAAAGTCTAACAGAGAAGACCCAGCAGGTGGATGAGATGAACAACTGAGTTGGGGTGGCAGGGGGAGGAGACAAGGTAATAAAATAAAATAGAATGTGTGCAATTGTTAGCCAATCAGAAACCAGCAATTACAGCTTGCCAGAGCTCACTGTTATGAATCTTGATCCTGGTAACCAGTGTACACTTTTTCTTTCATTTCACCCTATCAGTGCTCGCTTGCTATAACATATGAATAGCTTCAATCAGCAAATAACTTTAACAGTTCCCTTGAAGAATATGTGATCGTGACAGAGAACAGCTACGTGGAAAATTCCACCCTTTGTCTGGTTGGTCACTTTTTGTGGGCTTTACCATTTTAACAGTGAGCAATCTCCCTTGACAAAGCAAAAGTGAATAGGTGATTGTCCTGTTTGACAGATGAAGAAAAGGAAATTAAGTGATTTACCCAAGGTCACCCCAACAAGTCAGAACCAGAGCCATTGGGCAGGCTGGTGCTGAAAACTTTCAGCTGGCTCCTACTGGTTCCATTTGGCAACTTTCTAACTAAGCTTCACATATAGCTCCCATGACCATAACAGGTGAGAGCCTCACAATGTATTTATTCTCACACCACCTCTGAAACATAGCGAAGCGCTATAATTCCCATTTTACAGATGGGGAACTGAGGCACA
Organism: Chelydra serpentina; assembly: GCA_037349315.1. NCBI lineage: Eukaryota > Metazoa > Chordata > Testudines > Chelydridae > Chelydra > Chelydra serpentina. The sequence goes on from JBAIAC010000006.1 coordinate 12,784,551, forward strand.
GAGAGGCAAAGTGATTTTCCCAAGGTCACATAGAAAGTCTCCAGGGAAGTGAACCTCGGTCTCCCTGATCCAAGGCAAATGCCCTAACTAGGCACTTCTCTACTGATCTGTACAAAGCTACTGGCTCCTGAGGTGACTTCTCCTGCAGAAGAAACCAACACAGACCAGCTGAAAGAGTCTAATGGATTCTCCTGGAATTCTCACTGGATGGAGGAGCAGGAGCAGAGGGATTATGGGAGTTAGGGGACCCAGAGGGGCGGTAGGTTGGTCAGTAGGCGGCACACAATTGTGGCTGTGCTCCAGCAGGGAGGGAGCAGAAGGACTGACCTGGAAGAGGCAGGTTGGGTGGAAGAGCCATGGGAGAGCTTTCAGCTACAGAAAGGGTTGCATCATGCTGGTTCCGCTGTTGCACTTTGATCAAAGGAGCTGTTCCCAGCACTCTGTGTTTGCTGTGAACTGGAATCAAAGGACCGACTGGAATCTGAAAAAAAAAAAATCAGCTTAGGACCAAACGTCAATGGGAAGGGGCAAGGCAGGGAAGAAAGCGTGTTCTCCACGGCAGTTGACAATATCCCTGACACAAGGCCACTCGCCTACCCCTTTCAGATAAATATTCCTCACTACAATAAAGTCTGTTATCTGTGGTTGCCTTTCCATCTTCTACTCTCCATAAGAGTTCTGAGACCTTCTAGACCAAAGCTTGAGTACATTGCATCAGGGACCTTATCTCTATGCATTAGGGTCCACAACGCAGCGGATGGGATGTACTAAAAATGTCCGTTCTAAGAGCCGGCTCTGATGCCCATTAAAGCCAATGGAAAGACTGCAGTTGATGCTAGATCTGTCCTTCGATGTTGATCTTTCTTTCTGCTGCACTGTTGGCTACTGAGCGACACACCGTAGCATGAGTCTAACAGAACATGCCCTTGTAGTCGCTCATTATAATTACCCTGACACATCTTTGTAATTCATATACATAGTAAATGTAAGGGGACTGTTATCCCCTTACTAACATTCAGAGCTCCCAGTACCAAAAGGGGAAGGGTCGATGGGACTGACAGTCCCCAGGGGCAATGGGGAGAGGCCAATGCTCCAGGTCAGCTCTGATTGACAGGGCGGGCAGGCGAATCAGGGAGTCAGGAGGTCAGGGTGGATCCCGTCCTCCGTGTGAGCTGAAGTTGCCTGAGTCAGAGTGAGTGAGGCTGAGCTGAGGAGAGGCCAGAGCTGAGCTGGGCCAGATCTGGAGGGGCCAGAAAAGCAGCCCAGGGAGACAGACCTGCCCTGGGAGCAGAGGTGCAGCCCAGGGAGACAGACCTGCCCTGGGAGCAGAGGTGCAGCCCAGAGACAGACCTGCCCTGGGAGCAGAGGTGCAGCCCAGTGAGACAGACCTGCCCTGGGAGCAGAGCTGCAGCCCAGGGAGACAGACCTGCCCTGGCGGGAGAAGCTGCAGCAGCCAGAGCCAGAGGGGCCAGGGCAGCAGCCCAGGGAGCTGGAGGCAGAGCAGCAGCAGCCGTGCAGAGGCAGAGCGGTGGAGCTGAGGCTAGAGCAGTCCGGAGCCGGGTTCGGTGAGCAGCTGGGGAGAGCGATGGGGACCCTGGGCAGTGATCCCAGCACAGGGGACGCCTCAGCCAAAAGGCCCTGCAGGCCAGACTTGCAGGGGGATCTAAACCCCGACAGGGTGGGGGCAACGCTGGGAAGAAGGGTCCTGCCACCCAGAGCCTGCGAGCGTGTGGCCACCGCCGGAGCAAGTATCCAAGCCACAGCGTCCCTGCAGCACAGCCAGGGCCTGAGAAGGAGCCTGGGACTTACACAGGAACAGACTGAACTGCCCTGACATTTCAGAGACACTGTTGTGATGTTCCCTGCCACGGAGCGGGGTGATGTGTTTTCATTAGCCTTTCCCATTTTTCCTTATTCCTGTTAAAAAATTAATTGTTAATTAAATAATTTGCATTTGCTTTGAATTGTATGCAGTGATCAGTGGGTCAGGGAAGCATCCTGTTTAGAGAGAGTACCCCGGAGTGGGGACACCCTAGCCCCTGACCTAGGTGACCACAGCAAGGTTGGGGGTCGAGCCCCCCAGGAATCCTGGGCCCAGCCTTGTTGGGGGTTACCAGGACTCTGCCAGACAGGAGAGTGCAAGGGGAGTCCTCGAGGGCAGGGAGGCCTCTGGGTAAAGGAGGTGGGAGCGAGGACTGAGATCCTTCCGCTAGCCCATTTCACCGGGGTAGTGCAGAGACGAGGAAAGTTCCCCACAATAGCGGGGCTATTCCCCCGCTTACATAATTGGCGTCACGAACAGGATCCTATCCACAGGGTCCACCCCATTGGTTTACTGGTTGCATTCTGGTAGCACTGTCCAGGCCTGGTCAAGAAACCTACCATGGCTGGAATTGAAGAACTACGGGCCCAGTTTGCTGAACTTCAGCGCAGATTGTCAGACCAAGCTGAGGCATTACAACAAGCCAGAACAGAACAGAGAGAAGCCTTATCACTGGCTAAGCTGTAATAGACCAACAGGCAGCAGAAGCTAAGAAACCCCCTACTATTTATGTCCCACGGGAGCAGAAAGTCACAGAGTTTGGTGGCTTCCCGACAAGACCAGGAGACATTATAGTAGAGGAGTGGGTCAAGTCCGTGAAGACGGCTCTGCGTGTGCTAAGAGTACCTGAGGAAGATCATGTGGACTTCATAGAGGAACACCTCAAGGGCCAGGCCAAAACCACAGTAAAGTTCATGGCAATGGCGGACAAGAAAGATGTGGAAAAGGTGTTTGAACTCCTTCTAGAAGTGTATGGAGACAAGGTACCTATTGGAACTCGACTAAAGGAGTTCTTTGAGAGAAAGCAGGATCCCGGTGAAACTGTCCGGGCATACGCATATGATCTCCAGGAGAGAATGAGTAAAGTGGAGCGGCGAGACCCTCGACGAGTTCCAGACCCAGATACAGTTTTGAAAGAGCAGTTAGTGCTGGGGCTCCGGGACGACTCCCTCCGCCGTGAAATGAAAAGGAGGTTTAAGGAAGAGCCCAGTAAGAAGTTCCATGAACTCATGCAGGCTGCCATTATGTGGTCAGAAGAAGAGGAAGTTCCTGTGGCAGAGACAGCCAAGCCTAATCCCCATACACGAAGTGGGGGCCTAGTGAATGCAGCTGCTGGGGAAAAGGCCCTGCCCCAAACACAGCTAACATTGGAAAGCCTAAGTGAAGCTGTCCAAAAACTGGCTGTCCAACAGGGGGAGATGCTGAAAGTGATGACTGAGGTGATGAAAGGAAATACCTCCACTAATGTGCCAAAATATCCAAGAGCTCCAGGATCCCGAAGATCTCCACTGAAGGATGAGCTAGGGAGGTACATTTGTTACACCTGTGAAAGGCCAGGACATACTAGCCGAGATTGTACACTGAGAAGGAGACCGGAGTCCCGGGCACCTGGAATCCAAAAGACACCAGGAGCGAGTAGCCCACCATCAGGGAAAGGCCGAGTGGGGACAGAAGGGTTTCTACGGCTGTCCCTAGGAAAAGGGCCTCATGTCAGCAGTGAGGAAGAGAGCCCTGATGATGATAGTGTGTTTGACGACTTCTGCGGCCGAGCTTTTGGGGACTGCTTGACAGTGGAAATAACCATAGTAGGGGTGAGAACCCGCTGTTTGATAGACACTGGCTCAGAAGTCACCACTATTTCTGAATCATATTTTCGAAACTACTTAAAAGAGAGAGATCTGACCATGCATAATACCCGATTTGTACAGCTAACGGCAGCTAATGGACTTGCGATCCCTGTCGTGGGGTGCCTTGAAGCCGTTGTAGGGTACATGGGTCAAACAATCCCCGGGAAATGCATCTTTATCCTAGAGGATACAGCTTCAGAAAAGACTTTAATGGAGGACAGAGTACTGGGAATTCTTGGAATGAATATTATAAGAGAGCTGAAAGAATTACTGTTGGTAGGAGAAGGAACCCAGGAGATGAACCGTCATGGGCAGCCAAAGAAGGATGATATACTGAAGCGGGTACTAGCCCGAGTGGAGAGACATGGGTGTTTCCCGGGTCCCATGGGACAAATTGGCTTTGTTAAGGTGGCAGGAAGACAGAAGGTGGTTATACCCCCCTGGAGTGAGAAGATTATTGATGGGCGCTGCCGGATGCCAAGTGACCTTGATGGATACAGAGTGCTTGTCGAGTCAACACCTGGGGCTAGTCTCCCTAATGGGCTTCTGGTTGCAAATGTACTTGCTAATGCCAGTAAGGGAAAAGTGCCAGTCAGGCTGTTAAACTCAAGTGAGAAGACCATAAAGTTGTGTCCCCGAACCAGGTACACCGACCTGAAGGTCGGTGTACCTGGCAGAGGTACACCGACCTGAAGGAGTGGTGCCCCCAGTGAGGGTGGCCCTGGAAGAAAATGGGGAAGAGCTGCGGGTGACAAAAGTGGAAAAAGGAACACAGGCTATCACATCGCAAGTGGCACCCGATGGAGAGCTACCCATTCCAGTCCAAGTGGACCTCCAACAGTTAACCCCTACACAGGCCAGCTATTTGAGGGTACTACTGGAGAAACATCAAGAGGTCTTTTCCAGGGATGAGCGAGATTTTGGTTACACCACCACAGTGACACACCAAATAGCCACTGGAGATGCTGTTCCGATAAAACAGAGACACCGGCAGATTTCACCACAAGTGTTCCAGGAGGTAAAAAAACACATCCACATAGTGACTCAAGGTGTCCTTAAGGAAAGCCACAGCCCCTGGGCATCACCTGCTGTGATTGTAATAAAAAAGGATGGTGGGGTGCGATTTTGCTGTGACTACAGGAAACTGAATGAGGTAACACACAAGGATGCCTACCCGCTACCCGGGGTGGAAGAGTCACTGGATGCATTAGGAAGTGCAAGAGTGTTTTCAACCCTCGATTTAACTTCTGGTTATTTCCAGGTTGCAGTGGAAGAACAAGACCAGGAAAAGACAGCAGTGACGACTCCATTTGGGCTGTTTGAATGGACACGTATGCCATTTGGCTTGTGTAATGCACCTGCTAAATTCCAGAGACTAATGGAGGGGGTGTTGGGAGACTATATCCTAGAGACTTTGCTGATATACCTGGACGATGTTATTGTGTTTTCCAAGGATTTTGAGAGTCATATGGAAAAATTGGACTTGGTTTTCACACGACTGAAGGAACACGGATTGAAGTTGAAGCCAAGCAAGTGCTGCCTACTACGTGAAAAAGTCAAATTCTTGGGCCATGTGATTTCGAAGGATGGAATCCAGGTAGATGAGGAGAAGACCAGGGCGCTGGAAAATTGGCCGATCCCCAAGAATGCCAAGCAAGTGCGGCAGGCTCTAGGTTTTATGAGCTATTATAGATGATTTGTCCCAAAGTTTGCGCAGATGGCTGCACCTCTATATGGACTAGTGGAACAACCGGCCCAAAGGAAGGGAAAGGACCACTGCTTTGTGTGGGATGATGCCTGTCAGACAGCTTTTGATGAATTAAGACATCGGCTGATGTCACCACCTGTGCTTGCATATCCCGACTTTAGCCTGCCATTTATAATGACAACTGATGGAAGCCTGCACGGCCTAGGTGCAGTGCTCAGCCAGAAGCAAGAGGGGACCGAGCGTGTGATTGCATATGCGAGCCGAGGGCTGAGGAGGTCAGAAAGAAATGATAAAAACTACAGTGCTTTTAAACTAGAACTGCTGGCCTTGAAGTGGGTTATCACTGAAAAATTTAAGGATTACTTAGTGTACTCTAAATTCACAGTAATCTCAGACCACAATCCACTCCGATACCTGGCAACAGCTAATTTAGGTGCAACGGAACACCGGTGGGTGGCCCAACTTGCTGAGTTCACTTTTGAAGTACAGTATAAACCTGGAAGGCAGAACATCAATGCTGACACCCTGTCCAGACTGCCTCTGGAGGAGGAATCGGAAGAGGGCAAGGATGTGGAGAAAGACTTCCTAGTCATTCCTGCAGATGTTGTGCGGACGTGTTTGTGGCTAGAGAATCCAAAGCCCGAGGACAAAGTGATGGTAAAGGATACAGTACAAAACCTGGTAAAAGGAGAGAGTGCAATAATCTCGGGATACTCATGGGAGGAGATTCAGACTCTGCAACGAGAAGGTGACGTTGGACCTGTCTTAGTGGCAGTCATGAGCCGAAGGAGGCCAGACCGGAGATTTGGGGCCAGATATCCCCAGTCTAAGAAGCTAGCCAGACAGTGGGAATGACTTAAATTACACCGTGGAGTGCTATTCCGGGTAACATATCATCCCCGAGATGGCGAAGAAGTGTGGCAATTAGTGGTGCCTGTGTCACTACATCGTCAAGTTTATGAAGCCAGGCATGATCATGGGGGGCATTTTGGAGACAGGAGCACTCTTGAGGTGATAAGGAGAAACTATTACTGGCCCACGATGGGTAGTGATGTGCAAGCATGGGTCCGTCAGTGCAAACGGTGTGCCCTAGCCAAGGATGTGTTTCCTCCCAACCGAGCCCCTTTGACCTGTACTAACGTGACAGCCCCAATGGAGGTCCTAGCAATGGATTACACACGGCTAGAGAGATCTTCAGAGGGGTATGAGAATGTATTGGTTCTCACAGACATGTTCACCCGATTCACTGTTGCAGTTCCGACTAGAAACCAGACGGCACGGACAACGGCTGAAGTCCTCATAAAACACTGGTTTGTGTACTATGGTTGTCCAGCACGGTTACACTCGGACCAGGGGAGGAATTTTGAATCAGAGGTGATATCTGAATTGTGTGAGCTGTATGGCATTGCCAAAAGCCGAACAACACCCTATCATCCACAAGGAAACGCTCAGTGCGAGAGGTTTAACCGGACAATGCACGACATGCTAAGAACACTCCCGCCTGAAAGAAAGTGAGCCTGGCAGGAGCATCTCCCTGAGCTGGTGTTGGCCTATAACAGCCATGTCCATTCGTCGACAGGTTACGCTCCTTTTTATCTTATGTTCGGGAGGGATCCCAGGTTGCCATTGGATATTCTGGACAGAGAGGGCCCTGAAGAGGCTGAGGTGACCAATTTGGATGACTGGGTTAAAGGTCACCATGACAGGCTGAAGATAGCCTGTGAAGTTGCTCTCAATACAACTAAAGACACAGCCCAAAGCAGGAAAAGGACTTATGATCGCAAGTCCAGTGGGGCTCTTATCAGGCCTGGTGACCGTGTACTAATTTGTAACCATAGACACCGGGGGCATAATAAAATACAGGACAAGTGGGAGTCAAATCCCCACATTGTAGTCGCTCACAACAATCCCGAGCTACCAGTTTACATCATCCGGCCTGAGCGAGGAGGTCCTGAGAGAGTAGTACATAGGGACCAACTAAAACATTGCACTCTTAGTCCAGTCAGGGACCATAGGAGGCATAGATCAGCACACCCTGAGGAGACAGAAACCAATTGGCGAATGGTTCTAGTCCCACAAACTGAATACACAGGGGAACAGAGTGGGGCAAACACAAACCCTAATGAGAATGGCCAGATTCCTCAAGCTGACCCACTATTACCCGAGAATAGGGAAATAGAAAATATGAGTAATGAACCACCATTTTAAAGAAGGTCCCAGAGGGCTAATAAGGGTGTACTGCCTGTTAAACTTAGAGATGATTATGTGATTGGTTCTATGTAGTGTTTTAATTAATATTGTTATGTATAGTATGAAGAAGTAGATGTGAAATGTTTAATATGTTAAATGTTCTTTTGATGTTAATGGGTTTGATATGATGTGGGTATATGTTGTTAATAATGGGTCCAGAGGTATTAGTGTAAACATTGTGGTTGTGGCAGAATTTTAGCAAGGGGGAATGTAAGGGGACTTCCCCTTACTAACATTCAGAGCTCCCAGTACCAAAAGGGGAAGGGTCGATGGGACTGACAGTCCCCAGGGGCAATGGGGAGAGGCCAATGCTCCAGGTCAGCTCTGATTGACGGGGCGGGCAGGCGAATCAGGGAGTCAGGAGGTCAGGGTGGATCCCGTCCTCCGTGTGAGCTGAAGTTGCCTGAGTCAGAGTGAGTGGGGCTGAGCTGAGGAGAGGCCAGAGCTGAGCTGGGCCAGATCTGGAGGGGCCAGAAAAGCAGCCCAGAGACACAGACCTGCCCTGGGAGCAGAGGTGCAGCCCAGAGACAGACCTGCCCTGGGAGCAGAGGTGCAGCCCAGTGAGACAGACCTGCCCTGGGAGCAGAGGTGCAGCCCAGTGAGACAGACCTGCCCTGGGAGCAGAGGTGCAGCCCAGAGACAGACCTGCCCTGGGAGCAGAGGTGCAGCCCAGTGAGACAGACCTGCCCTGGGAGCAGAGGTGCAGCCCAGTGAGACAGACCTGCCCTGGGAGCAGAGGTGCAGCCCAGGGACACAGACCTGCCCTGGGGGGAGAAGCTGCAGCAGCCAGAGCCAGAGGGGCCAGGGCAGCAGCCCAGGGAGCTGGAGGCAGAGCAGCAGCAGCCGTGCTGAGGCAGAGCGGTGGAGCTGGGGCTAGAGCAGTCCGGAGCCGGGTGCGGTGAGCAGCTGGGGAGAGCGAGGGGGACCCTGGGCAGTGGGCCCAGCACAGGGAGAGGCCTCAGCCAAGAGGCTCTGCAGGCCAGACTTGCAGGGGGATCTAAACCCCGTCAGGGCGGGGGCAACACTGGGAAGAAGGGTCCTGCCACCCAGAGCCTGCGAGCGTGTGGCCACCGCCGGAGCAAGTATCCAAGCCACAGTGTCCCTGCAGCACAGCCAGGGCCCGAGAAGGAGCCTGGGACTTACACAGGAACAGACTGAACTGCCCTGACATTTCAGAGACACTGTTGTGATGTTCCCTGCCACAGAGCGGGGTGATGTTTTCATTAGCGTTTCCCATTTCTCCTTATTCCTGTTAAAAAATTAATTGTTAATTAAATAATTTGCATTTGCTTTGAATTGTATGCAGTGATCAGTGGGTCAGGGAAGCATCCTGTTTAGAGAGAGTACCCCGGAGTGGGGACACCCTACCCCCTGACCTAGGTGACCACAGCAAGGTTGGGGGTCGAGCCCCCCAGGAATCCTGGGTCCAGCCTTGTTGGGGGTTACCAGGACTCTGCCAGACAGAAGAGTGCAAGGGGAGTCCTCGAGGGCAGGGAGGCCTCTGGGTAAAGGAGGTGGGAGCGAGGACTGAGATCCTTCCATTAGCCCATTTCACCGGGGTAGTGCAGAGACGAGGAAAGTTCCCCACAATAGCGGGACTATTCCCCTGCTTACATAATGATCTACCAACAGTCTGAAGTAATTGTTTTATTTTCCACCCCAGGATGCTTCCCTGGGCATTTTCCTCACTTACTCTTTGTCTGAGAGTATGCGGTAGGCCTTTTATAGAGATGCTGACTGTGATGGTGCCTAGGTAGTTGCAAATGTCTATTGAAGAGTGATGCTGTTGTCACTTTACGTGTCTTCCTTCCCCCAGAGAATATGCTGTCTGTACCAATGCTGAGCTGAGTAGCTTTCGGCTGCTGGACCTTGGTTACTACTGCCTTCTCACATGGCAGCTCAAGCACAGCCTAGCCCCAAAGAATTGAACAGCCAGGGGCAAATATTCAGCCTTAAAAGAGGCCTAGGGACTTGCCCACATGCCTATCTGAGAGATCAGACGCTGCAGCTGTATGTGTAAGCAGGCCTTAGCAAATGATAAATGGGTAGTTGGACAAGCACTTACCTGATTTCTGTGCCTAAATCCCTGTCTGGGTGAATAAGTAGATGCATGCACAGTTTAGTCACATGTAGCTGAAAATGTAGCCTTTGCAAACTGACTATCCCTGTAGGGTGACTTGTTTAAAGGGAAAAGAAAGCAGCAAAAGCAGAAAACATGGTCTGACACATTTTTAAACAAATTTTCAATATTATAAAATATGCCTGAGAATTCAGTGGTTCCAAACCTCCGGTAAGGAGAAGAAACATGGGCTGGAGGTGCTGGACTGGAACTCAAGAGATCTGGGTTCAATGTCCACCTCTGCTACAGATTTCCTTCGGGACCCGGGGCAGGTCACTCAATCGCTTTGAACTTCAGTGTCCCATCCATATGGTTAGGCCCTGATCCTGCAAATATTTATTCACACTGGCTTCAGTGGACATGCTCCCAGAGCCGGCTTTAGGAAGTGCGGAGCCCAATTCGAAGAGTTTCGACGGGGCTCCGGCCCCTCCGCCGAAATGCCGCCGAAGAGAGTGGCAGCGATTGAGCTGCCACCGAAGTGCCACTGAAACGGACGTTGCGGGGCCCCTCTTAGGCGCGGGGCCCCATTCGGGGGAATCGGGTGACTCGGCCTAAAGCTGGCCCTGCCTGCTCCCATACTAAAAGTTAAACACATGCATCAATTACACTCTGCACAGCAGGGAGTCTCACTCTGTGTTTGAACAGTAGCCAGTACAATGCAGCCCTGATCTCAGTTGGTGCCTCGGTGTGCTACTGTAATATGAATGATAAATGAAAGGTTTGCAATACCTAGCCTTTGCCGCCTTCGTTGTTGGCAAGAGAAATTGTGTTTGAAAAGCATTTTTAAACATAAGTCAAACTTCCTGCTTAAACAGGAGGCAACCCATTTTAAAGAGTACTCAGGAAGGGTTAAAACCGGGAAAATCCCATTTAAAAAGAAAGCCCCTCCCCTCAGGTAGGACCCTTTGCTACAGGACAGTTTTTAGTGTAGGCAATGGTGTTCTATAAATAAATAGATTATTGTAATGACATAACTTGATACATTATCTTTCACCCTTGAAGGAACCTCAGGGTAGGTCTGTCTTCTTGCCCAGCCTCCCCCTTCTGAGCTGAGTTGCTCCCTTTTAAGCTTTCCCTTGAGTTGAAGCATGCTCAGCTGGTCTGGAGGGGTGAGTCTACCCGGGCCCAGTATTGTCCTTTATCCGCTTTGGGCCCAGTGTGGGCTTTGCACACTCTGTCACATGGATGTTTACCAGGAGTGCCTGCCAAGCACGTGGGGCAGTGTTGGAGAAAGCACAAAGGTGTTTGTTTGAAAATTTAACACGTGGGCGGTGGAAGCTGGCATCATGGGCTGATCGGAGGTGAGCATCGACAGCTTGAGAGTGAACAAGTAGGTTGGCTTTGGGGGATTGACTGTGCAGGGCCTTGAAAGTGAATGCAAGTGGCTTATGCTTGACGTGATAGAGAGCAGGGAGCCAGTGGAGAGATGCAAAGAGAGGGGTGAACTGTGAACATGATCAAAGTCACGGGCTAAGAACAAGATCTTCGCAGTAGCATTCTGAATGGATCTGACAGGGGGAAACTGCATTTGTGAAGGCTAGAGAGAAGGACATTGCTGTAGTCAAGATGTAAGACCGGGAGAGCTTGGATGAGAGTTTTAGCTGAGTGAGTGGATAGGAAGGGCCATATCTTAGAGATGTTATGCAGAAAGAATTGGCAAGGTTTAGATATAGCCTGGATGTGAAGACGTAGAGAGAGCTCCAAGTTGAAGATGAAGCCAAAGTTATGGGCCTGAGGGACAGGCCGGGTGGTGGTGTCATCCACAGTGATTGAGGTAGGAGGTAGCAGGGAGGGCTTGGAGCGGGAGAGAGATTAGGGGCTCTATTTTCACCATGGTTAGGTTGAGCTTGTGGCTGGACATCCACAAGGAGATGTGTCAATGTTACATTACAATGCCGGGACAGTAGGATGTAGTAGGATGGTAATGGCTATCTCAGGAGACCGTGAAGCAGGAGACTGGGAGCCCAATTCTCCCTCTGCAGAAGATGTGTAACTTCAGTGGGAGTTACCCACATCCTACAGTGAAAGAACTGGGGATATGGGTTCTACTTTTGATTCTGCCACCCAACTTGCTGTGGGACTCTGGCCAAATCCCAATGTCTCTATGCCTCAGTTTGGCTGTCTGTAACTTAGGGATAGAGAATAATATGTATGTACCCAATGAAGTGTTCTGAGAGCCTCCAACGAAAGGCCCGCTGGACTTGATCCCTCTCCTATTTGAAATCAATTAGAGTCTTTCCATTGACTTCAATGGAGGTGAAACAGGTTCTATAAAAGGGACATGTATTGGTTATTAGTAATAGTAATTCTTAGATGAGGGAAATTTTCTTGGCAACCACTGTTCCCCTGTTCTCAGGAATGTCTCTGAGATTGCTAGAGGAAAAAATGTTTTCTACAAGGTATTCTGCCCTCTGTGTGTGTGAGAGAGAGAGAGACAGTGCGAGCTAAATCCACTTGTACAATAATTTTACAGGCTTTGAAAGGGTTATATAATTCACCAGACAGTCCCCATCAGCAGCACTGCTGGGAATGCTGGGCCCAGTCACCCATGCTATTACATAAATTTAACTCCATTGACTTCAATGGAGTTACACAGACATAAAATAGGTGTAAATGGAGCAAAGAATCAGACCCAGATGATACAATTCTCATACAGCCAAACAATTGTCAGTTCAGCTGTTAGCGAGTGGCTTGAAATGTATATTTATTATTATTATTACTACTATGTGCTGAACGGAAATCAACTCCTGTCGCATTCTAGCCAACACCAGTATGACTCAGCTTCCATTCAGATTCACTTTTACCTACAGTTTCCAGTTCTGAACTGCACAAATCTAGAAAAAAAATCAGTTAATGGAGGAATTAAACAAACAAACAAACAAACAAAAATCCTGTTCTAACCATCATGGCCTGGCAACATGCAAGTTTTCCCACCTACTTAAATCTCTGGGCATGAAGTAAAGCCCATGAGAACTGGTTCCAAAGCCCAGAGACAATGGCAACATTAGTCTATTGGCAAGACAATTAACTTGTATGTAATTGCATCAAGAGTTTTCAACTGAGCAAACCACCAGCACTTGCATGGTTTTCAGTTACCGCCCGCCAGGGCAATTTTCAAAAGGGCTTCAAAACAACAGGATGATGCTCAGTCAATTTAACTGATGTCGAAGGGATTTCTTTCTTTCCACGGGGGAACTGCAAACGCAGTCACAGTGACAATGAGCTGAGGTTTCTAAGGTTTTCCTTAAAGGATGTAACAAATGTACGCAACGGTGCAGGAGAACTCTCCATAAATCAGAACCTGAAGGGAGGCATTGTGTGCTGCAGCAGCTCTGAACCTTCGACAAGATGTTTCTCGGGCAAGTTTTTTGGAATTTTGGTGGGCTCTGACCTGCAGTTTTCACTTCCAAAATAACTTGACTTTTCTAAAGTGGTAATTTCATTTTCATGATAATGCTAAACTCAAGCCACATGTGCTTTAATTTAAAGCAGGGCTCGGGCTGCGGCGCCTGCCAAGAAACAGTAGAGAAACATGCTTATTCTACTAGTTTGCTTGAGGCTCTCTGCATTTTTGAATGCCTCGGCAGAAATATAGTTTTTAAATGAGCCAATCCCAGAGAGAGAGCGGTGGGCTGTGGAGGAGTTCTACATTTTTGCATTAAAGTTTTGTTGGCGTTCCATGCATTGACTGGTTAATTAAGAACCGATGAATTGGCACCAGAGGGACACATTATTTGATGACCTCTTTGGCTATCTAGTTTGACAGCTAAGGTGCTGTCCAGAGCTTTCTCAGCCCTGACCTGGCACATTCGACTTCACCACAGCACATCATACTGGTTTAGCTATGCTAGACCAGCCCTGTGTTGGAACGTTGGTTGTGCAGCTCTTTCTGCTAATTAACCCCCCCCCCCATGATGGATATGTTTACAATGCCTTTGTCGACACTTTTAGGATTATTTAAAACTCTCTTGGGAGGCTGTAAAAAGCAACCCTGTTTTTTTTATTTAGAGAGGGAATGAGAAATACAGAAAAGACAGACAGAAAAGAAGAGACAGAAAAGAAGAGCTTTTCTCCCGTCCGTTGGAAAATGTAGGGCTCGGATTCTCAGTCAGTGAACGCTGCTGCTTTGCGCCAGCTGAGGACCTGGCCTATTATATCAGTTAAGATGTCTTTCCGAACCACTTATAATAGTAGTTTGTAATTGTGGAGCACTTTTCCAGCCAGAGTGCTCACAGCAGACGACCGAGGTGAGTAAAGCTTATTAGTCCCACTTTGCAAATGATGGGTTAGTCCCACTTTGCAAATGATGCACAGATAGGTTAGGATCAGTATTTGCAGACTTGCTTTCCACGGGCTTCCATTGGGCGTGTGAGAGCTCTGCACCCTTCACAATCAGGCCACTTTTATTTACCCAGGCCCAAGTGGGATTTAGATGCCTAACGTTCGGCGTCAGTGCTTGAAACGTTGGGCCTATTTTCACTAGCAGGGAATTTGGACCATTTCCACTGACTTGCCTCCATTACATCAGCAGAGAATCTGGCCCATTTCCTAAATGATTTGCCCATGGTTACACAGAATGTTAGTAATTAGTTAGGAACAGAACCCAGGTTGTCTCACTTCCAGCACCGTGTGCCATTCACTAGCCCACGGCTGCCCGTCTCTCTGTACCAATGTAGTGGCTAAGCACTGCCCAAAGAGGAAGTCAGTTTCTGACACAGGGGTACAAGCCAAAGCCCATGGAAGTCATTGGATTTTCAAAGTTCTTCCTTTCCTCTTAGTACCTATTGGACAATCTGTTCACTTTAAGTGACCCAATTTCTGACTACGTGTTCTGCTAGACACGCTTGTCCGGCTCAACCTTTCCCTCCTGCGTGTGAGAAGCGTTAACACTTTAATTGATATTTCCCCCCCACACACTTGCTGCAGGATTGTTTCCAAATGGCCCCCATGCTTAATTACTCAGCCTTCTGCTCAGCATCACGATTCCAAGCCCCCTACAAGGTTCCTCTTATTGGTATCCTGCCATTTCCAGATAGGAGCTGTTCATTGTGTGCCAACTTAACAGTGCAGCAATGAATTTTCTGTTTCCATAGTGTCTGCCTATATCTGAGACTGTAAGTAGGATCAGTGGGCTTCGCTCACAAGCCTTGAATTCCATTTAATTCAGCAGAAAGGCCCTGACAGACTCCATGTGCCCAAGGTCACCCCGCCCCCTGAAAAAAAAGGCTGTTGCACTTGGGTATGTTCTTGAAAATCCCTGAAATTATATCTCAGTTTCCTCAAAGCAGCTTTAGACTTGAAGACAATAGGGGGAAGATGTTCAAAAAGGATCTTTAATTTTTAGGCTGCGAGTTGCCTGCAAACCATTCTTCCCAGGCTGTGGACAGGGCAGCCTAGAGATCGGTTGTTTTACAGTGACAGATCTTCAGGAAGAAGTATTTAGAAACTGAACCACAAATGTCTCAAGACAGACATGATTCAATGATTTCCCAAAACAGGGATTTTAAATAAACATTGCATTACATCTTTCTGTATTTTTTAATAAACCAGAAGTAAAACACATGCAGCAGCTTCTTGGAAGGATGTGCAGGTAGTGAATTATCTGTAAGAAATGACATGAGGCTGATTGCTCAAAGCTCCCTTCTGTCCCTGAATTATCTGGCTGGCTAGTTATTATATAGATGGCACATGTGCATACAAAGGCACTCACACATGCAAACTCTGTTAAAAGAACATTATTATGGTTGAAAAGTCAAGCACTCAAAAGTTAGGCAATCCCAGAATTAAGGTTGCCTGTGCAGCCTTCCCCTTTGGGCCTATGTATTATGATACAGTCTATTATTTAATGATCATGTGATATTTTTTCCCCACAGGAAAAATCAGGGGATGAATCAGGATTGTGCAGCCAAGGAGGCTCTAAGACACGCCCCCGCCGCCTCATTGGTTGCAGAAGTTGGAATGTGTGTAGTGGATGACGCAGGGCATTGCAAGAAGAGACAGGATGGTCTCATTGTTAAGGCAGTTCAATGTTGCCCTGGAGTACTGGATGGATTGGATCCCTTCTTTCGCCACAGAGTTCCTGTGTAATGCTGAGCAGGTAACCAAGATGTTGTCTGTAGGACCCCTAGCTCATTTGTGGCAGAAACTGGACAATGCTCATTTAATGAGGCAGGGATCCTGTGGCAAAAATAGTAGGTGACCATGTAATTAAAGACTGTATCATGACGTATATGCACAAAAGGGTCAAATTAAGGTAGTACAGACAGTCTGGGCTCCAGTGAATGACACCAGAAGTAGGCTGCCATCCTCGACCAACATGAGGGAGGGATGAGACACATTGCCAGGGGGTTTCAGATATTTGCTGATAGCCGAGGAATGGTAAGACTCAGGAATCTTGGGTTCTGTTCCGGGATATGCAGCGGAGAAAGTGCAAGTGGGCACGGAAGCTTCTCCCTTATCTCCTCCAACCTTCCTTGTCCCAGCCCCATTCTCCTTGCCTACAAAATCCAAGTCTCCACTCCCCAGGATTCTTATCCCAGTCCCCATCTCTTTGCCCAGTAAGTCTCTATCACCCTTCCAAACTACCCATTGCATTCTCCCCTTCAACTCGGCTAATCTGTCTATCTCCCTAAACCTGACCTTCAAGCACTTTCCCCTGCCTATACTCCCTCTGCCCACTGCAACCTAATCTCCCTTCCCGGGCTCCTCATCCAATCTAAGTGTCCCCCACTGCCTATTTGTTGCAGTCTCCCAGGCTTCCCCCAGCTTCTCATCTGATCTCAGCCTCCTCACTCAACTACTGGCTCCCAGTCCCCGTCCCCACCCACTCTCCCTGGCTTCCGGACTCAGTCTATTTGCCCAGCCAGTTCCAGTTTCCTGACCCCCCACTCCCAGGCCCAGATTCTTTACCCAACTAGTCTCAGTCTCCCTTTCACTCTCCACCCGCTGCCAGCTGCTAGACCCAGCATGCGTGAACTGCACATCTGCAAAGTCTTATAAACTTGGCCAAGTCTGGGCAGATTTCCCACGGATGGCAAAAGGCACATCCCTGACACAAAGGCCAGCCCCCTCCAAACTGCAAGTCTCTGCTCCATGTCTTGGGAGCACTAGAGCAGTTCAACAAAAAGGGCACCCAAATTGTTTAACAGGGGCAAAACAATGTATTTTTCCCTAACCTAGTTTTTGATAATGGCTAAACCATTTTGACTGAAATTAAAAACAAACAAACAAACAACAACAACAAAAACAGCCTGAGGCAGACACTCAGCATGGAAAACTTCAACCCAAATGGTTAAAGTTTGGCAAAGTTACAAGCTACTGAAAACAGGGCCTTATAATGGGATATGGCAGGGAACCTCAATAATAGTGGTGCTACCAGGCCAGCCTATAACAGAAGAGAAATTAGCATCTGTTTTCGCCTTCCATCTGATACCAGTAGATGATCTTGGAAATAACATGACATGAAAAGTCTCATTAGGGCCATGCTTTGGTAATGTTCCCTTTCTTTACTACACATTAGATTACCAACTGTCTCAATCCCACTGGATACTTTTTATCGCTCTGCAGATCATCCTTTTAGTTACAGGCCAATCTCCCTCTTGAGCACCACCTACAAGGTGACGGAGCACATGATTCTGAACAGAACTGGGTCCTCTGTGGACACCAGCCTAGCCAAGGAGTAAGCTGGGTTTTGACTGAACAGAAGTTGTTCCAACCAGATCTTGGCCCTCTGCTCCAAACAGCAGGTCTGGATTCCAATGAAAACTCCAGACTGGTATTGCTTCCATTGATCTGTCAGTAGCATATGACACAGTCGGGAAGGATCCCTGTGTGTGGATTCTCAGGCTGTTAAACACCACGCTTAGTGGCTGAAGGATGGGTGTGTACCACAGAGGTTAAACTAGCAAGCTGTGCCCTTTGAACAATGGGCTACCTCAAGGCTCTGTGCTTGCTCCAACACCCTTCAATGTATACATGCAAGATACGCCTGAATCGACAGCGCAGAAGTTTGCAGATGCTGATGATTTGGCACTTTCAACTCAGGCCTGCAGCTTCAAAGAATTTGAAGTGACCCTTACCTCTGACCTTAAGATCATGGAGAAGTACTTTCAGAAGTGGTAGCCGAGACCAAATTGGTAGCCTCTGCTTTCCACCATGACAACAGAATCGCACAAAACACTAACTGTCGAGTTTTGTGGTGAAATTGTGCATTATAACTAGGGCTAAGTGTGACCATATTTCCCAAAGAGAAAATGGGACATCCCCAGCCGTTCACCTAAAAGTTAGGGATTTACCACCATATTAAGGCATCTAGATAAGCGGCCTGATTATCAGAGGTGCTGAGAATAAGCTCTCACTTATTTGGTGGCTGAACTGGAGATCTCAAGATTCAAAATGTTGACCTTAATCTAGACATGTATATGAAAATATGTTTTCATATAAGCGTAAATTGTGCGGAAGCTGATGAGGTCATCCGAAGGCTGCTGGTATACTGCTGCATACCAGCTGAGGCTGAGCCCTTAGGTTGGCCAGTGAACTACACAGATATGTCAATGGCAATTCCGGCTTTGGTCACCTCCCAGTTAGACTTCTGTAGTGTGCCCCATATGGGTTTACCACCTCTAAAAAGCATTTCAAACCTTCAGCCGGTGCAAAACACAGCCGCCCTCCTCATGAGTGAGACGGGTCTTGCTGGGTACATCACCCTGATGTACTAGCTACTCATTTTATTTTGGGGGCAAACCAAGGCATTGGCTGCAAATTTTAAAGTAATGAATTGTCTCAGGCCCAGCTGCCTGAAAGATTGCCTCTCTCCGTACACCTCATCATTGTGGTAGAGACCATCTGGGTTGCTTTTACAGACAGTTCCTGGAGTTTCATTGTCCAGGGCTTTCCAGACCTGTGCAACTCACTCTCTCTGGCAGCCTGACCTAAATTCTCAAAAGGGATTAGAATTTTGATTTTGCTTGCCTTGATTTTTGGGTGCCCAGCAGCGGAATATTAAAGACACCTGAATGTCAGAAAGTGCTGAGCAACTTTCAAAATCAGCTCCCACAGAAGGGGATCAAAAATGGAAGCACCCCAAATAGCCAATCACTTTTGAACCCCTTGTCACTGTGTTTAACCAGCTTTATGTCCTGTTCTTACAAGGTTCTGAGCTGAGTACCCTCCTCTGCCATTGAGGGATCTGCACCTGGCAGGAACAGACTCCTATACCACAATGCAGGGCATATTTACTTACTGAGGCTTTTGATTAAAGATCACACCACACCTTCCAGTTCATTCATTTTAAAGCTCATTATCTGTGATTAAGAGACTATCCTGGAGCCTGCTCCCATATTACTCCGTGGGAGGAGCAGTGGGCCTTAGATGACTGTTCTGCTGTTTGTTACGGTGCCCAGATTACACGGCAATGAGCAAAATTAATTCATTAAGCAACATATGGATTAAAAGACTCTAAAGCTAGATGGGACCATTCTGATCATTTAGTGTGACATCCTACATAACACAGGCCCACAGAATTCTGCCCAAATGATGAAATACATACCTTTCCCCTAGCTCTACCTAAAATATCTTCTCACACCCTATGGAAGAAGATAGGTAGACCAACTATTGGATTAATCAAATACACTTGATTTCTGCCCATAGAAACTGAAATAAATTGGTGCTAATCCTCAAATTAGAGAAAGCATGAGTTTCTCCAATGAATTATGAGAGTTTTTTGCTTGCAAAACTATGGAAAGCTGACAATGAAAGGGCTGAGAAAAGCCATTCCACTGTATTCACATAATTACTTTCTACTTCCACCTCCTTGTTTTAAACACAAGATCTGTGATGACCCAGAAGGATTGGAGCCCCAGAGAAGGAAGCACTGATTTTAGTGAATGTAACACTTCCAGGTCAGACAAGATGATCTAGTGGTTCCTTCTGGCATTAAAGCCCATGAATCACCGTGTCCTCTCATCTGTGGTCAGCCTTAGCAGGCATCTCAGGCCACTTGAGGGATAGGCTCATTTAAAGTGGACTAAACACAATTAAAAGCAAACTTGTGCTAACTATGCACAATTTAGGCCATTTAGACATCCAAGAATCAGCTTCATGGGCATCTAAATTGCATCTGCCACTATGTAAAAATATAGCCCTATATGTCTAACAAATCTCTCCCTCTGAAACACTTGCAGGTTTAGCTCTGTGAACGTTAAATAATCCCTCTGTGGCTCTGCTCTACCTTGTGGGAACACTCCTGTAGCTTTACTGTAAACATAATTATGTTGTGTGGAGCTTTCGTTAATCTAACACAAAACCACAGGCTCACATGCAGCAGGGTGGCTTTTTCCCCCTTTCTGGAATCTGCCCTTACTTGCAGTTGCCGCATGGCACTTATTTGTATAGCACGAACGTTTTGCCAATGTACCATCAAAAACTAAATCTCCCCTGTTCTTTACATTATGATAACTAAACAGAAGGTGTGTAATAATAGGGAGTTCCAGGCAGGCCCTTTCCTTGACCCATTACTTTTCAGACTGGTGTACTTAAGCTGCTTGGCTCGGTGGGTATGCTATCCTGTGCAACTATTACTGGGCTTTTGTGTTAGCAGAAGTAGCAAACTATAGCACCAGGGTTAAAATGCAGAGACTATGAAGTAAGTTCAGAGATGACTGGATGATCAAGGTAGTTTCCTTTGTCGCACGGTCATGGTTTATTCCTCCATGATTGGGAAAAAAATATCTGGGGTCTTTTGTTCCATTTAGGGTATGCTCCTTAGACAGAAAGAGGCATGGCCTTATGACTTAAGTACAGACCTAGCAATCACAGATTTAATTCTTGTAACCTCAGGTACATTTACATGCTCTGCCTCAATTTCCATATCTGTAAAAGAGGGAGAATGACACTTACCTACTCACTTCGCAGGGCTATGGGGGAAATTAATTAGAAGTAATGTTTGTATAGTGCTTTGAATATGAACACGGCTAATTATTATCATTCAGACTTGGAAATCTGCAGCAGGGCCTCCTGTTTGCCTGAATGGTTGCAATTAAACATGGACAAAACAGAGGGCGGTTTTTGGTTTTCAAGAATTTCAGCAATTCAGGGTTTTTTTTGTGTGAAACCAAAATCAGGTGGTTCAGATCTACGTTCTCTTTGACCAGAACCCTAAAATCAGGTAAATTTCTGATAAATGATTCCAGTTATGATGCATGGCATTGTTTAGTGGTTAGAGCACAGAGAGAGGCATGGAAAGGAGAGATAAGGGTACACTCAGCTCTACCACTGACTTGTGTGACTTTGACCAAGTCACTTCACCTCTAAGTTCCTTCATTTCCCGGTGTGCCTCAATTTCTAGTGCAGGTTCTACTATTGTAGGTTCTGGGACGGTTTTTACTTCACTCATGGGTTTCCTCCCGGCATATATTCCCAACATTTCCTTCACCCCAGCTGTGACTATCGTCCAGTCCTCCCAACCTGTAGGTTATGAACAGCATCCCCATATCCTACCACCACTTAAAAAACTAGAAATCCTCTCACCTCAGTCAGATTTTCTCCATCATTCTCTCACTTCCTGAGCCAATTTCAGCCCAGCTGCAACACTGGTGTTAATTATTATTATTTGTCTTACAATAGCCCCAACTGAGATCAAGGCCCCATTGTGCTAGGTACTGTACAAACACATAGGAAGAGACCATGTCTGCCCTGAAGAACTTACAGTGTAAATAGACATGGCAAACATAAGGTGGGGCAGGGAAACAGGCATGCAGAGGTATAGTATCTTGCCCAAGTTTTCAAAGCAGGAAAGTGGCAGAGAGGAATAAAACTGAGTCTTCTGAGAGCTATGCTGCCTGCCACTAGATCACGCTGCCAGAGAGGCTTTGGTGCTCCATGTTTTAACTGTTACTGACCCACTCCAGCCCTGCATCCACTGCCTGACTGCCAGACCCTCAGACTAGCACCCAACCAGCTTTGACCTTTGGCCTGCATCTGGACTCTGGCTATGATACTGACTTGGTTAGCCGATGGACCCTGACCTTTGTTCTGATCCATGGCCTGTCCCCGGACCTCGGTTTCAGCATTGCCCTCAGAGAAAGTTCTATGTCCTGAACAGACAAGCTCTACTCTTAACTCTATGGGTAGGTACTGTCGTGTAGATAGGTACAGCATTCCTATACTTAGGTCATTTCTCATTATTAATAAAACCACCATGTTTCTTGATGCCATCTTTTGCAGTATTGCCTCTCGGAAATGACATAGATCTTTCATACATCACCAAAAGACACGTCTGGCAAGTAATTATTTAGGCGTGTGCAGGTAGATCTGGATACCAAATATTTAATTATCTGCACATCACTAATCCTCTATCACAGCTAAAACATCTAGTGACTTTAAGGAATGCTGTCAAGAAGTTTAGGGTCTACTTGTTCAAGAAAAATTACAGGACTTAATGGGGCAAATTCTGAATAACTTTCGTAGGGACAGAGTCTGCAACCCAAAGTCAAATTGTGTAGTTTCTTACTTGGTGAGTAATGGGACTGCACATAGAATATGATACTATGCAACACAAGGAAGGGCAACAAAATCTGATCCTTATTTTTGTTGTTGCTTGCACTGTTTTCAATATGTGTTTTGCCTGAGTAGTAAGCACTCTTGGATTTGGCTCAGTCTGAATGGACATGTTTCCATGAACTAAAAACCCCAGTTAAATGTTCAGGAGAAGAATGGTCCAGTGGTGAGGACCCCAGCTTGAGAGACTGAGGTTCAAGTCCCTGCTCCACCATACACTTCCTGTGTGAATTTGAGCAGGTTGTTTAGTTTCTAGAGCTATGCCTCAATTTCCCATTGGCAACGATGCAGCTAGTTACATAACACAATGTGAAGTACTTAAAAATATGTTCAACGATTCTTAGGGCATGTCTACGCTGCATCTGGGTGTGAACTTCCCCACACAGGTCCACAGACACACTAGTGCTTTAAAAACTGCTGTGCTGATATTGCAGCTCAAGTTCTCAGGCCCAGCTCCCCAGACTTCAAAGCCTGAGCTCTAGCCCAAGTTGCAATGTCTACACAGTGTAACAGGGTCAGGCCAGATGGCTACAGGAGAGTGGTAGAAGGTAAATCCATTAGCCCCAGATTAAGCAGGTCCCTTTTCCCTGAGTAAGATAATGGGCTGTTCCAGAACAATCAGGAAATTGCTGGAACCAGTTAAGGCAGCTAATTAGGACACATGGAGCCAATTAAGACGCCACTAGAATCAATTAGGACAGGCAGACTAATCTGGGCACCTGGTTTTAAAAAGGACCTCACTTCAGTTAGTGAGGTGCGTGCGAGGAGCTGGGAGCAAGAGGGTGCAAGGAGCTGAGAGTGAGAAGGCGTACTGCTGGAGGACTGAGGAGTACAAGCATTATCAGACATCAGGAGGAAGATCCTGTGGTTAGGATAAACAAGATGTTGGGAGGAGGCCATGGGGAAGTAGCCCAGGGAGTTGTAGCTGTTGTGCAGCTGTTACAGGAGACACTGTAGACAGCTGCAATCCACAGGGCCCTGGGCTGGAACCCAAAGTAGAGGGGAGGCCCGGGTTCCCCCCATACCTCCAACTCCCTATTTGATATAAGAGGAGTTGACCTGGACTGTGAGTCCCACCAGAAAGGAAGGTCTCTGGCCTGTCCCCCGACCCACTACATGGGTCAGCAGAGACTGCGGGGATTGTTCTCCTCCTTTTGCCCATGCTGTCCAGTGATGAGGTTAGCTGAGTGAATGGCAGGTTTGAGCCACTGGCAAAAGTGGCTAAACTGAGGGCTGCCGTGAAGCTCTGAGAAAATCTGCCAATAAGCGCAGGACCCACCAAGGCAGAGGAGGAACTTTGTCACAACAGCTATTTATGGAGCACTAGCAAGAGTCTGTGAATCCGGACTGGGAGGTTCGGTCCCAGATGCAATGTTGATATGTCATTAGGTGCTCAGATATTATAACAGGCTCCATGTAAGTACCATAGATAAGAGTTGTGGTCTGTATGCATCTTTAACTGTAAACATGGTCCTTACACATACTATCCTGAGCATTTCGATCATCTGTTTCGTATCAATAAAATGTGCAAATGGCCATGTGTAGTGGTGGTATGAAGCAGGACATGACATCCGTGCTGGTTTTGCTGAGTGTATATGCCCCAACTTGGTCATGGTATCAAGCCACATTCCTTGCATGAACTAGAATTTGGTCCCTTTCATGTGATTTGGATTTAGCAACATAACTGAAATTCTTATTTTCATGAGGACTGATTGAATTTTTGAGTAACTGGTTCCTGTGCAAACAAAAAGGGATGTCATAGAATATCCTACCCTGAACATTTATGAAGACTGACTCCAGGAAACAGAGTGAATGCCAAGCACATTGTTCTGCAGACCTTTTTGACTGGTTTCTTTTTAGTTTGGATGAAGGGCTGGTGGGTTGATCATGGAATATATTTCAAAACTAATTAGCTCTGACTGTTCATTATGCATCATAAAAGGAAAATGTCTAATTTCTTCTTTATTATTCAGAATGCATATTTTCTTTATCAGATAGTTGAGAACAGTTTAACCAGAAAGATTATGACAACTTGTCTCAGGAATAACAAAAAAAATCAATTTTTTCCATATTTGTAAAATTGCTTTCTACCCTACATAATTGGGTCAAGGGCACTTATCTTTGGAATGAGCACAGAACCATGATTTCCTGGCTCCCAGTCCTGTGTTCTAACCACAGAAACAATCTTCCTCTCACATATCTAATATATTCTTTCTTAATTTAAATGGAACGCCCTGAGCTACAGAACATTCATTTAAATTCATATATATCAATCTTAATTTATAATGATCTTTATTTAGTTTCACTTCTTCCTCCATGCCTCTTTTTAATCATATTCTCTAAAGACTAAATAATCCCAATTTTGGTCAACCCCTTTTACATGTGAGCCATTCTGTTGCATTTATCATTTTTATTATCCTAGGCTGTGCTCTTTCCAGTTTAAATAGATCTTTCTTCTAAGTAGCTATTTATGAGTCAATTTCAGTTTTATATATTAGTCAATAAATATCCTCAAATGACCCCTCACATTCTTATCCCAGCTAACTTAACTGCAAATCCTATTCCTAGTCATACATGTCATGTTTCTAATCTCAGTACAATATTTGCCATAATACTATGTTGCATATTCCTGTTACCCAATTTAATGGCCTGATCTGACATCCATTGAAACTGGTGGGAGTGATTCCGTTGACTTCCATGGGCTTGTGTGGAGCTCTGTCCATACCAGGAGAGGTGGCTAACTGCTGCTAGGAAGCCAGAAGCTGCTGCTGAGAGCCTGCTGGGGCTTTGATTGAGCAGGGCTCCTCAGAGATGGTTGGGGGCTTCACTGGAGCCAGGGCAGAGATTGTTGCCGTGCCTAGAGCTGACTGAGGTGAAGGCAGTGTGAGTAACCTGGGACGGCGCAACCACTAGGCGACCTAGGCAGTTGCCTAGGGCGCCAGGATGTGGGGGGCAGCATTTTGGGTACCTCGGCGGCATTTTGGCGGCGACGCTTTGCGATGGCAGGATCTTCGGCTGCCCGGGTCCTCGGCGGCATTTCGGCAGCAGGGTCTTCGGCCGCCCGGGTCCTCGGTGGCATTTCGGCAGCAGCTTCTCCCGGAGGCACCGCCTGGGGCGGCAAAAAGCTGGCGCCGCTCCTGTGAGTAACCATCACCCTTGCTTGGGAAAGTACTTGCAAGTGAAGGGGGCCAGCAAAGAGACTCTAAGGGGTTGTTTTGAGTCTCAGAAGAGGCAGAGTGGTCTTCTCAACAAACCAGCACTCAGGCTTGCTGACATTTGGTTAAAACAACTCCAATTTTCAGAGGGGGTGTGTAGCTTGTTGCCTTGGCTGCACTGATACACTAGACCAACAGAGCGCCATCTCCATTTTCAAGGTCTCCAAGCGTGCCCACACAGGCAAGTGCTTAGAACTCTGAAATCCAGAGGAGGGTACACTCGGGGGTGGGGTAAATGGTGACAGTGTAATGCAAGTTAGATAAGTTTCATTTACGGTTGTATTTGTTAATTGATTTCTTGAACCCCGTCCCCCCCCGCTCATTCAAATTAGGGGAGACAATTAATTTCAGTCTATTATATCATGTTTTCTTAAGTTGCTAAGTAAAGGGGTGTTAATTCTAATCTAAGTGTATATTGGGTGTGTATTGTTTTATTTTTTAGTTAGACCCATTGCACAGAATAGCTCAGGTTTATTCCTGGAGGCTCCCAAGTGAGTGTGCACAGAGCCCAGCCAGGTGGAGGCACTACCAATTTTAATTTCCTCTACAAATAAAAGGACGGCAGCAGAGGGGTGGATAGAGGATTCCCAACATCACCACCGGAATGCTCAGGATCTCCTTTAATGTCAACATCAGGCACTTGGGCACACAGGTAAGTGTTGCCTGCTCCCAAGTAACCCAGAGAGGAAAGGGGGAGGTTACATAAGGTTCTACTCATCATGAGTAGAAGTGGCAACATCTGGCTCTCTCTATACACAGCATCTGGTCTTGCGCAAGAAACCACAGGCAAGATTATCTGTCTGGTTATAAACATTTCTAGTCCTCTAAATCTTCTTAAATGACCACTGTCCTATTGGTACTGGATAGTCTAGTCTGCACACACACAGCTTCTTGGCACGATGCGAAATCAGTCCAGCTGAGAGCCCCTTCTTTCCCTTCCCACTGGATATTGTGGGCCAGATTCTAATCTTAGTTTGAGTGGCATAAACCAGGAGTGCCTCCTCTTTAATTAATGGATTGCAACTAGTGCAACTGAGATCAGAATATGGCTTCCAATGACTTGGTTAAGAAGCTTTCAACTCCTATTTAAATAGTGAATGTATCAGTTAATAACAGTAATTAATAACAAAAAAAATCTATCTTACACCGTTGTTTCAAATGTCTAGCGTTTTGTGCACCTCAGATGCACTGATGAACTGCATTACGTTACCAACTCTCTTTTCTCTCAAGTTTTCCATCTTAACTTGGCATCTGTATCTGAAGCAGATTTCTAAGTAAGACTACAGCTAGGTTAATTAGGCCAGCGTTTAATGTTTCCTGGGCCAGTTCCTGCAAAAGACACTCAGATGCATAACCCATGCAATGCAACATGCTATGTAGTACAATTATTATTATTATTTGTATTACAGGAATACTAAGAGTGTCAGCTGAGATCAGGGCTCCATTGTTCTAGCCATTGTACAAACACACAGTGAAAGAGAGTCCCTGGTCCTAATTTCTTGTATTTCAAATACACAAGATAGACAAAGGCTGGGAGGAAGGATTACTATTGGAGCTTGCCAACAGTTTTACAATGAAAGCATTTTAAATCTAGAAATGACCTTTTTTCCACAAATGAAAAATGTCACAAAATGTTTTGAACATATTTTGGAATTTTTTTGACAGAAAAGTTAAATGGAAAAAAATTAGCCTGTTGGGCTTTGTGTTCTGTTTTAGGTCTGGTTCAGGTCCAGTCTGTGCCATCCTCATCTTAACTCTCTTCTCTGTTTCAGGGCGTGTTTCTAGGCCATCCCACTCCTTTCTCCATTTCATTTTGTATGCGTGGGTCCTTTTCTTCTGCATGATGAAGTCTTACAGAGCAGGCTTGCTATGTCATTGCCCGACCCTTCCACTTGATCTGGGCTTGGGATCTGCACCAGAAACATGGAACATGGTGTAGTGGGGTTCTCATGGGTGCCAGCAAGCCTAAGTGGGCAGGCCACAACTCCATCTCCCAGAGTTTTGGGATGGCTTTACCGGCAGTCTGAGGGCCTGATGGCTAAGTTACTGTCTTCTTTTCTCTTCAGTTTGGGGCATTCTGCTGCCCTATTAGGAGAGGGTTGCTTATCCAGTCTAAGCAAATCAGCTGGGGCTTCTCAGCTAACTTTCAGTGTCCAATTGCTCCCCCTTGTCAGGGAGAAGGGGTGCGGACGGGAGCTAGGCCCCTGGCTTCCCAGTCAGATCTACCCTTCCCCTGTAGATTGCTCTGTCCCAGAAGCCATCTAAGTCTATGAATTTGTCTCTGGCACAGTGTATAATCTGATTTAAAAAAAATATGCAACCAGTGATCATAATAAATCAGAGGAGAAAAAGCTATAATAGCAATAATATCATTCATTCAGACTTTTTATTGAAAAATGCTCGTTTTTTGGCTACAAAAGAATTTCTCAAATCAAAATGTTTTGGAAACTGACATTTTTCATTTTTGATTTGGAAAAAAATTCCCATCATGTACCTAAGATTCTGAAACAGAATTGGCAATACAAACCCCAGTCCCTCACTTCACATACAATCCCTTATCCTCCCCCACCAAGAACACACACACAAAAGAAGGAAGGTAGAATGACCGGTAACTGAACGTGCACAAAAATAGGGAGGTTCAACAACCTCACACAGACACAGCAGCAGCATGAGCAGATTCGCCTGGCTATAATGTAGTCATGGTGTTGTGTAGAACAGACTTCCATCTTAAATGGTCTCTTGCAAGTTGTATTCCTTCATCGAGTCAATATGAGAGAATTTGGGCTTCTTAAATCCCCCAAAATTGCATCTTCCAACCTCATCCTGGTGCCAAATTCTATTTGTGTTCATATGATTCTTTGTTTCCAGGTTAAATGTTGCTGACAGTTAATATCTACTATTATTAGTTCTATCACCTAGCTCTTATATAGTGTTTTCATCTGTAGGTCTCAAAGCTCTTTACAGAGGAGGTCATTGTTGGGTACTATATCTTCCCAAATACTCTGGATATAGTAGTAAGATTTCCATCAGATCATATCTCTGTGCAATTTTCTTTTTTTAAACAAAGGAGAAGAGAATTCACTTAGAAGTGAGAACTTTATGAAAAGCCATAACAAAGGGATAACTAGTCGAGGTGGGGAAGAGTCATTTGACCTCAAAAAGGTAACATATTATGGAGTTTCAGGATAAAAATTAAGAACATGAGTAATTTTGAATAATGTTTAAGCCTAAATCTGATCACAAATTCACGCAAGATTCAGGCACCTGGTGCAGGCAAATGATTCCAGAACTTCATTCAGGAGTGGCTGCATCTGACACGCAGGTTGTTCTGCACAACCCGCTCTTCTTCCCTGCTCGCTAAGTCAACATCCTTAGCTAAGCATGATCCCAATGAGTCCTCCCTACAAAATGCTTCCTTTGGTATTATTACTTGCAGGCAATGAAGAACAGTCTGTGCAAATAGAACTTCCAACTCCCTTTCAAACTTGGCTATGTGGGGCCTGGCTGGAACAGCCACCAAGGAGGGGGAGACTGCCTGAGTCTTTGGCTGGACTGAGAACAGAACCATTCATTAGGGGACAGAGTGAAGCAAAATGCCTGAGACAGATGCAAATAATTCAGTTTAGCACCAAGTTCTAGACAAATGGTCAATGTAGCTCAGGAGAACACTAGGACTCCCAGTCACTTCATCCTATATTTAATGTTTTTGTGCACCCATGTGGTTGGAGTTAACTCAGCCTTTGGCAGTATTTTGAATTTAACCTGCTTGCACGTACTTTACTGATATTATTGCTCCTACTCTGCTAGTGACAAATATCACAGAATGCAAAGCCAAATGGAACAGCCTAAGCCTTGGTCTACACTAGAGGTGGGGGGGTCGACCTACGATACGCAACTTCAGCTATGTGAATAGCGTAGCTGAAGTTGGCGTATCATAGATCGACTTACCTGGCCATGAGGACGGCGGCGAGTCGATCACTGCCGCTCCCCCGTCGACTCCACTTCTGCCTCTCACCGAGGTGGATTTCCGGAGTCGACGGGGAGCACGTTCGGGGATCAATTTATTGCGTCTAGACGAGACGCGATAAATCGATCCCTGATAGATCGATTGCTACCCGCCGATGTCACATTGCTGTGAAACTCCCTGCTTTGACATTGTAATGAACCCCATTGTGGGCCGAAAACTGGGTTTGACCAGGACCTTCAGCACCGCCACAAAGACCTCTGCCACTTGAGTGGAGGGACTAGTGGCCCAAACTAGAATTTCCATTGACTTCAGTATGTGCTGGACAAATTTCTAACTACGTTAATGCAATCGATAGCAGGGTGGTATCCCAAGTGGATCAGCCACAGCTACATACCCTTTCCCTGCCAAAGGAAGCTCATTTCAAGTAGAGCTGCTTTAAATTTTTATAGAACAACAATGTTTTCCTAAAATGTAAATTTTTGCACTAACGCATTGGTTTTGACAAAACTTCTCAGGTCCAGAATGGAATTTGAAGAGCAAACCCTGCCGTAGAATAACAAATAGCCCAGTGGTTAAGACCAGTTCCGAGGAGGTGTAAGAGTCAGGATCAAGTGTTTGCTCTGTTGGATTCAGAGCAGGAATTTAAATGTGGGTCTCCCACATCCCAGGGAAGTGCCCTAACTATCGGACTATAGAGGGTGGACCTTTCTCTCTCATGTTTTCTGTGAAAGACCGCGTTTTCTTTCCTTGCTGGAACAAAAATTCAAAACCTTAAATATTTTCATGAACTCATAGAATATCAGGGTTGGAAGGGACCTTAGGAGGTCATCTTGTCCAACCCCCTGGTCAAAGCAGGACCAATCCCCAATTTTTGCTCCAGATCCCTAAATGGCCCCCTCAAGGATTGAACTCACAACCCTGGGTTTAGTAGGCCAATGCTCAAACCACTGAGCTATCCCTCCCTAAATGAAATTGTTGTTTTCCAGCCAGTCCTAGTTACTAGTGCCTGAGAATCTAAGTTCCCATTCAGGAGCCATTTTCATAATAATAAAAAACTGTGACTGAAAGTCAAAAAGAAGCTCTTATTGAGGCGCAAAAGACTGAGGACTGCCATAGGAGTGACCCACCATAGTTGTTCAAGACCCTAGGCAGGTTCTGTAGTTATTTCTGTAAGGATTAAAGGGCAACTGGAATGTGCAGCTGGAATAGCAGCATGATGGCTCAGTTCATCCCACAGGCAGAACACTTAGAAACAGTGTATGGATCTCATCAAAGACTGACTGAAAATGGGAGCCTTATTGGTTTGTATTCCTCCATGCCCTGCCAGTTCTATTCACTTTGATCACAGCATTCCTTCTCACTGCAATTTCAAGGAAATGGGGAGAAAATGCACAAAGTACATTGGAAAAATTCACTGGGGCTTTTAGAACAATTTTCTGTTAAGGATTCAATATTTTGTCTCCAAGTGGATTTACAGCACTTCACCCAATAATAAATAGGAAACTAAACCAACCTGTCACTAAAAGTAAAATGTTGACTCATGTTGACATCTGAGCTAAAACTTATAACAGGCCTTGGAAAGAGCATTTAAGCTGCCTTGCATCTGTTTCCTATCTGGCAGTGGAGAATTTTATCATGTTGCTTTCCTTTTGGCTAACAAAAGCATGAGGGGTTAACAAGAAAAAGGTGAATTGCAATTAAAAAATAACTATAATATTTATTGTAAATAGCATCTCCCATGGACAAGAATTGCAAACCTAATTACAGAATTATACTGTTACAGAAATAAATAAACTGCTCACTGTTAAAATCTTTGTCGTCCCCATTTGCAAGAAATTATTGTATCCATGGAACTAATGGAAATAAGCAGAGGAAATACTATGGATTATGTACCATTAGCATTAATTGATTACAACAGCAAAATTATGAAGGTTTGAATAGCGAGCACAGTATATATAAGGATACTGTGCCATAACCTCAGCTGTTTTAATTTGGGGTCGCTCCATTGTCAATTGAGGGATAGGGATAAGATACAGAGGGACCTAGACAAATTAGAGGATTGGGCCAAAAGAAATATGATGAGGTTCAACAAGGACAAGTGCAGAGTCCTACACTTAGGACGGAAGAATCCCGTGCACTGCTACAGACTAGGGACAGAATGGCTGGGCAGCAGTTCTGCAGAAAAGGACCTAGGGGTTACAGTGGACGAAAAGCTGAATATGAGTCAACAGTGTGCCCTTGTTGCCAAGAAGGCTAATGGCATTTTGGCTTGTATGAGTAGGGGCATTTCCAGCAGATCGAGGGACGTGATTATTCCCCTCTATTTGGCACTGGTGAGGCCTCATTTGGAGTACTGTGTCCAGTTTTGGGCCCCACACTACAAGAAGGATGTGGATAAATTGGAAAGAGTCCAGTGGAGGGCAACAAAAATGATTCGGGGGCTGGAGCACATGACTTATGAGGAGAGGCTGAGGGAACTGGGATTGTTTAGCCTGCAGAAGAGAAGAATGAGGGGGGATTTGATAGCTGCTTTCAACTACCTGAAAGGGGGTTCCAAAGAGGATGGATCTAGACTGTTCTCAGTGGTAGAAGATAACAGAACAAGGAGTAATGGTCTCAAGTTGCAGAGGGGGAGGTTTAGGTTGGATATTAGGAAAAACTTTTTCACTAGGAGGGTGGTGAAGTACTGGAATGGGTTACCTAGGGAGGTGGTGGAATCTCCTTCCTTAGAGGTTTTTAAGGTCAGGCTTGACAAAGCCCTGTCTGGGATGATTTAGTTGGGTATTGGTCCTGCTTTGAGCAGGGGGTTGGACTAGATGACCTCCTGAGGTCCCTTCCAACCCTGAGATTCTATGATTCTAAGTCATATCTCAGATCAAAAACATAACAAATAAACTATTCATCCTGCCATAAAATCTAACGCCTCTCCAGATGAAAACTTTCCACCTACCCAAATGTCTGGGAGTTAAGATGGGCATTGCAACATGTTAAACCTGGAGGACATATCAAGTGGGTTCATAGGGTCCAGTCCTCTTCAATATTTTATTTAATGACTTTAATGATGGAGTGGAGAGTGTGCTTGTAACATTTATGGATGCCAGAGTTGGGAGGTGTTGCAAGCACTTTGGAGGACAAGGCTGGAATTTAAATGATTCTATAAATTGGAGTACTGGGCTGAAATAAAAAAAGAGGACATTCCATAAAGACAAATGCAAAGTACTACACTTAAAGGAAAAAACACACAAATGTACAAGCACAAAACGACGAGCAGAAAAGGATCTGGGGGATATAGTAGGTCACAAATTAAACATGAGTCAACAGTGTGATGCTGTGGTGAGAGAGGCAAATATTATTCTGAAATGTATTATTAGGAGTGTTTTATGTAAGACTGGGAGGTAAGTATTTCACCAAGCTTCATCTGGAGTTCTGTATCCAGTTTTGGGCACTACAGTTTAAGAAAGATGTGG